>OX422140.1:333995831-334595831 GCA_949129095.1 Volucella bombylans | reverse complement strand
TTTTTTTTGTTTTTAGTTAGTTAGTTATTTTATTTGTGATCAAAACTTAAATTTGATCACGGCTTTTTTGATTAACTCCTTTACTTTCTCAATTCTAGGTATAGTATTTGTCTCTTGCAGTTTTCCGAGTTCTATGTTAAGAATACGTTTATAGGATTACCTTAAATTATCTTTCCATATCAACTTAGGGAGAAGTCCTATCTGTGTTATATTTTCGACAGTTTGTGCGCCGATAACATTAAATGTAACTTCTAAAGGCATATGGTCAGAGTAGGTTTTCATTGCAACTCGAAAATTTGTAAGATGAAATGATATGCAGTTTCCTGATAAAAAGCAATAATCAATTACTGATTTAGCTGTTCCTCGTAAAAAAGTATATTCCCCATGTATATCTTCTCCACAACAGCCATTTAAGACTTTGCAGTCCCAACCGCCTGCTAATTCAAGAATTTTGTCACCTTTTGAGTCACTGAATTCGTCCTTGGAATTTCGATGTATATTGATTAGTGCTGGTACTGGATTCATTCCACTTAAAAATTGTTTTGCGCTATACCGATCCTTCCATTAAAATCTCCAATTAATAACAGTTCAGTTAAGTTAAGATTGTTTAATAAATCTCTTAACTTATTGAAATCACATAGCCAATTGCTACAATTTAAATATATTGGCACTAAGTTCATCACGGTACTATTCATTATTATCTCCAAAACATAACCTTGATCCATCCTCTTAATTGTGACCGCTGCTAATCCGATCAGCTGTTTGCGATAACCGAAAAGTTCACCTCACCTAGCCCTTCCAAAGCGATTTGGTTCTACAGCAGGAATAAATTTCAGTTCATAATTCTTAAAAATACGTTTATATCTAGTTTCATCATAATCTATTACATTTAAATAATTAAAGAAATTTACAATTAATTTTTTGTTTTCTAGACCTGATATGTTATAGCTTAAAATCTTTGGGCCTTACTAACAACCAAATTTAGTATACAGCTTAAGTATAATCTCCACACTTTAAAAAATGTTTGTACTAATAATGAATTTAAACTGGGCTTTAGTGTTAGTATGGAGTTAAATTTTAATGTAGAGAAAGTCATGTCTAAGTTTTTTAAATGTTAAAGAACAGAGTAATGCCAATGTACTAATTTAATACTAAGAACAATACTAAAAAGGATTCGATTTGGTATCTAAAATGCTACTCGTAAAATTATGCGTAAACTGTGATTGAATTTAATTGAAATAGTATAATCGTTATTTAATTTCTATGAATTAAAAAGAAATCCTTCATTATAATTTATTGAAATATAATGCAGTAAAAAATTATATGTGAAGCAATAAAGCAATAAGCAAGCAAAATTGAAAAATTAAGTAATCTAAAATATTAAAACTATATAAGTATATATTTAAAAATGTATATACATTTTTTATTGTTCTGCTTCTGTGAGTTGCGCGGACATCCTGAAAGGAGTCAACAGCAACTTTGAACACGCATATCCGCCATCACCCAGCACAACCCCTCCTCGCAAGTCCATATTTTCCAGTCGGAATAGTTGATTCCCTCCATATCCTCGAATCGTGGGCCGATCCTCTCCAGCGCGCAACTATATCTACAATCTTGTAGTTGGCATCACAAACTATCTTTAATATAAATTCAAGTATTATGAAAACAAATGCGTGTATGATACTCATGTTATTTTACCTGTACGTTTATAGAACAAAAATTCTTCCTGCATCCATGTCGTGCACCGAATTCTCCACCAGGGTTTCTAATTTTAATGTGTGTACCGTCTACCGCAGCTACACATTGGGGAAAACCTGCGATTTGGAAGAACAGCATTTTTTGAGCCCTTATACTTTCTGGATCAGATTCAAACTTGATGAAGTTAGTCATTTTTGATGCCAAAGCAAGAACAAACTTTTTAACGCAATTGCTGACGGACTGCCGGGATATGTTATGTAAATCTCCTAAAATCAAAGAGTTATATAAACAAACAATATAATGAACACTGTTTCAATTATTTGCTAACCGACATCACTTTGGTATGCACCTTTCGCCAAATACCTTATTGCAACTAATGCAATGGTCTCTGCTGAAGGTGCAGCGCTGCGATTTGTCCGTGGCGTAAGTTCCTCGCGGACGATATCAATGATAAATCGTGCTGTGTCTTTGTCGAATCTGGAATAATTTAACAAAATAAATAAACAATTGAAGAATTAGTGGGTTCGCTAAATGTTCTACAAACCTGTAATGTGCAAAGAACTCCTTTTCGTCATATTTCTTAAATGGGTTTATTCTTTTCTTGTATACTTTCACCCTTCGCGAAGACACTGATTCCGCTACTAATTGGTTATCCATATACATTTCCTCATCGGAACTCGAAATCATTTTTAATTATTGTAAATACAAATATTTCCACTTTAAAACAATTTAAATTTGAATGCGAATGTAAAACGTCAAACCAATGTTATGTAGTAGATGCAATGAAAATGTAGTAGTTTCTTTGAAAGATTGAAGTTTAAATAAAAGCTGACTATTAAATCGTTATTGGTATACTTTAAACTTAAGTCTGCATTAATATTTAAGTCGACACCTTTTTTAAGTCGCAACTAATAATTCGTTGTTAGTAAGGCTCTTTAAGTTTGTAGTTAGGTCGTTTATCTGATAGACTGGTAACTCTTAATAAGAGCCCCCCTGTTGGCCTCCACTGGTAGATGCACATAGTTTTTTGTTTGCAGCAGCTTCTCTCCTTGTGTTTCCACCTTGGGATCGATTTTGACAAGTGACAGGTAGTACTGACATTTCGATCGGGAGATTGTTTTTGTTTATGATTTCCAAACCGATCGTCGAATGAAACAAAAGAGATGGCATTTCTCCAATTAATTCTTTTAGAACCTTTGTTCCTTGCTGAATTCCACATTTCAATCCATCCACTTCGATGTTGAATCGAATAGTTATAGTTTTTGAGCTCATCTAGTGATTTTAGAATTAACTTGCTTTTTCTTTAGGGTAAGAGTCAAGGTGTTGCAGTCGGTGACGATTTTAAAGGGAATACCTTCAAAAATATACCCGAATCTGTCTTAAGGAATAAATAATAGCCAGAGTTTCGAGCTGAATTGTCTTCGGCAGCTGATGTTGTCTTCGAAAAATAGGCAATTGGGTGAAACTTCTCATCACTTTGGCGCTGTATGAGAGCTGAAACCAATTAATGACTGCTCGCGTCGCAATGTAATTCGGTTTCTTTCTTTGAATTATAAATTCCCAAGACGGGAGCAGATAATAATTTATCACGAAATTCCTTCGGCAAATTCTCACCTAAATTCCTTACGGAAGAGCTCTAGCAGCGGTTTGGCTATTTTGAAAAATGAATGCATAAAACAGCGGAAATATGAAAACAACCCGATACACGTGTGTAGCTCTATCTGGTTTTGGGATATTGGGTACTGTGTATTGCTACGGATCTAATATGAGCGTTTGTGGGTCGAATACCGGAAGCATTCACCAAATAACCCAAGTATTCGATCTCATCATAGCCAAACTTGCACTTGCTCAATCTTGGTCCAAGCCCCTTCTCATAAGGTAGCCGCAAGACCTCATCAACTATTTCTAAATGCAATTCAAAATCAGGCGTAGTAGTAGCAATGTCGTCCAAATACTCGTATATACATAACTATTTTCCCTGCCTCAATCAAATCCTGAAATATCTGATGTACAAATCGCTGAAATTCGACAGGGGCATTTTCCAAACCGAGCGGCATTTGTATGTACTCATATTGACCATCTGGTGTTACAAAGGACGTATATTGTATTGAATCATCTTCCACGGCAACCTGGTAAAAACCATCTTTCATATCAATCAAGGTGAACCAGCGTTTGCCTTCCACATACTCGATACAGTCCTCTATCAATGGAAGAGGGAAATTATCTCAAATCGTGTTTTTATCTAACGCGCGATAGTCTATACACAAACGCAAATCCCCGTTTTTTTTTTTTATCAACACAACTGCCGAAGCATAAGGCGATTTATTGTGCCGGATTACTTTTCTTTCCAACAAGTCTTGAATTTTTTTAAGTACTTCAGATCGTACACAAATAGTGGTCTGGGGGAAAAATGAAACGGTGTGTCATCGGTAAGTCGAATCTTCATTTTACAGTTATGTGGCTTGCGTTCAGCATTAGTAGCATTAATTCATGCGTGATTAATAACCACCCTCAAAACATCGGGCTGACATCTTTCCAACCGCAGACAAATGTCCATCTCAAACTTTGGAATATCGATTGTATACGAAACAAAATCATCATCACAGTATGTCGGCGTAATAACATCACACGGAGAAATGAAGATACATTGACACCTAACACTTGTCTCAATACCAACTGACGGATCTTCCATATCGCCAGACTTCTTATTTACACTGTCGTCGGGAAGCCGACGAGGTCATCGGGCTACTGTGGCAACTAACCACACTACATCATCCAAATTGACCAAGTCAAACGCACTGAAACATGAATATTTAGAAAAGAACTCTTTATTTAAGATTAAATTGTTATTGTCCTTGTCTTTTAATTCAGTTTTTATTTGTTTTAAATGAATATTAAATTTACGTAAAAAGTCACGTCCCAAAATCAACGGCAATGTCACCAAATTATCTGGAAGGACGAAAACTGGTATGAATACCATATGAACAGATCTTGGTTCGTCCGACGCCAGAATACTTGGTTGGATTTTACACGTTTGGAATATAAATACTGCTTGGAACAGTGGAACGTCGGATAATAATAATTGCGCTACCGGTATCAAACAAAGAAAAAACATTCATGAGTTCAGTGCATCGAACCCAGTCACTTGAAAAGGCAACACTTATCATCTGCTGGGCGCCTATGTCACCAACTACTTCATCTTCACTATCCGCATCAGCTAACATCTGAGTGACAGTAGCGACAATCTGTTGGTCTTTTCTTTGTCCTTTTGGGCAGTTGTAGTGCAACTTCACCAACTTCACCACAGCTAAAACATGCCTTATCTGGTTTCGGTGGCTTGGGACAATTGCTCTTATAGTGCCCAAACTTTCTGCAATTAATATAACATGTTACGTCACAAAGATTCAACGGCTTGACTGCGGCTTACTGGTGACAGTGGTTGTTTTGACAGCGGTTTGCTTTGACTACAGATTGAGTTGAAACATTGGTGACCGTTGCTGTTCGTACCAATCGAATCTTGACAACAATTCGGAAAACGCCTTGCAGTCATTTATCAGCGTTATATTAGCGCTATTATCGTTGAATCCGTCGATTATAAATATAAGCAATTCATCCTCGGGGATATCAATTTTTGCGGCCGTTAACTTCATGGCGATGACAAGCTGCAAACACGGCTCTTCTGGGCGGATTTTGCGGTTCTCAAGCTGACGATAAACATCGCGATGTGTGATGTATTTAGCTGCTGATAGTTGACGACACCCAGAGTATTTAGGAACTCCTTCGCAGTGTCATTTAGTGTCCGGCGCACACACAAACATATCTTGTCTGGCGTAAAGCTGCGTGTTGTGTGTATTGCTCGAATTCATTAAACCACTTTCGAATGTCGTATTGGTTTTTTCCAGCGAATGAGTTTAATGCGTTCTCCAAATGGTCGAAGTTCACTGAGCAATGAATACGACTACCTGCTGTGCCACTTTGGTCGGACTGCATTGCACGTATTTGTTGCTGTAGCAAAGCCACCTCATGCTGCATCCTCAACACTTTCGCTGATTCTCCAATTGGCGTGTGTGTTCATCTACTTGAAGTAGTGCGTCATCGCCAGAAGCTGTGACGGCGTGCTCCGTGTTGTTAGCTTCGTTCAGGATTTCTGCGATTGCGCCAGCGACGTGTTCAATGGTTATGGTCTCGTGTGGGGCTACAGCTTCGTCAGCAGTGTTAACCATGTTGTTCGATTCATTTGTTCGGTCAACTAAATCATCGTTTAGTAGTCGCAATTGAGCTAGTGTGGCAGTTGATGGAAATGCTACTTCAGCAGAAATGCATGCATCCACCATGAACTGCTCGTCAACCTTTGGTTTGCCATTGTGGTGAAAATATTTTTTTGTTTAAATTTATTAATTTTCTTTGTGGGGTCTATATCTGAGTTATAAACACTTAAGATTTTATTACAAATTTAAGATTACAAAATTTAAGATTCAATTCTTCTGCCGGCAACGTCAGCGTCTCCACCACAATGATCGGCTCCTCATTTCCTGTTGGCTGCCGCTGTCACTCATGATCGTAGATACTGCACACAGACGGCGTAATGTTCGGAAGATTAAGGTGTGTTTACAATAATCATCACATTACACTATAGAAAATTTTTCTGAACCAACAAATATTTGTAGGTATGGTGAATTATTCATACCTATAAGGAATTCCGAGGGACACATTTTTCCCAGAAACTAAATCTATCTGTCGTGAATCTCCATCGGAATTCTTTTTCCCCCGGAATTTTCGAAAATGAGTTCGAATGTTTTGACAGCGGACATCATAAATTAAACGAAATACGGAAATTTAATTTGCAAAGACAATTAAAAATAAATATTGAATTTTTAATAAAAAGTGAGAAAAATAATACTTTAAAATATGTTTAGAAGTGCGCATTTCGTCTAAGCGGCAGAAGAACATGAGGAAATGGAGGGGACTCGACAAAGGTCAATAAGAAGAAGCTTAAGGGATGCATCTAATCCTATAGATCTACCACAAGCACTGTAAGTAAAACTTTTCGTCATGTGATTTTAACCAATTTTCTTAGATTCCAAAAATATTACCTAGTAAACAAGCTAATGTTTAAATACTTGTTACATGTCTGCGCTTTTTTGGTACTAGGTAGGAGTGGGAAAAGATCACGAAGTTGGGTTAGCACAATCATCATTCTCGGAAGTGCTTTCAAGTGTGTTAAACATATTTGAAAGTAAATTTTGTCGAATTTGGGTAAATATGGAAATGACGGCGGAAGAGTAAATCTTTATTTCAACGAAAAGTATAATTTGCCAGGAGTAATAGGGTTCATTCACGCTGAAGCGTGTCACGATTCCCTGGTGTGGAATGCGAGTGAATTGCGGTTGTGGATGGAGTAGGGTAAGATATTGACACCGATTTTATTCAATTTTGATTACAATTTGTATTCATTTTGCATTGGTAAATAGGAGATGATGGATATCCACTAGAACCGTGGCTTTTAACTCCTTATCGCACTCCCGAAGAAGCTTCACTCGAAAGCAAATTTAACGAATGCGCGAGTCGCTATATCTTTGAAAGAACCAACGGTGTTCTGAAAAATAGATGGAGGTGTTTGTTAGGAGCCAGGGAATTATACTACCTACCAAGTAAAGCCAGGCAAATTACGAATGTTTGTTGTGCACTTTACAATATTTGTATATATTAAAAGACCGATAGCGATAACACCATCAGTATGCCAACAACTCCTATTCTCCTCGACGAAAACGAAAGCAGGAGAAACAGACCTGAAATCGCCACTACAAGCAATTCAGAGCACATGGCCGAAGCTAGGCGTATACGAAGACAAATATCGAATGCACTTTAAAATTAATATATTAACATGAAAAAAACAGAACGACAATAAAAAAAAATTAAAATAAAAAAAAATGTAAAGGGTCCGCCATCTAACTTTTTTTTTTTCAACTAGTGCTTATATCGTGAATGGTAACACTTAGCTCATGTCTAATTTGACAGATAATTAGAGACAATTGACGCTTTAAAGGACAATATTCGTGAAGCCATTGGTGAAATACAGCTGCACACAATCGATAATGTGCTTAAAAATTGGACCGATCGTGTAGACTACTGCATGGCCAGCCGAGGCAGCCATTTGAATGAAATTATTTTCCATTATTAACCGGAAGGATAAAACTAATTATCTGTCAAATCAGACATGAGCTAACTGTTACCATTCACGAAATAAGCACTAGTTGAAAAAAAGAACGTTAGATGGCGGACCCTTTGCATATGTAAATAAGTATCACTGAAGTCTTTTTAATTTTTCATCTTCTATTTCCAGAAGGCGCTGTTTACTTTGCTACAAAGCTTGCCACTATTTTCTGTATTCTCTTTTAAGAACTTCAAGTTCATTATTATGGCGCCTTGTTTCCTGCAGAACCGGTTTTTGCTGATCATATAGCCGATCAATGCAACGATATATCTTTTTAACGTTCGCCTCCATTTTGTAAGGAGTCAGTTGGCCACGGAGGCATCCATGATGCAGGAGTTGTTGGCAGTGGCACGCTCGCGGTTGCTCGGCTCTAGCTCGTCGGGTTGGGTAGGTTCTTGCCACTACCCCTTGCATCGCAACTCAACTTACCTTTTTGTTTTCGTGCCGGGTTATAAAAAAAGAGAAAACAAAGATAGCCTGGAGAAAGCTACGTTATTTTACGGACGGACTTAAAATATAAGAGGAGGGAAAGATGATAGAAAAAACAGAAGAAAATAAACAGCAGGATCACATCTGTGTGCCATAATCAATTCCTACTCTAGATTCTCTCTCGCAAAAATAGGTTCCTGTCTACATTAGATTCTTCATCCCAGTACACAACCTAATCTAGATTACTCCCACACGATCTGTAGCCTTAGCAAGGCTTTCCACCTCTTCCTCCTGAATTTAAATTGACTAAATACAACGCTCTCTACGTCCAAAGGGACATATACACCATAGTAACAAGAACACAGGGAGAGAGTGAGCCTACGAAGAAAGTGGAATGAGGGAATTTGAAAATAGAGGGACGTTTAATAGAGTCAGGTCTTGTATGAGTTGGGAAAGAGAGATTAGTAGGATCAATTAATGGATTGGTAGGGGAAAAGGTCTGTTTTTGACAAGGGGTAAATTTACTGGACTTGGTACAGTGACGGAACACAAATCGAACATCACAATGAAACATATTTATTTGTTCTAAAAGGCTGACGCTACAATTTCTATTTTGTGATTTTTGAAAATTAAAAAATCTTCATGAATCTGGTCACACAGTTCACGCTTTAGTTGAAGCTCTTTTTCTAAAAGATCAGTTGTGCTAGTTTTATGCTCACCTTTTCCTGGTGTTTTATTAATGCCATGTATTGGCCGAGTCATCTAAGTCCACAGTTCATTTAGCCGGCTGTGCGCAGTTATCATCAGAATTCAAAAGCCGTTCAGTTAAGTGCACTTCGTCAACGTCTGAAGATTGCTGATTGTATTGTGAAGTTTTTTTGATTTGCGATGATCCTGCGATTGCATCTGAAAAAACCTACAACCGAATCACTGATTGCTCATATTTTGATGATTGCTTCTTGCAGGGGAGAAAATCTGTATTCTTTGTAAGGTCCTCCTCCCGTTGCATTTTTTAACTTTAGATTCTCGGACATCTTCTTTCTGACGTTTTTTTGTCACTCCAAACCTAAATTTTGTAATTTATAAAATTAATAACTACGTATACGAAGATGAAACTTACCTTTTTCGACTCAAATATAGACCTTATGGGTGGCCCTGCAATGTTGAAGGAAGTCAACTAAAATAATCTCCAAAAACTCATTACTTATTCCTTTTTTGTAAATCTATTTGCTATGTCCGGATATTTTTCCATTTAATTTACAATTATCTGTAGTTGTTTAGTGTTTGTTGCGTTTGACCTTCATTGAAACCGACAATATTAATTATTATTACCAAAATTTTGCAGAAAATACTTACATTGTTGCTCTTAAACTGAAGTTCCCACACAAAATTCCAGCAGAATATTCCGGGGGAAGTTACAGTAATATTTCCATCGGAATTTTATTCACGATAGCTATTTTTCCGACGGAATTTTTTGTTCCCTTTCGAAAATTATTCACGATACCTATTTTGTGAAAAAGGGAAACATTTCGGGGGAAATATTATTCTCGATAGGGGTGATTACCACCGCTTTATACCGCACTTGGCACGGGTATTAACTCCTATTTACAACCATTTGACCGCACTGGGAAAAATAAAATCAATCCAAATGTTTCCACATGGCCTAGTGAGTGTAAAGAAGAATACATTAAAACAAAGCTGGGGCTCTCAAATGCAACTCTCTTAAATTACCCTGAGGAACATGCTGAACTAAGTATTACGACGGATGCATCTAACACAGATATCGGTGCGAGCCAGTTTCTTATTTTAGCAAAAAGTTAACATCAACCCAGTCTCGAATACTCAGCCTTTGACAGAGAGCTATTAGCAATTTTCATGTCCATACAGCACTTCCAAAGTTTTATAGAAGGACAAGACGTCTGTATTTTCACTGACCACACACCTTTAACCTTCGCCTTAAATACAAAAACAAAACGAAGTTCAAGACAAGAACGACAGCTTGATTATATATCCCAATTTACAAGCGATATAAAAATGTCAAAGGTTCGCTAATATAGTGGCAGATACTCTTTTACACCCAAACATCGACTCATTACAATTAACATTGCCGATTATTGAATTGTTGGCTAAAGCTCAAATAGCGGATGATGAAAGGAAAATATACCTACCAAGTCCAAAATAAAATTAGAGTACATTAGAATACCAGCCTATGACCTTCCACTATGGTGTGAAAGATCCACCAAAACCCAGCGACCATATCTCCCAAAAAACTTAAGAAATTCAGTTCACTAAAAAATTAAAAACATTTATTAGGGCATCGGGAAACAAACATAATTGGACACGGGAACTTCCTTTCATCCTTTTTGGTATACGGACATCTCTTAAAGAAAATTTAAAACACACTTCTTCCAAACTCCTATACGGAGAAAACATTAAAGTTCCATTTGGCTACACCTTTCCTACGACTACAGAGCTGGATGATTTTACTTTTGTAGACCAATTAAAAGATTTTTTTAAAAACATCTCTAAGACAAAACTAACTCCAAGAGAATCAAAATTACCCGTCCATATCTCTCAGAACTTATACACTTGCGACCACGTCTTAATCAGGAGCGATCGCGTTTAGAAAGGCTTAGAATCTCCTTGCGAAGGTCCTTTTAAAGTTTTACGCAGATTAAGAAAACAATTTATAGTTTTGAAATCGGGAAAACCATATTCGGTGGCCATTGACAGAATAAAGCCAGTAAACAATGACAAAACGTCAAAAGTCAATTCAATCCATCCGGTCCGTGCGATTCGAACCGCTAGAAAGCGGGTGATGTAGAGGCTTACACATAGATAGCGCAGCTAATAATTTTTAAGAGATGACAAACATGTACAATATTAATAGATTAAGGAAAGAGATAAGAACAAAGATATTGTAACCGTTGCACAGTGGGGCAGCTTATATGATGGAGTTGGAATAAACTCAAAAAATGAATTGAGAGCCTCTCTCTTTGCAAAGTGGTTTTTCGTTATAATACTTTCCAGTGCATCATTTTCAAAAACAGTTATTTTATTTACTTGCTTTGTCACTCCGTACGATCTATGTAATTAAAAATAACACTTCGGTTCTTTTTGCAACGTGTGTCTTAATAAGTAGTGCAATTCGCGAGTGTTGCATAACTGTTATTTTTGTTTAAATCACGTGAAAGCTAAACATTAATATGGAATCGATAGCTTCTAGTATGTACTAACTTTCTAAATTTGGTTTTATGTGAAAACTATAAAAGCAATTTTAGAATTTTTTTCTGTATTCATAGGTATGTATTGAATTTTCGAGGAAATTTCAGGTCCTTTTTTAAATTGCTAGGGCAAAAGTAGATTTCCGCACGCTTCCACACCGAGATTTTAATTTTTCAATATATTGGGTTGTTCAATAAGTTCTGCGGTTTTTTTGGTTAAAGTTAAATACACATTTTTTGTTTAAAACCATATATTTAATTAATCAAATATTGTCCATTCTGATCTATTACATTCTTCCAACGTTCTGAAAGAGACATTATTCCTCTTTTGTAAAAATCAGTAGACTTTTGGCCAAAAAAGTTTACCAGATGCGTTTTTATGTCCTCCTCGGAATTAAATTGCCTTCCGTCCAAATCGATTTGGAGAGAGCGGAATAGGTGGTAGTCAGACGGCGCAAGGTCTGGAGAGTACGGTGGGTGATGTATTACTTCCCAGCTAAAGGCATTCAGCTTTTCTTTTGTCACAAAAGCTGAATGTGGTCTGGCATTGTCATGGTGGAAAACAACGCCCTGGCCGTTTGCCTGCCTCAAATTGTCGAGCTGAGAGCAATATTTGATAGCATTTATTGTCTCATTGCGTGGAAGCAACTCGAAGTATAGGACACCACCTCGCCAATCACACCAAATACTAAACATGACCTTTTTGGGATACAAATCTTGCTTACCAACCGATTGCGGTGTTTCACCAGGAGCCCACCATGACCTCTTACGTCGAATTCTCGTCTCCTGTAACCACTCTTTTCAAAAAAGTATCCAGCGAGTTCCACCTCATCATTATGCGATCCATACGGTTTTTTCAGTGAGTTCATGAGGAACCCAAACTTCCTATTTATTTAACTTCTTTTAACTTTTGAGCAGCATCAGCAAGGTCTGCATTGCAGGAACGAAAACTGCCGAATCTCCATATACCCTACAAATCTCACGTTGCGCCTCTGTCGCTTTGACATCTTTTCTTCCGTTTTTAGAAAAAATTTGAGCACTTAAAACACGTCCGATCAAAACAAATTCTCGTAACAATGTAAACAATAATCCTCTCTACTGGAAAAAAATAAGTTTTCATAACGGTTTTAAACACAGAGATTTTCTGAAGCGATAAACGCCACTTCCAAGAAAAAAACCGCAGAACTTATTGAACAACCGAATAGTTTGACTTCTAGTGTATACAATCAAAAAAAAAAATTTGTGCTCATACGAGTATGTGCTCTTTTTTTTATTCAAAATTTCCCAATCAACTGCTTCAGCAAATGTGGTTTACTATTTCACAAATATTCCTAAAAAGTTGTTATTTCCGTGTAGGTTCGCATTCAAATGATTTGTTTTATAAAAGGATGGAGTTGTTTAACTTCATGGAGGAATCGGGGCTTCAAACACTGGAAGAGAAATTTAAATTTTTGGAAGTATGTACACCTTGAAGCCCACCACAATGTCAATGTCAAAGAGCTCCATCAAACAATATCTCAATTTGCAATAAGATTTAGAGAAAAATGGTTAAAATCTACTAGGAATGAAATCCGTTTTAAAAAGCAAAATGATGCATGGCTTTAGACATCATTTGGCTTCAAACTCTTTGATAAAGTAACCCCGTCAAAACAGCGAGGCGACCGCCCAGAGAAACCGTTTGAAGGAAGCAGCGATCGAAGCAAATGCCTCAAAACGGAAACAATGAGAAAAGAGGTGCCACCTTCGCAATTAGGATTTGCGGCAAAGGCGAATTTAAGAGCAGCGCGTTATCCAGTTGCAGCAAAATTAGTAGAGGAGTTAGTGCGTTCACCTCAGCGCGCATTTAATTATAAAAATGCGTATGGTATAGAACAACAACGAACTCTGCAGATGTCAGGGGAAAAAGCACTGTCAACCGTAGTCGAGGCCAAGCTTACTAGACACCAATATAATGTTATTAGAGCCAAAAACCCTGAAAGGTTTCCTTCCTACAAATTTGTTCAAACTGCAAAAAAAACGTACTATCCAAAAAGCGAAGACATGCACGTAACAGATACTTCAGCTGAAGTGACGGTCCAAGCTTTGATGAACCATACTGTGGAACGTTCGATTGTAGCTCAAAAAGAAGTAATATTTACTTTGAAAGATGAGGAATTACGCAATTTGTGTTTGATTTTCAAGTGGGGATTCGATGGTAGTTTTGGCAACAGATCTTACAACCAGAAATCTGCCGAAATGGATGCTGATATTTCAAGTGTGTTCATAAGTTATGTGGTACCCCTCCAATTGGTTTGTGAGAGCTCGGAACAAAAAGACGTAATATGGCAAAATCCCAGATCTTCTTCAACCAGGTACTGCCATCCAATTAAACTTGGATATACCAAAGAATCAGCACAAGTGTCGGTATCTGAAAAGCTAAGAATAGATGCTCAAATTCAGAGCCTTTGCCATTCAATAGTTAACGTTGAGGAAGAAGTTTTTGAAGTAGCATATACTCGTAAACTCGTCTTTACAATGGTGGACGGAAAGGTTTGTAACGCTTTGACAGATACCGTCTCTTCTCAGCGTTGGTATATCTGTGGCGCAAGACTTCTAAAGACTTCAATAATATCGAACAGCTGCTATTGAAGCCCTACAATCCCAGTGCATTCCAGTTTGATTTGTCAGTGCTGCACTCTTCGATTCGAGTTTTTGAGTGCCTTTTACATGTGGGCTATAAGCCTCCAGTAAGATCGAATGGGTTTAATTGTTAATCAACCTAAGCCTGGTTTTGGGAACTCAAGTGATGGAAACACTGCTAGGCGATTTTTCAGCAACGCAGATGTGGTTTCTGAAATCTTAGGTGTCGATAAGATATTGATTGAAAAATTGCATCTCATATTGGTAGCCATTTCAAGTGGCTATGATATACATATTGAAAAGTTCAGAGTATTCACACTCGATACTGCCAAATACTTTGTAAATCTTTGTCCTTGGTACTACATGCCTCCAACAGTACACAAGTTACTAATCTATGGTCCGGATGCGATTTCTGCTGCACTTCTTCCAGTAGGTCTGAAGAAACACAGGAAGCCAGGAACAAAGATTTTAAAGCTGTTCAAGAAAATGTTCCCGCAAAAAATGTAACAAAGGTATTTTTTTCATTTAATGTTGATTACATCAGATTCACTGATAGCAAGTTTCAGAAAACTATCAAAAAAACACCGTAAATCATTTCCAAAGAAATTTTCGATTTAATCATTGCCGAAAATGTTTGTTGTTCTGATAACTCTAACACCAACATTAGCGATGAAAGTGAGAGTGATTGTGAATCTGAATTATATATAGTTTCAAAATATGTACTCCTAAAAAATGCGGAGCTATTTTCTTGTTGTTTTTTGAATTTTTTTAAGTTTTTCCTTCTTAAGTTTAAAAAATCATAAGTTAAACAATAGAAAAAAAACTTTAAGAAGTCAAATGTGGTCTTTCTATGTAATTTCTGCATAAAAATGTTATTTCCAGTATAGCTAGTCCGTCATATGAATTGATTCCAGTTTTTGGGGTATCTTGCCCCACTGTGCGTTGGTCCATCATTCAGATTCATAATTTAATTTTGAACACATACAATTAACTAAATGTATTAAGTTTAAGAGTTGTAAAAAAGTAAAGTATGTTGAATTGTTGTGAAATCGTTGTTTGCCTTTTAATCAACGAATAACGAACAAAACCTCCTATCAAGCCAAGCTCAGATAACTTCATTGATGTGGTCCCAGCAACTGTCAAATGTGCTTAATCTTTCGTCTATTCAATCAGTTCAATGTGTGAAGCATCTGCACATAATAAATTTAACGATATTTAGAAATGTTTATCTTAACGAATTGTATAAAGAGTTAATGTCATAAATATATTTACAGACATCAACACTATAGTATACAACAGCAATAGTTTATAAAAACGGCACCATATGGCCTGCTCATACTCAGATCTTTTTGGATTGTTTTGAGTTCACTTTCACATAATTTTGTTAAAAATGCGAAGTAGGGTTTACCATTGAGTTCTGTGAAAGTATGTGTACTAAAGTTCTTTGTGCGTGAGCACGTTATTGACAAGTTTATCACATTCCGACAGGAAATGGAGTATTACCTCTAGAGATGATCGCGTCCAAGCTGCATTTGATGCACAGAAGGAAGGCCCGAAATTAGAAACCGTTCGTATCAGTTTAATGGAAGTTGCTGATAAAAAATATGAACATTGTGAAAACAACGCATTAAAAGTACGAAGTAATTTTGATCATTTTACAATAATACCTTCAATGGTCGAAGTGCACAACCTAAACCGCACTACTATTGCAAACAGCGTGACAAATCAAACGAATTTAGATATAATTGTCGACGTTGTGGAAGAAAAGGGCACAAGGCGAAGGACTGCCGGAGCTATGGAGAAAGAGCAAAACAGGTTCATAATGAAAGTAAGAGCGGTTTTGTTACACAAGAATGTCTAAGTCTTCCAAAATCTACCAAAGCATTAGAAGCGGCTGGTGAAATTTGCTAAGGTAGAGAAGGTCGGTGGTGTGTGGATAGTGGAGCCATCTCACACATGTATTTTATTGAAGAATTATTTTCTAGTCTGTCAAAAGATCACATGGGGTGTAAAGCTAGCAAACGAAAAAAAAAAAAAACTTTTTTGGAATCGGTACGGTAGGTATTTTTAATTTGATAAATGATAAATCTCCGAAATGCACATTATATGTAGGTGTAATTGTATTGTACGTTCCAGACCTAAAGGAAAATCTTATTTCTATCAAAAAAGCAACGAATTGCGGAGGCAAAGTGTCATTTGAAAGCGAATCTGCAAATATTCTACAATAAATAAATACGGAAAGGTACTTTTGAGTGTCAGGAAGCAGTAGGCACTTTACATCGTAAATCCAACAATTTATGAATTAAAGGAAAATAAGTCTGGACCCAACAGTTTCGAAATGTGGCATTACCGAATGGGCCACCTTAATGCAGAATCATTAAAACAACTACAGAGGAAAGGTAACGTGATAGGATTGCCGGTTTTCAATTCGCACGTGCTCATGTGCACTTCATGCATGTGAGGGAAAAACAGGAAAAATCAACCACGCAGTTCTCATCCAATCAAGACCTAAGATGTCAGCACTGGAATTCCGCTTTATCTGTTCTTAGGTATTTAAAAGGAACTAATAATTCAAAAATTCCATATTCTTGAACTCCGTAACCAATTTGCACTTATTCTGATTTTAATTGGGCATAAGACATCATTTATCATTTTTATAAAACGAATTTTGTATTGAATAGCTCTTTGGATTTATGGATTTAAATTATAATACTTAAATGTAGAAATGTTATGTTACTAGCTTTGAATTCTTAAGTGCTGGGGGTTGCGTTAAATATAATTAAAAATAAGTGTCAAAACTAATAACACTCAACGTCCTCTTACATAAATATTTTCTACTAAGCCTAAAATCACTTCTATTATTTGTCTCACTTGTTGTGAGTCATACTTTTTCCTTACTTATGGTACTTTATGGTACTCCTTGCTTGTACCTATCTCAACGTGGTCGTTTTATTTTTCTCGCAGTACATCCATCTATTCTGGTATTTCTACAAGTTTTCCCACTGTTCCTCCTCAGAATTAAACTGACAATTAGATGGAATTGGACACCTTTTCCATATATTCGTTGATCGAGTCAAAAATCTGCTCAATTAAAGTTCATTTCTGCTTCAATAATTCCTGAAACACTTCAGCATGTTAAATCACTTAGCCATGTTTAATCTAGTTAATGTTGCCATTACATTCAAATCAATTTGTAAACAGAAAAGTGTTGATGAAACAACAATTACTTATTGCATTACGATCTTATTATTTAATTTAAAAAAAAAAAAAAAAAACATTCGAGAACATTTGAAGGGAATGAGAGTATTCCTCTCTGTTGTTATCGGTACTTAGTTTGCTTAAAATTCTTATAATCTAATTGAATCAACAGCACGACCTTCAAAAAGGCTGCTTTTGTAATTACAAAACCCGTCGGCCAGTCTAAGTCGAATAGCCCGCATAACGTTAGTCGTAGTTTCTCTTGCTTCAACTGGAACGACAGCATCTCAATCTACAATAAAAAAAATATTAACATCACACACAACATTTAGAAACATATGCACTCGTATCTATACTCGTGTATGTAGATTTAACTCACACTTCTAACCAAATGACGATTTAAGATATTATGAGTTGTTAGCGACATTAAAATATTTCCTGGCGCATTACACGCCGAAACTACTTCACCACAAATGTACACAACTATCCAGAGATCTACAACATTCATGACAACTGCGCCAATGGAAGTTAGAAATTCAGCTCTAATAAAATTCGAGAGGGATCCATTCAACAATACAAGGAAGTAAAAAATCATTGAAATTTGTATTGCCAAATATGATAAGAGGATACCCAGAATTTGAATCTGATATAGATCCTTAAAGCCAATTGTCAATTTGTGCAAGTTAGTGTGAAGCCTTCCGATAGCAACCAATTCATTACACAGAAGTCGTGAGGCTTTTCTCGATATACGCCGTTCCCCGTTCCCCCAAATTATATTCATGTCTTTGACTAATTTCAATAGCCGTCGATTAAGTAAACAGAATTGATATCCGCCGTAGAGCAATCCGATGCAAAATTGACTCTCTACTATCATCATCAACTTCTCCAGGAATGAAATATACATTGCTTCCAGTGCCAACTTGAGGGATTTATTTATCTTGTATGAAAGAATTATTATAAAAGTTCCCATCACAATAACAAATGACGAAACGATCTTCAGATAAATCAGTCGAAGGATCTTTCTTTGAATTTTTGACGGTTTTTTACGACGGGTTATAGGAAAGGCCGGAATACTGTTTAAACGCTGAAACATTCTCCTGGCACATGACAAATTTACCCACTGAGAGATCAGAGCCACAACTATTGTCAAAACATGTATGAATCCAACAATTCTATTTACTTCTCTTACCAGAGGCCTTTCCGTCATAAGATCTATGTCCGTAAAGCCAAAGGGCTGAAACACGATGACTAACAAAAAGATTCCCAATAAAATGTCAACTACTAGGCAGTAGACTATGGATTTTATGTTGTAGATAACTTGATGGGCCTCAAAGTCATAGAAAACGTTGGACATTCCAAATACTCTGGAATACCGATATGCCTGGCTTACAATTCTTCCAATTGGATCTCTTATTGTCCTTTCCATTGTGTAACGCTGGATTGAAGTCACAATACTAGTCACTCAACACAAGAAATGCTCAGTGAAAACTATTTCCCAACTACTATATGCAATGTAGTGTAGTGAAGTGTATTTTCAATTAAGATGTTACGAGATATGGATGGCACTGACATTAGGAAGTCAACGATAGCGGTCATTATTAGAAAGTAATTACATCTATAGGAGTAAATTAACGTCTCCAATTATGCACGTGCTGAGAAAATGCTTTCGACTCTTATGGACGAATAAAAAAAGTATATATCTACGAGTATATCGGAGGTGACACTGACTTCTGCTATCTAAGGATATTTTCAAAGCAAATTCACCAATTAATTCTCGTTTCCATATTGTGCAGCCGATTTCAGAATTGTTTTTCATTCGTTAAGAATAAAAGAAATTCACTTTCATGCTGTCAGTTCTTTGGACAAGGCCAATCTGTTCCCTGTGCACTTCGCAGCCAGTTCAATGCTTCCAAATTGTGTAACGACTATATTACATTAGAGCGCGTCGAACATGCTATTAGACGAGACTTTCAGGGGAGATTTCTTGATATATTTTGAGAAAAAAATCGTTTGATGCATCCCCACCGAGACACTGAGATTTTTTTAAGCAAAGTCTTACGCTGCGGTTAGAGTATATATCAGTACACCAACTCATCTGTAAAATATGGTCAGACGAAAATGTGGTTAATGAATGGAACCTCAGCATTGTTTGTCCGATCATCAAGAAAGGAGAAGCTCTGAACACCGCCAACTACAGAGGCAAGATTTTTATCTGCCGTATTGAGTGAATGCCTGCAGCCGTTCGTCAACAACCTGATTGGTTCACATCAGTGTGGCTTTAGGCCAGGAAAGTCCACCATCGACCAAAGATTCACACTACGGCAGATTTTGGAGAAATGATATCCAAATCGATAAACACCACCTATTCATTGATTTCACGCCCGCGTACAACAGGATCTGTTAATTTTGAATTGTATATATAGGCAAACCATTTGAGATATTTCAAAAACTTGTTTTTTTTATATAATTTACACGTGCCTAAGGGGTTAGATACCCTTTTGCTGTTGCCAGTGCGCGGGCAGAAAGGTAGAAAGGAGGAGAAAGGAAAATTGTTTGTAGTGGTTTGAAACTCAGGTGTGTTTGGTTTCGGTATTCGCTCTCCAGGGGGGGGGGGGGGGGGGGGAGTCCGAATAGGACGGAGAGTTTTTTCTTCACACAGAGTGGAAGGTTATAATTCGCAGTAATTTTTTTGTGCTTGAAGCTCTACAACAGCCAAATCTACGTGTCAGTGTTATGCCTTCACACGCAGAATTTTTCTGTCTGAGTTCCAATTACACAACTGAAAAACTTAAAAGACTTGTTCATGGGCAGGATTCGAACCTTGACCCCTCCGAGTGAGAAGCGATTGCTAGTACCACTACACCACGCCACCCCTATTATCGGCTTGAAGTACAATCAAAACATTTATGAATAGAACTCGACTTAGTTCATACGGCCACCGCGGGATCGTTTGCAGCGGTCGATTCGTTGGACCCAATTTTCAACGACTCGGCCACGCATTCCAACCGAAACAGCCGATATTTCGCGTTCAATGTTAGCTCTGAGCTCTTCCAACGTCGTCGGAGAGTTGGCATAAACAAATACTTAACGTAGCCCCACAGAAAATAGTCAAGTGCCGTTAAATCGCACGAACGAGGCGGCCAATCGACTGGCCCATTTCTTGAGATAACACACTCACCATACTTACTCTTCAATAAACCGATTTTAGTGTGTGCTGTGTGGCTTGTAGCATCATCGTGTTGAAACCACGTGTCGTCTAAGTCCATATCTTCCATTTCGGGCCAAAAATAATCGGTGATCATGGCGTGATAACGCTGCCCATTCACAGTATCGTGACGATCGTTATCGTCGACGAAAAAATATGGCCCAATAACGCCGCCGGCATGCAAACCGCACCAAAAAGTTATTTTTTGTGGATGAAGTGGTGATTCATGAAGCACATGTGGATTTGCACCCGACCAATAATGCATATTTTGCTTATTGACGAACCCATTAACCCAAAAATGAGCTTCGTCACTGAAGACGATTTTGCGATGAAATCCATCATCTTGGCGCATCTTCTCCGGAGAACGTACGTCGCTTCAAATGGTCCATCGGCTTCAATTATTGAGTCAGCTTGATCTTGTATGGGTGTAAACCAAGATCCTTACGCAAAATACGCCATTATGTGGTCTGAGCGATGCCCAATTCTTGAGAACGACGTGGAAATGACTGATTTGGATCGTTTGCTACGGACGCCTGAACGGCAGCGATATTTTCGACACCTCTATCCAAGCCGTTGTCTCACTGACACGGCAACGTCACACAACGAATATGTAAACTCAACTTTTTGCACTAAACTTGTTATTGCCTGTCTACTAAGGCGAGAATTACGACCGAAAATTGGAGTTAACTCTCTTAAAGTTGCAGTCACCCACTCCGAATATCGGTAGAAAACTTTTATAATTTGAAATAATTTATAATTTTTATAATGATGAAAATGTTGAGTTTACTGAATAAATTGACAGTGACAGTTTGATGATTAGTGAAAGAGCGCGTTCACAAATTAAATTCAATGTTGTCAAGTCCCTATTGGAAAACCCTTTATTTTATGACTAAATGAAACCACACACACTTTCTTCAAAAGCTAGCAATATAGTGTTTGTTTTACTTTTCTTTTGACATTTGTAGACCTTCTAACTGTTTTGGAAATTACGCGGAGAGTTGGAGACTTTTCCGAGTATATAGATGGGGATGGACGAGCTAAACAGAGCAATGTCTAACTTTGGCATCCTTGCCAAACTCGTCCCTTTGTGCAGGATGTCGATAGATAATGTTCTCTGCTCCATTAAGGTCAGTAAAGAACTCACCGAGACCTTGATGTTAAAAAAGAATTTAGACAGAGCGACGTGCTGTTATTCGATTTATTTATTATTTTAAACATTGACATTCATGCCACCCTAAACGTATAAGGACGACGTGTCAAAGAAAAGGCAGCGTCTTCTTTATCGATTGCCTAAGTTTTACGTCAAGTCATCTGTATTTATCTGTATCGTCAGAAAAAACTTTAGATACCTACATACTACATACTTAAAAGCATTACCGGCACGACAAGGTGGCCAATATGGGAAAGTTCATAGTTACTTTGAACCTGAACCATAGATAAACTAACTTAGATGGCAAACTTTCCAGATATTGGAAAATCAAAATTGGTTTTCAACTGATTCCCTCTATCCGCGTGACCCTGTCAGTGAAGTGTGAATACGTGTGAATTGTCATCAATGGCAATTTCTCTCCCATTTTAGTTAAAAAACGTCATCGACATTGCACACAGTTGCAGGCCTGTTCTAGCAACTGTACTTGTAAATTGCTCTCATTCTAACAAATTCTGACAAGTTATAGAGATGTAAAAGTGTTGGTATTCACTTACAGTGTGTCTGCGCAAAAGTTAAGGGCTTGCAAACATTTTAGTAGAGTTTGCCATCTAGGTAAGTTTATCTATACTCTGAACATTTGAGTTGGCCACGTGTCCAAAGTATGACTTCGTCCATACTACTAATCATCGGCTTATATCGCTGATTAAACTTTATCACACAATAAAATCAACCTCACGCTTAAATTGACTTCATGGGTCCTTCATTATCCACCTGCTACATACCACACCGGTGACTGTTAAATCTGTCTGATGAACTGCTGCACAGTAAAATAAAACCAAAGTCTTTCTGATTTTCCAGGAGCCATTGAAAACAGTCCCTCATTCGTCCTAATGGTCCTAAATAACAACTAAAATCAAATTAAATTCCGATAATTATACGGTTCTTTCATCATCTAAATTCTTCTATCATTCTGTGTACGAGTATGTCTGTATGTATTTCTAAATTCTCATTTAACGGGCTCATTAGAATCAGCTCCTTTCTCATTTCCAAGTCATCAATTTTGTATGAATTCTAAACGATGCGGCGCGGTATGTTCCCTTCGTCTGTCAAATTGTAATTACGATTCGCGCAAATCGCGAAACAATAACACCAACAAAACCGAAGGACACGAATGACAACAAAAAAAAATAATAAATCGAAATAAAAGGAAAAGGATCTGCTTTACAAAGTCAATCGATAGGGAGATTTAATTTCATTTGCGTCCGGCGCTGGCAGTACGGAACGTTTCTTCCTCGTCTAGAGTACGGCCCAGTCGTGCCAGGACTTTCTATTTTTTTATGCTTTATATTGAAATTTCCCATTCCCTGGCCTCCCGCTGAAACATCTTATGGCTTTGACTGAATAATGAATGGATTCCTTAATTTCCGTTTCACCTATAAATAAAAATCATCTTGTTGTCTGTTTTCATCTTGTCTTTCGCTCGTTTACGACGATGACGAGTACGCGTCGCCATCGTCGTCGTAGTCGTAGTCGACTATATGAATGTAGATGACGACCGACATTTCTCATTGGTTTGCATGAAAATCGGTTCGAAGGTGCTCCTGCTTCAATGGGAAATCTTTCCAGCATATGCACGCAATAAACGTAGACTGCTGTGTTGCTTCTTCTGAATATTTATAAAGAGAATCCTGAGTCCTGAGGGTAGAACAAAAGCAGAAAATAATGCCAGAAAAAGCATCCTTGTCATTATTGGTGATAAGGTGAAATTGGTTGGCAGTGCCGAGTTACAGCGTTGCCAGATCTCAAATCAGTCGAAACCAATTGTACACAGGATAAGGATATACTCGTAGTTCACACAGAATCTAGGTTTTTTTATGACACAAGGGACTACTGAGCGGTAATAACGTTAGTCGGCGAAGCGCATTTCCATTCGTCAAATGAATAGGTATACCGATGTAGGTACCTACTAGAAATTTGTTCGATCCACTTGACGGATAAAGTTACCTTCGACGACTTTAGGAATGGAATGAAGAGGTATCAAATAACCGATGAGATGCCTTAGGGTTCGGTATTAGGCATTATGCTTTTAAATAGTATGCATGGCATTTTTCTGTATTATTCTAAGAAGTTATACCCCAATCTTCACTCTATAGATATTACCGATTTTGCCAGTGAAAGTGCGACACTGCTGGTTCTATGGAAACGGTCCATTCTTACATATGTACGTAAGCTTTCAACAGGTGGGATATAACTCCAAATGAATAAATATACTGAACTCCATCATAGAGGAGTGGACCAGTAGGAAACATAGTGAAGTTAGTTTCTGCCTAATACATCTCTTATCGGGATTCTTTTGCAAGTACCTTTACAAATACAAGCACGTGGGTGACCTGCATTAGAAGCCGCATTTTATAGCAATTTCAATCAGCCGATGTATACGATGATGTAATCCCGGATATACGCGACAGAGAGGAATTTCCTGAAAAGACAAATTAGTGAACAAGCACACATATTATTCATGCCGACGACGAGCGACGTCACCCCAAGCTTGAGGCAACAATTTGCAAGTGGAGGATAAAATACACGATGTAGCTGGGCCATTATAACTACTCGTATTCCACTTACGCAATTCAGATGAAAAGAGCTCGCGGGACTATAGCTACTATTTGACGCAATTTCTATCTGGGTACGACGGCTATCAAAAATATCTTCTTAGATTTAGAAGCTCGCCTATAATGTTGAGGTAATTAAGAAAACTTGAGGCATACAATTTCTTCTGAAGGATCTCCACCAAGGGAAGTGTGAAGCTGGCAATTCCTCAAGTTAAAAAATTAGGTCAGAGCTTATAGACATATTTATTTCGTTAAACCGAGTGTGCATATTGAGGTGAGTAAAATCGAAGAATAAAAGACGGACGCGGAAGACATAGAATAAGTTGCTTACCAGTCCAGCGAAGTAAAACCTAAAAGCAGTCCCACGGAGATGGTGATGGAAGGGCACAGAAATGTGGTTAAGTATTAGCGCGAAGTTTGAAACTTATTTCCTCGATACGTGTATAGTGGCTAGTACTCACTATTGGTATTTCAAAAAAAAAAAAAACTACTGCTTCGACTTTGGGACTGGCTACTGCTTTACAGTTGGTGGGATTGATGCACAAGCGTTTGTCCCTTGAGACATTTCGGAAACGATTCTTTTAAAGACTTTAAACCTAATGGGTTTCAATTTTAATTTGAGCAAGAAGCATATAGCCTTTAATCTCGGTCTTTAGATTTGTGAACTGATCCTCTAACGTTTATCGAGAAAACTTGTCAGCCAAATCACTACGACATATGATTGAAGCTTATTGTGCTGTTTGCCTTTCGGGTTTAGGGCATATCTTTGGCTCCATATTCTGTGAGCATTATGAGTATCTTGCTTAAAACCGAAACTTTTCATTATTTTCGTTAGGAAATAGGACCAGACATTCAAGTAGAATACGAAGAGCAGTCTTATTCTGAGGCTGTGGACTTGCCCTGGTGTGTTACGCCAGATTTTATTAGACATGAGGTGGATGAGAGCCTTCACATAGTTTTGAAGAGGTTCTAACTGGCTCCGCAAAATGATGTAAAATCAATTACCGCTATCGTTCCTAACTAATGAATCAACTTTCTCATTTCAGAACAGCCTTTATGAGCTACTTAGAATCTAATAATTGACGACTAGTTGTCATTCTGTAGACTGAATGCTGATTTCTAGGGTGAGCTGTATTTTATGGTAGAGCTGCGGCAAAGCATGTGTCTGCTCTGTGAGTCTTGCTCTGTATAGCAAGAAGGCACAGAGCGTTGGACGATAAGCCAAAAAGCCGAAGGGTTACCTAATTGTTTCGAAAAAAAAATGTAGAAGAAGCTGAAGTAGGAAAAACCATATGACTATAATTAACACTGCCATAGTCGGCCCTAAGCCTGGTTGAAAAAGGAAGGAGGCAACCGAGTCTGGCCGTGTAAATGTAACAAAACCCCAGGCCCTGCGCAGGCATATTTAGATGAACTTGAGTGGATAAGATGGATTCACCTAAAGCACAATAAGTACATCTCCGCTAAAAGATGAGAATGGGCTGAGGCATCCATTTATTTGGCTTCATACAAGCTTAATCTAACTTAAAAACTAACTAACAAAAATTAAGCGTTAGAAAATAAGATAATGGGGGAGGACGGCAAGCTTGAGACGAGAAGTGCTCAGGTTAAAATCAAAAACGGAGGTTTGAGTTGACTTTATGGAGCGTGCGGGAGACTGGCTCGTAGGACCCATAAGAGGTGTGACGGGTTGGAATATATTGTAGAACAGACGAGGACATCGTAGATTATGAGTGCTTTTGTTGAATGTAATAGAATTATAAAGGGAGGCGCAATTCGCAGAACCAGAGAGTATTCAGAATAAAATGCCTAAAAAAGTTATGAAAAAGATAATAGATGCAGCGCTTGACTAAGGTATGTTACGCGCATGTAGAAGGTCACGGAAGTTATTATGGTACCAAAGCCTGGCAAATAACCCAGTGAACTTACCTCATATCGTCCGATCTCATTGTTGCCAATCCTGTCAAAACTCTTCGAAAAAATTCTTCTGAAACGACTTCATCCGATTATAGAAGAAAAGGCCCTGATACCAAACCATCAATTTGGATTTAGAAATAGGTACTCAACTGTAGATCAGGTTCACAGAATAAATGATAAAATAGAAAAATCCTTAGAAGAAAAACAAATATGCTCTACCATCTTCCTTGATGTAACACAGGCTTTTGATAAAGTTTGGCACAAGGTATTAGTCCATAAGCTACAAAAATATCTTCCGAAACAATACTCAGAAATACTAGACTCATATATTGTATAATCCAGCGATTATTTAGAATTAAGCAAGAAGGTGAGTACGCTGCACTGAAATATATAAATGCTGAAGTACCACAAGGTAGTGTGTTGGCACCTGTGTTTTTCCTTCTATACATAAAGACCTACGACAAAATGATGAAACTACTGTTGCCACATTTGCAGACAATACGCTGTCGAAAAAACCATGCAGAAAGTTACAGAAAAACTGCAAAGGACAGTAAATGATATATCTGATTCGACCAAACATTTCAGTGATTTTTGTAGGTCGAGCAAATAGGTCGGTTGTCCGTTGAATTTAAAGTTAAAACAGATGAGTTGCTATCTTATACGTGTTGTCGTCTCTGAATATTAAGAGTACCTCCAAATTACTTAACTGATTGATGGAAAGAGGTGCCGTGACATAAAGTCATATTTCAAAATATTTCAGGCCTTATGACGCTTTCACAAAGTGACATAAGGCCATATTTCGGCATATGGCCTTATTTCACTTTTATTATACAAAGCATAAGCCTAAATTTTTTCTTCAGATCCATTAGCTAGCTCCATTAGATGCGGTAGTCAATTATAACTACTAGGTACTTATAAGTTGATACGTTTTCGAGTATTGGTGCGCAGTCATTATCGTCTTGGAGTAACAAATAGCTTTTGGTCTTGTGCAAGCATTCCGAATTGTGTATGTTTACTACACTATAACTTGGAATGTGAGGTGGACGAATATGCATGACTTTAATTTTTTTTACGTTACTTACTCGTATATGGCCATTATCATGGCACCATGCTGTGACAGAGTTGAATTCCTTTTGCAAAATATTTTCAACACTTTTAACTTATTTGTGATTGACTACAATGGCCGTATCGTCTGCATAGCCAAACACGGTGCATTTCTTTAGGGCTAGCAGCATATCGTTAATGTAATGATGAATATTAATGGACCGACCTTGAATGCTTGCTGTACTCCATATATAGTATTACCTGATTCTCTTCTCTTACACTATCCTTGATTTTGGCTCTGAATCTTCGGTTTCTTAAGTAGCTTTTAAACCATAATAACAGCGCTCCGCCAGGATTAAATACCGAAGGCAATGCTGCAAACCAGAGTCGCAGCTGATGTGCTGGGTTTCACCCGACAGCCATCAAGAAATCTCTGTTCAGTTTCAGTTTTCAATGCATTTTATTTTCTTACTAATTAACTCTTACATACTAATAAAAAATGCTTAAATGCTAGCTTACAATTACTTAACAGTCTTATACTAACTTACTGGCCCCACACAGACACTCTAAGCTACTCTAAATACTTATATCTATGTCTTTCGACTTTACTTACATTTTATTTAGAATTATTTATATTGTATACTTAAGGCTAAGAAAAATTATTCGTTAAGAAAAAACTTAGCATATGGACTTTTTTTTATTTTTTTATAAAAACTTAATATCTAACTTAAAATAAACCTTACTCTACTTAACCTACATACACAAAACACACATAGACATTATACATAATTATATACATATATCAGTATACACCTTTGTATATACTAATATATGTATATATTTCTTAGATTCTAACCTAAACCTATGTAAGCTAGCCATCGCTATTTACAAGAGAAAACAGATTGGTCAGCTCTGCCTTATTAGTAAGGCCGGTCCGTAATTGACGGAAACGACGACGAAGCATCTTCTTCATCATTCAACCACCAGAAATGCTGGTGCTGCCGAACGACATCCCTCTTATCGCGATTCCCCACCGCCCTACTGAACCGGAGGCGATCCACACTGCCGTGTGCGACGTCTCTGTTGTAGTTGAGTCGCATGTCCCCAGCTATCCGAGCGACATGGAAGATTAACGGCACCGCTGATCTATCCTGGATCAACCCTATCTGATCCAGGTAGAGGAATGCTTCCGGTGGAACGAAGCCGTCAGAGCGCACACTCTCGTGGTAAAGGTAATTGGGGTAGTAAGCCCCAGATATCAGGTTATTCGTCGAGACCATTGCTCTTGCAATGTGCCTTCGAGTCAGCTTAATTACGAAGTTGTCCACTCGTATTAGGTTCGCCCTATTGTAAAGGACCTCATTAGGATAAATTTTTTTGTACTCCGACTCTGGTGTTCTGTACAAGCGAAGGCAAGCCCTCTCAAACACCCGTATCTTTTCCATTAAGCTTGCTCGTACATTGAACCACACGGGACACCCAAATACCAGCATGGGCCTGACAAGGGCCATGTAGCAGATTACCTTTACCCTGGCATCGAGTTGGCTGCTATAAAAAAGTATCTTTGTGAGGGCAAAAGCGCCTTTAGCTCTGGCCAGAGCAGCATCTACATTTTTGCCAAAATACAGAAACTGATCTAGCCAGATCCCAAGGTATCTGACCACATTTCGACAAGCAAGAGGCTGTCCGTGCTGTCCAATGATTGAGAACTTTCGCCAATTTTTTCTGGTATCCCTAGAGGCTCCAGACAACGGCGTCATAAAGAGAATGGTTTCCGACATCTGAAAGTTGATTTTCAACTTCCAGTCATCGCAAAATCGTCTTATCTTATCGAAGTCACGCTGCAAGAGAGTATTAATGACCTCGATTTTTGGACCTGTTCGGTACGCTACCACATCGTCTGCGTACGTAATAGTATGGGGAAGTGAACCTATCAAGTCGATTGTATAAATGTTAGATAGGATCGGCGAATTGACCGCGCCTTGCTGAAGACCATTTTTAATTTGAAATATTCTAACAGAAGTCACATCGCCATTTTTCACGATGAACTGTCTGTTGGTTAGCATATTATAAAGAATGTACAAGAGAGGTTTGCTGATCCCCAGCCTAGTCAGCTTATAGAAAAGATCCTCTAACCATACGGTGTCGAAGGCCTTCTCCAAGTCAACAAGGCAGGCACCAGTGCACTGTTTCTTGCCTTTGTTCCATTGGATATCGGACACCAGTTTAGACGCGGCATGTGAGATATCATGTCCCGCCTTAAAACCGAATTGATTATCCGGAACTATATGTTTGTCTTCAACCCACCTAGACAGAGCTCTATTGATTACTTTTTCAAAAACCTTACTGATATTCGGAAGGAGACTTATCGACTGGAGATTCGCCGGATTGGATATATCCTTTCCCTTTTTAGGGATAGGTTGAACCACCGCCGTTTTCCAATGCGCTGGATAATGTGCATTATTCATTGCATTATTAAACAGGGTGGTGTAGATATCCACCGCTTCTAGAGGAAGATGTCGAAGCACGATGTTCGGAACACCATCGGTCCCGACCGATTTCTTAGCCCTGATTGTGTCGAAGATCTCATAGAGTCTTTCCTTCGAAATGAACGGGGGTAGGCCACCCTCTCTGGCAATGACGTTATTTGCCATATTTTCGTCGCTAAACTGGGTGAAACCAGAGCCCTCGGATCGCCAGTTCCCTATTTCATATCGAATGCAGAAGTCGTGCACCAAGACGCGATTGTCCAGGTCGTAATTAGGGCCAATGGTATCAATGGCCTTGTATACTTCCTGGAAAGTCGCCCCTATAGCCTCAACCTTCTCCTGTGGATCCTCGATCACAAAAAAGTCGTCATCAGCGGCCTCATTTGGATCAATGCCTGCTATTGTCAGTAACCGTTCGTTGTCTGTTGTCCGGGATATTTTAAGACACTGAAGGTCGTTTTGATTTTTTCTCCGAAATATTTTATTTATTTGCAGAAACATATTCGGGTTGCTGGCGTTTACAAGAAATCTCTGGTTTGATTAAGAATGCCGGCAAGCACAAGCAGCTAAACAAGAAGCCCACAAAGAAGAGATTCAACGAAACGAAGAACGAGAACTACTCACGAGCAGAAGTGACGGGAAGAACATCGGTTTCTCCCGATGAAGCAAAAAGAGCACGATAAGCGCGCAATAAAAAAAAAATATTCATAGAGTGTACTCCAGGAATAACATACGAAAATTTTACCAACAGGTAAAAGTTAAAGGCAGGAAGGCCCGTACAGAAGCCTGTGGAGATGAAAAAGGAAACCCTGTAGTGGAGTCACAGTCGGTGCTGAGAATATGGAAACAATTTTTGTGCAGACTGTATAAATACGAAGAAGACCAACATGTCGTCGTCAGGCAGAATATACCATTCAACTTAGACAACGATAGCTAAAATTTCCGTCCTTCTGACAAGAATGAAGTAAGGATGCATTTCCCTCAGTAAACTCTCTAAAGAGTTCCCAGTTGAACAAGTTAATTTTGCTCTATAAATCGTAGTTTCAGATGTATTCATGAAGTTTATATCTCTCTCGTTAACTTCACTTTTTTCGTTTGCTGTAAAAACGGTGTATATTGCGTAATGGTGCGAAAAGTTTAATTCAAAAACTGCAGATTTTATATTAGTGTATTTCGTTCGGACCAGGCAATGGTGTATGAGTGATTCAGTATATCTCGATAAATCGACACACGTAACAGCTTTTATCGTATTCACGAGTTCGCCTCTTGTCCGATCATCAATTTGGCTTTAGAAGCCAACACTCTACTGTTGACCAAGTACATCGAATAACCGATGTAATTGAACAAACAATCGAGTGTAAGTTAGTCTGTTCAAGCGCATTCCTTGACGTCTCGCAAGCTTTTGATAAGGTATGGCACGAGGGCATGAAATATAAACTTCGACAAGTTCTACCCGAGCAATTGTATCATATTTTAAGTTCATATCTAGATGACCGACTGTTCCGTGTCAGACACGGAAACGAATATTCCAATGTTAAGACAGTAAAGGCGTTTGTATTGCAAGGAAGTGTACTTGGCCCTCTGCTTTATTTGCTTTTTACCTGCGACATACCGCAAGCGGACGTTACTGTGCTAGCCACATTTGCTGATGACACTGCCATTTTGGTAATAGCCAAAACCGTCGAAGAAGCAACTGCTAAGTTGCAACGCGCCCTTACACGGATTAACAATTAGACAAAGACTTGGCGAATTGCGCTTAATGAAAACAAGTTTATCCATGTAAACTTCACTCTCAAGAAAACTGACAATCTATCTGTGTTTATCAACGCAGTACAATTCCGAACGATGCCAAATATCTTGTTATGACACGATGCTAAACTTAAATGGAGAGCATACGTTAAGAAAAAACGTAAAGGGCTTGAGATTAAGTATTGAGTCATGTACTGCCTTCTTGGAAAGAATTCCAAGCTCAGTTTAGAAAACAAATTACTGTTATACAAGCAATTGCTAAAACTGGTCTGGACATATGGTATACAGCTTTGGAGTTGTATCAAAATTAGGTTTATTAATGCACCGTGGTACATAAGAAACGATGATATCCACAGTAACCTAGGACTCGAAAACATTCAGAAAGAAATTAAAATGCTTGCGCGAAAACACAAAAATCAACTACAATACGAATATTTCTGTTCAACAGATCCTTGACGAGACAAATTTATTGCGCCGTCTGCAGCGCTTAATTTTTAAAGTAAATAGGAAACTTCAATGGAAAATCGCCTGCAAAATATCTTATTAAAGCAAAATGAAACGCGAAAGAAGAACTGCTTGTTGAGTGTGAACTCAGTCGTAGTCTGCATAAGGGAGGTTTTTTTAGTGAGTAATAATCTCACACTACTATAAGCATTGGGCTTATAGTGTCTATGAAGGTTTCTCACCTACCCACAAAAGAAAAAAAACATTCATCAATGAAATTATCCGAATTCGGGGTCGATACACAGCTAATATGTTGTCTTCCAGTCGTCCTCCATTTATATTTATTGTAATGTATTTTTAAGAATACCCAATATTATCTTTTAAATGCCATATACCATTAAACCATCCTCTTCTTAGTTTATTTTCATCGTTCTTAATATTAATGTCAGATAGTTACTTAATATAAAATTATCCCAATTAGTTATTAAGGAACGTAATACATACGATGATCTATTTTTAATTTTTTTCTTCAGTTTTTAAAATATCAAAACTAATTTTTAAAAATTCGTGTTCATCGTTTATTTTGTCCATCATGTGTGTGTTAATTTTTTGTCACAATCGTGTTTTTATAAAGGGTTTTCCAATAGGCACTTGACAACTTTGAATTTAATTTGTGAACGCACTCTTTCACTAATCATCAAACTGTCAATTTATATAGTAAACTCAACATTTTCATCATGGTAAAGTACACGAACGAGCAAAGTCTGCAAATTATAAAAATTTTCTACCGAAATTCGGAGACGGTGACTGTAACTTTAAAAGCGTTAACTCCAATTTTCGGTCGTAATTCTCGCCCTAGTAGACAGGCAATAACAAGTTTAGTGCAAAAATTTGAGTCTACATATTCGTTGTGTGATGTCAGTGAGACAACGGGTTGGTCGAAGTGTCGAAAATATCGCTGCCGTTCAGGCGTCCGTAGCAAACGATCCAAATCAGTCAATTCCACGGCGTTCTCAAGAATTGGGCATCGCTCAGACCACATTATGGCGTATTTTGCGTAAGGATCATGGTTTACACCCAGACAAGATCAAACTGACTCACGAATTGAAGCCGATGGACCATTTGAAGCGACGTACGTTCTCCGATTGGGTTCTGGAGAAGATGCGCCAAGATGATGAATTTCATCGCAAAATCATCTTCAGTGATGAAGCTCATTTTTGGGTTAATGGGTTCGTCAATAAGCAAAATATGCATTATTGGTCAGGTGCAAATCCACATGTGCTTCATGAGTCACCACTTCATCTACAAAAAATAACTGTTTGGTGCGGTTTGCATGCCGGCAGCGTTATTGGGCCATATTTTTTCGTCGACGATAACGATCGTCCCGATACTGTGAATGTTCAGCGTTATCGCGCCATGATCACCGATTATTTTTGCCCCGAATTGGAGGATATGGACTTCGACGACATGTGGTTTCAACAGGATGGTGCCACAAGCTACACAGCACACGCTACAATCGATTTATTGAAGAGTAGGTATGGTGAGAGTGTTATCTCAAGACATGGGCCACTCGATTGGCCGCCTCGTTCGTGCGATTTAACGCCGCTTGACTATTTTCTGTAGGGCTACGTTAAGTCATTAGTTTATGCCAATACGCCGACGATGTTGGAAGAGCTCAGAGCCAACATTGAACGCGAAATAGGGGCCGTTTCGGCCGAAATGTGTGACCGAGTCGTTGAAAATTGCGTCCAACGAATCGACCACTGCACACGTGCCCGCGGTGGCCATATGAACAAAGTCGAATTCCATTCATAAATGTTTTGATTGTACTTCAATCCGATAATAAAGTTTTTGAAATATCTCAAATGGTTCGCGTTTTATTTAAAAAAAAAATTGTCAAATCCTTATTAGAAAACCCGATAGAAGATTTAGCATGAACCTTGTTCGGCTCTCTGTTCAAGTTTTCGCACATCTTTTCGTATGTTATGCCAGAAAAACGTGTGCAGTAATACCTGTGTAGAAAAACTAGAAAACATTGTTTTGTATTCAAGCAAACACACGTGTTTACTGCACCACATGCGAATCTCCAATAAATCGCAAACTCCAATCTTACTGCACGCCCGATGTAATAGTACATATTAGTACAATTTAGTAAACTTTAAGTCACTTGACAGTTTTTGAAACGGACAATTTATTTATACTGAAATTTTAATTATATTTTTAAAAAATATATTGTTGAAAATGGTGGAAGAACTTATTGAATTTGTTCGAAATAATAATTGTTTATATGACAAAAAATATAAAAAATAAAAAGTTAAAATTCAATGCGATCATGCCACATTTTACTGCACGTGTATTTTATGTGCGTTACTGCACGCAGTAATACCTGCAGATCTATTTGTAGCATTAGTATTTTTTTTTTTGGTTTCACCCTTTCAATGACCGCTAATTTGACTTGCGTGGGTGTAAAGAAGACGGCTAGATTTTGCTGCTCTCTATTTTTTTTCTATCAGCGTGTGGTAAAGCTTTTGCAATTTTTATGTTTCAGCAGCTGTCAAAGCTGTCAATGACATCCAGCTGTCAAAATATTCAGTAAGGTCTGCCATTTCATCATGCGTCGCTTTACGCTTGCCGAACATTATTATTATTAACAAATATTATCGAAATTCCGGCTCAGTTGTAAATACGTAACGTGCGCAAGCAATTCGTCGCACCGTTGAAAAATCTGAGCGTGAGTACACTCTTTTGGATCTTAAGCCACCAACCAGACGGGGATTGGTGCGAAATGAAGAAAACATAGCCGCGGTAGCCAAGCAGCTGAATTGTGCATCGCCAGAGAGTCAACATTGCTTATTTTGCGGTTGGATTTGGTCCTACATCCGTTTAAGATCGTGCTGACATATTGTCAACCGGCTATGTTAACAAGCAAAATTGACTGTTTGGTGTGGTTTATAGTATGACGGTGTCATCGGACCTCACTTCTTTCGAAATAAAGAAGGAAACACCATCACTGTCAATGGTCTCAGGTATAGAGCGATGTTAACCGTCTTTCTGTGGTCAGAGTTCGACAACATCGATATATCCGAGCTGTGGTTCCAACAAGATGGCGCTATATGCCATACAAGCGACGCAACGCTCTAAGTTGTGAAGGAGAAATTTGGCGACTGGGACATTTCACGGCGAGCGTTCATAAATTGACCCCCGCGATCATGCGATTCAGTTCTTAGATCAAGTTCTTAGTCTACGATGGCAAGCCAACCACTTTGGACAAGCTCGAGCTTGTAAATTATTTATTAAGGAGACTTTTAGTTCACTTTTTTTTTGCATTCAGTGATTTCATCTAATAGAATGGGAAAAGTTGAGTGTGTTTTGGGAGAGCGCTGTTCAGCTCTTCATATTTAGCATTTGTAAATTTCACTGCTGTGGCATACTCTTTCAGCATTTCCTTTATTTCGTTGATGTCTTTCGTTGATGTCTTCACAGCGTTTGCTGTGGAAGTTCGTTGCCAACTGAAGAAATTGGTTCGGAATTGTGGGAATCTTTGATCAGGATCTAGTTTTGCTAGTTGGATTTCTGCTTGTGCCGCTGGGATTGTTTTCTCTTTTCCCCTGTACACGGTACATTCCCATGATGTTTTTGATGCTGCAAACAGCTTACTCCATGTATTGTACAGTAGGAAACGGAAAAGCATTCGTGGCAGTAACACCCCTTACACTTCCCACATGTAATAAATTCAGCATCCATGGGCAGCGGGTAGTGGCACCGAGAGCAATTTGCTATTGTTAAAGAGATGTACAATACTAAGTTGCTACTTAAGTTTTGAGATATGGAAACGCCGGTGTAGATAGGTTAAATCTGATATCAGCATTGTAAAGGTTGACGTTTTTAATGGTACGCATGTTCAGTACTATTGAAAAATTTATTTTAGCCAAAAAATGGAATTAAATCGAGAACATTTACGTGCCGCTCGAGTCGATTTTTCAAAAAAAAAAACGCGACAGGACACGAATCATGGATCTATGCATATGAGAACGAAACTAAGCAGCAGTAAACTGTATGGGTCTTTCAAGACGAGCCAAATCCAACAAAATTTGTTAACGTACGAAGCAAATGGTCGCCTGTTTCTTCGGGAAAACTGGACATGAGCAACGTAGAAGGGTCAGTTCGAAATGGTACACCACCGTTTGTTTGTCAGAAGTCTTTAGGAAAATAAGGAAAAGAAACCGCCGAACACGGATCATTCTTCAGCACGACAATGGGAGGTGTCACAGGTCGGCTTAAACAAGTGACTTTTTGAGCACTCAAAATAACCAATTGATTTCTCACGCGCCGTAAAGCCCTGATTTGGCACCCAATGGCTTCTTTTGGTTCCAACACATTAAAAATAAATTTCGAAGTCTACTTTTTGACTTTTTGACGGCTGAGGAAGCGGTTGATGCGTTTAAAACGCATTTTTTGAAGTTAGCTCATTCGGAGTGGAAAAAGTAGATCGAAAATTGGTTCAAAGGCATGCAAAAGAGTATTGATCCATGATATATTCCGACTGCGTTCAGTGAAGGCTTGCATTCTCGAACTAGTCTGGAAGTCGTAAAAGAGTTGAACAGGCTCTAAGCGCAGCTTGGCTCCCGCTACAGGTGCAAATGCTTCGATTCCTTGACCGATTCTTCTCAATATATTATAGTTCATTCTCATCAAGATTGCGTATATCGGCGCTTGGAAAACAAACGCAAGTCTTCCTAACGAGGAGTGAAATCTAACGTTATCGTCCTCCAGAAAGACAACAGCACTGCGTCCTATATCGGTTTTGGAGCCATCCGTGAAGACCCGACTACATTCCTTTCCTGGCTCAGATTCTGGCCGAAACCAGTCTTTGACACAGGAAAAATCGGTTTCGTACTTTTTCCGTAGCAGAAGTTCTGGTGTCATTGCATCAGACAGCATGTACATAAGACCAGAGTCATAAGACAGTCGGCGCGAGAGCTTCGATGCACTTTTTTTTAAGCGAAAAATGGGTTTGAGGGTACAGCCGATGATACTGAGCCATGTCCCGTTCGGGCTTCCTTGCTAAACTTGTCCAGCTCTTCAGGATGGAGAAAACCCGTTTTTCTGTGATGATAATGCCCTTTTTTATTACAGCCTCATACAATAGTCTATCCTACACGTGCAACATCTGGTCTAAGTAGCAACTTCACCATTGTTTTCCTTAGTAATTTATTTTCCTCTTTTCCTTCTTCTTCCATCAGCCAAAAGTCAATAACTATTTTCCTTATAATTGCAGGCTAAAACAAACCCGAGGACCACTTGCAAAAAAAACTTCTGAAGAAAACAATACAAGCATTGATGACTGTGGCTACGCGTCGTGAGAAAATGTGCACATCATTCTACTCAACAGGAAAAAGAGAGCCATAGTGTCAATGCTTGCTGCTGGGATATGTGCGCGTCGAGAAAAAACTTTACAAACGTGCGCTAACCCCCACACAAAATGTACGTGGAATTAGCACACAATAAAGTTATTACGGCAGTAATAAGGCCAATTATTGAAAATGAAGTGAAACTGATTAGTCTATAGAAGTATTCACGCTTCGGTGTATCTACTCTTTTATGGTTGTAAAAGCTTCTTACAATACAATACCAAAATACACTGGCTGTCATTTTGTTACGCTTTTACACTTTAGCAATGCTCCATCCCTATCGTTACGAACGTGAAAATGGAGCATTGAATTGAGAACATCTTTTTGACGGATGGTTGTTATCGTTTGGTTCTCTCAATTCATAAAATCTCTTTAAATGAAAAGAATTGACAGAAATATGGACTAGGAAAATGCGGTCGTAAATAAAGAGCATTTGCTTTTATTTTTATAAAGTCACAATTATTTTATATTTAAACAAAAAACAATGTTGCTATAAATACGGCAGCGTGCGTTCACGATTTGGTGTAAAAAAATACATTTTTAAATTTTTACAAGGCCATATACAGCAAAGGGTGATTTTTTTTTTGCTATTTGATTTTTCAGTGTTTTATTTTTGACAGCTCATGCATAATTTGTGACATGCGTCAAAGTCAAACATGAGCAGTTAACATTGCCATTTCATTATGGAAAGACTCAGGTATGAACAACGCTTACAAATTATTGAATTTTATTATCAAAATTCGTGCTCTATGAAAAATGTTATTCGCGCACTTCGACCATAGTGCCATAGCGACCAAATTTCGAACCAATTTCACTTTACCTACCCGTATGCGTGGAGTACGTACAGAGGAAAATATTGCTGCTGTATCCGCCAGTGTTAATGAAGACCATTCGTCGCCGTTCGCAGCAATTGTAATTGTATTACTCGACTACCTGAAAGATTTTACGCAAGGATCTTGGTCTAAAACCTTACAAAATACAGATTGTGCTGAACCAAACGACCTGCCACAGCGTCGAATTTTCGGTGAATGGGCCTTAGAAAAGCTGGAGGAAGATCCGCTTTTCTATAGAAAGATTTCTGGTGAAATCTTTTCTGGTGGAATGGATATGTTAATAAAAAAAACTATCGTATTTGTCCCGATGAGCAACCTCAGGTAGTACAAGAGTTGCCAATGCACCCGGAAAAATGCATTGTTTGGTGCAATTTATGGTATGGTGTAAACATTGGCCCGTATTTTTTTCAATGATTTCGAACTTTTTTTCGCCTAAAATGCACGAGCTGAACTTGGTCGGCATGTGGTTTTAGCAAGACGGCGCTATATGCCGCACAGCACGCGAATCGATTGACCAATTGAGAAATGAGTTCGGTGAGCAATTTATCTCTCGTTTTGGACCGGTGAATTGGCTGGCTAGATGGCCGCTAGGTGTCAAAAGACACCTTTAGACTACTTTTTATGGGGATCCGTTAAATCACTCGTCTATGCCGATAAGCCAGCATCAATTACAGGAATGGTAGACAACGTTACACATGCTATTAACGAAATACCAGACTATATGCTCGAAAAAGTGATTCTAAATTGGACTCTCCGTATGGACATGGCAATAACAAGTTTAGTGCAAAAATTTGAGTCTACATATTCGTTGTGTGATGTCAGTGAGACAACGGGTTGGTCGAAGTGTCGAAAATATCGCTGCCGTTCAGGCGTCCGTAGCAAACGATCCAAATCAGTCAATTCCACGGCGTTCTCAAGAATTGGGCATCGCTCAGACCACATTATGGCGTATTTTGCGTAAGGATCATGGTTTACACCCAGACAAGATCAAACTGACTCACGAATTGAAGCCGATGGACCATTTGAAGCGACGTACGTTCTCCGATTGGGTTCTGGAGAAGATGCGCCAAGATGATGAATTTCATCGCAAAATCATCTTCAGTGATGAAGCTCATTTTTGGGTTAATGGGTTCGTCAATAAGCAAAATATGCATTATTGGTCAGGTGCAAATCCACATGTGCTTCATGAGTCACCACTTCATCTACAAAAAATAACTGTTTGGTGCGGTTTGCATGCCGGCAGCGTTATTGGGCCATATTTTTTCGTCGACGATAACGATCGTCCCGATACTGTGAATGTTCAGCGTTATCGCGCCATGATCACCGATTATTTTTGCCCCGAATTGGAGGATATGGACTTCGACGACATGTGGTTTCAACAGGATGGTGCCACAAGCTACACAGCACACGCTACAATCGATTTATTGAAGAGTAGGTATGGTGAGAGTGTTATCTCAAGACATGGGCCACTCGATTGGCCGCCTCGTTCGTGCGATTTAACGCCGCTTGACTATTTTCTGTAGGGCTACGTTAAGTCATTAGTTTATGCCAATACGCCGACGATGTTGGAAGAGCTCAGAGCCAACATTGAACGCGAAATAGGGGCCGTTTCGGCCGAAATGTGTGACCGAGTCGTTGAAAATTGCGTCCAACGAATCGACCACTGCACACGTGCCCGCGGTGGCCATATGAACAAAGTCGAATTCCATTCATAAATGTTTTGATTGTACTTCAATCCGATAATAAAGTTTTTGAAATATCTCAAATGGTTCGCGTTTTATTTAAAAAAAAAATTGTCAAATCCTTATTAGAAAACCCGATAGAAGATTTAGCATGAACCTTGTTCGGCTCTCTGTTCAAGTTTTCGCACATCTTTTCGTATGTTATGCCAGAAAAACGTGTGCAGTAATACCTGTGTAGAAAAACTAGAAAACATTGTTTTGTATTCAAGCAAACACACGTGTTTACTGCACCACATGCGAATCTCCAATAAATCGCAAACTCCAATCTTACTGCACGCCCGATGTAATAGTACATATTAGTACAATTTAGTAAACTTTAAGTCACTTGACAGTTTTTGAAACGGACAATTTATTTATACTGAAATTTTAATTATATTTTTAAAAAATATATTGTTGAAAATGGTGGAAGAACTTATTGAATTTGTTCGAAATAATAATTGTTTATATGACAAAAAATATAAAAAATAAAAAGTTAAAATTCAATGCGATCATGCCACATTTTACTGCACGTGTATTTTATGTGCGTTACTGCACGCAGTAATACCTGCAGATCTATTTGTAGCATTAGTATTTTTTTTTTTGGTTTCACCCTTTCAATGACCGCTAATTTGACTTGCGTGGGTGTAAAGAAGACGGCTAGATTTTGCTGCTCTCTATTTTTTTTCTATCAGCGTGTGGTAAAGCTTTTGCAATTTTTATGTTTCAGCAGCTGTCAAAGCTGTCAATGACATCCAGCTGTCAAAATATTCAGTAAGGTCTGCCATTTCATCATGCGTCGCTTTACGCTTGCCGAACATTATTATTATTAACAAATATTATCGAAATTCCGGCTCAGTTGTAAATACGTAACGTGCGCAAGCAATTCGTCGCACCGTTGAAAAATCTGAGCGTGAGTACACTCTTTTGGATCTTAAGCCACCAACCAGACGGGGATTGGTGCGAAATGAAGAAAACATAGCCGCGGTAGCCAAGCAGCTGAATTGTGCATCGCCAGAGAGTCAACATTGCTTATTTTGCGGTTGGATTTGGTCCTACATCCGTTTAAGATCGTGCTGACATATTGTCAACCGGCTATGTTAACAAGCAAAATTGACTGTTTGGTGTGGTTTATAGTATGACGGTGTCATCGGACCTCACTTCTTTCGAAATAAAGAAGGAAACACCATCACTGTCAATGGTCTCAGGTATAGAGCGATGTTAACCGTCTTTCTGTGGTCAGAGTTCGACAACATCGATATATCCGAGCTGTGGTTCCAACAAGATGGCGCTATATGCCATACAAGCGACGCAACGCTCTAAGTTGTGAAGGAGAAATTTGGCGACTGGGACATTTCACGGCGAGCGTTCATAAATTGACCCCCGCGATCATGCGATTCAGTTCTTAGATCAAGTTCTTAGTCTACGATGGCAAGCCAACCACTTTGGACAAGCTCGAGCTTGTAAATTATTTATTAAGGAGACTTTTAGTTCACTTTTTTTTTGCATTCAGTGATTTCATCTAATAGAATGGGAAAAGTTGAGTGTGTTTTGGGAGAGCGCTGTTCAGCTCTTCATATTTAGCATTTGTAAATTTCACTGCTGTGGCATACTCTTTCAGCATTTCCTTTATTTCGTTGATGTCTTTCGTTGATGTCTTCACAGCGTTTGCTGTGGAAGTTCGTTGCCAACTGAAGAAATTGGTTCGGAATTGTGGGAATCTTTGATCAGGATCTAGTTTTGCTAGTTGGATTTCTGCTTGTGCCGCTGGGATTGTTTTCTCTTTTCCCCTGTACACGGTACATTCCCATGATGTTTTTGATGCTGCAAACAGCTTACTCCATGTATTGTACAGTAGGAAACGGAAAAGCATTCGTGGCAGTAACACCCCTTACACTTCCCACATGTAATAAATTCAGCATCCATGGGCAGCGGGTAGTGGCACCGAGAGCAATTTGCTATTGTTAAAGAGATGTACAATACTAAGTTGCTACTTAAGTTTTGAGATATGGAAACGCCGGTGTAGATAGGTTAAATCTGATATCAGCATTGTAAAGGTTGACGTTTTTAATGGTACGCATGTTCAGTACTATTGAAAAATTTATTTTAGCCAAAAAATGGAATTAAATCGAGAACATTTACGTGCCGCTCGTGTCGATTTTTCAAAAAAAAAAACGCGACAGGACACGAATCATGGATCTATGCATATGAGAACGAAACTAAGCAGCAGTAAACTGTATGGGTCTTTCAAGACGAGCCAAATCCAACAAAATTTGTTAACGTACGAAGCAAATGGTCGCCTGTTTCTTCGGGAAAACTGGACATGAGCAACGTAGAAGGGTCAGTTCGAAATGGTACACCACCGTTTGTTTGTCAGAAGTCTTTAGGAAAATAAGGAAAAGAAACCGCCGAACACGGATCATTCTTCAGCACGACAATGGGAGGTGTCACAGGTCGGCTTAAACAAGTGACTTTTTGAGCACTCAAAATAACCAATTGATTTCTCACGCGCCGTAAAGCCCTGATTTGGCACCCAATGGCTTCTTTTGGTTCCAACACATTAAAAATAAATTTCGAAGTCTACTTTTTGACTTTTTGACGGCTGAGGAAGCGGTTGATGCGTTTAAAACGCATTTTTTGAAGTTAGCTCATTCGGAGTGGAAAAAGTAGATCGAAAATTGGTTCAAAGGCATGCAAAAGAGTATTGATCCATGATATATTCCGACTGCGTTCAGTGAAGGCTTGCATTCTCGAACTAGTCTGGAAGTCGTAAAAGAGTTGAACAGGCTCTAAGCGCAGCTTGGCTCCCGCTACAGGTGCAAATGCTTCGATTCCTTGACCGATTCTTCTCAATATATTATAGTTCATTCTCATCAAGATTGCGTATATCGGCGCTTGGAAAACAAACGCAAGTCTTCCTAACGAGGAGTGAAATCTAACGTTATCGTCCTCCAGAAAGACAACAGCACTGCGTCCTATATCGGTTTTGGAGCCATCCGTGAAGACCCGACTACATTCCTTTCCTGGCTCAGATTCTGGCCGAAACCAGTCTTTGACACAGGAAAAATCGGTTTCGTACTTTTTCCGTAGCAGAAGTTCTGGTGTCATTGCATCAGACAGCATGTACATAAGACCAGAGTCATAAGACAGTCGGCGCGAGAGCTTCGATGCACTTTTTTTTAAGCGAAAAATGGGTTTGAGGGTACAGCCGATGATACTGAGCCATGTCCCGTTCGGGCTTCCTTGCTAAACTTGTCCAGCTCTTCAGGATGGAGAAAACCCGTTTTTCTGTGATGATAATGCCCTTTTTTATTACAGCCTCATACAATAGTCTATCCTACACGTGCAACATCTGGTCTAAGTAGCAACTTCACCATTGTTTTCCTTAGTAATTTATTTTCCTCTTTTCCTTCTTCTTCCATCAGCCAAAAGTCAATAACTATTTTCCTTATAATTGCAGGCTAAAACAAACCCGAGGACCACTTGCAAAAAAAACTTCTGAAGAAAACAATACAAGCATTGATGACTGTGGCTACGCGTCGTGAGAAAATGTGCACATCATTCTACTCAACAGGAAAAAGAGAGCCATAGTGTCAATGCTTGCTGCTGGGATATGTGCGCGTCGAGAAAAAACTTTACAAACGTGCGCTAACCCCCACACAAAATGTACGTGGAATTAGCACACAATAAAGTTATTACGGCAGTAATAAGGCCAATTATTGAAAATGAAGTGAAACTGATTAGTCTATAGAAGTATTCACGCTTCGGTGTATCTACTCTTTTATGGTTGTAAAAGCTTCTTACAATACAATACCAAAATACACTGGCTGTCATTTTGTTACGCTTTTACACTTTAGCAATGCTCCATCCCTATCGTTACGAACGTGAAAATGGAGCATTGAATTGAGAACATCTTTTTGACGGATGGTTGTTATCGTTTGGTTCTCTCAATTCATAAAATCTCTTTAAATGAAAAGAATTGACAGAAATATGGACTAGGAAAATGCGGTCGTAAATAAAGAGCATTTGCTTTTATTTTTATAAAGTCACAATTATTTTATATTTAAACAAAAAACAATGTTGCTATAAATACGGCAGCGTGCGTTCACGATTTGGTGTAAAAAAATACATTTTTAAATTTTTACAAGGCCATATACAGCAAAGGGTGATTTTTTTTTTGCTATTTGATTTTTCAGTGTTTTATTTTTGACAGCTCATGCATAATTTGTGACATGCGTCAAAGTCAAACATGAGCAGTTAACATTGCCATTTCATTATGGAAAGACTCAGGTATGAACAACGCTTACAAATTATTGAATTTTATTATCAAAATTCGTGCTCTATGAAAAATGTTATTCGCGCACTTCGACCATAGTGCCATAGCGACCAAATTTCGAACCAATTTCACTTTACCTACCCGTATGCGTGGAGTACGTACAGAGGAAAATATTGCTGCTGTATCCGCCAGTGTTAATGAAGACCATTCGTCGCCGTTCGCAGCAATTGTAATTGTATTACTCGACTACCTGAAAGATTTTACGCAAGGATCTTGGTCTAAAACCTTACAAAATACAGATTGTGCTGAACCAAACGACCTGCCACAGCGTCGAATTTTCGGTGAATGGGCCTTAGAAAAGCTGGAGGAAGATCCGCTTTTCTATAGAAAGATTTCTGGTGAAATCTTTTCTGGTGGAATGGATATGTTAATAAAAAAAACTATCGTATTTGTCCCGATGAGCAACCTCAGGTAGTACAAGAGTTGCCAATGCACCCGGAAAAATGCATTGTTTGGTGCAATTTATGGTATGGTGTAAACATTGGCCCGTATTTTTTTCAATGATTTCGAACTTTTTTTCGCCTAAAATGCACGAGCTGAACTTGGTCGGCATGTGGTTTTAGCAAGACGGCGCTATATGCCGCACAGCACGCGAATCGATTGACCAATTGAGAAATGAGTTCGGTGAGCAATTTATCTCTCGTTTTGGACCGGTGAATTGGCTGGCTAGATGGCCGCTAGGTGTCAAAAGACACCTTTAGACTACTTTTTATGGGGATCCGTTAAATCACTCGTCTATGCCGATAAGCCAGCATCAATTACAGGAATGGTAGACAACGTTACACATGCTATTAACGAAATACCAGACTATATGCTCGAAAAAGTGATTCTAAATTGGACTCTCCGTATGGACCACTTACAACTTATTGGTGGTCAACATTTACATGAAATAATCTTTAAAAAGTAAATGGCAAGCATTTACAAACTCAAATAAAAATGCTATACACTTTTGCAATTTTCCTGTGTTTTCTTTGACAATTAAAAAGCAACCGCTTAAAAAATCAGCCATTATAATACTTTACACATTCCGGATGTGGGTGAGAATTTGGCTTCATGTACGAGTATGTTCTTAGAAAGGCAGAAGACGACAATTGCAAGATTGTGTTTGAGGATAACTGAGCGTCAATATACATATAATTCTAATGGAGGTCTGCTCTCGTTGTAGTGAAAAAGGAAAAGGGATTATACACGCCACTGGAATGTGACAAAGCACTGAACACCACACACAAAAAGGAATGATCGAACCACTCTCAACATGGCACTGTTATCAAAGTGGATGGTTCGAGCACTACCAGATAAGTTTGATAGTGACATTGAGAATGGAATCGATCGGTAGGTGGCGATGTTTCAAAAACTTTATAGACGGCTACTTCGCGAAAAATTTCAGTTTATTTTCTGAAAAGCAGGAACGAAGAATTTGAAAAGCTTAAGGTTTATAAAAGTTAAAAATGAAAATAAAAGCAATACGAAATCAAATCGGCACTGAATATACGAATAACAACTGTGGATAATTCTTGGAGCAGCAAGGTATAACTCACGAGCTCGCAATACAACACAGAACATTGGTGGAAATGGCAGGTTGCTTTAAGGTACAAATAGATTTTCCGGATTTTTAGTGTCCGGAACTCATTTCTACATCTGCTTTCATTAGAAATCGTTGCCCAACAGACCGGGTTCCCTCTGTTGAGCATTTCTACGAAATAGGAGCAATTTCTTTTGCGCTAAACAGGAAAAAAAGCCTTGGTAAATTTGACACAAAAGTGGAAAAGCATGTCCTGAGGAAAAATTGTATTCCCTGCATATTGAGTGATCGGAAAGAGGTAAAGTAGGACGGGTCTCTGTACAGAATGAGAACAGAGTGACATACATCAAAAATTCGACCAGGAGAATATAAGGTGGAGCAAAACAAATAGGATGATAATGACCTCGATGCTCAGAGTAAACTTTTACTTGCTATGGAAGCACATGTGGTAGTTCTTGTCAAAAACTTCAAAACCTTAAAAGAAGTATGGGATTTCTTACAGTTCAGCTACGACAGAAGAACTGGCTACAAAAAGCCGAGGAATTCAATAAATTATCAAATAAATGTATTAGTAAGAAGAGAACTCAGACTATGGACGATTACTTGAGAGAGTACTGTGCTATAATCAGTCGATTCATTGAGCTAGAAGCGAGACTCGATAATGACATCTAATATTGACAACACGCCGGATAAAGCAAAACGTGTGTTTTTGTTTCATGAAACAAGAGAACATTGTTTCTTATGAGACTACACACACTAAAGAAAACGAAACAAAATACACGTTTTTGTTTTGAGGTGTTTCGGTGGTGGTTGTCGAAAATACATGCCATTGTATACAAGCAACACACACCGATTGCAACAAAACGGTTTCAAAAAAGCGCACAGTGGGGCAAGATATTCCAAAGACATATGATGGGCTAGCTATACTGGAAAAAACTTTTTAATTTGGAATCACTTCACATCACGAATACGAGTAATTCGTTCATAGAAAGACCACATTTGACTTTTTAAAGTTTTTTTTCTATTGTTTAACTTATGATTTTTTAAACTTAAGAAGGAAAAACAAAAAAAAAATTCAAAAAACAACAAGAAAATAGTTTCGCATTTTTTAGTAATACATATTTTGAAACTATATGTGTATTACAAATAATATATTAAGTTGTTTAAATTTATTTATATACATATTTTTAAAAAGGAAACCAAAATTCAGAATCATAATGTTGGTGTTAGAGTTCTCAGAACAACAAACATTTTCGGCAATGATTAAATCGAACACTTATTTTGGAAATGGTTTAAGGTGTTTTTGGTAGTTTTATGAAGCTTGTTATCAGTGGATCTGATGTAATCAACATTAAATGAAAAATATCTTTGTTACATTTTTTGCGGGAACATTTTCTTGAAAAGCACTCGCCATATTTTTTTAAAATCTTTGTTCCTGGCTTCCTGTGTTTCTTCAGACAGTTGACCATTGGAAGAAGTGCAGCAGAAATCGCATCCGGATCATGGATTAATAGCTTGGGTACTGTTGGAGGCATGTAATACCAAAGACAAAGATTTACAAAGTATTTGACAGTATCGAGTGTGAATACTCTGAACTTTTCAATATGTATATCATAGCTATTTGAAATGGCTACCAATATGGCAATATCCTATCGACACCTAAGATTTCAGGAACCTCATATGCGTTGCTGAAAAATCGCCTAGTAGTGTTGCCATTACATGAGTTCCCAAGACCAGGCTAAGGTTGATCAACAATTAAACCCATTCGATCTCGGAACTTCTTTTGTATTCAAGCCTTATTTGATGCAACATCTTTACGAACTTGCCATCTTTTTACTGGAAGCTTATAGCCCACATGCAAAAGGCACTCAAAAACTCGAATCGAACAGTGCAGCACTGACAAACCAAACTGCAATGCACTGGGACTGTAGGGCTACAATAGCAGCTGTTCGATATTATTGAAGTCTTTAGAACTTGCACCGCAGATATAACAAAGCTGAGAAGAGACGGTATCTGTCAAAGCGTTACAAACCTTTCCGTCCACCATTGTAAAGACGAGTTTATGTGCCACTTCAACAACTTTTTCTTCAACGTTAACTAGTGAATGGCAAAGGCTCTGGAGTTGAGCATCTATTCTTAGCTTTTCAGATACCGAAATTTGTGCTGATTCTTTGGTATATTCAAATTTAGTTGGACGGCAGTACCTGGTTGAAGAAGATCTGAGATTTTGCCATATTACGTCTTTTTGTTCCGAGCTCTCACAATCCAATTGGAGGGGTACCACATAACTTATGAACACACTTGAAATATCAGCATCCATTTCGGCAGATTTCTGCTTGTAAGAACTGTTGCCAAAACTACCATCGAATCCCCACTTGAAAATCAAACACAAATTGCGTAATTCCTCATCTTTCAAAGTAAATATTACTTCTTTTTGAGCTACAATCGAACGTTCCACAGTATGGTTCATCAAAGCTTGGACCGTCACTTCAGCTGAAGTATCTGCTACGTGCATGTCTTCGCTTTTTTGGATAGCACGTTTTTTTTTTGCAGTTTGAACAACTTTGTAGGACGGAAACCTTTCAGGGTTTTTGGCTCTAATAACATTATATTGGTGTCTAGTAAGCTTGGCCTCGATTACGGTTGACAGTGCTTTTTCCCCTGACATCTGCAGAGTTCGTTGTTGTTCTATACCATACGCATTTTTATAACTAAATGCACGCTGAGGTGAACGCACTAACTCCTCTACTAATTTTGCTGCAACTGGATAACGCGCTGCTCTTAAATTCGCCTTTGCCGCAAATCCTAATTGCGATTTTCTCTTTTCTCATTGTTTCCGTTTTGAGGCATTTGCTTCGATCGCTGCTTCCTTCAAACGGTTTCTCTGGGCGGTCGCCTCGCTGTTTTGACGGGGATACTTTATCAAAGAGTTTGAAACCAAGTGATGTCTGCAGTAAAGCCTCATTTTGTTTATTAAAACGGATTTCATTCCTAGCAGATTTTAACCGTTTTTCTCTAAATCTTATTGCAAATTGAGAAATTGTATGATGGAGCTCTTTGACATTAACATTGTGGTGGGCTTCAAGGTATGCCTCCAAAAATTTAAATTTTTCTTCCAGTGTTTGAAGCCCCTATTCCTTCATGAACTTAAACAACTCCATCCTTGTATTTATAAAACAAATCATTTGAAAGCGAACCTACACGTAAATAAAAACTTTTTAGGAATACGAGTATGTGAGAAATAGTAAACCACATTTGCTGCAGGAGTTGATTGGTGTTGTATATGTATGCACAACTTGTGAAATCTAAATCATATCATATACTCTCTCTCTCTCTTTCTCCAATTGAATTAATGTTAATGTATACCTAAGATAGAGTTAGTCAATAAATAGTCATCAACCGATAAACAAGTCGTCTTTCAATTCAATAAATAGAACATGGTGTCAGGTTAGTCTAAAGTCAAACACAAAGTCCTACAGTAAAGTAACATAGTGAAAAAGAACACACACAAAAAAAATTATAATACATAATAAAAGTTTAAAGTCATAGTGTGTCATAGTCAAAGTACAACTCATCAGCGTGATAGACCTATTGAAGTGAAGGTAACCAATAAAAGAAGTACCAACCACGTGCCGAAGAACTGGATAACGAAAAATCTATTTCGGAATCAGGGATATCCATTGATCCTAAAGAATTTGTTCAACCTAAGACATCAAAAAGTTCGTCAAACTCAGTCATTCAAGAAACTCAGTTAAAAGCAGTGAGAAATAAATGGAGTTTTCATTTGGAGCAAAGCCGCCAAAGAAATTAACTTTAACCAGCCAAATCTCATTGCATCATGGAAATTCTGGGTGCAAAATCTCGAAATTTGTCTAGACCTCGTTAGTATTAAAGAAGACGAAGGAAAGATCACCGCAATTTTGTCATACATTGGTGACGACGGTCTTCGCATTTGTAATACCTTTCCCAAAAATCTTAAATTTGATGAGATCAAAAAGAAATTTAAAGAATATTGCGCACCCAGAACCAACATAGTATTTGAACGTTTCAAATTCTTATGTGCAAAGCAGAAAACATCTGAATCGATGCATCAATTTTTAACTCATTTGAAGGAACTGATTCAAGCATGCCAATATGGCACGCTTCAAGACTCAATGGTAAGAGATGTATTTATAATTGGATTAAATGATGACAAGCTGAGGCGTTTGTTACTTGACATTGACGACCTCACACTGGAGACCACAGAAAAGCGTGCGAAATCATACATCCTTAGTCAGCCTCAGTCCCAGGAGATGTCAGCAGTGGTCATGGAATCGGAAAACCAAATCAACTACATCCAGAAGTCGAGCAAGAGCAGAACACAAATCGCCAAACAGCACAATAAGCAGCAGTCCAATCAAAAGCAGAATACCAAACAAAACTCCTCCCCGAGCACCTCTAACCAAAATGTGAAAATGAAAGATTCCAACAAACAATGTGAACGATGCGGAAACTGGAACCACCGAGTCAAATGCCCAGCGCTTGATCAAAGATGTCACATTTGTAAAGGCATGAACCATTTTGCAAAAAATTTTAAGTCAAACAAAGATATAAAATCATTTACTTTAAGTAATTACAATGGCGATAACAATAATAACAATAATGACTTTTTTATTGGTTCGGTAAATTGTGAAGAAAAAACATTAGATCGAAATAGTTTTGATAACATAAACTTAAAGTCTAACATGTATTTTAAAGAATTTTTTCTAATTAATGATAAAATAATCAAAATTGAGTTGGACACGGGAGCAGAAGTAAATGTAATGGGCTTGAATACATTCAAATATATCAACTCGTGGGGAAATCTAGTTCTTAGCAAATGTGTAGGAAAATTAACTGCGTTTGGTGGGTCGAAGGTTAATGTTCTTGGTTAGTGTCAAGTAAATGCTTTTCTAAACAAAAGTAAAGTTATGCAAGAGAAATTAAACTTTTTTGTAGTACAGTCCTAGGTAAACACGATTGTTTAAGATTAATCAGATAAAAAATGAGTCGAATGTTTTGATTAAGAACATTGAACCTGAATTCAGTCACTTATTCAAAGGATTAGGTTGTTTAAATGGAGTATTTAAACTTAAAGTTGATCCTCAAGTGAAACCAGTCATTGATGCACCTAGACGTATTCCGTTTAAACTACATCAGAATTTATAACAAGAATTAAAGCGAATGGAAAAAAATAAAGTCATAGAAAAAGTCAACGGCCTAACTAAATGAGTAAATTCAAGTGTTTTGGTTGAAAATACTGATGGTTCATTGCGAATCTGTTTGGATCCAAGAAATCTCAACAAAGCATTACAAAGAGAACATTATCCAATTCCAAATCTAGAATTTATTAAATCTAAACTGTCAGGCTCAAAATATTATTCCACACTCGATGCTAGTAAAGGTTGTTGGATGTTAAAATTAGAGGAAGCAAGTTCTGATTTGTGCACTTTCAATACATCTTTTGGAAGGTATAAATTTCTAAGAATGCCATATGGGGTGAAAGTAGCAAGGAAATTTTTCACCGCGTCATGACTGAAATTTTTATTGATTTAGATGTAATCATCTATATAGATGACATCTTAGTTTATGGTAATAGTATTCAAGACAATAACAGAAAATCAGTTCAAATACTAGAACGTACGAATAAAGTTGTATTGAGGCTGAATACAGAAAAATGTAGGTTGGGGTTAACTGAAATCAAATTCTTTGGTCACATATTTAATGAACTTGGTGTAAGTGCCGACCTTCAAAAAGTCGAATCGATGTTGGACATGAAGTCTCCAAAATCCGTGCCGGAACTTCAAAGGTTTTTGGGTACAGTGACCTATTTCAGCTCATTTATTCCTAACTTATCTAACGAAACAGAATCATTGCGTCAATTTCTCAAGAAAAATGTTAAATTTCTATGGGATAAGTCATTGGAAAGTGTTTTCAGAAAATTAAAATTACTTGTCTCAACGCCACCGGCTCTTGCGTATTTTGATCCCAAAAAGTCACTTGGTTTATCTGTCGATACTTCACAGTTTGCGGTAGGGGGTTGCCTTTTACAACGTGGTCGTCCATTAGCTTTTGCGTCGAAGACCCTTACCGATTGTCAAAGAAATTACGCTCAGATAGAGAAAGAACTATATGTAAATGTAAATACTCGTATGTAGAAAACTTTGTCACGTGCAAAAAATACCAACATTCAATGATTAAAGAGCCTTTATTGCCTCATGAATTGCCAAATCTTCCATTTCAAAAGGTAGGCATAGATCTTTTTGAATGGAAAAAGGATTTATATTTAATATTGATAGATTATTACTCCAAATTTATGGAAGTCATTAAACCCAAGTCAGCAAAAGGAACTGAAATTTTAACTCACGTAAAGTAAATTTTTGCGCGGCATGGCATACCATCAATAGCGATGTCTGACAATGGTCCACCATTCAATTCGTCAAAATTCAAAGAGTTTGTAAGTGAATGGATGTTTGACCACATCACTAGTAGCCCGTACTATCTAAAATCCAATGGCTTGGTGGAAAGAACTATACAAACTTTAAAAAAAAAATGCTGACCAAATGTTGTGAAACCAATGAAGATCCATATTTAGGACTTCTCAATCTTCGAGCCACTATACAGACAGCAAGTACAGGATTACCAGAACAAAATGAGAGTTTATTATGATAACAACTCAAAAGAACGAGCTCCAATTGAAGAAAATATTAATTACTTTAAAAAAAATCCAGATGGTCAATTGGAAAAGGGTAAAGTGGTAGAAGTAACTGAAATGCCAAGATCTGTGGTAGTAGAGCACAAAAAAGGGAAGCGATACCGACGTAATCAAAGGGATATTATAGAAGATAAAAGTATTGCAAATGCAAAGCAAGAAAAAATAGTAGCTAACAAACTAAATCTACGATCCGGCAAACAGCTCCCTAGATCTTAGATTCAATTACAATTTTTGCTTCTCGAAACCAACTTTAAAATGATAGCAAAAAAAATAAAATTAATTGAATTATTAATTATTTCGATTGCTATTTGATTATGTTTATTTGCTTTTGTTTTTCAAAGGGACATGTTGTATATGTATGCACAACTTGTAAAATCTAAATCATACCATATACAGAGAGTATATCTTTCTCCAATTGAATTAATGTTAATGTATACCTAAGATAGAGTTAGTCAATAAATAGTCATCAACCGATAAACAAGTCGTCTTTCAGTTCAATAAACAGAACAATTGGGAAAGTTTGAATAAAAAAGAGAATCACATATGAGGTTTTTTTTTTGATTGTATACACTAGACGTCAAGCTATATTGACAAATGAAAATTTCGGTGTGGAAGCGTGTGAAAATCTACTTTTGCCCTAGCAATTTAAAAAAAGACCTTAACCCTCTGCAGCGCGGTGTGACATTCCTGTCACAAACCAATTCTCCGCCTATCAAAATTTAAATATTTTTTCAAACCCATTTTGAGTCAATGTAGCTTATCTGTAGCAAACCGATGTATTGACTTAGGTTAACACAACAAATGCAGATAGCGTTAGTGCCGCGTGATCGCCGTTATTCGTCGACTGATCGGGTTAAACAACTGTTTTCGAAAAATCAGTAAAATTCAGTAAAAAATAGAAAAACATGATAAATACTGTGAATACGAGTATTTCGAAAAAATACAAAGTGAGTACATGTACGAGTACTTTGTGGTGTAGTGTGGTTTTTTATGTAATTGAATGCCTTTGATGAGTTTGATTTTCTGTCGTGAAATGTCACATTGCCTCATGTGGGCAAGTTTTTCTGTGTAATGAGGCTTCTAATATGATTCATTTGTTTTCCTTTTTAGAATGACTTTTCTACCTTTTCGGGATGGCGAAATGGCCAAAATGTTGAATACTTACGAGGACAGTGAATATGGCATGGAAGATGACGATGACAGTGTTGCAGATCCAGAATATCAAGCTGAGAATGAGATGGAGCAAAAGCTGTTTTCCAGCGATGAAAATGAAGATTATGAAGTGGACCTTGATGAGATTATTCATAGTTTAGAAGACAGTGAACCTGATCCGTCTCCATCTACTACTGCTGCGTCAACTGGATCGCAACGAACGCAATCTGTGGTACATCCTGGAAAGCCACAAAAACTCAACCTGCGATGGAAGAAGAAAAGTCTGATTTTGAATGAGGAACAGTTGTGCTTTCTAGGAAACGAATACTTATCAACAGATATTTTAGAGCTTGACACGCCGATCCAGATTTTCTTGTTTTTGTTTCCCAAAGATTTGATTGATTTCATTGCAACACAAACTAATTTATATATTGTGCAAAAGTATCCCAATAATAGTTTTCGGGTTTCCACAACAGACATTCAGCAATTTATTGGCATAGTGTATATCATGTCTTTAATCCATCTTCCTCGAGTTACCAATCATAGGAATGGTACCATTGGAACTCCTATAATTCAAGAAATAATGCCCGTAAAGATGTTTGAAAAGATTCGTCGACTTATACATTTCAATGACAATTCCCAAAACTTGCCCCGCGAACATCCGGAATTCGACAGACTGTTCAGACTTAGACCGCTTGTTCAAAAATTGAACCAATCCTTTGCCAAAATTCCTTTAGAGCAATATCTCTGCGTCTATGAGCAAATATGCTCTACGAAAGCAAGAAATAACTTAAAAAGATATAAACCAAAAAAGCCTTACAAATGGGGTTATAGGATTTACGTTCTTAGTGGAGTCTCTGGATTTGCATATAAAACCGAACCCGAAGCTGGCTCAGAAAATGTGGTACTGCCCGACGAACCTGATCTAGGCGCATCCTCAAATGTTGTCATGCGTTTATCACGAGAAATACCTCACAACCAAAATTACAGATTATATTTTGACAATTATTTTACAACGTTGCCATTGCTAGAAAAATGGTATACTAAGTCTTGGTACTGTACGTCGAAACAGGATTCCAGATTGCAAATTACCTACAGACAAAGACATGTCCAAAAAAGACAGAGGCTATTCTGTTGAGTATGTTGCTGATGTCAACGGTGTGGATGTAGTAACCGTAGCCTGGAAAGATAACAAGGTGGTTAACTTGACATCAAGTTTTGTAGGAGAAATGCCAAAAGCACAGGTGAGGAGGTATGACAAGAAGACCAAGCGTTACATATTAATTGATCGTCCAAATATTGTTGGAGAATACAATCGCCACATGGGTGGAGTGGATCTAATCGATAGCATCATGGGACGCTACAAAATACAGCTTCGCAGCAAAAGGTGGCAGGTTCGCATGTTTTACCATTTATTGGATTTGACCATAGCAAACGCATGGCTTCTTTACAAAAGAATTCATAAAGCAAAGGGCTTGCAGGATAAACATTTGAACTCGGCTGATTTTCGGCTTGAAGTTGCAACAAATTTATGTAAGCTTGGTGTAGCATCGAATATGAAGAATCGTCGATCTGTCAAAAACGAAATTCAAGCAAAACGCCACAATGGTCCAGCACAACATGTTCCTCCATCGGCAATCAGGAAAGATCAGACAGGGCACTGGTCTGTTTGGACAGAAAAGAGAATACGCTGCAAATTTCCTAAATGCTCTGGTGTCTAGTGCGAGAAATGGGGCGTCGCTCTTTGCTATAATAAACACAACAATTGCTTCAAACAATTTCACCTAAGTTAAGTTACCGTTATGAGGCAGTGTGACAGAATCCCTTTAAAAATTTTTTTTTTTTTCAAATAAATAATAAAATTAAGATTTGTCCAGAAACACGTGTATTTTTAGTTCTTTCGATTAACATTTTTCATTACTTATTTTTAAAATTTTATATCTTACCCTACAGAGGGTTAAATTTCCTCGAAAATTCAGTACATATCTACCTATGAATACAGAAAAAAAAATTCTAAAATTGGTTTTATAGTTTTTACATAAAACTAAATTTAGAAAGTTAGTACATTAGAAGCTATCGATTCCATATTAATGTTTAGCTTTCAGGTGATTAAAAAAAACAGCTATGCAACACTCGCCAATTGCACTACTTATTAAGACACAAGTTACAAGAAGAACTGAAGTGTTATTCTTAATTAGACCGTACGGAGTGACAAAGCAAGTAAATAATATAACTGTTTTTGCAAATGATGCATTGGAAAGTACGAGGCGGGTCAATAAGTCCGTGACTTTTGGAATAAAACACAGATTTTTTAATAAAAAACTAATTTTATTCCAAAAATTTAATTCCAAAAAAAATGATTTGTCGAGGTCCTCAAAATAGGCCTTTGTTTGCGAGATGACTTCATCATTGGAGTCAAATCTTTTTCCACCAAGCCATTTCTTCAGGTTTGGGAACAAGAAGTAGTCGCTCGGAGCCAAATCTGGAGAATAGGGTGGATGAGGGAGCAATTCATAGCCCAATTCATGGATTTTTGCCATGGCAACTGCACATGTGTGCACCCTTGCATTGTCTTAGTGGAAAAGAACTTTTTTCTTGGCCAAATGAGGTCGGTTTTTTTTTCAAATCGTCATTGAATCGGTCCAATAAGTTGGCATAATATTCCCCATTGATTGTTCTTCCCTTTTGAAGGTAGTCAATGTGGATTATCCCGCGTGCATCCCAAAAAACAGTCGCCATAACTTTATTGGCTGACAAACCCACCTTGGCCTTCTTTCGCTCCGATTCACCCTTAGAAACCCACTGTTTTGACTGTTGTTTGTTCTCTGGTGTGTTGTGATGGATCCATGTTTCGTCCACGGTTACAAAACGGCGCAAAAACTCCTCCATATTGCGATTAAACAACGCCAAACCATCCTGTGAAGTGAAGCACACGAAATTCACTTTTTTCCATTTTCTCCTCAAATTAGTGAGTAGTCTGATAAAAATAGCTGTCAAACACAAACTAATTGACGCAGCAAGTTTAAATTTTGACAGGAGTCAACTAACAGATGCCTGTTGACAGGAGCAGTGTTGCTGTTTCAGTAAAGAGGTCAGAAATTCAAAAAGTCACGGACTTATTGACCCGCCCTCGTATAATAATGGAAAAACCACTTTGTAAACTCAATTCATTTTTTGAGTTTATTCCAACTCCATCATATAGCTGCCCCACTGTGCAGCGTCGATGACGATAATTGCCAACTTTCTTATGGCGCCACACACACCAAATGAAACGAAACAGGAAAACGAAAGCAAAACAGAAGAACATGTTTCGTTGCCGATAGCTGACTTGTTGTTTTTTGCAAAACAAAATTTTGATTCCGTTGTTTTTATTTTCTTCTTTCGTTGCACTTTACAGCTTCATTTGCGTCTATGTTTACACTGTGCGCAAATTTTAACAAATATAGAAGTAGATGGAGAAAAATTGAGGCAAGAAGCCCTATCTATAATTATAAAGATGAGCTACATGGCAATAAACTTACTATTGATAAGCTGTGGATGGAAATAGCAACTGAAATGAATTGTCAAGGTAAGTTTTATTGAATTTTATTTTTATACATGTTTATTAATGTACATAATGTGTATGAATATATGGTATATACAGTTTTAATGTAATTACTGTAATTACTTGACATACTGTATTTAAAAATCATGTAAACAAAATTAGATGGCATACTTGTATTGCCAAGGAACTGCTCCAGTAGAGGAGTTAAAGTATTTAACATACTGATTGCGTATGTTACGTGCAGCATTTGATGGTCTTGCTTTTCCAATATTTTCATGTATTTCTTCTTGAGGTACGTATTTCATAGCTTCGCGCTCAACATATATTTCCTGACGCAAGTCTTCGCGTTCCCTAATCATATTATACAAGGCGCAGGCGGCTAATGTAATTATTTGCACTTTATTGGGAGGCAGTAATATGACAGTATCAAATATACGAAACTTTTTGGTAATCATACTAAATGCGCATTCAACCACTCTTCGAGCTCGGGACAAACGATAATTGTATACTCTTGTTTCGCTTGTCAAATTTTTTCGTGCGAAAGGTCGCATTACACTCGTTAGAAGTGGATAGTCTTCGTCAGCCACAAAAACAAAATTGAAATATTCATCGCTTCCCGGGCATAGTTTCTGCTTATGAGGCAAGTTCAATTTTTTGCTCACAAGTTGTTTTCCGAAATTTGAATACTTGAAAACACCACTATTGCAATTTGTTCCAAAGTCGCCAACATCAACAAAAATAAACTGGCCGTGTGCATCAACTACAGCTTGCAGGTGTATGGAATGTAACTTCTTATAGTTGTAATAATCCGATCCTGAGTTTGGAGGACACTGCATCCTTATGTGCTTTCCATCTATAGCTCCTAAACAATTGGGAAAGTTCCACATCTTATCAAATGCATCCGCTATTGACATCCATTTCTTAACATCTGGTTGTGGCAAATAAATGGGAAATAGTGCTTCGCAAATAGCTTGGCAAGTTTGCATTACAATTTTTTCAATAGTAGACGCACCACACCGGAAATGATATGAAAGCGACTTAAACGTTTCCCCTGTTGCTAAATAACTGAAAAAAAAATTAATTCTATTAATGTAAGAAATCAATTATTGTCTTTGCAGTATCAGAATGTAAAAACAAATGAACAATTCTGCGCAATTCCTACTCAAGATACTTGAGGGAAGAAAAATCAAAGCCGTCAGGTTCGAGTGGCAAGCAGAAAAAATATAGTCTTTAGCTGATTCTATGTTTTTTGTAAAAGGCTATGCACATCAGCAAGCAGCTTAGATAGCCCGGTTGTTCAAGAGGCGGTTGACGAATTGTTGGATGACGACTCTACAGCTGCGGAAAGAATGAAATCAGAGCAAAGTACTCCCAGAATGAGCCCAGTGCCATCCAAAAGGAGTAGAACTTCGACCTCCGAAATAATAGCTGATCGAGTTTTTGAAGTCAAGAACCAGAAAATGCGAATGTATTGTTTTTTAAGAGCCTCCTGGTAGATTATGAAACATTATCCAACAAAAGACAAAGATCATTCAGATTGGCAATGCTCACCAAAATGAAAAAAACCAAAAGAGGGAAAAAATGAAGCCCCTATTTCCAATATGACATTTGAAGACTTGCAAGATTAAAAGGTTTTCTCTTTTCTTATAAATAAACACATAATGTCTATTTTGTAAACACAAAATTGTTATTTGTTTTTACTTACCGTAGAGTTATAAATAATCTTTCAGCTGGAGTTATGCTTTTACGATAGTTCGTATCTTGTTTTCTGATACCATTTTCTATTAATCCCAGCAAATAATCAAAAGTTTCAATCCGCATTCTGGTGAAATTATTAAATTTTTCAGGATATGTTCTTAACTCTTCTATTATGTTTATTATCACATCCTCAGCATTTCGTTTTAAATTATATGGATGCACCCACCACTCTCTGCTATTTGCGTCCTTTTCCTCAATTGCTTCAAAAATTATTTGTAAGATTGGCACAACTTCATCGTCTGAGTCCGACCACATGTTGAACAACACTAAAAGCAAGTCGCAAATTCCATTTTGTTTTATTTCAACGCACATCAAACGAAACAAGAAAACAAAACGTTGTGTTTTGTTACATTCCGTTTCGCTTGGCGTGTGTTCAAATAAAAAACGTTTTTTTGATCCGGTGTGTTTTCAGCCTTAGTGGCCATACTTTTAGATAGTCTCGACGAAAGTTATAAGGACGTAGAAGCAGCATTCGCAGCCCTAAAGGACTTCGCATCATTAGAAATTGTCCGTATTTTTCTAATGGAAGTTGGCGATAAAAGCAAGAGTAGTCATCAATTGATAATGCAGCGAGAGTACATATAATCATTTTTCATTATAGCAAACCCAGGCAGTTTAGTCTGCAACGGCAACAAAAAAACCTCATCTGGCTCAACATATTGTAATTAGAATTATCGTCGGTGTGCACGAAATGGCAAAACAAGTTGATGACTCATGTGAAACTGGTTTCATGTTGCAGGAATTTTTGGACCTCTCTCCCACAAGAGCACTCGAAATATCAAGCTTTTGGAATCACAAAAAAACCACGCTGCTTATATTGTGGAGCTACCTCCCAGAAGGGTACACGTCGCATTGGGTATGTTAAACTTGCTGGGGTATTGAAACTGTTGATATTCCAATATCAACAGTCAGTCACTTGAAATTGATACAAAATCTGTGTTCTGTTTGCTTTTTAGCACATTATTTGTTGCAGATAAAAATTAATTTCAATTAACAAAGCAACTATGAGTGGAGTGAAAGTGTTTTATAAGATGAATAACGCAAGTATTGTGAACAAGAATGGACGACATCTCTTGACTGCGAGGAAGGTGGAAGGGCTTTATTTCATGTATTCAGTCAATGAAGAAGTTTGTGTCACCAAGAGCACTGAGACTGCAGCACCTGTAAGGCCAGCAGAAGATTTCAAAACCTCTCACAACAGGATAGGACACTTGAATGCAGCATCACTGAGACATCTACGAGTATGTACAATACAAAGTGAAAAATTGTAAATTGTACGGGGACTTCCAGAATTTAAAAGCTATGAATTGGACTGTAAACCATGCATCGAAAGATGTCCGATATGATAGACAAATTTACATTATTTAAAAATTATTCTGAAAATGTATTAAATAAGAAAATATAAAGAATAAAGTCTGTTAATGGATCAGAATATACTAGGAGGGCTTTTAGACATTTGCATGAACCAAATGGTATTAAGAGTTTAGTTCACCCTATACACCACAGCTAAACGGTGTGGCTGAACATGCCAATCGCACACTTGTCGATATGGCGAGGTGTCTGAAAATTAAGGCTGACCTTCCAGATTGAAGAACTCCTGAAGAATTATGGTCGACAAAGATTCCTAATGTTTCGCATTTCAGGGAGGTAGGTGCACGTGCATTTAACAAAGCTCGAAATCAAAGCAAGTTCGATGCCAGAAGCTAAGAGATTGTGTTGATAGATTGTAGAAAATGGGTAGTGATAGTTCAGGAGAAATTTCCGATGCTGACCATTTGGATGAAGCCTTAGATAACTAAGATGCAGGTTGCATTGACAGTGAAGCAAATAAGTTAAACACAGCTCAAAATATAAAGTGTAAGCAGATAGCAATGATAGTTTTTGCAATTATTATGTTTCACAAGCTGTCAAACTTATCAACGACATCCAGATATCAAAATATTCAGTAAGGTCTGCCATTTCATCATGCATCGTTTTAAGCTTGCCGAAAGTGCGTAAATTATTAAAAAAATATTATCGAAATTTCGGCTCAGTTGTAAATACGCAACGTGAAATTCGTCGTGAGGTTGGTTGTCATCATGGTTTCAGTGTGCAGACACATCCAATTCAGCCTGAATTATGCTCCTTCCAGCCAACCAACCATCCGCAATTATCAGAAAACTGATTGTCCAAAATACAGATGAATATTGCTAAAAACACTCTTCTGAACTGTTATGTCCCTCACCTAACCCTAACGAGTTTGACAGGAAAGTCAAGGAATTCACTCTGGCTCTCAATCAGTCAATGGCTGCTTCCTTCCCTCTTATTCAATCTAGAGGCAAGAAAAAGAACGCTGTACTAGTGGACATCAGCATTGGGACCGATTAGAAACGTTTGCACAAAAATTTTCAACCTAGCAAAAAGCACAAGATAAGTAACTGACTGGGACTCATACAAGGAATCCCTCAAAATATATAAGAAAGACCTAAGAAAAGCAAAGCGACAATCCTGAAGGTCATTCTATTACAAATAACAGAAAATACCAACAACCTCTCTACAAATCCTATGACGCCAAGCTGTTTGAAAAAAACCGATGGCTCTTGGATAAACTCAAGTGATAAATCACTCAACCCGCTACTGGACACCCACTTTCCAGGTAGCTCGTTATTCGCGGCCAGTAGCAACCGTGACCAAAATTCATGGTTTGGATTTCAAACCATACAAGTCTGCTGGTCCGGACGGTATAATCTCCAAACTGGGTAGGGCTTCTGATAAAAAATGTGTCAGGAGAGGCACGCCACAAGGCGGTGTTCTTTCTCCCCCTCTTTGGAACTTAGTGGCTAATGAACTGCTAATATACTTGGAACCGGGTGGTAGCAGGATGATTGCTATGCGGATGACGTTGCTATACCCGTTTCAGGTAAACATCCTAATACCATTGAGGAACTCCTTCAGCTAAATCTTAACAGATTATCCCATTGGGCAGATCGCTGTGGATTGGGAGTAAACCCCCATAAAACTGATCTTGTCCTCTTTTCCAGGAAATATAAAATTCCAATCATAGACCCTTTCAATAAACGGCACCAGTTTAGTCTGCTCCGATACAGCAACATAGCTGGGTCTTATTTTTGACAGGAGACTAAACTGGAAATCCAACACTCAAGAAAAAGTTAGAAAAGCTGCAGTAGCTTTATTCACTTACAAGAAAGCCATTGGGAACAAATGGAGCCTTCAACCTCGCATAACCCACTGGCTATACATCTCGGTCATAAGAGCGATACTCACCTACTCGGTTGTTGTCTGGTGGATGGCCATAGAGAATGCAGTCAGCTGCAGCAAACTAAACAGAGTCCAAACAACAACATGTCCATGCATAAGCAGAGCCCTACGTTCTAATCCCTCCAGAGCACTAGACATTCTGTTTCACTTGACAACCCTCCATATCTTCAGTAGGTTGCTACTACAGCTCTCTGCCTTAAAGCGACTACCCAATGGACAAATAATTTGTTTGGCCACTCTAATAATATCCGCACAGAGAACGTCGATTACACTATACCCGAACTTTGGTTTGGCAAAGACTTTCATGTAAGGTTTCCCTCTAAAACCTTCTGGGAGGAAAATGCTTTCATGGAGGACAAGTCAATCCACTTTTACACAGATGGATCTAAAACTGATAGCTAAATGAAAGCATAATCTAAGCCTCTTCTTCCGTCTTCCAAATCATTGTAGTCTGTTCCAAGTGGGAATTTTTGCGATTAAAGGTACTCCTGGCTGAAGAAGAACGTGATATCTGCAAAGGATATCCGCATCTTTTCGGATAGTTAGGGCGCCATCAAGGCTCTGGAAAAGGGTAGCTTCGATATACCAATCGCTACGTGCAAACTAATATTAAAACTGCATGGTGGACTGTTGGATCAACATGTGTAGCGCCCAAACAGATCTGGTCAAAACTGGATCTGAATCACTCTAAGAGTTTGATCTTTATAAATAGGAAACATCTCACATGTCACTACAATGAGCCAGTAAGCCTAAGTGAGTTTGCCTAAGTGAGTGAGTCTTTCCAACATCCACTTTTACCTACCATCTAGTATCGTGCGAAATTCCCATATAACAACTTGTCCGTGCGGATGACACAAACATATGATTACGTACATATGTATATGGGTCTGAGGATAAATGAGTGGAAAACAAAGTACATGCTGTCATCGCGGAAGGTCTCACAACATCGACGACTCTCACAAAACGCCGCAATAGACAGATTTAACTTCGAGGTAGACAAGAATTTTGTCCAAAAAGTATCGCTTTTTTGAGTTCACAATGCATGTCTCAAGTAACCAAAATAATGCTCTATGAAACATTGATCTGCTCAGTCCTCCTCCATGGACACAGGCATGGACTATCAAAAAAGATAAGAAGACACTTGGTTGCTACGAAAGAAAAGTGGTACGAGTGATCTACCATCCTGTCTGCATCGCCTAACAGTGGTGAAGGACATTCACCAAGAACTGTACGAGCTGTTCGGCGACATTGACTTAGCTAAAAGTGTTCAAATTCATCGGCTTGGATGGAAATGAGATGGGAGCCAGCGCTCCAGCCCGGAAGGATTTCGAAGCCATCACCGAGGGCAATGTATAATAATAAGTTGACAGTAACATCAACCAACTTGGCGTGCGGAATTTGAAACAAACAACAGGGCTGACTAGAAAGGCACGGTTTTTGGGGCCAAATTCCATCCGCGGACTGTAACGCTACCTCAGTGATTGAGTACTCGTATGTAAGAAGCGGAAACAATAAAAAAAAACATGGGTGCTTCCTTAGCTGTTTTCAGGGAAAGATTCTCCTTCGGATTGTTGGCCTCATTTGCATTGACATAGCTGGTGTATGGACACAGTATAAGTCCTGCAGCCCGAAGTATCTTAAAATCCACCCGAGTTGGGAAACGCAGTATAGGAAGATGGCGCTTGCATTTAGAAGGGGAACTCAACCAATTTAGTTTACGTGTACTATGTGTCCTATGTGCCCGGTTTGTAATATATCATCAAATAAATAAAAGAAAGTGCTTTGTACATTCCCCGTGTGATCTCTTATGACGCACAAAGAATATCATACAAGTGTTTCCTTACCGCTTGACTTCACACTTTCTGGCCTATTATGTGTACATGGGTGTTGAAAATAAGCCCAATGAAATTTTGCATCTGGCAACATTTTCAAACTCAAGATCTGGAGAAAGCGATTCGTGTTCATTCACGTGGAAATCATAGAAATCGATTTGCCTCTAACGAACTTCTTCCCCCTCAGCCATCGGGCACAAGTATGAGACTGTTATTATTTTCTTTCTACTCATTCATGTTATCCTTCTTGTTCACATTCGCGAACCAATTTAATTATTCATCGTCTGAGGAAATATACACAAACATAGCCCTCGGTGTCTATTCCAAGAAAAATATTGTACTCCCTCCCACTTGTCCTTGTTCTATTGTTGATACTCCTACATAGTTCCTAGAAAAGACCCTCCAGTCTTCAGAATCAAATCGTAGGAACAGACTCCTGTTCTCAGTGCCATTCATTTTTTTCTCCTTCTTCTTGCTTCATTTCTTCGAGCAACCTTTCCAAAAGCGAATACAATCTATTATCCTTGAGATGAGTGAAAAATCCATTTGCCACCCCGAATAACCACAACGCCAGGTGCAAAGAGGGATACAGCTGATGTGCGAGTCTAGTACGGCTGGGCGAGAGCAGACTGTAAGTCAAGTTGACAGTTGTTTTCGTGCTTTCGCCGGCTTTGCGAATAAAGAAAATAGCTTACGAAAGTAACCGGGGCAACCAACGGAAGACCTGTTCATCATTGCTAATAACCATAAAACGCGTAATGGAATAATTTCGTTTTTAACGGTTCCCATAAAAAGGTTACATATGACTTTGGCAAGCGTTTGATGATGCGTGTATGCACGAGTGTATTGGTATTGTGGTTATCGAGGGTGATGCTGACAAAGCCCGCCCGACCAACACCACCCTAAGCATGACGACATTCGAGCTGGAGTCCTGGCAAAAAGCATAAAAAATCTAAAAACGCGAACGTACTCGTAAGTAAAAATAAAATTTACACTTTGTTAAAGGGCGGTATAGGTAGGCTTAAAAGATAGTAAATTGTATAAAGCAATCACACATGTGGCTTTAGAGGTGACACTGCATAAATAGAAGACAATTGACTACAGAAAAATGGTTAGAGGGTTGCCTCGTAATCCCCTTACCACCACAATCCAGATGAGGAGATGAATAAAGTTAAAGCAAGCATGAGGGAGCTTTATATTTACAGCCCATTAGTTAATTTAAAAGTCTGTGATACTCTCTGTCGTTGGAGCTGTAACTGAACTGAGTATAAATCTATATTCGAGAAAGGATGCTATCCACGGTTTCCTGACTTGGGAAAGGCAATGGAACGGAGTGGCTGTGCTACTTTTTTTCGTTTTTCAGGAAATGACTTTGTCACTTCAAAACACATTTGCGAAGCGTGCATAAGAATCGTAAAATCTTCAATTACTTTCAGTTAAAGGCTGAACGCGTATATTCGTATAAGTCCTCTCATGAATTCCAACAGACGAGTATGTTTGACGTATTGACGGATAGCCGAGCCCACAACTTTTATGTGTTTCTCCCACCTCGACATCTGAAACCATCAACAGAGGAAATGTGGTGTTTGGAAGACGTACATACTCGTACATATGTATGAGTATCTATGCAAAAATCTTGAGCATAAATGGGACATAAAAATATTAGTGACATCTGTGATTTCCTGGAGCATTAGAATCGGATCCTGTCCTCATATGGAGAGGTTGACTGTCTGAACTTTTTAGCTTATCGAGGATTTAATGGCCTGCTGAATGCATCAAGTGTGAGAGATGCGATATGGTAACGCGCAGTCAGGCATATTCCTACTGACTCCGTTTTATAATGCACAGTCTCAGCAGTAGACATTAGGAAGCTAATTTTAATTTGAGCATAATACCCTGACCCATGGTGGTTCCTATAACTGCGGTGTCAAGTGAGCTCTTGGTGCACAGCCCACCTAAGAACTACTGCGATGTATTCTGAGCGAAGGTCTTAAGGGAGTTTCATGGTTGTATCGGGGCCCTAGAGTAGAGAAGAAACCTGAATAGGCCAGCTTTCTAAAGCGGATGAAGATAACCTTGGTCGTTTTGAGAGAAAAATTCTTCTTAAGTTAGTTGGTCCCGTATGCTTTGACGAATTCTGCGCACGAGCTGTACAGCGACATCTACCTGATCAAAAAACTGCGCATTGGGCGTTTGAGATGGCTGGGACATTTAGAGCGAATAAACACCAACGATCCAGCCAACGCAGTAGAGGAAGGCCTCGCTTTAGCTGGCGCGTGCGAGTGGAAGGGGACCTCAACCAACTTGGAGTGCACAACTGAAGGCAGTTAGCTAAAGACCGCGCTAATTGGAGAGAGGCTTATTGCTTGAGGACCAAGTCCACCCCGGACTGTAGCGCTGCCTAAGTAAGTAAGTAATGGGGCGTAAATTTAGCCGGAATGCTGTTCTCACATTGCAGCATCCATTTTCTAACCCTTATAACACTACATTCATTTACATAGCATTTGTCCGTCGTCTTCTTGAATACGCTAGCCAAGTGAGATAATCTTATTACACCGCTCACATTTTCCATGTGAAAGTTGTTCAACGCACATTTCTCCAATCCACTTTACGAGGACTTCCCTGGACTTACCATTTACATTGACCGACTGAACTACATACACTCTCTGATTATTCGATTTTAGCCGGTAACTTTGACAGCTCTCCTTACTTCAACTTATCTCTCTCAATACCAACCCACTTAACCTTATGTCTGTGCCCTTCCTTGTATTCAATCCTCACCCAACAATATCTTAAACTAATGTCTAGAACGCTACGGAAAGTCAAAGATGTCTAACCTCTGATGTTCCCCTGCTTTACTTACTCATTTTGTCCTACTGCTCTCACTACTTAGTTTTATTTATAGTTTAAGAGTCGGTCAACGGCCTCGCCACATTGAAAGCATCGGTTCCCACTAGATCACCGAAATCATTGTGGTGGACCCATGTTTCGTCCCCAGTAACAATTCGATCCATAACACCGTCCGCGTTCTCACTACACATCTCCAAAAGCTCTCTACAGCATGCGATTCTCACTTTTTTCTGAGGCGCTGTGAGCATTCGTGGCACCCACCTTGCACTGACCTTTGAAAGGTTAAGATGGTCATGAAAAATGGTGTGAATGGGCATCCTCAAGAACAAGTTTTCGACTTCTTTGATGCTTTCTCCCGTACAAGCAGTAGCCGGTGCGCAGGAGCGAGGGTCGTCTTCAATGCTCTCTCTGACTCTCTTGAACTCACTTGACCACTTTTGCACAGTTGATAATGAAGGTGCGGAACCCTGGTAAACAGCCACCATCTCTTCGTGAATAGTTTTTTGACTTTTTCCTTGCTTAGTGGGAAATTTAATTACAGCGCGATGCTCAATTTTCACCATCATCGTCTCAGTTGCCATTATGATTCTGTTTAACTAGAGATAAAACGCGAATTAATAATCATATTTATATGAAATTTTACATGAATGCACTAAAATAATAGTAATACTTGATAAATAAGTCAATGTATAATGTATATAACCATAGCTTCACCCCGATACCGAGAATATGTTGAACGCTCCTCGTAGATGGAGGACCACATTGGAACTCGGTACACCGCGTGCTGTTGATTAGCGCCACGTGGGCATAGTACCCCGTGAAAATCCCGGACTTTACAAATTCATTTGTAAAGATCCCTCGAAATAATAATAATAATAATAATAATAATTATAATTTAAGAAGAAAAGTGTATTTGTCTCAACACACTCTCTCTCAAATCAAAAAAAAAAAAAAAAAGAAACGTCACCCCAATCGAAATAAACCTCATCTCCGCAACTGATGCACTAGAAGCAAGTTCTATTCAAGGAAATGGCTAAAGACGACAAAGGTATTCCATGCCTCAGGACCATCATACTATTGTCCTTCAGGGAAGACAAGACTAAAAATATATTTTACTATTCCTCGTTCAGAATGATGCGAAACCTTATCTTTAAGCGCGCATATTCCTAAGAACGCAACGACCCCATAGGTAATTCAGTACCTTAAAACACAGCATAGCTGCGACTTTTTGCCTGGGAAAGGCTCTTCTAGCTTTAATACATCATATTATCCTGTTAAAAAGGTTAAAGTTGAGGCAAGTTCTGCGGCTCATGCATAAAAAGTTTTCCTTTCATACGATTTTGAATAATTTCAATTATACGAACGAGCCCAGCTCACCTTGTAAGGGGTTCGAATCACCTTCACAACAGGGTGCTGCACAATCCGAACCCCATTTAAGTGAGATCCGTCTGGCGAAGTGTGCTTCCATTTAATTTTCACCCTTCCACATCGGAACGCGTCACTGACTTTTAGTTAAAGCGTCGCGTTGATTATCTCGCATGAATACGTAATATAATTGCATGCCGTAGAAGGCCTTAATGACGATGGCGTCAGCACCTTACTGCTTGCTCCTTGGAACCACCAAAGGAAAGCATCGCCGATAATGGATAATGTGGAGCACGTTCGCACATTCTTACCTACCGCACGCGTCAGTCCTCAATTATTTCGGTCTAAGGATTTCATTTGAGAATATCTGTTGAGATCGTCGGCTGTCGCTTGAGGAGATTGACAATGGCTACAGGATGTGCTCTACTATCGCCGCAGTCGCATTCTTCCTCAGCTCATTTTGGAATCTACTCATCCTTCTCTGGTTTGCCTTTTGTTTTTTTTTTTGTTTTTTTTTTTCTGTTTTCCTATTGCTGTTGTTATGATTTTCGTTTCATATGACCATTTGGCAGATTGCTGGTCGGAAAGGACTTTGTGCGTGTCCTTTGTTCGGTCCTTTATTGGAAATTGCGTCTGTTCAATTGAATTAGCCGTTTTCGGGAAGCATTTCTTACGCTAGGATAAATAACCGTGTCTGCGTTCGTTATGTTATGAAAAGACAAATACAGCAAGAGTGAGTCAGAATGAGTGTTACACACGACATACCCATATACTCATACATCCGCATGTATATCTGTATCCCCACTCATACACAATTTAATCGTATCACGTCCGGATTGATTGGATTTTAAAACATGACACAGGGAATGGAGCGCCAGATTCATTGTCGAAGCCGGGAATGTTTATCGTCACTGGCTGTGCTGGCGATGTTGGTGTCGATGCCATCATAGTCGGCATTGTTGTTGCTATCGACGGCGGCTCATGTTGGTCGATAAAAGCACAATGCTCGTCCTTCGTCTCGGTGTGCATTTTCGCCTTTGATGAGAACGTTTATTAAAAACCGACAGAGCCCCCTATAAAACCGTAAAAGGATCCAATTGCTTTCATGACGATGCCGCTCAATCCATTTGCCGGGCGAACGCAGGATATATGTACGTTTTCATATTCACACCAACTTTGGCATACATGTGAACGGTACAGTTGATTTTCAATAGGAGTGGGACTTTAGACTCTAAAGATACAAATATATAAACAGAGAAAAGCCTTCTGGTGCTCTTCGAAACAATGTGCAAAGGATTTGTGAAGGTGATTCTCTGATGCTTTGTCTGAGAATCGTCTTTGTTTGGTCCGATTTAGAATGCCACAACGCGAACAAAGTGCATTCGTACGCTCTGTCTGACGTGTAGTTTGTTCAATTTCTAGCTTTACGCTTTGATTTTTTTTACTATTAATTTTTTCACTGCACCAGCACACCATCGAACTTAAATTGAAAACTTTTTTACTATTGTTCTTACCACTGACAAATAGTTGCCAGGAGAGTGGATACAATTACGGGTATACGAGTGTATACAGGGATGGATAAAAGTAATATTGGTTATGGGCCTTGTAATCAAATAAATGGCCCACGATGGGTTTTGAACAAGTTGTAAGATAGATTTTTCTATGACACATATGTGGATGTTTGGCTTAAGCCTGACAATATAGTTAAAAAAAACTAAGTTCCTCGAGTAATATCCATACAGGAATCATGGGTGTTGAATTAACGCATTTGTGGTATCGGATTTTTTAGCTCGTGGTAGTAGCAAATGCAACGCGAGAGACAATCATCTTCTGAATTTCATACTATCGGCATATAAATGCATCCGTTCAGTCATGGGCGGACGATCACCTGTTGGATCATCCTAGAGACTGTGAGCTGTAAAGCGAAGGCAGGCCTAAATGTGGTCGATGACTGGTGCAACAAAAAAAGGGTTTTCGTCAATCCTCTCAAAACTGAGGTTGTTCTTTTTACGAAGAGGAAGAAGCTGACTGGTCTGACTCATTTAGTTCTTAAAGTCATCAATCTTCCCTTCTGAAAAGCCAATTATATGCGTCGGTTGCCTGGTGAAAATAGCTTTTGGGAAAATATGTAACTATTGCTTTTACCAGGCTCCAAAGAACTGTCTGTCTCTCTGCATAGGAGGTTTTCTAGACGCACTGATGAATTTTCCTCCCCTTGATATTCATATCATGGTCTGCACTCTCAAAGACATCTTCCGTTTAGAAAGAAGTGGTCTTTGATACAACAGGCGCTGTAGTTATTGATGACCTTGTCCAACAACTGTCTTTTGATTCCGGTCAACTGCTGTTGAAGGAATGGTTTCGGCCGAATCCAAGTCAGTAAAGCAATGTTCGTAATCTCTTCATTACACATGGCTGAAAAGCTGATCTAGGATGCAGAGCTGGTGTCTGTCTATAGGACCGAAACGTTAAATTTTACTCCTCGTCTGAGGAATTTGTGTCTGTCTTCCAAACGGAGATATGAGCAATTTTGATGGCAACGAACTATGTTGAAAAGAATCGTTGAAGAGGTCGAAACATTTTGCATCTGTAGCGACAGTTAAGCTATGCTTAAAGTCATGCTGAACCCTCGTACGGCTTCCATGCTATGATAGTTCGAGAATGCAAGACTTTACTGAATGCAGTGGGAAAGCTGAATTCACTAAGTCTTGTCTGAGTCCCACACAATAGGATGACTTGAATAGAAATCGCAATAAACACCTATAAACCAACGAATGTTTTCCGACAACTCATAGAGGTCAGCGGCTTTCCTGCTATCCCTCGATTGGAAAGACTACTGGCTGCTTACTGGGGTCATTACGAAGCGCTTGAGTGTGCTGGGCGTAAGTGATTCCAAATTCTGCGGCCTTTGCTATGAAAGTGATGACGACACCAAGGAGCACCATTTTTGTGAATGTCCGCCATACGCTCGCATCAGGGTGTAGGTACTCGGCGCTGATGTGGCGGGCGCCGGTATTTTAAGCACATTATCACTGAAGCGCTTACTCACCTTTCTCCAAAATAACCATACACGGAGTGCAATGGACTAGTTATTTGTCTGATTGCTAAGGATAGCTAAGAATTCATTACCCAACCCTTCCAATGTTTGAATCCCAGCAAGGGCGTGATCATGTGATCCTTTCTTTTACTTATGTGCATAAGTCGTTCTTATCCGAATCTATAGTTGTTTTCATTACAATTATTTCTCCCTTGCATAGCCTTGTGAGGCTATAAATATATACAAATGTACAAATATACGCACTTTTGGCACTTAATATTACTAACACAGAGATCCTCGGCCACACTTCTCAAACCACTCAGATCTGAAATTGCCTGGATACAAACTAGTGTCACTATTCAATTCGATCTCAGATTTTCTGTGCGTATTGTCCCAATACTGTCCCAATCCCGAATCCAACTTCGTGCAGTCAAAATTCTATCTCCGTAAGCAAATCATAAGCCCAGTACTGAATTCGTACAGCAATTCGATGTAACGCACTATATTGCAATATGAAAAAGCCAAGTGGACAAAATATCATTTTTAGGGCTTATAATACGTGGCTTTGTTTTCTGGATGCCGCTACTGATATGATCACAAATCCATTAAAAATCCACCTTTTCTTCCATCCCAATGATCATGAATAATGACATTTCGGCTGTCAGCTGTTTAAACAAGACCAATGTGCTTGCTGCGCGTCTCGCAATAGATGGAAAACATTATTCATCCAGCCCGTCCCTAAAAGATCCGAATCTTCTTTTATCTCCCCCCACCTGGGTCCCTTCTTGTCAAGGTCGTTGAAACCCGATAAACTCTCAGCTCATAAAATATGTCGAAACACGAAAGCGACGAAATGAACTTAAATTTTGAATGCTGACTGCTATTACACTTTATTTTCTGCCGAAACAGAGCACTCCATTGTACACCTTGCATGTTTCTTTTATTAGAATTTCTCATATTTTCAGAAAAAGATGAGCAAGCACTTCAAATAGTCAAGCAAGCACTTCAAAAAGTTCTAGACAGTTACTCAAACCAGTCGGACGTGTTTTTCTTGTTCTCCCTATTCACCTGTTCAATTAATTTTCGTCAAATTGCATTTTCCGGTTCCTAATCCCAGTGCTTGAATTCTTTAATTTTTTTTGTGCAATTTTTTCAGTTCAAAGCCCCTATCTATATAAAATTGCAACCAAGCAATACAAAAATAAAAACAATAATTCGACCTATTATTTATACCCTCACTGACCTACACACCTAATTTAAACATGTCTGGCGGAACTGCCAATTGTGTCATCGATGACTGCAATGCTGACTGGGTAGCTTGCAAGGGCATCTGTGGGAAAGCCTTTCATGCCGTTTGTGTCGGGTTAAACAAAAGAAATACGGTGTTTATCAAGGAATTCTCCGATTACCTCCTTTTCTTCTCTCGCATGTTCTTTTGGCAATGTAATGCCTAAGCGATTCCAATGACTCCTACCAAGACGTACTCGCGAAAAAGATCACGGACACAATTTCGGTTATCGAAAGCAGTGTTAAAATTGTTGAAGAGTTATGGAACTCAGTGCAGACCTCAGCCGAACTAATAAAATCCAAAGTAAAGCATATGGATAAACAAATTGCTGGTCTAATCGAGTTAGAATCCGGGAGATCCAGGAATGAACAAATTTACGTCACCTGGATAAAGTGTTAAGTGATATTAAAGCCAGTTCTACGCAAGTTATATCCAACCAAAAAACTTGCGAGTTAATAAGCTCTCTGCGTGACGACATTGACATTCATTTCCAGTCCTCGTCACGCAAACAACCATCTCCTAAACAATCTGATCCTATGCTCGAAGTTATCTTCGACAAAGTGAAAAATGTCAGCGATGAACTTACTGCGACTTGATCCCCTCGTATGCGATATTGAACATCACATCGCAACAACAAACAGCAAAATCGTTGACCCACCAAACTTCCCGCAGCCTTACCATAATGTTCCATATAATACATAGCTACTGGCTGGAATAATGGAACCTGAAGTGAATTCATGCTCAACCCCACAAACAAGTCATTTGGGGACAGTTCAACCTACTAATTCCTGCAAAGTTTCTTCCAACTTGACAATAAACAACACATCTTTGTCAACCCCTCCAATTACATCCCCACGGAAGCTTATCAGTCACTTCAACTCAAATTGGACACCTTCTGAATGGCAGCGTAGACTTGATAAGCTTGCTTCGAAAAATTAATTGGTCACTACGCTTCTTATAAAAGGCGCCCCACTACACACTGATGCTGATTGGATCTCGAATTTCTTCGTAAAGAAATATGGCATCACAATTAGCCACTGCAATTTACTTCCAACATCTCACCACAGAAGTAAGCGCAACTTCAAGCTCAATATTCCGGCCAAATACGAATGGCTATTCCATATCCAGCCAGCAATAATTTCAATCTTGGAAAGATGCGTGTCTGAAAATGGTTGGAAAATACGACCAAGAAGCAGGATAAAGTCAAGCAGTCCCTCTTAACTATACCATCTATTAAGTTAGCAAGTAAATCCAATTTGCCAAGACCCACCTCCTCTTCTCAAAACAGACCCAATTCCAATTGGAACTTTAAAACTAAAATTTTTCCTAATTTTTAGCCGCCCACAGTCCAACTCCCTCTATTCCACACCAAACCAAGCCCCGACGTCACCGTGTCTCTTTTGACTTAGCACCTACAACTCAAACTCCCAGCATTCAACCCCTAACACACACGACTTTCCCTAATAATTTCCCAAATTTCGATCCCAAAACCGGAGCTAAATATCCCAATTTCATTGGTTCCCACACCATAAATCCCTCATCGGAAAATGTGTCTAAAGCCCCTTTAATTACTGCTGCTTCGCTCCCAACATCTTCGTCCACTAGCCCCATTTTTGACCCCCTTCTACCTCCTGCAGTTAAAATAACTCAACAAACTTTTGACACAACAGAATATCGTAATGCACTCCTAGGCTTAGAGAAAAAAAGACGTACGAGAATATACGTCTACTTCTAGCGTATCTGCATGACAAATCCGACTCAGTTTGCTATGAAGGAAAAATGAAAACAAGCGTCATGGTCTCCATACAGCAGGAACTCCCTACTGACCTTAAAAATCTGAGGAGCTTATACATAAAGTTCCACGAGATTTTCAGTATGTCTCCCCAAAAAGTTTCAGACGACCTTGCTGCTTTCGTTAACTATGTGCACTCAGAAAGGATCTCACACCTTCAACGGAGCAGAGCTGACAACGACAAATTTTTTCGTCCCTAACGTGCTACCATTGCCAGCGTTCCAACCATCCACTCCTGCGCCCTCTCGAAATAACCTTCCTCTTACCTTCTACTATCAAAACGTAAGAGAACCGCTGACCGTGCTGCCTTGCGCCAGTCTCACGCTCTCTCATTTGAGGTCTACTCTCTGACCGAAACTAATCTAATTCCCGATATAAAGAATCAGGAATTATTCCCCCCTAGTTTCAACGTTTTTCGAGACGACGATCTTACCCGTCCAAAAGATGATTCTCCATGTCGAGGTGTCCTACTGGCCGTCCACAATGACCTAACCTCTGCTCCAATCGCTGTTTCTACTTCTTCTAAGCTTGACTACGTTTCAATAAAGATAACACTGACCTGCAAGTCCCTGTACGTTATGTGTTTTTACATCCTACCGGCACTATCGAATGCTACCAACTTGCTATCGACGTAATTGATAAATAATTAATTTATCTGATCCTCTCGGTGATATCATCGTATTCGACGATTTCAATCTACCTCAATTGCACTGGACTCATTCAGAGGATGAATCTTTTTTTACCGCAAACCTTAACTCGAGTAAAGAATGCCTCTTCTTGGATAAGCTTACAGAGTCTAACTTATGCCAATTTAGTGATGTCTCCAACTATATGGGTAGACAATTAGACCTCATTTTCACCACTGACCCCATAAACTCGTCTGTCTCGCTCTGTAACGCCACTTCTTCTTTTACTTTTCCACCACTCTTCTATCCGGCATTCCCCATCTGCAGCTGCCTCTTCTTACGACTTTCATAAAGCGAATTTCCGCAAAATAAACGAATATCTTAGTAAGTGTTCTTTTAATTTCGCCAATATGTCCCTCAGTGAAGCTCTCTCTCTATCTTCTACAGAGAATTATTTAATTCTATTACTCTCTACGTCCCCTTTTCGCGCAAAAAAAAAACCTTCTACGAGCCCTCCGTAGTATAATCGTAAACTTCGCTCCTTACGTAACAAGAGAAACAAATTATGGGCAGTTTGCCTTCGATCCAATTCCTTTGCGGACTATTCCAACTACCTCGGGTCATGCCTTCAATTCGCCCAGCTTTATAACGTTCTCTACCAGCGATATCTTGATAGTGCGCAGTCAAGGCTTATAAACGATTCTAAGACTTTCTACCAATTCATTAACTACAAACAAAAATCCGACGGTTTTCCTCCATCCCTCTCATACGAAAATATATCTTCAACTGATCCGAATATCGTAGCCAACTTTTTTGCTACTTTTTTTAAACAATCTTTTGCCGATAATTCCTTCGTACCGGATCCCTTTCATTCTCAATTTAGGTGATGTTGCCTTTGCATTCAAATGATTTTGAACAGAACAGAGTTGCTGATGCAACAATTCCTTATTGCATTACGATTTTATTATTTAATTTTAAAACAAAAAACATTCGTGAACATTTGAAGAGAATGAGAGTATTCCTCTCTATTGTTATAGGTACTTAGTTTGCTTAAAAATTCTTATAATCTAATTGAACCAACAGTATGACCTTCATAAAGGCTGCTTTTGTAATTAAAAAACCCGTTGACCAGTCCAAGTCAAATAGCCCGCACAACGTCAGGCGTAGTTTCTCCTGCTGCAACTGGAACGATAGCATCTCAATCTACAATAAAAAAATGTCACCATTACACAAAAACATTTAAAAAAATATGCATTTGTATCTATATAAAATTAACTCACACTTTTAACCAAATGTCGATTTAGAATATTATGAGTTGCCAGCGACATTAAAATAGTTCTCGGCGCATTACAAGCTGAAACTACTGCACCACAAATGTACACAATTATCCAGAGATCAACGAGACTCATGACAACTCCTCCAACGACAGTTAGAAATTCAGCCCTAACAAGGCCTGAGAAGGATCCATTCAACATTAGAACAAAGTAAAAAAGCGTATAAGTTTGTGCTGCGAAAAATGTTGTGAGGATAGCCAGGATTTGAATCTGATATAGATCCTTAAAGGTGTTTGCCAATTTGTGTACATTAGTGTGATTCCTTCCGATTGTGACCAATTCACTACACAGAAGTCGTGCAGCTCTCCTCGATATACGCTGTTCTCCGTTCCCCCAAATGATATTCATGTCCCTGACTAATTTCAACAGCCGTCGATTAAGTAAACAGAAGTGATATCCGCCGTAGAGTATTCCCAAGCAGAATTTACCCTCTACTATCATTAACAAGTTATCCATCAAACAAATATACGCTGCTTCCAGTGCTAACTTAAAGGATGGATTTCTCTCGAGTGAAATTATTGTCACGAAACTTCCTGCAACCATTATAAATGACGAAACGATCTTCAGGTGAATCAGTCGAAGGATTTTTCTTTGAATTTTTGACGGTTTTTTACGACGGGTTATAGGAACGGCCGGCATACAGTCTAAACTCTGATACATATTCTTGGCATATGACAAATTTGTCCACTGAGAGATCAAAGTCACACCTACTGTTAGAGCATTTATGTATGAAACAATTTTCCTCATATTTATTGTCAGAGACCTTTTCATGCTAAAATTTATGTCCGTAAAGCCAAGGGGCTTAAACACGATAACTGGCAAAGATATTCCCAATAAAATGTTAACTACTAGGCAGTAGACTAGGGTTTTTCGGTTATAGATAACTTGATGGGCGTTGAAGTCATAGAAAACGTTGGACATCCCAAATGCTCTTGAATACAGATGCGCCTGGCTTAAAATTCTTTCAATTGGATCTGTTGATGTCCTTGCCATTGTGTACTGTTGGGTTGAAGTCACAAAACTGGTCTCAATACAAAAAAAGCTCAGTGAAAACTATTTCCCAACTACTATATGCAATGTGAAGTGTATTTTCAATTAAGATGTTACGAGATATGGATAGCACTGACATTAGGAAGTCAACGATAGCGGTCATTATTAGAAAGTAATTACATCTATAGGAGTAAATTAAGGTTTCCAATAATGTACGTTAATGTTGTTGACTATTATGGAGGATGGAAAAATATACATCTACGAGTAAGTCCACCGACTTTTCGTAGGACCTTTTCAATTTACCAATTCATTCTCGTTTCCATATTGTGGAGCCGATTTCAGAATTGTTTGCCGTTCGTTAATAATACGAGTATAAGAAATTTTGTCTAATTCTGTCAGCTCTTTAGACAAGGCCAATCTGATTCCTGTGCACTTCGCAGACAGATCAGTAATTCGAAATTGTGTCACGACTCTACTCGAACATTCTATGGGACGAATGAACTTTCTCACTCTCGTAGTAAAGAGAGTACCCAAAGATTTCTATATACATATCTGCATCGGCTGATCCAGTATACCATATCACCCCTTCTTCTATTCATATCCTTCATCAATCCCACTCTACTCGGACAGCACTTGTCAAGCCCTTCCTTGAAGAGACGAACCTTCTTATCATCCAAGATCATGGAAATTCTGATAAACCGCTACCTCATGAAATATTTTGAGACACGTGGGAACTGGTTTGATTTGACGGAGTTTCTCATCAAAAAGTGAAATCAAGCAATCATTTCACATAACCGGTGAAAGCAAAATAAATACACTTGACACGGCTCAACAGCGTTTGGCATCAGCCTTGTTTGTCGATAATGAATTATAAATTACCTTTTGGAACGTTCAATTCAAGTTGTCTTGGATGGTTTCAAGTCTGAAAACTGAAACTGAAAACATTGCTTTTCCAGATTTTGGATAGCATTCCGAACTCAACTCTAGCCTTCTCGATTCTGCTGCACACATCCAGTTCGGTGCCACCCCGGTTAGCCGGGACCATACTTCCTAAGTATAGAAAGTTGTCAACTTTCTTGACCTCCTGTCCGGCAATGTTAATTTAAGTGCGAGTGTTGGAAGTGCTAAGGGCTTTCGTTTTGGCTGTGTTTATTTTGAGCCCCACTTTGTTCTCCTCAGCTTCCAGATTGTGGGCCATTAAATGAAGGTTTATTGCCCGATGTGAAAGTCAAGGTGTTTAAGGTAAGATGTTTCTGTCCATCGAATTCCACAGTTGCCTTCCGTCAATGCTGCATGTAGTAGATCGCTGATAACTACCAAAAACAATAGTGGTGGCAGTACTCCACTTTGGACTTCAAAATCCTGAGACATCTTAACCTTGTGCAAAACGAGATTTACCACCCTTCCTGGAATGCCTCTCCTGCGTAAGGTCAACCATATAGCATCTCGATTCAAATTGTCATGCGTTCTCGAAATCGGTAAACAGTAAATGTAGCGGAGGCCTGTACTGAACGCATACCTCTATAATGATCCATAAGATGTATATGTGGTCGATGCAGGAGGATCCAGTACGAAGGCCTGCCTGTTCAACGTCGAGAGTTGAATCTAAATGTTCTCTGATTCATTCCACAATTATTCTAGGCATTATTTTGGCTACGGCTGGAAGAACGCATGTGCCTCTCCAGTTTCCACACTCCATCAGGTTTCCCATTTTTGGTAGCTTGATGACCATCCCTCTTTTCCACTCCTGTGGAAATTATTCACTATCCCACGCTCTGCATATGAGCGGCTGTTGCAGATTAGCCGATGTATTTAGTGCCGCTTGGTATAATTCGGCAGGGATGCCATCAATACCCACCGCCTTGTTTTTCATGAGGGACCTGATTGCTGCCATTATTTCGGTTTTACTAGGAGGCCGATGCGAATTCGGATTTTTGTTACTTCGGAAAACTCATTCGAATTCGAGAACATAACGGCACTGTTTAAATGGTTTAAGACCGTAGTAAAATGTTCTCTCCATCTAGTCAGTTGATTAGATTAACATCTACACTTTTCACTGGATGTTGTTTGGAGTTCCGACCACCAGTGAGCTCCTTGGTGATTTTGTAGACAGCGCTACTGTCGCGTCAGCTTGTTGCTTCTTCCGCCCTTGAAGCCAGTGTGCCGTTGTACCGACGCTTGTCATGTCTTACACTACGGGGCACTTTCTTCTTCTTCACACGATATTGGACTTCTAGCTCGGTTCTCTCTCTACTGCTTTGATTGCTGTACGCTCGTCGATCCATCTCCAGGTTTCAGCCGAAAGCCATTTGCGGGGACTTTTCTGCCTTTTACCGACATAGGTGGTTGCCCCAGTTGCAAACACATTTTTCACAGCATTCCGGTGGTCGTCCATTCTGCGTTGTGCTGCGCCCTGAACTGTTGGCGCACTTGCGGATACCTGAGCCTGTCAGTATTGAACGTGGTTATTTTGAGGAAGTTTGAGCGGTTGCCGTTGATGGATGCAGTACGGAGGCGTGTATGAGCTAACATAAGATAGTGATCGCGTTCTTTTCCAATGTCTACTCCGCACCTGTTTCTAACGTCTAGAAAACAATTTCTAAAGCTACGGCTGATCGAAATGTAATCTATCTGGTTGGATGTTGGCTGTCTGTTAGTTGAGACCCAGCTGATTTTGTGGCAGGTGTTATGCTTAAACAGCGTACCTCCAATGTCTAAGCGATTGGTATTGCAGAAGTCCACAAACCGCTCACCTTTTCATCTTTTCAGCTTCAGCCGCATCTTCAGTTGGAGCATAACACCGTACTCTGGAATCTAGTCGTTAATATCTGGCCACTGTGAGGTTTCCAGGATATGAGGCTTCTTCACGCTGCTGGAGTTATCCTCAATCCCACTCCAGATCTCCGAGCACTTCCAGCTGGCTTGCCAGAGTAGATCATGACAGTGCTTTTTGTTGGGGACTGATATTTCCCAGCAACGAACCGCCTTATCTCACTCAGTCCCAGGATGTCGATATTACAATATATCGTGTGAACTCGAGTTCCATTTGGAGGAATGGCACCACAAGGAGTGAGAGTAGGGCTTACTAACAGAGCTGCTACGTTTTCGACTGCAGTGGCGCTTACTCACTATTTAGCGGACCAGCACCGATCGGGAGATGCTGCTCCTATGAGGCTTTTGTTAGTCATTTACGATTCATAAGTGATGCTATCATATCAATATCGCCCAGTCGATTGACCACCTCGAACACCGACGAAATGTCTCCTATCTCACCTTGTTCTATTGCTATTTTCACCACAAGTGCTCAATTTAAATTGCCAGTAACATTTCGCCCCTTCAAACCTTTAATCGTAACACCCGTCTCAACATGAATGCTGATGATTTTACCGTGATTCTTACTTAAGCCGTACAACTCGCTTATGGGATGCTCTGCAGATGTCTTTATTTCCTAGTCATGATAACCTGCAAACATTCAAAACCAACTTACATCGGAATCTGTCTTTCTTTCCTCCCTAACTTTCCTTCGGCCGCATTATGTGCAAACATTTTAAGGGTACGAAAAATCTCTTGATCGCGCGCAAATTTAAAAAAAACAACCTATTAGCTAAATGCCGAAGAATTTTAAGACAGATTCTGCCTCTGGAATCGTCGCTGATTCCATCTTATGGATCACGTTCATATTATAACTTATCCAGGTTTATGGGCGTTTGTGCTTCCACGGTCAGACTCAACTTACTCCAAAGTTGAGGTGGTGATATATTCGGTGGTTCACTTTCCTTTTCTTCACTGTGGTCAAGACCATCTATTTGACTGTTATGTAACTACTCAGTATAAGCTATAGATGCGATTTAACACTCCACATACAGGGTCGTTAGAGATGAAAAGTTGTGTAACCCGTACAACCATAGGGTGCCCTTTTTTGAATTAAATAAAAATCCAATGTGATGAGAAAAATCCAATAAAATGGGAAACCTAGCCGCCCTCTCCATTTGAATGGCCTTGTGATCCACTTAACCGTTTTACGTATGTTAGACTTTCTTTTTTCGAATTTAATAAGACTTAACGTTCTTATCCGTGCGTCCTAATCACGTATCTTTCCCATTTTTCCATAAGCTAATCCCAACCTGAATAACTTCCCTAGTTGAAGGTAGCAAGAAAAAAAAGCGTCGGATTTAAATTTCACCCACATCCTCCATCCGGAGTGTTCTCTCCTCATCGTTTGGTCGCGTCATAGATGCGATAACAAAGATAAAGTTTCTCCATTCAGTAGTTGAATGCTGTTAAGCCATTGAATACCACTTTCGGATAGAAACGTGCATCTAGATAGAAACTCATATCTGTCAGTGATAAACGTCTAAGCCCCAGAGACGCGTGTGCTACAAGAGAAACAGAGAGCCCAAGCATTTTTCGACACAGAAAAAAAAGGCTCCCCACAGGAACAGTAGCACAAAATACTAGAAAAAAACCTCACGAACTTTACCGTTAAATTTAGTTTTAGTGTAGAACGATTTTTGGGGATGCAGAATGTGACAGCTTTTACATAGACACCATACACAATGTAGACACAAACGACGGGCCAGAAAGCTGGAGTGGAAGTATTGAAGTCGAAGTTGAAGTTGAAGTAGTAGTTGGAATTACCATCGAAAACAAAGTTTCCATTCACCTCTTAGAGATAAATTAAATTTATTGACACATGATGGTACACACAGAGTCATTAAGACTCTGCTGCCTGCGCAGAATTTCCTATTCGTATGTGTGGTTGCTAATGTTTTTCTTGTTGGGAAACCAACACATGTTTGCCGTCCCCCCTTTCGGACTGTCGCCCCGAAATAACGATTATTCCATTTAAATTTTAAGTTAATTATATACGGTTCCTAGAAACAGTTTACCAGGATCCATTGCGGCATTAGTCTAACGTTAGTCTAACATTCGTTCCAAGCTCGCCCTTCGTGATTCAATGACGACACCTCATGATTAATTCATAACCAGAGATGTGCTCGTATTCGAGTGATAGTGAGCTAGTTTTTTTTTTCCTTTTTTTCTTTTTTTGTGAAGTCTAGGGAGACATGAAGCAGAACTGTCAGGAAAAAGGACATTCCACTAACCTACTCCCCTTGGGGACGAGTTGCAATGCTCCAACTTCAAAAACTCTATTTAACTTAAAAAAATACAAAAAATCAACTTATTGTTGTCAAATAACTATTGTCATGACTGCGACTATGGCGGCGTCGGTGGTCTCAAGAGTTAGCTTAAAAGGAAAGGCGAAACGATCGAAACCGAAACGGAAGCGAAGGCAAACTTTTTTCGTAAGCACTTAAAGGATATCTCTCCCCGAAGGGCGTTTAATTCTTTTGCATATTTACGCTTTACCAGTAGCATTGGCATTGAAACGAAATAGGTGCGATTCCGGAATAAACTTGAAAAGAAAGAAAAAAAAACAAAGTTTCTCCCGGTTCCGCCTTTTTTTTTTTTTTTTTGGATTTGTAGTCGTTGCATGTATTAGGGATGAAAACATATTTGGGACTTGGGGGAAGCAATAAACCAGGAGGTTAAATCAAAAATTTGTGTATGGCTCACCGGGGATTGAGGGAATCAAACGGAAAAGATTTGCTTAGGGCTTAACGTCTTGGATACGGATGCATGGTAGGGGTAATAATTCGAACGTGAATTTGAAGGTTATTTTAAACGTTCCACGTGTCACTGGCTTGAAAGGAAACTTCCGGGGATATACAGAGTTGAATTCGAAATTGTTTTTATCGTAGTACATATCTCTTCTCGTCATTAACTTCCCAGAAGTAAGTGCTTAACGGAAAATATGAAACAAAATAGAGATGTAGCATAACTGAATGGCCTAGTGACCTTTGGTTACTGTGATGTGACCTTTTATGTGCATTTATGTCAACAATGGTAAGCGACAATACCCAATACGATTCCTAAATCGTTTCAACGTTGCCCTCATTCTTAGAACAGTAACAGTAACAATTAGAAACGGTTACGCGGTTCACTATATTCACTTCGTCAGCTGGCTTCCAGGCACAAGTCGTAAGGACCCAAGCTGTTTAAATTAAAAGCCAACACAAAGATATTCATTACCGAAGATGAGTTGCTGAAACCAAGGCCAGAGAATATTAATATTAGTGAAGTTAATGGGTGTCGTAACCCAAGACTGTTCAGGAAGGAAGAGCAGAACTTGTAGCCATCCAAAATGCTCTGTAAGTTACGCCATGGGACAGCTCACCTTAGAAAATCAACTTTAGCCTTGGACTATTGGGAAAAGTTAGAGAAAATTTGAAGTAGGGTGAGAATATGTTATTCCCTTGGTCACGGGAAAAAGGAACATTTCGATAGAGATTACGTTAACCGAAAGCAACTAGTCTCTAAGACAGACCCCTCATGTTCTTTTACTGCAAGTTCAAAATGAAAGAAAACTGTTACAACTAACAGACATGTAAGGGGCAGTCCCTAGTTCTAATCTAATAAAGACAGTCAGGACGAATCAGAGCTGAATTAAACGCCGGAAAATACGAAACGATCATCAGTGGAATAAATTTGATCAATGCAAGCGAGACTTCTGATCCAAGTGCTTTCTACCTATGGAGTTAGTCGTTCGGAGCAAGTTGAAAGTTTAATACTTTTAAGAGCGTTATTGCCTCTTCTTCAACAGTCCGTATAAAAAGACAGGTAGAAAGAACTTCATGGCTGATACGGAGTGCCAAGCAAGAGTGGATTAAACTACCTAGCCAAGAATAAAACCGGATGCCGCTAGGCAACCAAGTCTCTGATAAGACCGGATTTTGTGCTGCTGACCCTACAAAACTATTCTATTATTCAGATGGAACAAACCGAGAATGAATCTACTTACTTAAGTGGCGCTTCAGTTCTGGGTGAACCTGGGCCTCAACTGACAATCCTCTCCAGTTAGTCCCATCTTTGACTAAATGGATCCTGTTGCGAATTGCAAATCGGTTGAGGTCCCCTCCTACTTGTGCGCACCACGTAAGTTGAGGTCTTCCTCTAATGCGTTGTCCCTCCGGCTTAGGTTCGAAGTCTCTGCGGGCCGAAGCATTGATATTCATTCGCTCCACATGTCCTAATAATCTCAGGCGACTGAGGCACAGTTTTCTGATTAGTTCGATGTCGCTGTAAAGCTCGTATACTTCGTCATTGAATCTTCTCCTCCAAGACCCTTCAACACAAATGGGACCGATTTTCCTCTCGAAACAACTGAGGGTATTTTCATCCCCTTGCGATAGGTTCATATTTCTGCGCTATAAAGTATATAGAACAGGGATGATCAAAGTCTCCTTAGTTTTTCTGTACATGGTCTTACTACTTGATTGCCTTATTGGCCCAAAGAAACAGCGATTGTTGTTGGCAAAATTCATAGAAGATCTAAGGTAGACAAAGTCCTTTACTATTATACCTCGAAATTATAGCTGTCGATTGTGAAGTTCTGTCCAATTCGTAGATGTTGTGTGTCCTTTCTTTAGTTTAGTCAATTGTAGTCCTTGAATGTTCCTTTTACTGAAATTTCTCAGTCTTTCAAAGAAAAATGAATAGGCGCTTCAGTTATTAAGTGGATTAGTAGCAGCATCCACCACATCAACACCGAGTACTTGCAGCAGATGCGATGCTGTCATCACTTTCACAGCAACTTTCACAAGTTGATATGTCACTTATGTCCCGACATCATGACGGTAGTAAGCAGCCTCAAGTTTGTCCTGCTTACGGACAGCAGCAAATTCGCTAACCACTTAGTCGGGAAGCATTCTTTGATCTGCCGGCAACTTGAAAATTTTTACTATCTCGTCATATGAAACCCTACTGAGCCTTGCAAGTTCATCGGAAATCGTGATCCCATTGTGACCTGGGATCCAAATTCGACTCTGTTTATTCAGCCTACCCACTGTGTTCAGTGAACCCTTGCATTCTTGAACTGGATTGAAAATCGTGAAGGGGTTCAGTAAGACTTTAAGCGCAACTCTGTCGCTACATATGCAAATGCTTCGCCCCGTAAACCGATTTTCGCAACATAGTTCATTGCCATTAGCACTGAGTATATCTCCATTTACAAGACACAAGATTTTTCACGTTGGGAGGCATGTTGCATTAAGGAGGTGCATCCACCAAGCAAAGTTCCTGCTCTCTACATGAAGGAAGTCAGGCTTGGACAGCGTGCAGTCCTCTTTCCGGATTTTCGATTTGATGGCTCTCTCATTGTTCGCCGGGGGTTCGATATTTTACGTGTTAACAGCAGCTAATCTATAAATTTTTTTAACATAACTGGATATATGCGATTAGTGCCAGGCGACTTAAAACATCAAAGGAAGCAGCAACGTGTTTGAGAACGATGAGAGCAGCCACGGCGTGTTCTGTTATTCAGCTCACTGGCACCTTCGTTAATAGGAGCTGGTTGCGAGCTGGTTCTGATAGGTAAATTTAGAGGTAGCATGAGAGTCTCTGATATCGACTAAGTGTAGGTGCCATCAGATTTTCTGAGTTATTTCGATTGGCTGATTTTCGTGTTTTGAGGACTTTGACTAGCCGCTGATTTCACCAAATGTCAGTTCAAACTTGATGAGGGCACAGCTTTCATTTTGTCCTAAGTTTAGGGGTAACACTTTCGGACTTGTCAAACTCCTCCTTAAATCGTATTCAGTTGGTTTTGCGCAGATTCCTCCTCTTCAACAAGTTCGAGGACTCGGATCTGATTATTAAGTTGATGTACCTATGGTCGGATTCCATTTTCGTGGAATCATAGCTACCGCCTTCGTTGGTGTTGGTAGTACCGAATCGTAGGGAAAATCACCTGATGTAATGACAAATTTGCGTCATTCTCCGTTCCTGTCGTGCCGTATGTGTAATTAATTCCAAATTAAAGATGGTAAGATGATGAAATCGATATAAAAAGATAAGTTACCGGTCTTTTAGATCGCTCGTCATATAGTGGTGTGAAACCCCATGTGAGGTTTTGTCCACATCGCAGAAAGCGTCCTACAAATTGATGCAATTGCTGCCTTGGAATGTTGAAGGTTGATCTGAGTATATAATTATAATATGTATAAGTATTGGGGTGGTCGTCTCTTAAACCTTTCCAAGGTGCCAACAGGGACAGGGACGTTTCATAGCTGTATTTAACGACCTCTACAGAAGCTTTGTCGAAAAACACAACGAGAAAAGGACCGTCCTTGTTTTTCCGATTCTTACTCTCGCTTTGAGAATAGATTTTCCACTTTTCAGTGTCGGGTTCTGGGTATTAAGACGCATATCCTCCACATCCCTGAATTGCCCTGGAAACCAGCGCGTCAGTTTTGATGGCCTGAAAATCCCGAAAGTCTTAGCTTCCAAACCTTTTGCTTGAATGTAAACATTCTCCGTTTTAGAAAGCTCCCACATTTGATCCACACTGTTTCTGCATCCTGCCTCGTTCAGATTTTTGTTATTGCCAGCCTTTCAAATTTGAAGCGTCAGAGAAGTGATAGCAACATACTTATATTTGCGTCGGTCTCGTCCCTTTTAGCGTTTCGGAATTTTCTTGGAGGTGGGTTTTATCGTCCACCCAATCGATAATTGATTGCATCACTGATTTCAGCCAGAATTTGTACACTGGAAAGCCACCAATAGATTGGATGCAGCATCCTGTTCGAAAATCGTTTGCGGGTAAAACCAGCGCAAGTTTTGTTTTTGTCGTCCAGTTTGGTAGCTTCGTTTTATTTCCGTCCACTCAAACTGCGACCTTTTTTTGGTTGCACTACAGGTTTCATCCGGGCGCTGAAAATATCATAGTCAGAGGTAGTGCCTGCAACTCTTTTTCTCTTGGCCCCGTTCGGGACATTTTCGAGAGGTTGATCGGTTTCTGTGGCTGTCACTCTAGCTGATCTGTTTCTACGGTCTGTAGCTACAGGAGCAGTGAAAAATTTAGCACTGGCGTCCTCGACAACAAGTGCGTTTCCCACCGAGTGTTCCAGTACCTACTAGGTCAGTGCCTAAATCCGTGGGGGGTTCCTGAGTATGTAGGTAAGGGCTCCAGAACTCGTGCCTTGACCGCGGTCGGGAAGACGGCTGGTGAATTGTCGCAATTACGAGGTCTATCTGGAGTAAAATTTTGTTGGGTCACCTCCATACTTTTAACCATTTTATGTCTAGTTTTGACATCTTTGGTGCTTAGTTAGACGTCTCACTTGTATTCTTCTCGGAACCCTTAGACCTTTGACTCTTAAGATTTCCTGCCATAAATAGGCAACCAAAGTCAAGTCAAAGGAAGACCATAGGCTCCAGTCATGCCCTTAGTATTTTGTCATGTCACCGGCTCTGCAAATTCACGCAATCTTCTGCACTTTTGTCATTAATTCAAGATTCCTGTGGGTCTGATAGCAGACGTGTACATCCATAGGATAAAGGAGAGAAGCATGGGAGATAGCCAATAACTTTATAAGCACTATCGAGAAAACCAAATAGAAAAGCAGCTCTTATGAACGAGTTTCATGGCAAACTATAATGGGACAATACGACAGAAGTGAAGATATTTTAACAAGTAAACATACATGCGAAAGGAATCTGTTATTACTGTTAGCACAGACGACAAAGCACCTTAAAATGATTTCAACTTCCTATCGGCCGAAAAGTTAATGGTGATCTAATGTATAATATCAATGTTGATACTGATATCATACCGAAAACAGAAACATATTCAATAGACTTGACGTCAAAGTAATGCCCCACGAATTACTTACTAAAAGACCATCTCCGATTCACATCAAATCGATGACTCATACCAATCTTTCCGCCCGATTTCTAAATTGAATTATAACCCACTTTACTTTAAGGGCTCACTTCCTCCGGACGTCAATCAATTTGTCTGAGCTCTGAGGTCTGTAACGAATTTCAAAATTCATTTCAGCTCTAAAGCTCATGACACCCATAATTTACGTTTAATTACACATACAGCAACAAAGCCGTTGTTTCAACTCTTGGAAAACTTATTTCACACTTCATCTACCGTCGTCCTTATAATCATCATCATCATCATCATCATCATCATCATCGTCATCGTCATAAACCTCGTGCCACCCTATATCCGCAACGCAAACATTTTTTCGGACATAAAATAATTTTCCCCAAGTACCCGTCACCCAACGCCCGGCTCTCGACACTCGGCACGCTTACAATAACTGTCACCACCGCACAACATATTTTCCAGCTCCCTCTGCAAAATAAAAAATACAAAAAATAAAACCAGCTCAACGACGAACCGACGCGATTCGCCAAAGCCGTTCCTCGGTTTCCGGTCGATCCGCCATTGCCACATTGCTCCATCAAAATTGAATTGCTTTAAATAAATTGGAAAACTTAATGAAATTTTCATATTCAGGGTGATAAATAAAAGGAAACTCGAAAACTAACTCACGCGAGAGGGTTGCTCTGGCTAAGTGGCTCTTTTCAAACGTCGGTCGACACGATGAACTACGAGCATACTATGGCCGGAACCGAGACGACAAGAGAATGTCACCGAACAACATGAGGAAATACGCATGAGAATAAAAAGACCAACGGAAAGGAAAGAATGGAATGGGCCGAATAAGAGGAATGACAACGCCATGGAAAATAAGAAATGCCAAGGATCCTTCTTGATTCTTTACTTGCTGGAATCTATCGAGTTCGTAGGGTGGATTAATCTCAATAGGAACATAGTTTGAAGCACAACAAATAAATCAGAGTAATGGAGCAAACGTGTTCCGCTCTGTCATAGCCGGAAGTTAAAATTCCATTTAGGTGAATCTTACGCCCTGTCGATTAATGTTACGAAAACGAATTCTGGGATACAAATTCTGTCAATCGCACTATTTTGATTTATTTGTTTTTTTGATTTAAATTCAAATATCTGGAGATAAAAATAGGCTTTCGGAAGTAGACTCTCCAATGACCTGAAATTATACAAGCCGCTCCGAATCTGAAGGTCACTTAGGAGCTGCAAACTACTCGTGCTGTGTGCTAAATTTGTTCTTCAACGATGAAGACACTTACACATGCTTCATATGTGGTTCAGATCCCTTTCCACTTGTTCTCGCCATTTAAAGCAATAATTTCCACTACTGCGTTGTTACTTAAGATTGGTGTCCATTAGCCGTCTCAGGTCGATCTCGTTGTACAGCTAGTAGAGTTCGTTGTTATAGTGTACATCATTCTTCAGGGCCCGTTATCTCAAATCACTCAAAGCATCTTTCGTTCTAAACTACCAAGTTTATCTTAATTCGGTTTACTACTTAATTACGTACTTGCTAAGCTGGAGCTACAGTTCAGAATGGACCGGGTACTCAACCAACAAGTCTCTCAAGAGAGCCCTGTTGTATCATAGCTGCTTCCGATTCCACGTGGCAAGTTGGTTGAGATACCTGTATTCCTGTGCGGTATGGCTTGTACAGTCTTTGTATGTTGGATCTTTTGCTCCACTCTCCGTCGCTGCAAACAGAACCCTAAATCACTCGTAGCACTTTCTCTTGATACGACCAAGCGGGACTTAACATGTTCTCGGCCTACTGCCCTTAGATCTGCACATGCAAGTATCTGCAGCCAAAAGCACTTTATCGAATAAGCTAGGAATAAGCTCCAACCATGTTCCTGTATTTTCTCAAGTACAGAAACATGAGACAAGAGCGGTAGGCGAGTTAATAGCTATATTCACAGATATTCTCCGATCAACTGAAGCCACGAGGTTCCGTTCGCCTTACAGCCACAGTGGTGTCTACTAAGCCACGTATTACCTGTGGTCAGATCAGCGATCACTTTCGCTGATGTCGAAATAAAATGATTAAAGCGCTGTCGTGAAAAAGTGAACTCAAAGGGCCAGCGCACACTTGATTAATTTTTCCCCGCAGTATCTTCTACTTCAACCGCACACTGGATGAATAAAGGGGGGCAGAATGGTGTATACATGAATCGATTTTGATTGTAGTAGTATTCCTGATAATTTTTCCTACCCTTTAAAATTGACAACTTATGTGTGAATTGGTTTTCCCCCGTTGTTCAACCGCTTCAATACTGGTTGAATATTTACCCCGTTTCTTACTTTACACTTCATCTCCCTCTTCTATAAAACCAGTTTTACACCGGCGTAATTAGTCTAGTATGCACTGGCCCAAAGAGCTTAGTATAATGTCAAACTCTGCTGCAACGAATGCGCAGAATAGGAAGCTCGCGAAAGATCGGTCACAGACTACCACAAACTCGCGAAGCAAAGTATCAAAGAAGACAACCCATAGCACTGCACTCAGAGGCTGCATGAAAGAAGAGGATACAAGTCCAAGCTAACTATTTTTTTAGTGAAATAATCTTCCTACCTAAGAAATATCTAGACAATTATGGCCGAATTGAGCAATAACAAATTCACCAAGTACAAAGCAACTCCATCAATGATAATTCTCGGTATGTGTGTCCTACTTTGGAATGCCCACATCTGGTTAGGTGCGCCTAACACGTATCTGCATCTGCAAGATAGTATTCAAAACCATGCGATAAAACTCATAGGGGATATTTATATCACTCAGACAATGGATAAATCCGAACACTGACGTAATGTCGCGTGTCTCTTTCTGTTCCATCGCTATTTCCAGCACCAGTGCTCCATTGAAATCACCATCCGTCTCGCAATGAATGCTCATCAGTATACCCTCAAGCCCACTTTCGGACGTATTCCAAAATATCGTAATTCATTCCTAAGCCGTACAACTCGCTTATGGAATGCCCTGCAATGCTCTCTATTTCCTAGACGTTATAACTTTCAAACATTTAAGACCAATGTACATCGGTACCTATCTTTTCTTCCTCCCTAAGATTCCATCGCCCGCGCTGCATGCAAAACATTAATAAACCCTTAAGCGCACGCTAATTATAAAAAAAAAATTGCGATTTACTAGAATCTTCGTTTTATTTCTGGTGCGGTGTTGTTGGCAGAACTTCTACTCGTAACAGAGCTTAGGTAGAGAAAGTCCCTTACTACCTCGAAATTATAGCTGTCGACTGTGAATTTCTGTCCAATTCGTCAATGTTGTGTGTCCCTTCTTGTTGACAGCATGTACGAGTATTATACTTGGTCTTGCCCTCAATTACCGCTAAACCCATTTTCCCGGCTTCCGTTTCTTTTGAAGGATTGTGCCTCCAGTGTTCACTTGAAACTTCCGCACAATACTTTCAAGTATCATGTTAAAAAAGTCACAGCGCGTCACCTTGTTTAAAACCTTTTTGGACATCAACGGTCTAGGTTACCTTGTTATCATCCTTGACAGGGCATCAAGCGTTCTCCATTATCATTCTACACAAACGAACGAGTTTCTCTGGGATGTTAAAACTAGGCATGGCTATGTGTAGCTCCTCCCTATAAATGCTGTCATATGGGGCCTTAAAATCGATGCAAAGATGGTGGGTATTGATTTCTCGTTCCTGATTGTGAAGATTTGGTCAATTGTAGACTTTCCTGGTCCGAAACCGCACTGATGGCTGATAGGAGCCAATTAGGTGGTTGGCGATGAGTCCTTCGCTGCAGCGCTTTTTACGCTTCCTGTTTATGTGCTTTTGATTGCCGAAATTCTGTATCAAGCTGGTGATTTCTTATTGGTAGTCGGGTGACCCAGAATCCAACTGGAAGACCCTTCCTTCGTTTTAAACCACAGCCACCGTGGCGCTCCCACTAGGGAGCTTAACTCTAACCGATGCTGGCTGCATAGGAGTTGCTGAGAGATTTCGGAATACGCGTTAGAAGCTCTTGGCTGCAATAAAATGGTGATCCGAGTCAATTTTGACTGGCCGGAATGTTCGGACAGAGGATGGCCTTGGACAAACAACGATATCACAATGGTTTGAGAACTGGGAGAGACACTGTCAGGAAAACGGTTGCGGAACTACACCATCAGGAGCGGCATCTGCTGCTTCTTGTTATAAACTTCATCCTCACAAGTTTCGAACAGAAGGATGTTAAAGCAGCAGCCTACGCCGAAAAACATTTTCCAACCGACAGAAATGTGGCAATGAGAAAAATGTGGATGTAGTTTACTGAATATTCGGAGAGATACCGGCATCATTACCAGCTTTATTAAGGGAAATGCAAAAACACTACAACGATATGTCATTAGGAACTGTCAGTCACCAAACATCAAAAAGGGCTGTCACAAAGCCAGCTGCTGTACATAAATAGGGTGAAAATCCAAGGGCACGTTTACATGTGACAACTACTTGAATAGCGCCCTTCTACTAGATCATCAAAATACAAATAACACTAAACGTCTTAATCTATAATGTAGCAGGGCTAGGTAATAATATTTTTTTTTTTATTTTAACTTTATGCTTTGTTAGTAGGGGAAATAATTTTGAATTGCTGGGTTATACTGAAGGGCCTAATAATTCTTCTTGGTTAGGAACATTTACCCCACAAAATATACAGCATTGCAAAATATGTTTAACTATTAGTACGAGTAGTTCTCTGCAATGTTTGCATGATGGCGGGTCTTCTTTGTTAAAAAGATAAGATTTGTTAATCATTGTATGCCCTAGTCTCATTCATGAAATTCATGCTTGCGATCGGTAAATCAAGCTTCTGTGTTCTCAGAAATGAATTTGAATGATTCCAATGATTTATTAGTTGCTCTTGAATAAGCCTGAAAGATTGAATCCATATAGAGGATGCAAATTTAGAATTAAAGGCATTCTAGTTGCTTGGCGTACTCCAGCGTCTGCTTTTTCATTGCTTGGAATTAGTACACGTCCTGGTGACCATATTAAATGAATACATAGACATTCTGAACAAAGGTAAGCTCTTAGAGCTTGAATGATTGAAATATTGCTTTCGTTGTTTTTAATAGCCAGAATTGCGCTTAGAGAGCCACAGCAGATTTGTTTGTCAGTTGAATGTAAGGCATATTTAAACGCTTCTACAAATGCCATTACTTCTCCAGTATTCGAATTTTTATCAGGGGTGGTAAGTTGTGGAAGTAAAATTGTATTGTTGGTACTGTCATGCCTATAAACGCAGTATCCATTTACTCCATCCTTACATGAAGCGTCCGTGTATAGAACGCAACCAAAATTGCCAGTTTCTATGATTTCAGCAAACTTTTGTCTAAAAACTTCATTTGGTGTGCTTTATTTTAAAGTTTTCTTAAGGAAATATCTATAATACATTCAGGAAACAGCCAAGGAGGAGTCTGGTCATCATCATTGTGCATATCAGGCCTGCTTATCCTTGCGAATGGAGCTGTAGATGGCACTTCTGTTCTTCAAGTTTGCGGCTTGAATCCAACCTGATTTGCAAATATCATGAACAACATGCTTTGTATTTACAATGCTTTTGGAAACTAGTGTATTTTGCATTATTACTTTCATAATCTTAAAGCTTAAGATATGAACCTCGACCAGAAGTGCTTTGATGGGTTTTGAAGGTAATGCTCCTAAGCGGTTCTTAGCACAGCAGTTATTTTTATTTACTTGCACGTTTTGGTCGTTTTGCTTAGTCCAATGAGAATATGGTATACAGTCCAGCTGTGCTGGATAGCTCCTCTTAAAAGCGTTTTTGCTATATCGCTTGCAGGGTTCATATGAGGGCCCTTGTAATTGCTGCAAATTATTTGCTTTGCCGAGTTTTTGCGATACTATTCGTTCGTGAGAAAGCCATTTCCAAGTTTTAGTACAGAACTACAGACCAGTCCTAGAATTTTAGCGTTGTTTATAAGTCTGTAAGCGCAATATTTATAGAATTATTTGAACAATTATGCTTCCTGCAAAAATGTAATGCATCCATTTTATTTATTGGCATTTTTGCTCCGGATTGCTGACACCATTTGAGTGCTTTTGACACTGGTCTTCCCGATGCTAAGATGAAAATGTTGTCGGCATAAGTGAGTATGGTTTTTGTATGTACGAGTACAAGCTCTGATTGAAGTATTTGAAGAAGTGGAGTTACATAAGCATTATACAACACTGTGGAGATTGGTGGACCTTGCCGTATTCCATTCTGAATAGCAGTAACAGGTGAAAGGTGTCCATTTATCTTGACAATGACTGTTCTCTGACATAAAAAAAACAATTGCCTGAAGTAGTTGCTTGTTGATTCCCCAGTCTTTTAGTTGATTGATCACTCCATATGTAGTTACCCTTTCAAACGCTGTTTCCAAATCTATGGACAAAAGAACAGAGTGATGACGTTAGGCTAAGTTTGCTTGTACTGCATGGTCTAGCATGTGAAGTAAGGTGTGGGTGCCTCTTCCTGGTCTAAATCCGTGTTGACCGCTATTGAGATGCCTTTCTTGAGTCCATTTAAGCCTGCTCCCTATTATGTTCCCGAATAATTTGGACAGTACTGAAAGAAGGGATATTGGACGGTAGATGTCTAAAGAGTTTTGGTTCGCATTTGGCTTAGGAATTGGAATTAAATGAGCCTTCTTCCATGCATGTGGATAAACACCTACTTTCAAAATATTATTGTATAATATCACTAGTCCGAGTATTACTTCTACTGGTAGATATTTAAGTATTTTGAAAGAGACGTTGTCGGCACCCGGAGTTGTACCTTTGCTACTGCTTAGTGAATCCATTAACTCGTTAATTGTGATCGGGTTGATTAGTCTGTCAAGCTCACAGTTAAGTGTTTCTTGATCACTGTTTTTCAGTCTTAAAACATGGTCCGGAAAGTTATTATCGGCACTATACTCAGCCCATTTGGTTGCAAAGTGTTGTGTTATTTCGTATGGGTCTAAAGCAGTGGTGGAGTTATCTACTATTGCACTGATGCCTTTTGCAAAGTGGTGTCCATTGATCGCCTTTACCTTACTCCATAGAGTTCTAGTTCTAGCTTGATGTTTTTTTCCATACATCTACTTTGGCTAATCGCACTTCTCTTTTTAATTTTGCTGCTGCGTGTCGATGGGTGATGGTATTTCTGACATTTCGCGCTCTTTTTAACAGCGTCCATGCCTATCGCTTTTCTATTGCCAACTGTTTTAGAATTGAACCAAATAGGTTGAGAAGTATTGCTGGATGGTTGTGAAGAGGGAATGGAAGTGGAAGCTGTTAATCTAATTATTTTTTTTATACAAACTCTTTCTTTGCTTACATTATTAGATGTTGGTTTAGCAGCACTAGCTTGTTGGGCATTGTTTGCAAATTTTTTCCAATCGGCTTGAAATTCCATAAATCGGGAATGGAAAATAATGCAATATTTGCAGGTGGCAGATGTTTCAAGCATGATCGGGAAGTGATCACTACCTTCCAAAGAATCGAGTGTTTTCCAGACATTGGGTTACAGAAAGCAGCCAAAAGAAGTAGCCATTAAGTTTATAAAAGTAGAGGAATACTAGAATTAAGACAATTAACAGATTTAATATTAATCGACGACTTTAATACAAAAATCGGGATATCGGGAAATAATTTTTCTAGTGAGTTTGACTCCTCATACCACCTTGATCCCGGAATAACCACCGTATGGCGCTCCCATTGTTCCGATTTGAGTTCTGTTTTTTTTTTTAAGTTGGTAAATCTATTGTTGACATTTCCTCTAAATCCTAGCATCATAGCTTGACATTAGCAAAAGTCACGTAGCCAAGAGTACATCTATCTCTGTGTGTGTTGGCGATTTTTTACAATTTTGGAAATGGATTTAAATTTGCAACAAAGAACTTGTAATTTTAAGTAAAAAACGGATTTAATGGTGAGCGAACGTTCGAAATGTTGGAAAAGTGTTTCGGCAACGATTCTCTAAAGGTCGTTCACCAGTGGCATGAGCAGTTCAAAAGTGGTCGTTAGTCAATCGAAGATGATGAGCGCAGTGGCAGACCATCGACATGGAAAACCGACGAAAACATTGATGTACTAAAAGAAATGTTGGTCAATCACCGCGAATTAACCATCAGAGAGATAGCGTGTTGACGTCGCAAAAGAGATGATTTGCGAGGCTGAATCCGATCCCACATTCATCAAAAGGATCATTACTGGAGATGAGACGTGGGTTTATGAGCATGACACGCAATCAGACATCAGGCAAGTGAATGGCGTTCACCAAATGAGCCGAGACCGAAAAAGCCACGTTGTTTTCAGTCAAAAAAGAAGGCAATGCTCACGGTTTTTATGGATTACAACAGTGTAGTGCATCATGAATTTTTGCCAGAAGACCAGACAGTAGACAGAGAGTATTATTTTGGCGTTATGCGACGTTTGTGTGAAGCGATTCGCCGAAAGAGAACAAAATTGTGGGCAGAAAACTCGTGGATTTTGCACCATGATAACGCACCATCGCACAGTGTCATCATTATTCGTAATTTTTTGACGAAAAATGCAACAAATAAAATCCAACAGCCACCGAGTTCACTTGATTTGGCTCCCTGTGACTTCTTTCTGTTCAATCGAGTTAAAAAACCACTACGGGGAACGCGTTTCAGCAGCCGAGAGAAAGTAATGGAAAAATCGCAGGAAGCACTGATGGACATACCGAAAACCGAATATAAAATATGTTTCGAGCATTGGATCAAGCGCTGGCATAAGTGTGTTGCAGTCGATGGGAATGACTTTGAAGGCGACAATATAGATTTAGATGAATAAACTTGTATTTATAATTTTCTGAATAAATTCCGGGAGCTTTTTAATCAAGGTGGTATTTGCAAATAACCCACAACTCAAAGCACGAGATTAACGATAGTAAAGGTGCCAGAATCGTCGAACTAGCAGGTGATCGTCATGGCAAATATACTTTTCTCCGTGGAAAAGTGTGCTCAGTAATTGATTACTGTTCTTTGTCTAGATTTTGGATTTCCACACCCAGCGAGTTTAGAATAGCAATGAAAACATTCTCCAACCACATGCCTCTTGGTGTTGCTTTTAAAATTTCATTTCCTTCTAATTCACCGAATCTGCCGCAATTACGACTATTACCAAAGTTGACATGAAAGGTAGTTTCCGGGATCTGTACTGTCAAAATTTAAATACGGACCTCACTAGACTGAGCGAATCTAATACTCCTCTCAGTGCCGATTTATTTACTAACGCAGATCATTAAAAGAACCCCCAAATGGGAGTCAAAAAACAAAAGTGATTTGATAGAGAATGCATGAGAGCTAGAGATGATTATTTTGCGTTTTTTTACATTACTGCGATCAAGCCATTCCGCATTTAAGGTTCTTTACGCGGCGACAAAAAAGTATTTTAAACATATCGTAAAATGTTTGTGTGGGTACAAACTTATTCTTTTTAATACAATTCGCTTTATTCAATACAGTTACTATTCACAATTTAATCGCTTATCTTAATACAATCCAATTTATCAACCGCTTATACTTTTCTTATCTTTTACTTAAACCATTTAATCACTCCTCTTAATTCACACTTCAAATTCAACTAATGAACTGACTTGCATACCTTGGGGATGCTGATATTTATGCTCGAATGACATATTTCGAGATCAATCCTCACCATTAAGCGTCTCATATAATTTCCATTTTTGTAGAAAATTCGATTCCATTCTCCATTCACCAATGGTTGAGTCTTTGCTATTCAACTATCGAAATTCTATGCTATTGAAGTATCGAAATTTTCTGCTATGGAAATATAGATGACGCTGCTCGCATTTAAATGCATATCACAATATTTACTTTTGGAAAGGACTTACAATCAGCGAAACATAGAAATATTAAATGGAGCTAAATCCTCAGCAGAATTGTGGAAGGCCGCGAGGCTCGGAAATGGAAAGAGAAAAACCGTTTTAACAACCTCTTCAACACCGAAATTCTCTTTATCATTCCAGTGCCCCTTTGATTGTAGATATTTTCTTAGATACACGGATCACACTAGATGGAGTCCAAAATGCAATTAAGAATGCTAAAATGAGTGAAACTCCTGGGGAGCACCGTGTGCTTTTCGAATTCTACAAGAATTGTACCACGGAATTCCTCACAGCTCTTACATCTGAATTCAATCGGATCTTCAAGACTGCAGATATCCCGGACAGCTTTCGCAGAGCAATAATATTAATTATCCGTTGCACAAGAGGAGAATATCATTTCTGAATACGCCGACAAATTTATTTGCCGCAACAATCTTCAACAGGCTTACCACATGGGTTGAAAACAAAAACATACTGCACGAATTCCAAGCAGGTTCAACTTCCAAATGTATTCAACTATTCACCAAATATTCTCACACGTAAATATAGCAGTAATTTGTTTATATACTCGTATACCATATATATGTATTTCTTTTTTATTAAAACCTTATTTCATTATCTTAATCCTAAAGCTATAAAAGTAACAAAAATTCAGAATTATATATATATACGAGTATATGTATAAAATAAAACAATAAGAGATAAATAAAAATAAATTTATGCATATAACAGATGCTTTGAGATAAAAAGTGAAAAAGTTAAGCACATTCTTTACTTACTTACTTTAAGTGGCGCTACAGTCCGGGGTGGACCTGGGCCTCAGTCAACAAGCGGCCAGCTCGATCCCTAGTTAGCTGCCTCTAGTTTTGCACGCTAAGTTGGCTGAGGTCCTCTTCCATTTGCATGCGCCACCTGAGTCTTGGCCTTCCTCTACTTTGCTGTCCCTCGGGTGTGGTTTCGAAGACTTTTCGGAGCGGAACATTGGTGTCCATATGCTCTACTTGACCCAGCCATCTCAGTCTTTGGATCTTCACTCTTCTGGTTAGGTCGATGTTGCTGTACAGTCCGTAGAGTTCATTGTTGTATCTCCCCCTCCATTCAACGTCAAGAATTTTTCTCTCGAAGTAACCACGAATACCCTTATCCATTTTTGATAATGTCCAAACCTCTGCGCCATAGAGCAGGACCGATATTATTAAGGTCTTATAAAGGGTGACTTTTGTTGTCCGAGAGAGAGTAAAGCCCTCTCAATTGCCTTCTTAGCCCAAAGAAACAGTGGTTGGCAAGAGTTATTCTTCGTTTGATCTCAGAGTTGGTGTCGTTGTCTATATTTATAGCGGAGCCTAGGTAGACAATGTCCTTAACTACCTCAAAGTTATACCTGTCGAGGGTGACGTTCTGCCCGAGACTTCGGTGTTGGTTGTCCTTTTTGATTGACAGCATATACTTGGTCTTGCTATCGTTGACCGCTAAACCCATTTTCGCTGCTTCCGCTTCAATACTCGCGAAAGCGCCACTGACATTACGCTGCTTTCTCCCGATTATGTCAATATCGTCGGCGTATGCGAGTAGTTGGACGGACTTTTGAAAAATAGTGCCTCTTGTGTTTGCTCGTTAGTTTTGCAACATTCTTTCAAGTTCGATGTTGAAAAAATCGCGGGACAGCGCATCGCCTTGTCTAAATCCTTTCTGGACATCAAAGGTCTCGGTGAGATCTTTATCGACCTTGATGGAGCAGCGTGCATTCTCCATCGTCATCCTGCACAGACGGACGAGTTTGGCAGAGATGCCGAAACTAGTTATTGCTCTGTATAGCTCGTCTATATAGATGCTGTCACACGCGGCCTTAAAGTCGATGAATAGGTGGTGTGTATCGATCTGCAGCTCATGGGTCTTCTCTAAGGTCAGACGTAGTGTAAATATTTGGTCGATGGTGGACTTCCTGGCCTGAAGCCACACTGATATGGACCTATCACGTTGTTGACGAACGGCTTTAGGCGTTCACACAATACAGCAGATAAGATCTTGTATGCGATGTTAAGGAGACTGATGCCTTTGTAATTGGCGCAGTTCAGAGGGTCTCCTTTTTTGAGAATCGGACAAACAATGCTGAGGTTCCATTCATCGTGCATACTTTCGTCCGACCATATTTTACAGATGAGTTGGTGTGTGCTCCTTATCAAGTCATTGCCTGCCGCTTTGAAGACCTCGGCAGTCAGGCCGTCCGCTCCAGCAGCTTTGTTGGACTTAAGCTTAGATATAGCTATCTTCACTTCGTCCAGGTCGGACGGACGGAATTGGACGGAATAATCGTCCAGGTTGAAAGGTTGATTCTGCCATACAGCGGTAATTGTTTCGTCATCGCCGTTATACAGTCTGCAGAAATGGTCTTTCCAAATCCTCAGCATCGACTGCGATTCTACTACGATGTTCTCTTGTTCATTTCTACAGGCTTCGGTTCGGGGTTCTTTTCCGTGGCATGTTATTTTTACCTTTTAGTAAAACTTCCGAACCTCATTCCTGGAGTAACATCTCTCAATCTCCTCGACCGCGCGTCCCATGCTCTTTCTTCTTCCTCCTGGGAAGCCGGTGTTCGTCTCCTCTCTTCCGCTCATGGAGCTCATGTGCAGCTCTGGTCCTTCTATGCAGCGCCGCTTTATATACATCTTGCTTAGCTGCATGTGCTTGCCGGCATCATCGAACCAGAGGATTCGCTGTGGTGGACGAGTGAAACCCAGCACATCAGAAGCGGCACCTCTGATGGCGTTTTGGCAGTGTTTCCAATGGTCTTCGATGCTCTATGCTGGCGGTATTGGACCTCTTAAGGAATTAAGAGACACTCAATCGGAAAAGGACTTGGCGATCTCTTGCGATTGTAACCGTCTGACGTCGAATTTCCTCACAGCATTAGTTTGTCTTGGCGTAGTTTTATATTTTTATAGTTTAGTTTGATATTCGCAACCTTGGCTACAACAAGGAAATGGTCCGAGTCGATGTTGGCTCCTCGGAACGTACGGGCACCCATAATACTGGAGGAGTGTCTTGCGTCAATCACAATGTGATCAATCTAGTTGACTGTTGATTGATCAGGAGTTCTCCAAGTCCCCTTGTGTATATCTAGATGTGGGAACCGCGTGCTAGCTACGACAATGTTTCGCCCGGCCGCAATGTCGATAAGCCTGAATCCGTTATCAGGGGTGGTGTCGTGCAGGCTATATTTTCCGATCTTTCCACCAAAGATACCCTTTCTTCCTAGCTTTGCATTAAAATCATCGAGGACAATTTTAATGTTATAGCTAGAGCATTTCTCGTAGGTCTTGTTAAGGAGCTCATAGAAGGCGTCTATGGTGTCCTCATCTTTCTCCTCTGTAGCGCATAAGCGCATTTAAGGCTAATGTTGGGGAATTTACCCTTGATGCGGATTGCTACGAGGCGCTCGCTCACATGCCGGAAGCTCAAGACTTCTTGTCTTAGTCTGCCTCCGATAACAAATCTGCATCCAAATAAGCGCTGATTTTGCCGTCGATAGCAATCGCCGTAGTAGATGTCGCAGTTTTTCATCCTCTTTTTGTCCTGCCCATCCCATCGCATTTCTTGGATGGCGGTTAGGACTGCTTTGCAGCAGTCCAGTGCCTCCGCTAGTTGTTCGGCTGCACATGGTCTATTAAGGGACCTAACATTCCACGTGCATATCCGGAGCTCATTGTCCTTTAATCGTTTGCGTGGGTTGTCAACAGTAGATCCATCCATATCCGAGACTTGTTGATGCATCCTAACTTAATCTTTTTTTTAAATGACCGGGTATTTTCCAAAACCCTGACTAAGTCTTGGAAATCCTTACCGGCCTGAGCTCCAAATATATCGGAGTAGCCCGGATAATGTCTTATTTTGTCTACTACACTAATCCTGATTTATGGCGCAGGAAACTCGCCATTTGTCCCCTTCACTTCGCAATCTCCGAAGGTTTTTTTTGATTGCGCCATGGGGAGGCGCGAAGTAGGGCTTATTAGCAGAGATGCAAGATGTTCGGCTGCAGAGGCTCATTCTAGTTATTTAAAGAACCAGCACCTGTCAGAAGATGCTACTTCCACTTGCCATTCTATTGTTCTTAAAAATAAGAGGCGAATGTACTAAAAAATTATAAACAATTTTATACATTTATCGATAATTTTAATAATATAAAAAATTAAAATCAATTCTAGGTTAGAATTTGAATAGAAAGAAAATATAGTAAGAGAATATTTATAATATGAACAAAAAATCATATTAAAGGATTGATCAAGTTTTCAATAACATTATTATTTAAATGGAAAAGCCATTGTTTAACTCTTTTAAAGTATGCTGATTTAACTCTCTCATGTCTAAGATTCTCAGGTAACATATTCAACAGTCGGGATGCAGTAACTTTAAAAAATTGTGAAAAAAGAGTTTTTTTGACGGTGGGCACAAGAACGAGATCTCTGGTGTTAACACGCAAATTACGGTTTACGTAAACTCTCAAGGTGTTATAAATAATTAAAATGCATTAGTGGAAGAAGATTAAGGCTTCTAAATAACTGAAAGCTGGGAGCTAGTCGATTCACTTTGCACAGAATACGAATCGCATGCTTTTGCTTAATTAGTAAAGGTTGTATTTTATTGAATTGAGTTCCGCCACAACAAGCTATACCATATTGAAGTTTTGATTTAAAAAGTCCGTTATAAACTAATTTCAAAATAGCCAAACCACAATATTGGCTTAGAAGGTAGATCTGTCTTACAACATTATTTAAAAATTGTTTTAAATACATAGTACGATTCATCCAGCTCATTTTATAGTCCAAAATAACTCCTAAGTACTTAAAACGTCAACGCGCTCAATTGCAAAACAGTTGACAGTGCAACATGTTTTTGAATCAAATAAGATTGCTTTATTTTCGTGAATACGGGTTTTCAACAACTTGAATTTCTTGCAGTTGGGCGAATGGTAGAATAGGGGGATATCATTACAGAGTTTTCCTTTGATATCAAAAATCATGAACTTCGTTTTTTCACTTATAACCAATTTGTGCAGCTTAAACCAACCACACAGAATTTCTAAATCATGGTTTAAAGCGAATGATAGATTCAAATAACTTTTACACCTGTAGGTCAAGGCAGTGTCGTCGGCAAACGCTGTTATTTTGCCTTTTAGCGGTTGTAAGAAAAGCGAGTTTACAAAAATTAAAAACAAGATTGGTCCCAAAAGATACCCTTGAGGAACTCCTATGTTAATGAAATTTTTAGGACTCAAAATATGGTATTTCTAATCTTAACTCTCTGACAGCGATTTTTTAGATAAGAAGTGAACCAACAACGTATAAAGCCTCTGAAACCAACATTGAATAGCTTACTGAGCAAAATGCTATGATAGAACGTGTCAATGAATAAGGTAGCTGGAACATCAGATTCATTAAGACTAGTATAAATTTCACAGCACAGCTTTAACAATGCATCCTCGGTAGATTTGATACAACACCGCGCGAAGCACTTTTCTATAAACCCTTCAAAATCGGACTCTCAACAAAAGTCATTAACATTTTGAGCTCTATGTATCGGGTTTTCCAATAAGGACTCGACAACTTTTTTTTAAAATAAAACGCGAACCATTTGAGATATTTCAAAAACTTTATTATCGGATTGAAGTACAATCAAAAAATTTATGAATGGAATTCGACTTTGTTCATATGGCCACCGCGGGCACGTGTGCAGTGGTCGATTCGTTGGACGCAATTTTCAACTACTCGGTCACACATTTCGGCCGAAACGGCCCCTATTTCGCGTTCAATGTTGGCTCTGAGCTCTTCCAACATCGTCGGCGTATTGGCATAAACTAATGACTTAACGTAGCCCTACAGAAAATAGTCAAGCGGCGTTAAATCGCACGAACGAGGCGGCCAATCGACTGGCCCATGTCTTGAGGTAACACGCTCACCACACTTACACTTCAATAAATCGATTGTAGCGTGTGCTGTGTGGCTTGTGGCACCATCCTGTTGAAACCACATGTCGTCCAAGTCCATATCTTCCAAAAATAATCGGTGATCGTGGCGCGATAACGGTGACCATTCACAGTAACGTGACGATCGTTATCGTCGACGAAAAAATACGGTCCAATAACGCCGCCGGCATGCAAACCACACCAAACAGTTATTTTTTGTGGATGAAGTGGTGATTCATGAAGCACATGTGGATTTTCACCCGACCAATAACGCATATTTTGCTTATTAACGTACCCATTGAGCCAAAAATGAGCTTCGTCACTGAAGATGATTTTGCGATGAAATTCATCATCTTGGCGCATCTTCTCCAGAACACAAATGGTCCATCGGCTTCAATTCTTGAGTCAGCTTGATCTTGTATGGGTGTAAACCAAGATCCTTACGCAAAATACGCCATAATGTTGTCTGAGCGATGCCCAATTCTTGAGAACGCCGTGGAATTGACTGATTTGGATCGTTTGCTACGGACGCCTGAACGGAAGCGATATTTTCGACACTTCGACCAACCCGTTGTCTCACTGACACGGCAACATCACACAAAGAATATGTAAACTCAAATTTTTGCACTAAACTTGTTATTGCCTGTATACTTGGACGAGAATTACGACCGAAAATTGGAGTTAACGCTCTTAAAGTTGCAGTCACCGACATAACAGATGCTATTGAAGGAGGAGTAGGAGTAGAGGCAAAACAAAAATCCCGGTGTTGTTATTTCTAGATGACATGGCTCTTCTAGCGGATATTGTATATTGGAAGACTATTGCATAACCTGTAATCTGTTTCTTAACCTAGCAAATTCGATGATTTTCAAATGATTTTCATTGGCGGCGGGGGTAGGAACAGCTGAAGAGAAAAGTGGACGTATCAAGGCGAATAAATTGAGGTGGTTCGAGAATCTAAGTACTTCGGAGTTTTGACTGCTTCAAACCTGAACATGAAGATGCATTTAACATTAAAATTAGCAGAAGCAAAGCGAGCAGTTGGTTCAGTTTGGTCAAGTTGCATCAACAACAAAAGCATATACCACAGCGCGAAGTAGAAAATATTCCGTGCAACTGCGTATTCTATTATTTTTTATGGAGCACAAGTATGGGGAATGGGGATACTGTCCATTGGAAAAGCTTGCTTCCTTTGTTGCTTTATAAAGAGAGCATTTAAATTGCAGAGTAGTTCGCTCAACTATCATACACGCTCCACTTAGAGACAGGTACGAGTCATGGAGAGGAAGAACATGAGGATGTCTACCACTTTCTAGCAGTATGTCCTATTCTCAAGGTATTCCATACAAATATCTTCGGAGGACATACATTTGAGTTGGAGGAAGCGATGAGCATACAAAGTATATGCTCTACGTTACAGAAGCTGTATAATTGTAGACAATTTCTGAAATAAGCTTTCAAATTAGTAAACACTAACAAAAGGCATATACTCGTATACATGTATTACTTTATAAATTAATAAATGCCAGTCTAAACAAGGACCAAGAAATTGTACCAATGTATATATATTTTTTTATGAAATAAATTGTCTAACTAAACTAAAAAGCTAAAGCTGAACTAAAACATCTTCCTATGATTAGACTAATAGAGACGGTGTAAATATAAATCCATCCGACACCGAAATGGTGTTGTAGACAAGAAAAAGATAGCTATGATAGAAAAGTGCAATCTTCCCAAAATCAACGGTGTTTGGATACGAGTACAAATATCATCCGAAGCTAAATATCTAGGAATCATCCTAGGCAGTAAGCTGAGCTGAAAGCGTAACGTCGAATAAAGAACCAAAAAACCATTAGGAGCATTCTATACATGCCAAAAAACTTTTGGTAAGCTATGGGGACTGTACTGATGTACCCGTATAATACACTGGATGTACATGACCATAGTTAGACACATTCCTACCTATGGCCCGCTGGTGTGGTGGAAAGCCATGGAAAAGACTAGTTATCTCAAAACAGTCACACAAGTTCAAAGACTATCATGTTCTGCAGGAACAGGAGCGCTCAGTTCTACTCATCAAGCTAGACTAGAAATAATGCGCAAGCTCCTTCCTCTAAACGAATTCCTTAAACGTAAGGTTTCCATAAGCTCGAACAGACTGGACGTACCGCAATTTAGGACATGCGTCTATAATACAGGAGTACGAACCATCAAAACTGATGAAGTGTAGTGACTACATCATGTCAGGCGTGAACTTTGATAGGAGTTTCTCCACATCATTTCCTAGCATACATGACTGGTTGACTAACACTGTCACCATCAATGGAAAATTCCTCCCCAATACAAACGCCTCCGAAATGGGGAAAGGTACTGGAGATGGAGTCTAGTGTGAGATGCTACAGATCAACGACTCCTTAAAGATTCCGGACCGGACGAATGTCCTTAGAACTTGATCCTTCAGAGACATCTGCTTTGAGAACAATCAATTACCCATAAAAGCTTTGGTAAGTGAAACCGCAAATCAAAAGAGGTACAAAAATGTAGTCAAACTTTAAGTAGAGTCTGCGAATCTCACCTAGTATGTACCTGCTGGGTACCTGGACACACAACACTGAAAGAGAATGAGAAAGCGAATAATTTGGCAAGATAGGGTTCTCTGCAAAGGAGTAACACACACGCCGACATAAATATACCAATTAAAATCCTGAGACGCAAAATGCAACTTATAGTCATAGAACGACCCAACAAAACATGGATCTCTAGGAGAGACTGTTTCATCTCACACTCCCTTTGAGAAAAGTTAGGGAGATCACATACCCACATGTCACTATTGACCTCAGCTGCAATCTGTCATACTAACGGTTGACGACACCGTTAATTCCCCTGCTTCTGAGCTTCAATAATACGAAGGTATCATGACCAAAGTCAACCCTTTGCTGTCAAGAAAAAAGATGTCCTAGATCTCCACTAGGCCCAAGGGAATATTTGATATTCCAGGAATAAACATAAGTACAAGATTGGATGCAATTTGGGAGATCGTCAAAACAGATAACCATGCCAAAATTAGGGTAAAATGAGGATTTAAAGAGAGGAGGATATTACGACTGAAGTTACTGGCGATTTTATTTCAGCACTTATAACGAAAATGGCAATAGAACAAAATAAGACAAGTGACATTACGTCGTTGTTAAAGGGTGTCAATTGACTTTCCTTATTGACGTTAACTATGAATTTTATCGCATGGTTTTGAATCTTATCTGGCAAACGTAAGAAGATTTTAGAAGCACGGTTAAAATTTATATAATTCTTAAATGTAACTACAATAACAATATTTTACTTAAAACTATATAGTGAGCAAGTGTGATAAGGGCAGAGAATACGCGAATGGAGAAAACTTGTTTTATGATATTGGAGATGAGAAATAAAGAAGTATTGCAGTCTCAAAAGCTACGGGATTTAAAATTGATTTAATGTGCGGGAAAAGAGAATACCATAGTCTAACAGCGTGGATAAAAAACAGACGATAAGAATTATGGTATTGAAAACGGGGTGAAATAATATTCAAAGTTACGGAGGAACGAATAAAACTAAGTTTATTGGATAGATACGACGGACACTGTCTGTTTATGATTTCATGTAGAAATATACAGTTTCTGGTAGATGTAAACTTATAGAGTACAACCTAATGGCTTTTTACAGTGCAAAGAAATGTGGTCAGACTTACGGAGACCATAAATGTACAGCACTGAATCATTAAACGCGGCTTGTTATTTACGCTGAGATGGGGAGTCAGGAGTACAGTAGACGATATCTGAATATCAAATGAGACGTTGAATTAAAGTTATTACCAACATTCACCGCATTTCAGTTGGTGTAAAGTAGGAAGGTATCCATAGTTACCGAATACATCCGTATATTCGACCAATGACTGCGTTAGTGTGATTGTAACTGTAAGGAAGTAATCTTAGTAGGTGATATGAATAACAACATTCGAAACTACGTTAAGGATTATAATGAAATGCTAGCGGCTCACGGACTAATTAATATAATCACGCAAAATACGAGATATGACTCTAATACAGGCTCTTCGACATTAATTGATCGCATATTAGTCAAAAAAATGTACCCGGCAGTCATGGAATGTACTCGTATTATTTACGATCATTATCCTCTCTTGAATTATTCATATGCACCAAACATAGAATAGAAGCAGGTGTATAGGATTTCACACATAAACAGGAGAAAAGTGTTCGTGAAACAGATTGGGATACGCTACTAAGTGAAACTGATGTTGACTATTTGTATGAGAATTTTGCAACTAAAATGCATGACATATATAGGAACTCACATGTTTCGAAAAGTCATCAAACTAAATATAAACGTAAAAACTAGATGTGCGGCAAACTTACTTGGAGAATGTAAGAGACGGGATGAGATCTTCCGAAAGTGGAAGAAAAATAGATTGTGAAAATTTATGAAAACGATTATAAAAGTTTCCGCAATAAATTAAACAAAAAAAGAACAATGCAGGAAAGTAACTTCTATGTGAGCAAGTCCAACGACTTGGAGATTGATAAACGAAATCATAGGAAGGCGAAAACGAAACGTGGCTGATGATATTGTTAAAAATTCTCCGCCGTATATATGCTTATCGACACTTTCAAATGAATATTCATCACTGCAGTGCCATAACTACTAGCCGCTGCTGCTCTACAATACCTAATACCATTTATATTCAAGAAAGAAACGTAGCAGAGGTACAAAACATTATTCATTCCTTAAATATAAAAAAGTCTCCATTTTTCGATAGCATCAGGACGCCCGATATAAAAGCATACGCGGATATATTTGCACCGATTATATTACAAATTATTAGCATGAGTCCGCATCAAGCTGAGATCCCTCAAGCGCTAAAATAGCAGTGATACGACCCATATACAAAGCAGGAAACAGAAACGACATCAATAGCTATAGACCAATATCTGTAATTGAGAAATGTGTAGGAGAGGTTATAACGAGACGGTTTTTTTTTATAATTTACGCGCGCCTAAGGGGTTAGATACCCTTTTACTGTTGCCAGGGTGCGGGCGGAAAGGTAGAAGGAAGATAAAGGAAAATTGTTTTGTAGTGGTTTGAAACTCAGGTGTGTTTGGTTTCGATATTCGCTCTCCAGGGGGTGGGAGTCCGAATAGGACGGAGATTCACAGTATTTTTTTCTGTGCTTGAAACTCTACAACAGCCAAATCTACGTGTCAGTATTATGCCTTCACACGAAGAATTTTTCTGTCTGAGTTCCAATTACACAAATGAAAAACTGACTTGCCATGGGCAGGATTCGAACCTGGACCCTCCAAGTGAGAAGCGATGCTAGTACCACTACACCACGGCCACCCCTTTCATTCAAAAGAAAGTTTGACCAAAAATCATCACGTGCTGGTACTATTTATGTATTTCAGTAAAGCTTTCGACACACTAAAAACTGATAGAAGCTCTAGAACGAATTGGAGTACGAGGAGTTCTTGCTGATTAGATTAAGGATTATCTTGTCTGTAGGGCTATCCGAGTGAGAATTGAGGACGCTTACATCTGCGAAAGATGGATACAATACGGAGTTCCACAGGGCTCCAAATTGGGGCCAATACTATCTGTCCTTTATGTAAATGAATTGTTTCGAGTGTTAAAATACAGCATTCTATTTGCCTATGCAGATGATACAGCCATCCTCGTCCGTCATAGGTCCCTGGACATGGCTACGACAATCAGGCAAAACGAATTTAATGAAGCAGTGAAGTGGTGCCACGACAATGGACTTATAATCAACGCAACAAAGACCAAAATGATGCACATTCGTGGACCGCATATAACAAGAACACAGATGATGATACAAATGCAGAATAATGCTTGTCCAACTGCACAGGCTAATCTATTGTAACAACAAAATTTTCCGAAAGTTATAGATATCAGGGAGTAACCATTGACAGTCACTTTCTTCGGAATGAACATATTGATAACTTACGTTTGAATCTATAGGGAGCACTCTTCGGGCTTACTTACTTAAAAAATTACTCTACTTCACATGTTCTAAAACAAGTAACTATGCCCTGGTAGTCACGTACCTTTACAATGATTTATTCAATATAATTACCACTGAACTGAATAATCGTGTCACATTTTAGTTCTGATTTGCAATAAATAAGTACAATAGTTACACTCCACCACCTGTGTGTCAGTTTTTCTGTCGTTTTTAAAAATCTTATAATTTGGAATTTAATAGACCGAGTCAGATAGATGCCTAAATCAGGTTTTACCCACACAAATAATTTACGGTTGTTCAGACTACGTGCATTTTTTAAAACCCTCATAACATTTCGTAATATTGTACCTCAATTTTTCATTCACACTGTGATGATCATTAACAAAAAACTTGCAACACCCATAATATGATTAAGAGAAAAACTGCAAAACTCCTAGCCAAGAACTAAAATAAGAGGATAAAAAGGAGAGAAAAAGTAAATAAAAAGGGAAAAGAAGGAAAGTGTAAGAAAAACACAGTACTATTCGCGTACATTTTGGACTAAATATGTAAAGACTGTCAAATCCGGAGGAGTGAGTTAAAAAGTGGACGAACGGATTTGAGGCTGTTTTGTACAGACAAATGTCAACTGTCTTTAAAATTTTAATAAATTTAGCAGTTTTGTATTTAAAATCTTGAAGTTTAGGACGAAGATTAGATATTTAAGCCTAGGCACCTCTGAATGAGGACTTCCGGTTATTTCTCTTTGTGCTGTCCATCTATATGCCATTTGTAGACGAATGATGGTGTATGTGGAGCACTTTCATTTGATTTGCCTGCTTTTCAATATATATATTTTTTAAACACTATCTAAAGTTTTTCCATTTAAGCTTTAATCTATTAATTAATCTTTCATTCAAATCACGCTTATTTTTGCAAAACGAGGTAAAGAAAACGTTCCATTTTGAAATAAAAACAAACCCAATGGTAGTTTCAAATAATTAAAAAGAAAAAACACTTACCAGTTTTTACAAATTTGTCCGAATAAATTTCTTGAACTAAAATTGACAAAAGAGGGGAAATGAATTGCCCTCTATTTCGCTTTCTGCTGCTGTTGTGCACGCAAATCCGGGACCACACACCACTCCTATCCCATTCCGCGTAGACACGATCCAAGCCCACTTGACCGCATTTGTCAAATAACTATATGCAACGGAACCCCTCGTGTTACAATAGCATACAAAACAATATCGTGTGTGCCGCGTACTTCAAAGAACGCGAGTGAAATGCTACTGGCGGCGACCGACATTTGTCATGAACGAAAGACGATACCCTATTGTGTGACCCAATAGTTCCGTAAATCGTTTCATTACCAAAATATGACAGATATGGGGCTATTAAGTAGAATGGTTCGCACTGGGTCGATAAAAGAGGTTAACTAGAAGAATCAGGGGCATGACGGAAAAACAAAAACGATAAATCGAAGAGTCTGAATCCGCACGTTACAGAGACTAGTCGTCTCCAATAGTTTTGTTTTTTTTTTGTGTATATCACCTACGGAACTAACACTGTGAATAACTACCAAAAATATGAGTATACGCGAACGAATTCTGGACTGTTTTTCTAAGGTTTTCATAGTTTTGGGGCCTACACGAACAGACCTAACAGGTACAAATTTGTACAAAAACTTGAGAACGTATTTGAGAGAGTAATTCATTTGCTCCACGAATCCGAGCAAGAATTGTAAAAAACGTCAAATCGCAAAAGTTTCAATTTCTGTGAATTATGACAATTTTATTCAAATGAACTCAAAAGACGACTTGTACATAGGCAAAGAAGAGAAAAAACAGCTTAATATTGAAGCGAATTGTCCGCAAAACTCATTAAACGCATATTACGAGTACATCAATAAAATAGTAAAAATAACCAATCTAAAAATCTTCATCCTGTTTTACAATTTAATTTTTGTTTTGTTTTTACTTGTTACTTTGACGTTTCAAAAATATTTTACAAAACCGTGTGCCCGCGAGGTTTTGGATTTAAGAGAGAATTTATTCCGATTCCTGTAACTTAAGCAAAAAATTCTCTTTTACAAATTGTTACAAAAATCTCACAGGAACATGACAACAAATAGAGTAAATACGAGGGGCGTTCAACATATTCGCGGTATCGGGGTGAAGCTGTGGTTGTATATATAAATTGACTTATTTATCAAGTAATACTATTATTTTAGTGCATTCATGTAAAATTTCATATAAATGTGATTATTAATTCGCGTTTTATCTCTAGTTAAACAGAATCATAATGGCAACTGAGACGATGATGGTGAAAATTGAGCATCGCGCTGTAATTAAATTTCTCACTAAGCAAGGAAAAAGTCGAAAAACTATTCATGAACAGATGGTGGCTGTTTACCAGGGTTCCGCACCTTCATTATCAACTGTGCAAAAGTGGTCAAGTGAGTTCAAGAGAGGCAGAGAGAGCATTGAAGACGACCCCCGCTCCTGCGCCCGGGCTACTGCTTGTACGGGAGAAAGCATCAAAGAAGTCGAAAAACTTGTTCTTGAGGATGCCCGAATAAAGGTGAAAATGATGGCAGAGATCACCAAGCTTTCAATTGGTACCATTCACACCATTCTTCATGACCATCTTAACCTTTCAAAGGTCAGTGCAAGGAGGGTGCCACGAATGCTCACTGCGCCTCAGAAAAAAGTGAGAATCGCATGCTGTAGATAGCTTTTGGAGATGTGTAGTGAGAACGCGGACGGTGTTATGGATCGAATTGTTACTGGGGACGAAACATGGGTCCACCATTATGACCCTGAAAGCAAACAAGAGTCCATGCAGTGGCATAAAAAAGGAACAGACCCCCCGAAGAAGTTCAAAGTCACTCCGTCTGACGGAAAGCTCATGGCCACAGTTTTTTGGGACTCAAAGGGAATCTTGTTCATTGAGTACAAAAAAAAAGGTGAAACCATCAACGCCACATCCTACGCTTCCACTTTGCATAATTTGCGGGAGGAAATTAAAAAGAAAAGACGAGGTAAACTCGCAGCGGGTGTGTTGCTTCTTCATGACAACGCTCCTGTTCACACGGCGCGATTTTCCAAGGCTGCTGCGCGAGATTGTGGTTTCGAAGAAATCCAACACCCACCCTATAGTCCAGACCTTGCTCCTAGTGATTATTTCCTGTTTCCGGATTTGAAAAAATGTCTTCGTGGAAAAAGATTTTCGGATGATGAAGAACTCAAGTCGGCAATAAATGGGTATTTTGCAGAGAAAGAGGAAATTTATTTTTTTGAGGGTTTAAAAAAGCTTATCTCAAGATGTAACAAATGCATTGATGTTAGGGGAGATTGTATTGAAAAATAAAAACAATTTAAATTGAATTCGCATTTTTCTTCATATCGATACCGAGAATATATTGAACGCCCCTCGTATATGGGATCTTCAGAGCTTTCAATCAGGAAGCTTATCCAGTCGGTCTTCTGCTGTCTTCTTACATATACAAAACAGGGCTTTGTGTACACACACATTGAGCAGCTGTTTCTTCCGTATAAGCACAAGAGCACTGCTAGAAGACAACTCGTTTACCTTGTGAGGTTATCGTTGAGGTAACAGCTGTTATTTGATACAATGCCTAAATCGTGTCGACTCAGATCATTTGCAGTTTACTTCCGGTTGTTTTCTGCTGACATCAAAACAGTGTTTCTCTCTTCGTAGTTGGAGACGTTGTATTTATTTGAAGTATAATGATATTCAAAACAGTTGGTCAGCGGCATAGTTTACATGGAAAATAAGAAAATGACAATGCATCCTCTTCCATTTTTTTTTCTATCAGCGATCGTTTGTGTAAAGTTCTCTCTTTTTTAAGTTTGAGCTTTTGTTAGAACAAATTTAAAACCTGCGCGGTAAAATGGCCGACTGTTTTGAATAGTAGTGAACTATTGTTGTTACTGCATGCTTACTAGGACGGAAAATTTTTGTTAACAGAGGCATGCGATAGTGTGACAGAGTCGATTAAATAAACTTTTAGGATTTATGAGGACAGATTCAGACGATAGTTCTGTTTTTTCCAGAGCGTTACTCGTTATTGAAGATTTCATTCGGTATTATGCCTGAAACAGATGTGCAATAGTACTGCTTTCACTACTGCGTGCATTTCATCGCATCAAATTTTGTTGTTATTCCACCATTGTTAGCAATATATTTTTGAAAAAATATATATTGGGTGTTTCAACAAGAAGTGTACGATTTGTTTTATGGGTACAACGAACAATTGTTGTAATTTCTCTATAACCTTTATTGTTTTATAAAGCAGACATACGGGGATTGTTTATGGAATACAATGTCTTCCAAACGACCGCCTCTTAAATTTTCAGTCACTCTTTCACATAGGGGCTATGGCGGCTTCAATATTCGCTTTCAGAGTTTGAATTGGTTTCGGATGGTTGGCGTAGTACCATCCTGTTGAAATTGGAGGTCGTCCGCATCCATATCCTCGAGTTCCGGCCATAAATACTGTTTATCATGTCTCAGTAGCGCTCACCATTCACGGTAATAGTTTTTCCCGCCTTATTTTCGAAAAAATAAGGCCCTATGACAGCTCCGATCCATAAACCGCTCCAAATAGTTACTCGTTTTGGGTACACTGCCATCTCCCGAATCGCTCGTCGATTTTTTGGTGCCTCAAATGCAGCCATTTTGATTATTGACGTAACCGTCAACGTGGAAATGGACCTCATCCGAAAACACGATTTTCTTGCAAAAATCAATGTCAGCATGCATGTTTAAAAGAAGACAATCCGAGAACGTATGGTGCTGCCGATTGTCAGCCGGCTTCCCTTCCCTTAATATTCAGTGCTGTGGAGAGATCAAGCTCCTAAGAACGGTGATGGGTTTTTGGGTCATTTTCGACACTTTACTTTACTACGGTGATATTTTCCATTAAACGTAGAGGCAAACACGTTTCGGAGCCCTCACCTCTTGTACTGAGCCCCTCTCTTAGAATTTTTTGATGGTGATTAGGTGCAAAATTATACACATCATTATTTTTCCTTTCACCGTCCAGCGTTCCATGGTACATTTCCCAAATTAGCTGAAAATAATAGGTCTTTCAAATCCGTCATCTCTTGTTGAAGCACCCTTTATAAAATTATGGTATAAGCAAACTTCCGTTTTAAAATTTGCAATAATAATAATTTACAATTCCATTACATTGTGTTTGTAGTAAGATTAGAATATGCGATATACGAGTATTGCAGCAACACATGAGATGCAGTAAACAGTGTGTTTTCTTGCATGTTGGATATGATTTTATTTATATCCTCAAACCTCCGAATACAATTTGCTTTAATTTTCTCGATCTTCCGAAGAAAATCATTCTGTAACTTGGACAACTCCTCTGTAAAATCAAGCCGCATTATTCAGTTTGCTTACTGAAGTGCTCCTGCAATATTTTGACAATGAGGGTAGTGTTGCCGCTGTTGAGGTGTTTTGTTATAGCGAAGGATGACTGTGAGAGCATTGTTGGTAGGCCTTTTGAGCAGACTGCTGATTCGGAGTAGAGATGAGAAGGGAAAAACTTATCTATGTATGTATTGTAAGTGGAGGTTGGCAACGCCAAAACAATTTTTTCACATAGAATTTTGTTAAAGAGAATGCTTTTTATGGCACTAGTTGTATCACAAAAAGAAAACAAAAACCGCCAAAAAGTTCAGGTGAGGTAAGCCTTTCACAAATGTACAAATTCAAGTTTATTTATTGAGGTTATACACTATATTCTCTCCCTATTACCAGACCAGCAGACAAGAAATTGGAAATGAAGTTTAAAAAGAGGGATGGAGACAGAATTGATCCCTGGGGAATACCAGCATTTATTTTGTGGATATCAGACTTGAAACCGTCCAAGACAACTTGAGTTCCGAAAGGTAATTTCTAATCCACTGAAGAATAGGAGCCTGATGCCAAACTTTGTCAAATGGCTTAGAAATATCAACATACGGGTAAAAGCTCGAATCGTACCACACCTTTTGTTTTGGCTTGATACTATTCTTCCGATAACAGCAGCGACATCTACGTAGTTATCAAGGAAAAAAACCGACAAAACTCAAACGACCAGTTTAAATTCCTTAAGCCTCCCATCGGCCTTCTCTCGTGTTGCAAAACTATTCTTTTGGAAATCTTTTCGTTAACTTTGTGCCCCATGTTTGAGAAATTATCTGGTATGACACAGTGGCACGAGGAGAAGAGTTTTTTCTCAAAATCACTTATCTTTGGGATGATTTGAAAGTTGGAAAAGTGGAGTTATATTCCATAGTGAAGATCTTAACAGGAAAATTTTCAACAATTTCTTCTATGCGAACATTGCCTGTACTTGTGTGACAATCGTACTTAGTTGGGCATTCCAAGTTGGTGCGATTTAATTTATTGCGTTGACCCTTTCGACTGGAATCGGCAAATTTCTGAGCTGTAACGTCTACATCTACATCTACATCTGCTCTTTGTTGCTATACATCAAATGTTTCGAGTTAGTGCCTGTAGGAAAAGTAGTACATCGATGGTTGACAGATAGAGTGGTAGTAATTTGCTGTTTTTATTTCAAATATTTGGAACTTCTAACTAAAATGGATCGGCTTTAAGTGTTTGAATAGCTTTCTTCGATCTCACATTGGTACAAAATGTCATCCCTACCCTTAAACCATGCCTTCGACCACCAATACTTTTGCCAAAATTCCTTCGTCACCACAGATAAGGTGACCTCATCTATTGGATTCTATCATAGTGCAAAAGTACCCCCAATTCAGACGCCCTAAAAGTTAATTACTCCATCTTTGGGTACTTAAATGTCTCATCCATATGTACGGTATGGTATGGTCAGTCTTATGAATACAGCATAAGACAACATCTTTGTCTAGTAATATTTAGGTCCTCGAGTAATAAAATTACTTCCCCCCATACCAACAATTTCTCATTTATAATTCACCTTGACGCAATCGAGCACCATACTCTTAAAGTCGTATACTCTACGGGTCCAGTGCAATTTATTTCCAAGTATCTAAACCCATTACTTACATTTTGTTCTGAATCGCTTCATAACAAAGTTATGATAAATGTATTGAGTTGTTCACTAATTCACTCACCAATAAATCATGTAGGTCCAGTCGAAACGCCCTGCTCCATCATCGAATCTAGGCCAAGAACACATTCATAATTAATCTCCAAAGACGTTAGACCAATCAAACCCGCCCCGTCCGGCTTTATTGCCCAGCACACAGCATATGTGAGGCTGTCATTATTTTGGTCCACATTTTATTCCCATTTCTCTCCAACTACTCAATAATTACGTGTGTATGTATATACACCGTTAAACTAGCTCAGAGACCACGTCTCTGCAAAGGATTACGTCGTCACAAAATAATTAGTTACATCACCGGCCAATTTGATTCGATTGACATGAAGTCCACGTCTGGCGTTTCTCCCTTTCCCGGGGCGCTCTAGTTAATACAAAAACAAAGAAAAAAAAAACTGGAAAACTTTTCCCTGGTGCTGCCTTTGGCTTTCTATTACCATAAGTCATTAAACATAATCCCCCGCCTTGCTCATATGCTTGAGTGAACTGGTATTTTGCTTTATCAACCACGCTACCGGCTGTCGCCGGGGCGATCAACGTATCCATGCCCCAATTAGGGGTGCGTTCAACGCGCTTAGCCCATCGCATTAGCTTTTCTTTAAATGAAATTGAAATTTGGTAGAGATTTTGACATTTTGTGCTTTGACACATATACCGTTATCATCGTCGTCTGGTTCCCTAACCGTGGATGTGTTCATCAACCCTGTGACCTGACTTGTCAAAAGGTAATGTCGTCAACTGATTCGAACTGAAATGTCAGTTAAATAAAATTTTGTTGTTGTCACTTTTGTTTCCTGTGTATTTTCGTTTACCCCTTGGACCACATTTGTTGAAACAAACACTGTAATTTGGGGAAAACGACAACAAAGTATGTATGTAGGACAGGGAAAAGAAAGAGAGAAAAAAACAAACAAAAACAAAAGTGAACTCAAACTCGGTAACAAATTTTAAATTGTCTACTATTGTCCATAACACCGGAATTTCAATTATAAACAATTTTTCCAATTTCGGAATAAAGTTTTCCATCTGCACACAATCCCGGTGGTTTACAGTTATTCTTCCCCACAATGTTTACGTTTTTGAGAGTATGTATCACGACCTAGGGGCGAGTTACATTACGTTTGAAGTAATAAAGCATTGAATTTTAAAGTAGCAAAACTTTTTTGCTTCTTTTGGGGCCGGAGGAGGTACAAGGCCTTTATCGCAGCGCGGGCGTAGATACATAGTAGATACATAAACAAAACAAACAAAAAAAAAATAGAAAATACAAATTGTAGTAAATTTGTCTAGAATACTGTTCTTTTGTTGTAATGTAATGAAACCTCATTTTTCTTTTTTCAAAGAACTTAACACTCAAGAGGGTATTACTGCTCTTAAAATGCTGGAGCACATGTTAACTTTTTTGAAAAATTGGTTGGGGAGAGAAGGTGAAAGATGTTTGGGCTCAGTGGGTACTTTGTACCATGGGTGGCATCCAACATTTAATGGGGAGACTAAATTATTAGAATAGGCAACCGGATTTCAGTTGCCTGAAAAAAAGAATGTCTGTCGTTCACGGCAAAAGTAAATAATAATAAGAACCCCGAACTGTCCGATTTGGAAGCCAATATACTATCGCTTGGGCCACGGCCACCTGAATCAAAACCCAATCCGAATCGAAAAAAGCATAACACAGGAAAAGTTAAGTTAAAGATAGGTAGAAGGGCTTTAGGTGGCTTGCGGGATCGCTGAGATACATAGATAAATACGAGTACCTTGCACCTGTAGATGTGATTAACTAAAACTGTTGGTCCCACCTGGCCAACGAAGAACAAAATGATAGAGAGTTTTACTAAGCCTTGAAGTTCTGATTACTGACAGTGTACAAGTCTGGTGCATCAACATTTTTAGTTTCTCCTTTGGTAAGATGTATAGTTACATCTAATGTTACTTATTTCTCTCATGTAACATATCTAAATTGCCACTGTATCCCTTATGGAGGTTCTAAACGTGCGGACCTTAGACCATTATTTGGATCACCTCGTTAGTTTCGCATTTAAGTGATCCATTGAACTACGGCAGGAACTTGAGCGTCTATTGCTTTTTGGACCGGATTCTCCGACGACCTTCGTCAAACATGGAAAACCCAGCTGATTTGATCAGCCTGAACTTCAACGGATGCGCATACTTCTTATACGTTTTCTTACACCTGCTGGTATTCGTAACATTTTTATTCCCGTCGCTGTCACGTTTCCTTTATATTTTTCGTACATCGTTCAACATTAAGATGCATATGTTAAAGCTGGACAAACGATTGTTCTATATACCAAACCCTTAAGTTTAAGGAGCATTTTTCTGCTACAAAATACTGTGGAGTTTTCGCGCGATACATTTGATCTAAGTACTATTCGAAACTTGTTATCTCCTAGCGCCTTTATACAATACAATTATTAAGAGCTTGAATTGATGCTGCGTTTTATTTTATAAAAGCGTTCTCATCGGTGAAAAGAATGGGAGTCCCTCTGGGCTTGTCAATATCATGCTTCAAGAAAAAAAACATTGTACGAAATTGCAAAGTAACGAGCTTTGAACACTGCATTGGTGTACTCCAACTTAAATTTCGCTGTGAATTTGACTTTCGTTTTAATGCGATCGTTCATAGCATGTATCATTTTATATACATAGGTCTCGGGTAAACTTCGAAATCTTCGCGCCATCCAGTTAAACTTTCAGGGAACTCTGGAGAGCACTCTTTGAATTGGATAAAAACGATATATAGGTTTGTTAAGGCGAGGTTTCTCCGTCGTTATCCGTAAATATTAGATCATTCATATTGGTATATCAATCTGTTTCCAATAAAACCGCATTGACTGTCACGGAGTTTAATAATCTTGCATAGTCAAAGCAAGCGACATTAGTTTCGACGTTTGGCAGTTGTTGCAATTTTTCGTGTCGAATTTACCTTAATACAATGGAACAACAAGCTTTCTCTCGACTGGTGCAGTATTTGATAGCCCCTTATCATATTGTTAAACAGAAGCGCAAGCTATTAAAATTCAGGATTTCCGATTTTGGAGGGTATGGAATATTGTCAGAATGCACGCCCTTGTTTATTCTTTTTACTGCTTCGCTCACTTCAGCTTTTGCAAAATCTGCTGTTTCCTCTTGGTGCACGACAGCCGAGGGAATGGCACCATTGCAAATTACATTGTTCTGCGTTAGCAGATTTCTCTTCTCATCTTCGATATACATATAATATTTCGGCGATTTGTTTTTTGCTCATTGTGTCACAATCTTAGCTACGTTAGTTCGCTTGTTGGTGCTTTGACGTAGCATCTTCTTCTACTGTTTGTTGTCTGCTATGATACTTTTGCACGTGCCCTAGTTACTGCTTTTTTCCGCTCTTTTTTGCAAAGTCTCATCCATTTTCGTCTCAACCACATTTCTTTCTTTATATAGGGCCGGCGCCGTTAGGTCTTCCGGCATTTTGACGCCCTTCTCGCAAATTAAGCCTCCAGAGTTGGGCTTTTTACTTATTCTAGTTTATTTCCTTGTTTTCCCTGGTCTTTTCTCAGAAGACTCTGTCAGCAAAAATCGGTTCTCAATCTAAAGAATCGTTTACTCCTCATTTCGTATGATTTCAGTAGAGATGGTAATCTACTGGCATCGAGGGTTGATATCCACAGCCATAGTATATAATTTGTTAAGCCTCTCTTGCTTAATAAATAGCGTTTAGTATATTTTCTGCCATTGCGTTTTTCATTCCAAAACCATTTCCTTAATGCCAGTCTACGTATTCGTAGATCGATTGTCCGTCTAAATCTGCACACATGAAAAGCTTTCCCTTCCGTGAAAATCGTTTCAATATCCCATCAAAATCGCACCGAAATATATCTTTTGATTGCTCACTGCCCAATTGCAGGCCGTAGACGCTAACAATATTCCAGATGACGTCTTCAATTACCAGTTTTATTTTTTTAGGGCACAAAGAGGGTCGTATCGTCTAGAGCCTTGACGATCAGTTTAGGCTGGGTCCCCGAAATCCACACTGTGAAGACGTCAAGCTCCATACCGACGCCATAATAATCGTCGGAGTCTGGAGGGGAATATGTCAGGAATTTCAGTGGAAATCCGGAATTGAGGCAAAAGTTCATCGCTGTAGGGTCGTTCATTTACAAAGACTCATCCAAGTATAGGGCTATGCAAGCAAGGCGGACTAGCGGTAACACATTTATGCATCGCGGATGATGGGTCTCCGCATCATGTTGCCAAAGGAACTTGTAGCAGGCTATTTCTGCATCTTAATCTTTAGCGAAGACATGAGGTTGGATTCCGGTTATCCAGCTATATATCTGCTCATATGCGGTCCTTCCGCATTTCGAATAAACGTGTTGAACGGGCAATGAAGATGAAGATACGTAGAAACTGTCGAGAAGTGTCGAGAAACGCTTCTTCATTCGGGAAAACATCGCACCCATGTAATATTTTGATTTCATGAGCCCCTAACGCTCAGCGTCAGTCTATGTCAATCGAGGATTCGTCTCCAACCAATATGCTGGAGTGGCCCCTCCTCCCTGTAACATTTGTATGTAAGTCAAGGTGTTCCAGCTCACGGACTGGAAGAGAATTTTCCTCGACTTCTGTGTCTTGGCTGAATGACTATCTCTCGCCGTCTGGTGAGCTTCCACAAATGCACAAGGATGCATATTCCAGCGTAAGCTGTGAAAAGGAGGTTACAAAAGATTTTGGCTGGCATATATTGATATGAGACAGCAAGCCATATCTTCTGCAGCGACTCTAAAATATTTGGTCGAGAGGTGACCGTATACAGTCTAGTGGCACTACCCGGTCCCCGACCCACGGCAAGGGGTTCAAGAACCATGAACTTAGAGACTCTCGTGTTTTGGCGTTCATATTCAGAGTCAATGTCGTCGATGGTAAAGTAAGTGTGGTAGGCGCTGTTCATCTACTTTTCCAGAACGCTTTGTCCAGGTTTTTCACGATACTACTAGTGCTCGGCTCACTAGTAGGCAATAGACGTGCGCTAATATCCTTACGCGATCCAACTCTAAATATTGATACGCTTACGATTTGATCTAGTAGCTACGCTGTCAAGATAATTGCAACTCGATTCTTATTTTGTTCCATTTCGTAATAATACATACTCGTATTGTACGCCTTAGTTTGCAGGTTCAAGTAGCGGGCCTATTTCCGATATTTCGCCACTTGAATTTACGCATATTATATCAATTTTACTTTGCAGTAATAAATTTTCTAGTTTGAAACTTTTCCTTATTATTGTGCCGACTTTCCAGCTTGCGATTCTAGAAAGCATCATCGACTTTGGCAATTCTCATAAGATTCGGGTTCGGGCTAATCCTAGGTATTAAAGTGTCTCAATATGGCAACGACAACCTTGGGAACAAACTGCGCAATATTCTATAAGCTGTTGCCTCACGGCATTTCCTTCAGTTTAAATGCATTTTTATTTAACTAATTAATTTACTCTTACATGCTAGACAAAAAAATGCTTAAAAATTAGCTTAAATAACTTACAAATAAACTTATTCTAACTTACTGGCCCCATGCGGGCGCTCTAAGCTAAACCTAACACTTAAACTATGTCTTTCGACGAATCTTAGAACGGCATTCCCTTAGGTCAGATAATATGTTACTTATACTTGTGTTCCTTTTAAAGGATTTTTTCTGTCTCTAGCAGAAAGATGAGTAACAGTTTAAGATTGAGGTTAGCACGATTTTAGCACCCATTATAATTGCACATAGGAACTGAAACCCACTTTGCTGTCTTGTCGAGGCTGGAAAGCTTCAGAATCAAGGATTTTAAAGTGAAGCATTGAACTATGCCTCAAAAATATTCTTGGCACTACGGATGTATGTACTCCAGGTGGTAATCGAAATGGCAGCAACAATTCGCCCATGCTATTTTCGCTAACGGTCAGAGTACAGATTTTGGAGGGTCAAACCAACATACTAAGTAGCCCCCGCTCATTTCAACTCTGATTAATAATATATGTATTTCATTTCCGGTGACCCCTGTGGTACTTTTTGCAACACATTCAGTAAATTCAGTAAATTGATCTAAAATGTAAAAGAGGGATCTAAAATGCAGTTAGGTTCGGTTAAGCTTCATCACAATAGAATAGTGGTTGGTCAGAGTGCTGCCTTTTACAGATTGACTCAAAAAACAGAAAAGGTTGAAAAAGCTAAAGAAAAAAAAAGCTCTCCAGGGCGAAGTTAAAGCAATTAAGATCAATCTAATCCCGAAACCAGCAAAGGTTACAGTTCCAGAGGATGGAAATAAGAAAAAATGTCTAAACTACTCATTGTCTTATTTGCTCACGATGCCCAAATAAAACTGGTGGTTGATGCGGGAAAATCCGCACAAACAAACACCTCTAGTGGTGGTTTTTCCGCTTACAAGATCCGAAGGAAAACATCAAGTAATCTGTGTTTAACAGGTAAGTTTATTAAGTGACGAGTTTACCTACCCAACGCCAAAACAGAGATGAAGCTGTTTAGAACCTGAGCAATCCGTCGTTTTATAGTGGAATTTAAACCTGCAGCGATTACGTTAGGAAACAAGAAACATGGAATTTTTAGACGTGTTACACTCGGAAAATCTGATAGTACTCGTACTTGCACTGAGTCAAGAGTATTGTAGAAACACTCAGCTTCATGCACGAAATACAATTTTCAGTTAACCAGATCAAAATCAGGCCGCCCCTATTACCAAAACTAAGGCATTAAGAGGAGTAGTGGCGTAACCCTAATTTTTTTCAATTTTGTGTTTATTAAACTATCATGATCAAAAATAAATGTTCTTTCAACTTAGAAGTGGCGTAACCCATATTTGCTCATAAATCAATACAAAAATGTTGAAATGTTGACAAGTTTAATTCTTTTTTGTCTAACATTAGTACTCGTAAAATAAGGCATTCCTTTATCAATTGGGAATTCTATTTGAGGATATAGCAATGATTATCTTATAACAGGTACCGTCTCCGTGTTATGGATACGAGAATTCATATCAAAACACATACAAAATTAGAAGTGACAAAAGGTTTATTGGCATTGAAACTTAAAGATAAACTCATTTAATTCATTCTAAAACATAAATATTTGTATGCATTATTTATTATTTATAAATAAATAAAACATGTATTCATATATTTACGCTTATGACTTGTTGAATCTTCTCGCATTGAAGACCAACAGTAATCGCCTAACATGGCTGCATCCCACTGACCTCAATAACGTTCTTCGATCTTCTTTATATCCTGGTCAAAGCATTCTCCTTCTCACTCACCGCTCCAAGTTTTTTTTTGGAAAAATGTGAATTCAAGAAATGTATTTTCAATGACATTCTGCGACTTAAATCCATTTAAAATTTAAAAAACAACTTTGCGACTAACATTTCAGAATTATCGGATCGATGATTTCCTAAAAACCCGTTTATTACAGCTTTCAATGATGTCCAAGCTGCTGGTTCCTTTATATTTAGTTTAAGGTCAAAATTGACATCGTTCATAAATTTTCGTATGTACGGTCCGACAAATGTACCTCCTTTAAGTTTGGCATCACTTAATTTACGGAATATAGATTTTAAATGTAAAAAGAATTCAACAGTTTCGCCCATAGCTTTTACGAAATTCTTCATTAAACCCAGCTTTATTTGTAAAGGTGGAAGACAAACATTTTGTGGGCCGTGGCTCAAGCAGAGGTGAATATTGGACATTTTATTGTCAAGCAACAAATTCCGATCTCATCGGCCAAGTAGTGTTTCTCTGTACCTCGACTGTCCCACATATACAAAAAGCAGTAATACTTTGTAAAGCCACCCTGTAATCCTAGTAAAAAGGTTATCACTTTTAAGTCAGCACAAACTTGCAAATTTTTTTTTGTTTTTTAAATGTATGTTTCTTTTAGCGGCAGTTCGTGCACCGATTTTGTGGTGTGCCACAGTGTGAGCAAAATCAAAACATTTAGATTATTTGTGTCGGTGTTCCTAGAAGTGTGCTGTCGATGGGTTGGTGCGCTCACGTTCATACAAAATATCAGGCTTTGTTTGATCGCGCTAGTGTTAAGATCAGATAAAAAATTTTCAAAATGGCAATTAGGGACTGCGAATTTTCAATGATAGAAATGTATAGAAATTGTCATTTAAAATCAATAAACTTTAAAAACCGTGAAAAAAAACCATGCGTGAGATGTGTTATTGAATAAATATAAAGAAAGTAAAACACATGCAACTGTTGATGTTTTAAAAAGAGAACGATCATGAGCAGGATTGGTACATTTTGGTATTTCCATGAAATGGATTTTTTGCAAGATATTTCTATTTACAAAAACTTTTTAACAAAGTTTGTGATTTTTTTTCATTTATATTGTTTCACCAAACTCTGGGTATTACAAAATTTATACTTGTATTTTAAAAAGGGAAATGTGTAGAAATGCTTCGCTTTTCGTTTCACCAAAAGTTATTTATAGTTGTAATTTATAATTGCAAATTTGTGAAAATTTCACATATTTGTGAGTTTACGTTTCACCAAGGAAAAGGAATTTACAAATTTTGTTCAATATGTGGCAATATTTTACAAGTAATAGTCGACAAGTAATTTCTCCTACAAGTTTTGTTTTATATTGAAAGTAATCGAAAAAATGTCTTTGTAACGAAGGCATAGTAGTACGTTAGCTATAGCAAAAGTGACGATTATGTTTTAATTAAAAAAAAAAAATCGACCGCGAATAAACTTCGTCATTAAACTTCGGAGTTATTCAATTTTAACGAAAAAATGTCATCTAAGTCGATGCAAGGCAGAGGAAATAATAGCAATTATTTGACAACACAGAGCCCACACGACTGGAAAAACTTTGCATTAACACTTAGGCACCAGTTTTTTACACTAGCTTGGAAATGGAGGACAGTACCATGGAGTTGCTGACATGCACGGAATATCAAAGTCGATCGTATGCAGATGTGTTTACAGAGTTTGTACACCAATTGTTGATTTAATGTTTGAAAGTGCTGTATATTGCCCTAATGAAAACGAAAACATATGTAAACGGTTTTACAATATTGCCGGTAAATACATGTTTTTTATTGTAGGCATGCCATGTGTTTATGGATGTATAGACGGGATTTTAGTAAACATAGATGCTCGCAGCGAGTTTGAATCTACATATGTCGATAGGCATGGAAAGCACTCTATTAATTGTATGCTGGTAGGCGAGCCTGACTATACCAGCTACAATGCATACGTCAATTGGCCCGGAAGTGTACACTATTTGAAATTGGCTTTCGGCCTCATCCTCATGCTGGTTTACTTGGGGATATGGGATATCGGTTATTGGATTAGTTAATTACACCAATTCTGAGAAATTCTACTTCCGAAATTGATCGGTACAATAGAGCACATAAATTAACTCGAAGAATAATAGAAAACGCTATTGGAATTTTGAAGGAAAAATTTCCATGCTTCCATCATAAAATGTTGCGTTGTCTTGACTAATATTTCACGACAACCAAGAGATAACTATTTTGAGATGTCCACCACTGAAGAGGAAGAAAACTTAGAGTATTAAAATGAAAATGATTGTTTAAAACTCAACCAACCTAAATAACCAATTAAACTAGCATATGTGTTATATAGGGTTTTCCAATAGAGACTTGACAACTTTGAATTTAATTTGTGAACGCACTTTTTCACTAATCATCAAACTGTCACGTGCAATGTCTGCAAATTATAAAAATTTTCTACCGAAATTCGGAGTCGGTGACTGCAACTTTAAGAGCGTTAACTTCAATTTTCGGTCGTAATTCTCGCCCTAGTAGACAGGCAATAACAAGTTTAGTGCAAAAATTTGAGTCTACACATTCGTTGTGTGATGTTGCCGCGTCAGTGAGACAACGGGTTGGTCGAAGTGTCGAAAATATCACTGCCGTTCAGGCGTCCGTAGCAAGCGATCGGAATCAGTCAATTCCACGGAGTTCTCAAGAATTGGGCATCGCTCAGACCACATTATGGCGTATTTTGCGTAAGGATCTTGGTTTACACCCATACAAGATCAAGCTGACTCAAGAATTGAAGCCGATGGACCATTTGAAGCGACATACGTTCTCCGATTTGGCTCTGGAGAAAATGCGCCAAGGTGATGAATTTCATCGCAAAATCATCTTCAGTGGCGATGCTCATTTTTGGCTCAATGGGTTCTTCAATAAGCAAAATATGCGTTATTGGTCGGGTGAAAATCCACATGTGCTTCATGAATCACCATTTCATCCACAAAAAATAACTGTTTGGTGCCGTTTGCATGCCGGCGGCGTTATTGGGCCATATTTTTTCGTCGACGATAACGATCGTCACGTTACTGTGAATGGTCTTGGACGACATGTGGTTTCAAGAGGATGATGCCACAAGCCACACAGCACACACTACAATCGATTTATTGAAGAGTAAGTATGGTGAGCGTGTTATCTCAAGAAATGGGCCAGTCGATTGGCCGCCTCGTTCGTTGCGATTTAACGCCGCTTGACTATTTTCTGTGGGGCTACGTTAAGTCATTGATTTATGCCAACACACCGACGACGTTGGAAGAGCTCAGAGCCAACATTGAATGCGAAATAGCGGCCGTTTCGACCGAAATGTGTGGCCAAGTCGTTGAAAATTGGGTCCAACGAATCGACCGCTGCAAACGTACCCGCGGTGGCGATATGAACGAAGTCGAGTTCCATTCATAAATATTGTAATTCAAGCCGATAATAAAGTTTTTCAACTATCTCAAATGGTTTGCGTTTTATTTAAAAAAAAAGTTGTAGGGAAAACCCTGTATATACTCGTATTATAATTTATATCTATCGCTTTATATTATCTATTGTAACTAAGATTTCAAATTTTATTGAAATTATGATTATAAATATCAAATTCCCAATTCAACCTATTCAATCTAGGGTACAGACTAATCGATAAACTGCTATATTTTCACTATTTGCTTTATTATTATATTCATATGTACTTTGTATTCTTATCAATCACTTGTGTATTAAAATCAATGTGCATTCTCATATGAGCCTCTCTCTTGTATAACACTTCGACTTATGCTTCGATTTATCAAATTTGCTTTATCTCGATCACTTGGATCTAGAGGCACCACACCAGGACAACACTAAGTATAATTGAATAAATATATTTTGTATTTCGGTAAATTTATTGATGATTTTTTTCCTTGAACAAATCACGTATGTATATACACACATAATAATTTCAACCATAAGTCTAGTCCTTCAGTAGCCGAATTTTTTAAAATCTTTGGAATCAAATAATCTGAAAGGAAAAAACTGATATCAAACTGCATGTGGATGGTGTGATTTTTGTGTAAGAAAGATATATGTACTTATCTATAAAAAAAAACCACGTGCGAAAATTTGTATGCTGTGTCTCACAGGAATTAATTAATCAAAGACTTCTTGAATCAATCAGATAATTTATTCGAAGTTCGCTCGTGCAAATTCTTTAGATTTATAACCTATATTTATACTTAATTAAAGAATTCCGGTGCGTATAAGCCAGCATTCTACCAAAGTTGTCACGTGAACTTTTTACGCGTATTCGGTACATATATATTTATTCACAAAAATGAACACTTTAAAGGTAAAACGTGGTAATGCCAAAGCCTGCCTAACACGCGCGGTAGTATTTCTTTCATCTATCGAAAACTCCACCACTATTGAGATGTTAGAAATTCGGTTAAGTAGGATCGTCGAAGCATGGTCGGAATTTGGTTCGCTCCACAGTGAATGCTTGAAACACGTGGAGGAAAGTAAACTAGAGGAGAACGAAAGTGATTTTGCTGCTTACGAATTGAAATACTTCGAAGCATATTCGGGTCTAAGAAAGGCCATTCGTGACAGAAAAAGTGTAGAAGAACCTAACACCGACGATTCAATTCTCCAGCGGCTTACTAAGCAGCAAACAAATTTTTTAAAATCACTTGATACCTCTTGCAACAATTGTTCAAAAATCAATTTGCCTTCAATTACTGTGCCTCCATTTTCCACAAACTACAAGAATTGGCCATCGTTCCGAGACTTATTCATGGGTTCAGTCGACAGCAAGCCAAATTTGACCGCGACTCAAAAATTCCACTACCTAAAATCGTTTTTGCGGAATGATGCAGCCAATTTAATAAACCATATCACTATTTCAGATGCTAACTATCTTGAGGCTTGGGATAAACTCGAAAAGCGCTACGAGCGGTTAAATTTAATAGTGCAATCGTTCATTCAGACATTTCTCTCGCTTTCGACTATGGGTGTATCCAATGTACAAATACTCCGCAAAATCGCAGACGGTGCAGACGGTGCAGACGAAGTAATCCGCAGTCTACGAGCATTAAACCAAACCAATCGCGATCCGTGGTTAATCTTCCTTTTGCTTGGTAAGCTTGATAGTGAGACAAATCAGGCTTGGGCTGAAGAAGAAGAAGCTCGCGAAAACACCACCATTATTGATCTTATTGTGTTTTTGGAATTAAGGTGCAACGCATTGGAATGATGTCAATCCTTTACCCGTTCAACGACATCACGAGCAAAACAATCAGGTCAGATTAGAGCCCATTTAGCAAAAGCGACGGAAACTAGTTCGCGGTGTGTCATGTGTAAAAGTAACCACAACTTATTTCAATGCCCCCAATTTATTGAGTTAGATATCTCATCGCGTAGAAACTTCACCAAAACACAATCTCTCTTTTTTAGTTGCCTTCGTAGAGGCCATTCATCTAATAAATGTAGGTCGCTATTTCGTTGTCGCGTGTGCAAGCCTCGTGACCAATCGCTAGTACATCATGAGGATCCAACCAACAGTTCTTCATCGGAAACAACATTCACAAGTGCAAATTCTTCTTCGTCGTCTCCATCCGTATCAACTGCTTCAATACAGCCGCATTATTTGGAAACCTCGTCCACTTCTCAGGCTGCTACCCCAATGTTAATAACCACTCGCTTGACTTTAGTATTCGAAAGCAAACCATTTTGCCAACCATCATCGCTAAAGTTCAAGACAATCGGGGACAGTTCATCGATTGTCGCGTTCTTTTGGATACCGGGTCTCAATCCTCATTCATTCTTGAATCATTTCTCCAACGACTTGGAATTCCAAGAACTCCTGCCCGAATCCTTATCATGGGACCTTCTTCTAGAGACGCTGGACTTACAAAAGGTTGTGTGGGAATACAATTACATTCTCCTCACAATTCAACTCGTTTATCGGTCGATGCATTTGTGTTTAGTAAGTTGACATTGCACTTATCATCAAAATCCTTTGACGCATCGACATAGAAACATATCAAATCATTAAATCTTGCAGACCCTTATTTCAACTTTTCCAATTCAGTAGAAATTCTTCTCGGGGCCGACAAAGTGTGGTCCATTCTATCATCGGAACAAATACAAGGACCAAAAGGTACACCAATAGCACAAAACACTTCTTTCAGTTGGGTCATTTCAGCAGAGCTATTCGACCCCAATAATCGTAATATACAATTTTCGTTGTTCCATGCAGCTGTTGATGTTGATGTCCTTCTCCAGCGGTTTTGGGAACTGGAAGAAGTCCCTCCTCATAATCCTCGTCATATTTTAAATGACCCAGCTGAAGAGTATTTCCAAAAAATATTTTCGCGCGCATCGGACGGAAAATACATAGTGGCTCTTCCATTCAAAACACTGTGCCCAAGTTTCGCAGACACTCTGCAGTCAGCGGTCTCGCGTCTGCACTCGATGGAGCGTCGTTTTCAACGCAATCCGAACTTACACCAGATGTACTCCAAATTGATGCAGGAGTATCTAGAACTTGGCCATATGGTGATAATTCCCCGGGATGAGATACCGAAAAAAACCCTCTCGCCAATTTTACCCCCCTCATCACGCTTTTCTTAAACCGGAAAGTTCATCGACAACAATTCGCCTTGTTTTTGATGGTTTGGTAAACGACTCAAACGGTCAATCACTAAATAGCCACCTCTTAATCGGTCCGCCAATACAACACGATCTTATTGGAGTGTGTCTACGTTTTCGTCAACATTGCTTTGTTTTCACCGCTGGCATTGTTAAAATGTTCCTTGAAATTTGGGTTCGCGAAAGTGATAGAGACTTTCAACGCATCGTTTGGCGTCGGAATACTAATGAAGCAATACAGCACTATCGTCTACGAACCGTCACGTATTGTACTGCCTCAGCTCCATTTTTATCGGCCGTGTGCTGTAGCAAATTGCCGACGACTACAAGTTAAAGTACCCAAGAGCTGCTACTATTTTGCTCAATGATGTCTATGTAGACGACAACATGACAGGGACAAACTTTATTAAACCCCTATTAGAAGTGCAGTCTGCATTAATTAAGTTGTTGTCGGAAGCGCGATTATGACTTCGTAAATGGAGTTCTGACCGCTCATAGTCCCTCGTTAAAGTGTTGGGAATGTTCTGGAATCCTACTGCTGACGTACTATCCTATCGCTTAACCCTCTCTAATTGGCGTGCCGCTCTAACCAGGAGAACGTTGCTATACGAAATAGCGCATATATTCAATCCCCTAGGACTCCTTGCTCCGTCGGTAGTACCTTTTAAAATCATGTTTCAGAAGCTTTGGTCTTCTGAGTTAAAACTGAGCTGGGATGATCCCTTACCCCCTGATTTGTCTCAGAAAGGGTTGAACTATCGCGAACAGCTGCCGTGTTTTGAACGTGTTGAGGTTCCACGAAATGTGTTTTTAACCGGAAAGAATATTGGACTTCACGGGTCCTCTGACGCGTCGTTACAAGCGTACAGTGCCGTTGTACGTTGTATCTCCAAATCCCTAACTTGTGTCAGTACTGTAACCATCGTAAACTAAAGTGGCCCCTCTCAAACCGGTCTCCATCATTCGCCTTGAGCTCTGTGGTGCGTTGTTATTAGCCGGTTTGTTGACAATAATAAAATCGTCGATAAAGGTGAAAATCGATCGAAAATTCGCATGGTGTGATTCCGAGATTGTGCTGCACTGGCTTTATTCACCCCCTCGTCGATGGACTACCAGCCATCTTGGAGGCTACACCCAGATACACTTGACGGTATGTCCCCTCAGAAGACAATCCTGCTGATTGTGCTTCCCCGGGAGTTCCCCATCTGACCTAATTAATCACCGTATCTGGTGGACTGGCCATCTTGACTCTCTCTACCCGAAGATCATTGGCCCAAATCGAAGCTTCCCACATGTGTGTCCGACGGCGAGTCACAACAAGAAGAGGAACATTCAGCGGGTAGGCAAGTATTGGTGACATAATCAGAAAGATATCATCTTGGTACCGCTTACAAAGAGCAGCTGCTTACATCATCAGATATGTCACGAATCTCAAACCTTCAACAAGTGTTCGTGAGACGAACGGATTGACATTCGCTGAAATTCGAAATGCCATGATTGCCGTCCTACAATTTGTACAATTCAACTTTTTCGAAAACGACATCAAACACCTACAATCAACAAACCATTTGCCGGCAAAATCGAAGCTTCTGAGATACTCAGCATTTTTGGACAATGATGGAATTCTTCGCATCGGTGGACGCATCAAACATGCAAGCGTTTCTTTTAATATTAATACTCCCCAAAAATTCAAACATTCATTCTTTCGTTCGACAACAGTTTTTGATATTGGATAGCTGCTATTTAATACGCAAAATCGTCCATAACTGCAAGCCATGTTTTATGCAGATCAAACGAACTAGTCGGCAAATCATGGGCGATCTGCTTTCGTATCGTCTTCAGCCAAGTCGTACGTTTTCTAACACAGGCTGTGATTACGCCAGGCCCATCACTATCAAGTTATCGCGCTGTCGTAAGGCTAAGACATCGAAAGCTTATATAGCACTCTTTGTGTGCATGGCAACCAAGGCAATTCATCTGGAACTGGTGAGCGACCTCACAACCGATGCTTTCATCGAACGCTACACAGATTTGTTTCCCGCCGTGGCAAATGCACAAACATCTATAGTGAGAATGGGACAAATTTTCACGGATCTCGTCGGTGCCTCACTGAAATGCACAAATAGGTAATGGCACATAGTCACAATGCATTAATCTCTGCCGCGCTTGCCAAGGATGGCATACAGTGGCACTTCATTCATCCATCCGCGCCACACTTTGGTGGCTTATGGGAGGCTGGCGTCAAGTCAGTTAAACTGCATCTGCGTCGCGTAATCGGCAATTCCGTTTTAACCTTTGAAGAACTATGTTCTGTCCTGACACAAATAGAATCAATTCCAAATTCTCGTCCTCTGTGTTCTATGTCTGATTTTGATTTGAACCCATTAACCCTAGCTCATTTTATTATAGGTCAACCACGAACTGCTGTACCTGAGCCTAATCAGCTGAACATTTCATCTAACCGCCGGTTGCATTGGAACCACATCCAAAGCATCACACAAGAGTTCTGGAAGAGATGGCATGCAGAATATGTCACCACTCTGCAGGAGCGAGCAAAATGGCAACAGTCTGCAACAAGACTCAAACCTAGGGACCTAGTGGTGATCAAGAAGCCAAATCTACCCCCTACAAAGTGGGTACGAGCAGAATCGAATCAGTCAACCCTGGCGCAGATAAACATGTTAGAGTCGCCACTGTTAGAACAGCATCTGGAACATTTGTTTCAGGGGGGGCGGTATGTTTAGAACTTAACCAACCTAAACAACCAATTAAATTATGTATTATATATACTCGTATTATAATTGATATCTATCGCTTTATATTATCTATTGTAACTAAGATGTCAAATTTTTATAAAAATCAAATTCCCAAATCAAATCAGGGTACAGACTAATCGCTAAACTGTTATATTTTCACTATTTGCTTTGTTATTATATTCATATGTACTTTGTATTCTTATCAATCACTGGTGTATTAAAATCAATGTGCATTCTCATATGAGCCTCTCTCTTGCATAACACTTCGACTTATGCTTCGATTTATCAAATTTGATTTATCTCGATCACTTGGATCTAGAGGCACCACACCAGGACAACACTAAGTATAATTGAATAAATATGTTTTATATTTCGATAAATTTATTGATGATTTTTTTTTCTTGAACAAATCACATATATATATATAACAAATCACGTATATACATATATATTAATTTCAACCAATGATGATAATTTGAATAGCCAAGCTACCTTACAATATTTTCTGAAAATTTAATAAAACAGCAAGATTTTTTGATAATAAACAAAATATATTTATTCTTCTTTTTTATTGTTTTTTTTAAACTAAAGTTTATTGGTCTTTCGTCAAACTCTAAATTTTGAGGATTCTAAGTCTGAATGAACGATGTCTCCTCCAGTTACGCAGTTAGGCAACTTACTGGTAGCCCTAAACCTAAATCAATTCCTTTTTTTCGTACATCCAATTGCAAGTTATATATTTCCAACTGAGGTCTCTTATAATAATATCTTCTCCATCGGATGTTGTTGCCGCCTTCCGTTTGGAGCACGCCTTCTTTTTTGGTATGGATAGGCTTAAGAATAATAACTAACATATTAGTGCAAATAGAATTTTGTTAAGAATAAACGCTTTCTCGTACCCCATTTCGCTTTCATTATACTCTCTATTTGTGGATTTAGGTGACGGGTCATCTTCTAGTGGTATTGAGGGGGAATCATCAAGCAACAATCCCACCCAACATTAGCGATTCCTTACCGATAATATCAATAATGATATTATCCAGATCAGTTAATATCCAGTTCGTACCACCTGCGGAACCAGTTTTCCTCGAATTATCAATTTTTACCTTTAAATGTGTAATAGTAACAATTTAAAAACTACTTTTTAGTATATAATACATATGTAGGGTACTTACCACGGTTCCCCGCTTCAAATTTTGCCACCCAACGTCTCGAAGGTATTTCCAGTCTTTGTTAATTAAAATACCTTGCAACGTTACAGGGTTTAAAATATTTTTCCACTCATTCATTTTCATTTCGTGGGTTAAATTATTTGAAAATTTCCCAAACAAAATCTCTTTTTTTTTCTTGCTTTGTTTATTTATTATTACAAACTTTTCACCACGGCGGCGTTTAACAAACTTGTGAAATAACACTTGTAGATTACAAGTGCCAGTACAACGCAGATTTTGAACACTTGTGATCAACAACTTTCTTCCTACAATTTTTTTGCTTTCCTATCACAAATTTGTGAATTACGTATATACCATATTTGTAATTTGTGAAATGAAAAACTAGATTACAAATTGGTAGTTGCGAATCACAAGTAAAAATTTGTGGTTTTAACTTGTAGTTTGGTGAAATAGGCCACAGGAGAGTCAGATTGAAGGGATGCCAACAATAGATCTCGAAGCTGTACGTTCCAATGAGGAAATTGAGGTAAGTAAAACTTTAATAAAACAAAAGAAGAAAACACAATTTATTTTATTTAATATAAATATTTATTCGAGTAAAAAACATTTCTTCACATTTGTAAAACTTTATCTTGCCATGGAACTGCACATACAGGATTAGAATAGTGGCAGAATTTGTTACGAATTTCTTTACTGTAATCTGAAGAGTTGCTGCCCCTCAACTTCTGTAACTCTTGGAGCTGTACATCGGAATGCCATTGTGTTTTATTTACTTCACCTGTGACAGTGTTTTCCACATCTACAGAATTTATCAAATATTGTCTTGGATTCCGTTTTCTCAAGAAATTGTGCAGATAACAGCAGGCAAGCACAATAATTGTCCCTTTTTCTGGTGACAAATTGTTAGTATTCAATAGAATACGAAATCGATTGGCTAAGATGCCAAAAACATTTTCAACAATTTGTCTCGCTCTAGACAAACGATAATTGAAAATGCGCTGTTCTCTGCTTGCTGACTGATGGTTATACGGTTTCAATAAAATGTTCCATCAAAAGGAACGCATCGTCAGCAACGATAACAAATGGAAGTGGTTCTTCACTCGAAGGGAGTTTTTCATAATCTGGTAAATTTAGTTCTTGTTCTATTAATTTTTGCTTAAATTTCGTTTGAGAGTAAACGCTTCCATACGACACTTTACCATTTGTTCCAGCTTCAACCGTTTGAAATTCATAATTGCCGTTAACTATTGCCATCATCACAATGCTAAACGTTCATAATTAAAATAATATGAACCCAATCCAATCCAATATGCTATCGACGTAATTCTTAAAAAATTGACATTTGGAATCGTCAACAAGTTGAGAAATCCTTCAGGAGAAACCTCTTCACCGCTTTCATCAAAAATGACTTCTTGCTCCACTCCACATCAGTCTCAACACTCGCAATATTCATAGCCCGCAAATGGTTCGCCCACGACGTTCGTTTGTCTACCAGGAAGTAGTGAACAGATAGTAGTTTCACAATCAAGCTCCAAGACATTCGAAGAATTATTTAATGACACTGAATATCAGTGAATATGAATTCACACTTGGTATTTTTTATATAACATACATATTTACACGAATTTATTTTTGGTTTTATTATTTGTGATAGCATGATCAGTTCCTTTCATAAAAATGTGGATATTTTACTATTTATTATGAATTAATGTTAAATTTTTATGTTTGGGTTGAATGGTCCTTTTTATGTTTTTTTTTGTTTCAATAAAATTTAAAAAAAATTAAACAAATGTTTGTTTACCTCTATATATCTTTTTAGTCCCTTTATAATGGTCTGGTACGTTTCAATTGTTATTCTTCCCAAGCACTGAGGTGAAGTGGCGGTAAGTAATTTCATATCCTCAAAGCTTTGACCAGATGCAAGAAATCGCAAAGTCACCGAAAGTCTTTCGTGAGGAGAAATTCCATCCCGCATGTGGGTATCTTTCTTTTTAATAAGAGGTTCTAATAAACCAAGAAGTTCCTCGTATGTCGAAACATCCATTCTTAAAAAAAATTCTATAATCTTCCGGTGAATTTTGTTCAAGTTCTCTTAGCAGACCTAACTTATTTCTTTTCTTTTTAGATGACAATTCTTTTTTCTTCCAGATCAGAAATGATTATAAGACACGTACACCGCAGTACCACTGTCACTTTCACTGCTCATAGCACTGTTCCTTCTAAGTCCAAGTCCGATAAAGAACTAATGTGTGCGAATATTGTGTGATGTGTATGGCGGAAAGCGACACCGATGCTCACACCAAAGTGTGGTGTGTAAAGGCGGCTTTAAAGTGATTGAATATGCTACAGGTATGGAACGATATTCGCTACTAACACAGATGTTATAGGTTACATAGATATTGCACGCCGCAGGAAAAAATCTAACCATTTTCCATTCAATGGGACGTACCCGTACGTCCCAGGTCGATCGAACTAGAGTGAATCATACTCAGACATGATGTTACTCTTAATTGTTTTGTATTATTAAGTTCCGTATTCTGTTTGTTGGGTAGAAGTTTTCCGTTTTTCGCAACGTAATTTTTTTAAATCAAATTTGACTGACAATATACATTATATTTGAGAACCGTAGGAAGGTCAAAGTGTTTATTGAATAGTTGTTTTACGTTTTTTCCAGATAAAATTTGAATTTTTTGATTCATAGCATCCAAGTTTTTTTCTATATTCCACGAACAATGGTTCCGTAATAGAACGAGGAGAGCAAAGTATAGAAGGTCCTTGCGATGCTCATAGCAAGGACTTTTTTCATCAAACCATTTCGGATCTCTAGTATTTGTTATCCTTATGCATTCCAAGGCCATTGTCCTCTTATATTTCTTTCTTGTGGACGTTCTCTGAAAATTATATTAAATACTTTGAACTGAACTTTACAAACGTTAAAAAATTCATTAGTTGGTGCCTTCAGACTTCCAAAGTCACTTCTTTCAGAATAATTTTTTGCAAAGATGAACAATTCCGAAGTTTTTAAAAATAGTTTGAAACAATTTAAACATTTGTTCCTTAAAAGCATTTTAAAAGCAATATATCCAATAAAATATTGCATTGCTGTTGTTTCTAATGTGATTTTAGTTTCGATTTCCATATCACAAATGACTTTTTCGTACAGAGTTTCATCGCATACGATTTTCTTACGATATACGAAGTTTTTGGAATATTAGTATGAGTTGGGGATAAGTCTACGTTTAAAAATTCTACATCATCATCACAGTTACTGAAAGGAGAAAAATTAATAAGATTTGACGAGAGAATTTTCGACATCAAAACATTAAATTCGTAAACAGACGGATTTCTGTTGTAACCACCTTTGATGCGAATAATAGAAAATAAATTTTCTAATACGTCTTGATGAATTCTCTTTGTTAGTAAATAATCCACGTTCTCATATAGGCCATTGCTTATATCATGACAAAGTAATAAGACGCCGTTTATAGTTTGTTCCATTCCTTGTAAACAAAAGTTTCTTGGAAGGTTAACTGATTTTTGTATATCTTTTAAGTAAGACAAAAATTCTTTCAACTCATTATAAGCTGGATTCTCTAGCTGAACTCCCCGCCTTAAAACATTCTTGTCATAATGTGAACCAGTATCCATGCAGTCAAATACATTGTTCACTTTTAGTACGAACTCTTTCGTTGCTACAGCTTTATTAGAGCTTTCTTTTAAGGAATTAAAAGATGCCGCAGTTGTCTGGCTAAATATTTGCGTTGCAAGGTGAACATGCATTTTTTCGAAGGCATTTCGTGCTTTATGGCGACTTCTAAATTTTGAACATGTCTTAGCTACGTTATCAACTTCCAAATTGTATATTTCTCTGATAACATCAAAATACACTTTACCATCTGGAGTTTGTAGATCTGATTTCAATAGAACATTACGAAGTGATTTTAACAAATGAGGGAAATCATAAAAACAAAATATTTTTTCATCATTAAAAATTATAAATGGGTTTTCTTCAGAAACACCTAACATTTTATAAGCTTTTCTATTATTGGCCCCGTGGTCGCAAACAATAGCAGATACCTTTAGACCAAGTTCTTGACAGATTTTCAAATTGTTTTTTATAATTTCGCTTAGGTTATCCCCATTTACACCGTTTGCTGGAACATAATAGTTTAAAACACTTTTCCAACTATCAAACCATTTAGCATGAAAACACATATTTCATTAGCAAACAATCTACTTCTTCCTACACCAAGGTCTTCGAAACCATCTATTAAATCATTTTTTATATTATATGTGAGATTTTTACGAATCCTAATTTCATCAAATATCAGGACAATACAACGTTCTCGCTGGTTTAATAAAGCGAACTTTGACTTAAGATACGAATTTTGTTTTCATTGTTTTCATATCCTGGTTGTAATCCTTTTACACGCGCACCATACTTACTCTTCAATAAATCGATTGTAGTGTGTGCTGTGTGGCTTGTGGCATCATCCTGTTGAAACCACATGTCATCCAAGTCCGTGTCTTCCAATTCGATCCAAAAATAATCGGTGATCCTGGCGCGATAACGCTGACCATTCACAGTAACGTGACGATCGTTATCGTCGACGAAAAAATATGGCCCAATAACGCCGCCGGCATGCAAACCGCACCAAACAGTAATTTTTTGTGGATGAAGTTGTGATTGATGAAGCACATGTGGATTTTCACCCGACCAATAACGCATATTTTGCTTATTGACGAACCCATTGAGCTAAAAATAAGCATCGCCACTGAAGATGATTTTGCGATGAAATTCATCATCTTGGCGCATCTTCTCCAGAACCCAATCGGAGAACGTATGTCGCTTCAAATGGTCCATCGGCTTCAATTCTTGAGTCTTGGTGCAAACCAAGATCCTTAGGCAAAATACGCCATAATGTGGTCTGAGCGATGCCCAATTCTTGAGAACGCCGTGGAATTGACTGATTTGGATCGTTTGTTACGGACGCCTGAACGGCAGCGATAATTTCGACACTTCGACCAACCCGTTGTCTCACTGGCACGGCAACGTCACACAAAGAATATGTAGATTTTTACACTAAACTTGTTATTGCCTGTCTACTAGGGCGAGAATTACGACCGAAAATTGGAGTTAACGCTCTTAAAGTTGCAGTCACCGACTCCGAATTTCGGTAGAAAATGTTTATAATTTGCAGACGTTGCTCGTTCGTGTACTTTAACAATGATGACAATGTTGAGTTTACTGAATAAATTGACAGTGACTGTTTGATGATTAGTGAAAGTGTGCCTTCACAAATTAAATTCAATGGCGCTGAGTTGTTACTGTGCGCTGGCTGGCTTGCTTCTGCATTCTAATATGGCTTGACTTGCTTTTTACTCTGCTTCAGTGTAGACCTTTCTTGGGGGTGCAAAAGCATATTATGCCTTTGATCGCATTTTTGACATCCTGTTAACTAGAATGATGGGGAGAAATGGCCAACATTCAAACAGTTTCTGCAGAACTTCAGATTCCGCACAGCTTGCTCTCGTGCTACATCTGAAAAGGAAAAAAATTTATTACAATTGAAAATTCTATAGTTATTTGAACTGCTCAAAGTGCAATTCTGATACTCTTGGGTGCTTGCTGCAACTTCCACTCATGACTTCGATTTGCTCTCCTTACTGTTGATCGCCTCTAGGGTCTGGAACCTGGCCTCCACGAACTTCAAAAATTTATCCATGCTTGGACTGCTTCTTGGATTCGTAAGTGATTGTTCAAACAATGTCCTGCTTTCTCTGTCCAATTTCTGCAATATCAAACACACAATCAAAGGGTCCCAAAAATGAGTATCGAAGCCAAGGTTCTCTATCGCCTTCAAAACTTCCTTTGTTGTGTCATGCAGCTTCCTTAGACTGTTTGCCGTCCCTGTCGTGTTTGATTGTGTACGGATTCTTGTGAGTTGTTCTGTCAACATCAGCCTCTTGTTATTATAACGATCAACAAGGGTTTTCCAAGCTACCTCATAGTTAACGTCAGTTGGTTGAAAATGCTTGATTAAGTTATGAGCCTCTCCTGTTACGTTGGCTCTCAAAAAGTATAGCTTTTGTGCAAGAGCAATAGGATTATCATGAATGAGTTGTTTGAAGAGGTCGTAAAATTGTATCCCCATCAAATTTGGAAAGCTCTATTTTTGGCAACTTCATTGCTGTGTTGATAGTTGCTGCCCCTGTTTGCGGAACCAATTCCACGTACTCCTGCATCTGAAAGTAACGTTCTATGTCTTGAGTTGTAATATCGTCCTCCATTCTATGATACAGTGTTGATATTTCATCCCAATTCTGCTGCACTGTTTCTAGCTTTACCTGGTAGAATTGCTGGGAAAACTGTTGATTTGTTTGAGACTGGTACTTATCTATAGATTTTTTTAAAATTTCTACCAGTAAATATAGTAAAATCTATCTTTCACATTCATTGCCATGCTGTCTCAGGCTCGTCTTTGGCTCGCACTCAGATATTCCTTTCGGTGTTGCCCCTTTCATTGTATTTGTCTCTACGGCTGGCTCAAAATGTTTGGGGACCTGTTCCTTCTGGAGCCCGCTATCTGCTGTTAAAGCATCCAATCGGCCCATGATGTCATTGCGCATTTGTTCTGCCATCCTTCGAATGGTTTAGAAGTAGTCTTTTTTAAAATATGAATGTTCTAATTGCTGAGAAAAACCATCTCGAATTATGTTGTCGAACTTTATAGTGGCACAAACGAAAAAGACAACAGTTTATTTGATATTTTAATAAATTTATATTTATTTGACTTCGTCGTTTCGTGGTTATATGTTACAAATAATAAGTAAAAATAAAACAGCTGAATGAAAAGAAACAATTACTTTACTGGTTGATGGTTCTGTTGGAACTGAACGTTTAACTTACAATTTTATCATAGACATAAATAGTTTATAGTTCATGTTTCAAGCGTGACACTAGATTCAGAATTCGCTGTTCACGGTTATTTCGGTGGCCGTGGTGTAGTGGTACTAGCAATCGCTTCTTACTCGGAGGGTCAAGGTTCGAATCCTACCCATGACAAGTTTCTCATTTGTGTAATTGGAACTCAGACAGAAAAATTCTGCGTGTGAAGGCATAACACTGAGACGTAGATTTGGCTGTTGTAGAGTTTCAAGCACAAAAAACTAGTGCGAATTATAACCTTCGAATCACTCTGAGTGAAGAAAAAACTCTCCGTCCTATTCGGACTCCCACCCCTGGAGAGCGAATATCGAAACCAAATACACCTGAGTTTCAAACCACTACAAAAACAGTTTTCTCCTTCTTCTATCTTTCTGCCCGCGCCCGGGCAACAGTAAAAGGGTATCAACATTAGGCGCGCGTAAATTATAAAAAAAAAATTGCATTTCAATTTGCTTGCGTCTGATCTCACGCCTGTAATGTGTACCTGATTAAATTGTAGCTTGAGAACATTTGCCTTTTTGTTAGGAAGGTATTCTGAGGTATCATGTTCTTACATAACAAGAGCTTCAGCCTTTGTTGGTTACAAGAACAATTTCATCCGAGCATCGACAGGAGTGCCGCAGACTCTGTCCCGAACAAGCCCAAGAGGAAGAGGATGCAGTTTCAGATCCAAGAGGTTGATCGGTTTCAATGGGTGTCACTTCCACCGACTTTCAGAGTGTGTCTTCTCTGGAGCCCGTTCCGGTTTTCCGAGACAAGCCATCAGAAACAATACCATGACCAATCACTGGTCTATTCTGATGGAGTTTAACCATAATAGGCAAGTCTTCTCCGGTACTCTCCATCGAGTCGTCGAAATCAAGTGTTTCAGTAGCTCCTTAGTCAGCGCCGAAATCGGAGGAGGTGTTATATAGTAAGTCGGGTGGGGCCTCCAGAATCCGTGCTCCGGCCGCAATCGAAATGACTACGGGTGGATTGTCGCTATTGGGAGTACCACCTGGAGTATAATCCTTTGGGATCACCTCCATACTGTTAACTGTTTCACTTCTAGTTTGGACGTCTTTGGCACTTAGTTCGACGTCTCATCTGCGTTCTTTTCTGAACCATAGGATTTTTGACTCTTAAGACTTCCTGACACGTCAAGGCAGCCAAAGAAAGGAAGGCAAGCTCCTAGACCTATTGTAGAGTTGTAAATAATTACTGCGTACCATGACCCTGAGATAAGCAAGAAGTTTGAGATCGGCCTCGACTCATACCAAGGGTGGAACTTGTGCTCCAACGCAGTTCCGAATTGGTACTCAGGAAGGCGGCAAGCGATGGCAAGGCGTATTCCTGCTCCCATGGATGTATGGGCAACCCGTGAAATTATGTTCACGTTAAATCCTTGACTCCTTGTCTTTTTAATGTGATTTTATGTGCATTGGATGTGAATTAACAACACCGAAATAAAATAAAACTGCCAGTAACCGTCAGAATCTGAATCAAAAAAGGAATGTTGTAGATATCGTCGCTTTAGGCTTCACTCCTCATTATGCAAACTTGCACATATATTTCAAGCGGATACATATGCAATCCTGCCGGCAGTTGTAAAGAATAAGTAGGGGTGCGTTTTTAGCAATAACCAACCTGTTCTTAGGGTGTTACTGAGACCTCTTATCACTTCCAATTTCAAGAACTCAAGGCTCTTCCGAGTTAGTCCAGAATCTTGTCTACAATGGAATCATGGTAATGAAGTCGCTGATAAAAATGCTGAGCAAGGCTCAGAGAAGGTACTCGTAGTTTTAGAAACTGAACCAGTCAGGGCTTCGATTGATAACTGGGATTCTTGTGTACATAATAGCATATACCATGACCATCCAGAATGTCCGTAGGCTTACCAAATTTTTCACAACGCTGATAAAATATTCAGGGCATTTATGCTGTCCCTCAGAAGGACGTCTTACTAGGGATAACTGGCACACGATGCTGTGGCGCTTGCTGTGAGTGGAACGTTTCCAATATGACTACCCGGTTTAGGTTCACATCAAGCTTCAGGTACTAGGTGTTGATATTGGGAGTGCTAATACTATGCTCTTAATTCCTGAAATGTTTACTAGTATTTCTGCGAAAGGTAACTGACAAATCTAACAAATCTTTCACCGTTGTTTGTTACCTTCACATTCAAGTCACTATTTGGCTTGGTGCTAAGGACTATACCGCATGAACTTTTGCACTCATACTGGAGGTATCTTGCACCCTGAGGTCCCTCGCTCAAAGCAACGCAGAGGGAGTCTTCGAATTGCAGGAACCAATCTTAGCCTGAATAGGATAGCAAAAAGTCGTCGTTATACTATTCCTTATTGAGGCTTAATGCTTATCTCAGTAGTATAGGGTGCTAACTAGCATACCCCTAAAAATCAGAACGCCAAGTAAACGTCTCGACTAAATACAGAAATACAAATCTGTTGAATAAATTGAAATGACATGTTCCGAAAATATATAGCTGATTGTCACAACTATTGTTTCTACAAATTGTGTCTGATCGTAAACCTCACTCGTGCGAGGACAATTACCTCAAAATTAATGCCGCTAATCTATTATAATAAAAACTGAACCCCCACCAAAAACAATCGAATTGTCGGTTGGAACGACAGATATAAAACATAACTCGCCTAGCACAATTGTTTGTGTGAACCTAATAAGCTCATACTGCTACACTCGACTGTAGTGCCTCTAAGGCTAACCGAGGCAAAACGAAAAAGGAGTCATAACAAGAGTAATAGCGAACGTAACCATCTATTTTGTCCTTTTTCGTTTCATGTTTTTTTTTTTTTTTTTTTTTTTTCTGAATTGCGCCCATAACATGCTCCGATACGCTTTATTGAAAACTGTCTCGTATAGTTCCAATCTACAAAATAAAAACAAACGGATAAGCGAAAAGAATAACAGAAGCACATCTCATACGAATATGCCTTCTTCACCCCCGGCCACAAAAGCCTCAATATGCGAATTATCCTTGCAAAACATTGTCCTCCTGGCAGTTTCTCGAAAGTTAGAGTTTAAGAGGGTGAAAAAGTTTAGAGGATGCCGAAAACGATAAGCGAAACAATTTCCAAAAAACAAAGAAAGTTGAAGTGAAAGCCAACATGGGACGGGGAAGGAAAAGAAAACGCCACAGAGACGATAAAGTTCATCACATAGAACACTGTTTGGACTAGTTGGTGGTACAGTGTACGCTCGATAAATTGGACAGTTTAAACCACGAGCTTATTCAAATTATTCAACGGACCAAGTTAGTTAGGTTTTTTTAAAAATTCCACCCAGGCTGGATGGAAATTTTGCATGTATGACACATATTTTTCGTTTCTCATTGAATCTCATCTTCTCGAACAACAAATATGTTAATGTTCTCACGTTTATCGTCAATCTAATATAAGCCACTGCTAAACGGTTGCTGTCAAGATTGGCATTTTGTCCTAGACAATGAACCGATACATTTTTGTCTGTTGACAATCTGCATTATACTTAGACTCTACTTTGTTCAGTCACTTCATTGAGTCTGTTATTGAATTGCCGAAAATCTTTTCTTAATCTGTTACCTAGTACTCTAATTATTTCCTCCACTCGTCCATTGCTAAGACCAGCAAAACCTGAAATGACCTTGCACAAGGTATCTAGATGAATTCTATGGTCCGCATTAGACTACACTTTATAAGGAGAGCCTTCTCAAGTGTCTCAAGTGGATGATTGTGATGTAGTTGGCAGACATCCCAAAAGGCAGATCCTCATAAAAAAGTAGAGTCTATCGGCAGTCGGGAAGACGAATTGTAACCTTATGTTCGGTATAAGGTTTGTCAAGCCGAAGATCTCCCAACCAATATGCTCTGCAGTTGAAAAAAAACGGGTTAACTTCAACCAATGACCTGTTCAAGAACCTAGCAATTGAGGGAACAACATTTCGCTTTTAACAGCTCCACTATGATGAAAATCATTTAGTCAAATCACGAGTAATCGAAGTGTATTCCAAGACTACAATCAAAGTAAACCCGCAACACAGAACTACAACGACCTCTTCCAGCATACAGAAAGCTAATAAGTTCAGAAGTAAGCCCACTTCAGTTGAAAAAAAATGCGCCTTTCTCTGCCACAAGGTTAACTTGGAAGATTTAGCAATAGACAAACCAACAAGCGAATTTAGGCAGACGATTCATATATTCTCGGCTTCATCCGCTTCATAAGAAAAACAACATATCGTAGCTGGCTAACGCCAGATACAGCTCAGAAACCAACAAAAATTGTGAATCTCTTTCCGTTTCCTTTTTTTTAATTTAATGTATTTCTACAAAACAGGATTAGGCAATATGACCTTTAGGATCTTCTTTATGGGAGCTGATTAGAATAAAAAGTTCGTAACTTTTAAAAAAGTCAAACGTTACTAAGTCCTTTGCAATTACTCTGCGGAACATTTGCTTGGGTCCCACCACAGCTATGAATGTCTGAATTAACGGATTCTACTAAATGGCATCCTTCACAATGGAATTGTTCGCTAGTGATACATACGTATGTGGTATCCACCTTCCTAGTATATTCGCCCAGTACTACTGATTTGACGTCGAAGCTTGTTTCTTTTGCTGAGATCATTGCTCGTCCAGACTATGAATAGCAGTCCTAATGCAGATTTTGTCTTCCAGATTCTGCTGCACACATCCAGTCCGTGCTAGCGTGAGAAGCCGGGGCCATATATCTTAGAGATTGGAAGAAAACTCATTTGTAATGACATTCCAGCTGACAGCTCCGTGTTCTTCCACGTTTGATAAGCCACTTTTCATCAATCCTACTCTTTAGGACTCTTTCCGAGCAGATGTGAAACTGCATTTGTCCAGCCCGTTCCTAAAAAAGGCGAATCTCCTTCTCTCTCCTCATACAGACAAATTACATTTACGTCCCTTCTTTCCAAGGTCATGGAAACGCTGATAAACCGTCAGTTTACGAAATATCTCGAAGCACGAAAGCTTCTCAGTGACCGGCAGTACGGATTTAGTAAGAACAGGAACGCTGCCAGTTTGGAGCAATTTCTCATTAAAAAGTGGAATCAAAGTTTACACAGAACCGTTGAAAACAAAATGAATACACTTGACCACTTGACAGGGCACAAAATAAATGCCGGTGTGCCCCAGGGCTCCGTTCTGTCTTTGTAATTTTCATTAATAATCGTATCCGCTCCTTCTAATCGAATGCTTTTCATATTCGTGCCCAGACTCACGTTCCTACTGTTTGGGTGTAAGACAGAATTACTAAATGGGGAACCACCAACAGAGCGGAATTTAATGCTTCCAAAACACAATGCTGAATGCCGTCCTTAAAACGAAATTTAAATACCCAGCCATCATCCATGAGAAACTTCCCAGTCTCTGTATGTGTGTCAATGACAACTTCGGTTGGAATGACCATATATTTGATGTCGCCAAAAATATTGTGAAATATCGATGTAAGAAATATGTTATTTCATCCCCTCTGATCTGGCCTCAATATATAAGTAATTTTCCGTCCAAAATTGAAGTACGATGCCCACATCTAATCAGGTGCTCCTGAAACCTCTCTACATTTGCTAGATAGGATTCAAAATCATGCAGTAAGACCCATAAGTGGGTCACCCAGTCAATTGACAACCTCGAATACCGACGAAATGTTTCCTGTTTCACTTTACTCTATCGCTGAAATTGAAATTACCAGTAGTATTCCGCCCTTTCAAATGCACGTCAGCTTACCCTCAAGATCACTTTCGGACGCACATTTAAATATCGTGATTCTTTCCTTAGGCGTACAAATTGTTTAAGGTATGACCTTCCGAGTTCTTTATTTCATAGTCATTATAGCCTGCACACATTCAAAACCAATGTACATCGGTATCTCTCTTTCTTTCCTTCTTAACTTTTCTTCGCTCCCGCTGTGTGCAAATGTTTTAATGGTACTAAGAATTCGTTGAGGGCGCGTTTATTATAAAAAAAAAAAATGTCTTCTGTGGTTTCATCATCTACAGACCTTCAGACCTACAGTATTTAAGGTATTGCTCCTTTTCCCACATATTTGATGAATAAGCAGATATTGAGCATACTCTACCTGGCGATATCCATTGCTAAATACCATACACCACAAACATGCTTGTGGTAGCCAGCAGGTACTGGCCTCGTTCAGCTGAACTTGCAAAACGTATCAGCATGTTCGTTGAGTAAGAGAACATGGGAACATAGCAAGGATGTCCTTTCAGAAATAGCTTACTTTCACAGGGATAAAGTACGACGTAGATCAATAAAGATTTGAGCTAGGTGATTGCGGATGAACACTTGTGGCGTCAACGGCAGCTCTCACATCTTCGAAGAGGCTAACTGGTCTACTAGGCTGGAACTTGTGTATATCCTTAACTACAATTGAGTGAAACTCTTGCGAAACAACCAAGAACTTCGAATGCAAATATTGTATACACATATATACATATGTATATGTACTTCCACCATCCAGGGAGTGCAGCGGGCAGAGAACTAAAACCAGCGCATATTTGTGTTTAGATTTTTTGTAAATGGTAGACTAAGGCAAGAAGTCCTGCATGTGCATCTACATAATCGGTAAACTCGCAAACATCAGGCTCAAGCCCCTACGGAAGAAATAAACGAAACTACTAAAGAACGTTTTTTACGAGCTCTTCGACAAGACCTCAGAGCAATTTCCTAAGTTTAACACAATGACACAAGACAACATCATCGATAGCTTACGTGAAACGACGTCTGTAGAGTAAATCACATCACAGTGTGATTGATCACAGTTTTCTTCCTTCAATTTTCACAGAGCAACTGGGTGGTTGCCTGATCAGCAAAGGATCAACAAAATTTATCATATTATGATCAGTATTATAGAGGTCCGAACACTCCCAGCGTCTAATATATGTTAGACTCAGACCTCTACCCAGTTGCAGCCAAGATACGAATGTCTCAGACGCCACAACAATTGAGAAATAATGTGGGTAGATTTACCTTTGGCTGCTATTGAATTAGAGGAAAAGAACATCTTTTGAAAGTTTTACCAAAAAATAACACCTGTGTGTCAAGCCAACATGACCCGAAAAGCTCGGCGGGTAATCCGTGCTGTCCGAGGGCATTGTTATGCTTAGGTCCAGAAATTGCTTTCAGTACTTCATTTTGGTCAGGCGGAGAAATCTTGGTTTTTGTCGCCGTTATGTTCACCCCGCTATTTATATTAGCCTGCAGAATTGGTTGCTCCATATCGTCAGCACCGATTTGGAATCTAAAACACTTTTAAATTTCCTTGCTCATCTCTACATGTTTCTGTTCAGACTTTGTTGGCCTGACACATTTTTTTATCCTTTAGCAAAACATTCGAACGTTGTTCTTAGAGTAGCTCCTCTCCGAGAAGCCGTTCTTTCAACAACGCAACTTTTGACGGCCTGTGTAACTCGGCAAGCTAGCACGATATCGTGACTAAGAGCAATGCTGCTGAATAAAACTCTGATTGCAGGTGCTGATAGCGGCCAATATATTACGGCAGGGATAAGCATGGGATACCCGCTAGGTGACATTCTGTCTTCGCTGTAAAGCGCATGTTGGTTAATATAATGCTTAATGCTTTCAATAGCTCTAACGTGTACACCCAGGCCTATCCAGATGATGAAGCTGTACTGTATCTTGGATTATGCCTAGTAATTTTCTACTGTAAAGCGCAGGTAGCCCGGGACAATTGGAGATATGGGATTTCAGTCAATTTTTTCAAAACTGAGGTTGTCTTCTTGGCGAGAATGTGGAATTTGACTGGTCTGGCTCATATGGCGCTTTAATGGTGATGCCTTCGTTTCTACGACAAAGCTAATAATTCAGGTGTCATCTTGGATAACAAACTTTTTAGGACTAAACACATCACGTCGAAAACCTAAAAGCCGCTGTGTTTCTTCTTCTTTCTCTTGATATTTGTATCATTGCCGGCACTTTCAAAACCATCTTATGTTTGAAAAGAAGTGAACTCTGGTACAACATGTACTGGAGTTTGAATGGACATGCCGTCTGATACATAATCAGCAGGGCTTCAATTGATGCCATAATTCAAAATCAACTTTCCCTGTGCCAAGATTGCTTTCGTCCAGATTTTACTCGTATAGTGTCCGTTGTGGATCTAAGATGCGATGTCTTTTTAGAATACGATAACGTTCGATTTCACTCCTCATCAGGAAAACTTGAATCTTCTATTCTGTGAAGAATCGTGGGGACGAAGTTTCTGAGACCGCAGTAGGTCTCAGGAGAATTGTAGGACTGAGAATTGTCAACTACCGGTTATGCAGTCGCCATCACAAAATTCCAATTCTTTCATATTTTATGAGTACCATAAGCGTTAAGAAAACGCCTTTGATAGACAACAATTCTAATTACCGATGAGATGTCCCCTTAAAAAGTCATTGCTGTTCGTTGTTCATTTAGCCTTGGAGTACCGCCTTTTGATCGCTGACAAACATACGTTTTCGACATGACCATTTTTATTGCAAGAATCACAAACTAAATCTAGATACGCTAGTCCTGGGCAAATCCTTCTTCCTTGGCTCTCATTTGTGCTCTTTCTCTTGCGGCTGCAATGAACCGCGCTAACCATAATCAAAAAGTCTGTTCCCCAGTGATTTTTAAAATATCGCTCCCTAGTTGTGTTGACTCGTAGGCCATGACAATATCTTCAATCACCTCACTGCTGGATTGTTTGGGTAAGCAGCTGCACTGCAGACGGTACCATGAGGTGTGTGGAAGCATCTTCTTTCCAATTTCCTGGAATCCATTTCGCGTAGGTTGGAGAAATTTACAGCACGAAGCATGACACCAAAACATGAAATTTTGTTGAAAATGCCAAGTAAGGCTTATCCTTGAATTCGAATTCTGTGCAAGTGTGTGTTCTAACGTTCTTTGTTGATAAGCAGCCCAATCATAAATTTATCACATTCCGACAGGAAATAAATGATAATCTCGGGATGGTGTTTACCAATATTCGTTCTGGAATCGAACGTTGTTCGAGTCAAAGACCTGCTCCATCGTTGCTGCTTCAATAATTGGTGAACCGCTTCTAGATCCATTATATTGCACCAATCCTCGTCACAATCAAACTATGTTCAATTTAAGTAATGTTGCCATTGCATTCAAATGATTTTAACCCTAGAATACGTGAATTTAACATGCACTTTTCCAATATTTTTGTTTAACAAAGCAACCGTTTTTCTATCATCCGTTAGCTCAAAGGAGTGCATTAGCCCATTATTGTGTAGTTGATTGTTGTGAGAATCAGAAGTTTGTTGTCTTTTTTATTCATGTGATATTCAGTATTCCGTAAGTCACAACGCTTTTCTTACGTACATTAGTTGATATAGAAAAAATTTACACGTTCACTTTACGCATTATTAGTAATAATGTTCGTGTTTTAGAACGTTAGTTGGACTGATATTCATATTATATTTATGTTAGTTTTATAAGCCATTTTGAATGAAGCAATTCATGAAACTGAGAACTGTTTTAGGTCAAAATGTCAGCACGAGCGCGTGAAGAACGCCTGCATAGGATAGGTAGGATTTATATTTGAAGTATTAGAGAACAACGAAAGTGGAGAGGAAGATGCTGTTCATAGCGAATCAGAGGAAGAATCGCTGTTTGAAGGCGATAATAGTGACAAGGATTCCGATTATTTGCTAACTGAAGATGAAGCAAACAATGGAGGAGTGGACAACGATCCAAGTGCTCAAATCATTTCCGAAATTCGTTGTGCAGAGCCAGGCGCGAACGCATTGGAGGTAGGGGTTTAGGGTGTTCAAACCCGAAATATCTGAAATGAAATATAAAAATATGAAAATTCATACGACAATTTCCTTGTAAGGAAAAAAAGCACTATCGTTCCATATCGGCAACGTTGATGCCGATCTAACGCCGATCGGATCCAACAAGTACACTAAGACCATCTTCTGCTTCGATTTCTATTGATCTGTGGTAACCGGTAGACAGCGACGTATTACGCATTATTTAAGAGCAGTAGACCGAACCGAAAGCTTCTCAAATTTTCAGTCTTAACATTTTACTTTTTCAAAAATCGCCAACATAGCGTATAATACGAGTACAAAGCGTGGAAAACCCGCATCCCAACACCAAGAGAAATAACCTCAAACTTCAAGACCGCGCTAGTTAAGGCAATGGGATTATGAAAGAATGAACAACTTTAATGCAAAGCTGAATTTCGAGATTGGCGATTGGATACAAGCTGAAAATGTGCAACAACGGTATGAACAGGCCATTACCAGGCTCCTCCAATGGAAATCAAAGCCGAATAGAAATACTGCAATCCTGAATTAGTGCCACAAGGACTGAGTTCGCACCAAAAGATGAACTCCTCTACGAAGGACAAGTTTTTGTCAATCATTTGAATAGCGCGGGTGCATACACAAAGTATTAGTTAATAAAAAATAACGTCAAACGTTTTAAAGAAATATTTTTTCCTGTCCTTTAACCAACTTTATCAACTTAAGTCTAAATGCAAATAATCACTTCACATGTATTTATGTTTTCAATTTTGATTATTAAGCTTTACTTCTTAGAATTAGTTACATATGTCCAGTACGCTACCTGGGGAATGAACTTCATGTGCAGGTGTATGGTATCAAGTTGATTCTCATTGAATGTTGGAATCCATTCAATGTGAAATTAAGTTATATAAGCTATCGTATTCAAAATGAAATTATGGAAGCTGCAGGGAAACTAACAACGATGAATATTGCAACGTATCAACAAATATTTTTCTGTTCGGATGGCATTGAACAGTTTTCAATATGCATTCGTTATGTAGATACAAATTAACAAAGAATACATATTCAATTCAGGGAGACTTTTTGTGTTCTATTCCTGTTGATGACGTTACCGGAAAAGGGTTTGCAAGTACGTTGCTGACCACGATGAAGGACTTTCTCATAAATTTGACTAATATGAGACGGCAAGGTAACTGTCAATAATTAACAGTATTTATGTGAATAAAAATGTCCCTTAGGCCGATTAGGTAATATAAATATCTGCTCTTCATTAAAGTATCTGAATGAAAATAATTTGAAAACCGAAGGAGTTCAACCTCATGCACTACTAACTTCTAAATTTATAGTATCTTTAGTAGTAGTAAAGTCGATTTTCTGCTTAATGAAAAATGTAAGTGAATTTAAACAAAAAAAAGTGTGATCTCAGCTTCTGCATCGAATATGTCAACCATGTTCATGAGGAAATAAATGAGATGCGTCAAGTGCGTCCGAAGTGAAATTCAATGACATATTTGCTGCAACTTATATAATAGCCCCGCGGGACGTAGAAATACAGAAGAACCGTAACAACTATGAAGGAGGTCCAGAAGAATATTTCCGTCGATACATCTTTGTCCCTTTTTTGGACCACTTATCAATGCAATTGAGGACTAGATTTCTTGATCATCGTTAACTGCTTTAAAAAATTCAAAACATTCGACTGGAAAAGTGTTCTGAGCTGGAAGAAATACGTAGTATTTTTAACATACATATTTGCAAAAGAATGACCAAAGGACATCAAAGGATCTACTAACGATGTTGTAGCCCAAAATGACGATTTTATTTTTTACGTATTCTTGATGTTTTTAAAAACGTTAAACGAACTATGGTTGCAGATATTGCTTAAATATTACGATGGATAAACTGCCAAAAACATTTATTGTCGCTCTCGACTGTTGCGATTCTACATTGTATCAAACAATGCATCGCCTTATGCAGATCGACGCAACTCTTCCCGTATCTGTGGCTTTGAGCCAACGGTCTTTATCTTGTCTTCGCATATTGAAAAGGTATCTGCGTGTTGCAACGCAACAAACATCGTTCTGCAATCAAGGAAATCAGCTTCTTACAAGCTGCATTTTTCCCTCTGGCATTTACCAATTTCAAAAGGCCGACGGCAAACACGCATCAGCTGACGTAACTCACAGCAAAATTGGGCACTCAGAAAAGAGCACAAGCAGCCGCAACACATTAGCTGTGGAGGCGCTAGCATGGGAGGGGTTCATATAAAAAATGATATGCTTTCGACAATTAGCCCAGCCCAATGAGTGAATTCTGCAGTGGCGATTAGCACATAAGCGTGTGTTGGTGATGTATGCACTCGCTGGTCAACGAAAAACCAAATACGCTATGCGGTAGCAGCTAAGACTTTAACAATTTCCGCAAAGGACCGCAATGGGTCATTGACCAGAAAATATGCCTTCAAGAAATAGCTGGACCAGGAAGGTGTCGTTATGACAAATGCGGCGAATGGTTGGGCATTCCCAGTTAAACCAACAGAGTGACCGCACTTGCAATTTATACAATAAAGTTCGGAATTAGAATAATTGCATTTTATTTAAGTTTTTTTTTGAACTGGATTCTGAATCGGCACTTACTCGTATAGTCTTGAAAAATATATTTCTTTATGCTAGTTTTCGTGCGAAACACTGCGCAACAAGACTGGTGAGGAGCGATTGAATGAATTGATGTTACTTAACATATACAAGGATATTGAGGTGAATTACGAAGAGGTCATTGATATAATGGCGAAAATACCAAGAAGCATGGTTATACCTTCCGATTAAAAAGTATCCAGAATACTTCAATAACAGGAAAACGGTTCAATTATTGATCGATATTCAGTTTATTTCCTTCAAAGTAATCTCCATTGCAAGCAATAAACCTATTCCAATGCTTCCTCCAATCTTCAAAACGTTTTTCATAGGCCGATTTTGGAATCGCCTTCAGCTTCTTCTGCGAATTCTTCCTTACCGTCTCAATAGTCTCAAAACGCGAAGTGGTAACTTGAGTCGTGAGAATTGAAAAAAGTCGCAAGGAGCTATATGAACGTTGTTTTTGATCAAATAGTCAGAATCAATCCGATACTGTTTCTGCAACAAATTCAGGGCTCTCGGAATAGCCGCGCTCACACGAAGATCTGCGAGGACAATTTTCTTAACTTTTTCAATTTCTACGTCAGTCATACTGGTGGCTGGACGACCGGAACAAGACAAATCATCGTCCACAGTACGGCCCGCTTTAAAATCTTTGTACCACACGTACGCTTGTACGAGTACGTAGGTTACCGTTAACATTTTCAACGCTTCCGCACATAATATTGCGAAATTCGCTGAATATAGCAAAAACTCCTGACAAATCAAACAGATATTTGAGCGCCAGAGACAGATGTACCAGCCTAAAACAAAGCTTTTGACAATATTTATGACGGAGAAAGAGCAACAAATTGGAAAAATTCCAAATAGAAACATAGTTCATATTAGACCTGGACCTACCTAAAATACAGATGCTGATCCACTCAAATGCTTCGCTTTGTTTTTTTTACAATGAAATTTATGATATCATTTTACGTGGAACGAATAAGGAATCCAAGTTGAACGCTACCTTAACTAACTTGTCCTTAGATGAGTATAGAGTATAGAGCAACTAAACTAATTTAATTTGCTGGTTTAATTTGCTCATCAAATGTCTCAATTAAGATAATTACAGATCTGGTTCGTACTGTACAATTGACGAACAATTGGTAGGTTTCAGGGGAAGATGCCCTTTTCATATTTACATGAGTAATAAACCAAATAAGTGCGGAAGAAAAATATACCTATTATGTGACAGTGGAACATATTACATGGCCAATGCAGTCATGTAAATTGGCAAGGGAAGTGTACCCAAAGGTGTTCCAGTAGCCCAGTGTTATATAGAACAAATGCTGACACATATAAAAGGGTATTAGTTGCACCGACTTATGACTGTACACACAGTATTCGCTTGTATGTCCCACACACTTATTTCAAGAACCATGCTAAAGAATTTAATTTTGGTGGGGGCGAATGCCCCCATTTATTCGGCTTAATATAGGCTATAACTTAAAATTAAACTTAAACTTAAAATCGAGATTGGTTGGAGTGGTGAAGGAGAACGGATTTGAGGTTGGGAGTGGTACGGTGGAAGTCAAAGACAAGGGTTTGAATTGATTTTTCGTAGCATACGGGAGATTGGTACTTTCGCGCCATAGGAGGTGTGGTGGGTTGGTAGATAGAAGAGACGAAGCGTACGTAGATTACGAGGGTTAGTGTTGAGGAAAATAGAGTTGTGAAGGGACGCAAATCCAACGTGACCTGAAAGTAGTTTATAAATTAAGCGAAAGTCGGTTGCATCCCTGCGTTCCTCAAGGGTATTTAAGTTAATAAGGTTGAGACGATTTTGATATGGGAGCAGAATAAAAGGATCGTCCCAGGGCATACCTCGAAGAGCAAATCGAAGAAAATCGAGCTGGGTGCTTTCGATTATCAAGATCTGAACGCGATGATATGGAAACCATACTTGACTGGCGTACTCTAGGAAAGGGCGAACAAAGGTAATATAGAGGGACCTAGTCACGTATGGGTTGGTGAATTCTTTGCACGATCGTTTAATAAAATCTAGTGCAGAGTTGGCTTTAGGGATTATAAGAAGTTGAGCTCCTTATAACACAAAATGCGAGGTAGCGAACAGATTGAACGGAGATCAACGTAAATCCTGATCTTTTTAATAACAACCTTTCCTCAAATTCCATAATTAGATGTAATGATGATCATCACAATTTGAATGAAGAATCTTTGGTGCACTACAAACCAAAATATCAGAAGTCTTCGCCAAAATTTCGATGTATTGGTTAGCAGTCTTGAAGTCCTTGAAAATCTTTCTGAAATTATCTTTGTATCCGAAATTTGGATTTACTCTTGTGAGATAAATGATTACAGTATTCCTGGCTATGCAGTAGGTGGAGTGGGTGCGTTTGTGAAAGATTTGTATAATAAAAATATCTTTTTCCATATGCAATGAATCCTTTACTTTTGCTTGTGTATATAGATTTAATTCACAGCCATTTAATGTGTTTCTTGAAGAATTCTCGTATTTTCTGTCCAATCTGAAAGCTGCTAATCTAATTATTTTAGGGGACTTTAACCAGGACTTCCTAAACTCATGTCAATCGTTGGATTGTTACCTTGCCCTTATCGCCGAACATGGATTTACCGCTTTTGTTAATGAGTGCACAAGACCAATTGCTGGCACCTGTCTTGATCACGTTTTTTGTCGTTTCTCAAAAATTCGGTCTAATCAATGTGCTGCTGTTAATATTGATCTTAAAATTTCTGATCACTGTATTACCGGTATTCTGATTCCTATTTTTGAAAAGAAGAGCAATGTAAAACATTCATTGACTAGTGTGACAAAGATTAACTATGTTTGCCTTAATAGTGTATTACGCCGCATTAATTGGGATGCTATGCTGAGGAAAATTCTTCTAAGGCTTATGATTCATTTATTAAAATTTTAAAAAAACTCCATATCTGCTTCCAGTAAAATCGTCGTACTGAGCAAATCTGAAATAAGGCTAAAGCCCTGGATAACGCCATCTCTTCTTAAAAAAATCAAACTGAAACATAAACTGCGGAAAAAATTAAGTAAACATTCACTAAATGTGTGTTTAAAAAGACGCTATGATCGCGTGTGCCTTCAAATCAACAAGGAAACCCGTTCATGTAGGGAAAGTTACTACCATAACCAAATTAGGATTTCGCACGGAAACCTTAAGAAAGAATGGAAAGTGGTTAACAATATTATTAATCGAAATATGAGCAAGTACGACACAACTATAACGCTTAGCGATGGTAGTATAGTTATCTCGGATCCTATTACAGTAGCAAACGAATTCAATGAGTTCTTTGCCTCAATCGGGCAATTGTCATTGTTGCGATACATTCGGCAACACTGCCAGCAGCACCACGATCGGCAACACTTACATAAGTTAGTTTGACATTTATATTACATTCATTTTTCTTTTTCTTTGAAACTTGTGAAACAACGGGCGGTGCTCATGCACAATAGTAAGTACCCGATTATTATATTAACTTCTGTATTATAATGTTATTTGAAATAAAGATTTTAGTTCATCAAGGATTTGGAATACTCAAAATAAGTGTTTTAATCACGCACCCGGCCCCAGTTTCAACATTCTAAAATTATTGTGGCATGCAAAACAAGTTGCCCCCTTTAATCGTTGTACACTACAGGTGTGGATTCGTCGACTTTCCCGAGCATATTTCTCAATCCAACGAAATATCAAGAATCGTTACACCTGCAACTGTGTAGATAGCAAAAAGACAAAGGTTTTATCTTGAAATACGTTCAATATTATACATTTTCAATATTTTTCTACGTAACCTCACATTTATTTGCACATGGATTCGCGCAACGACATGTCTTTATGTGAAGGCGAAACTACATCCAGTACATGCGCATGGAGCTCGTTGGAGTCAAATGACATAAACACTACAACCGGCTTAGCTACTGTCGCCACTACCGCAACAACAACAGCTGAAAATACGCCAATCGAAGTGCAGACGTCAATTCTTCAACCCATCGAAAAAGTGCCAGATCTTCCTTCCTTTACACCTTCCGTCACCAGGTCATTGCCAAATCCCTTCGCAAGATTTGAGGATATTTACGCATCACAACGTGTTACCCTTCCACCTTTTGCTATCCCATCTGCGCAGAATCAACTGCAAGAGGGCACAGCGAGAAACATATTACATTCCACCACGCTGAACAATACCATCGACGTGAATCGGATAGCATTCGAGTCTGCTCAGCCACAAATCACATCGGGGCATTTGAATGTCGCACACGCACCGGGAATAAATGCTACCTGGCACAGCTATAATACATGCAGGTATGCTGTTCCTACCACAGTTCCCGTTTGTAGACCAATAACACATACCAGTCAACAGGTATCAAATTCGTTTTTGTCCAGACGAGTTAATGTCTATGGAAACACCGTTGGAACAGCACACTCGGGAAGTGTTTATTTGCCCACAGCAACCGCTGGATGTTGCGGCTATCCGCATTCTACATTCTGTAACGAACCTGTTAATTTTGGAATACCATCTCCAATAACTGTTTCATCCACGCAATCATATGTTGCCGGAGGTCCATCGTATACTAACTCCGCTTTCCCATACATCAATACCGCTGCACCTGATATTTCTTTGTCACAATCACAAATTTTTGCACGTCAAGTGATAACTAAAGAATTACCCAGTTTTTCCGGCAAACCTGAGGAATGGCCTCTTTTCATTACGAACTACTTGCAATCAACCGAACGATGCGGATTCACCGACCAGGAAAATTTGCTACGTCTTCAAAAATGTCTGAAAGGAGCAGCCTTAGAAGCAGTACGAGGTAAACTCATGATGCCAAGCACAGTCTCCTCGGCAATAGAAATATTAAGAATGCTTTTTGGTCGTCCTGATGTCATCTACGAGTCAATGCAGCGCAAGCTAAGACAGGAGCCAGCTGTAAAATCAGATAAGTTGGAATCTCTTATCCATTTCGCATTGTCTGTGCAAAATTATTGTGCTACCATTTCAGCTGTAGGTTTTGTGGACTATCTCAACGACCCGGTGTTGCTAGCCGAATTGGTGAGCAAACTACCCAGTGAGCTTAAACTCGATTGGGGTCGTCACCAGCTGTCTTTACCTCGTGTTGATATGGGAACATTTGATAGGTGGCTCTTTGCTCTTGCAACCTGTGCCAATCAGGTGACTATCTTCCGACCATTGGCTACTACCAGCAACCACGAAATGAAGAGTCCCAGCAGACAACCAAAGCACAGAATTCTGGTCCATGAAGTAATAGATAAAAATCAGAACTCTTTATCACAGCAGGTGGTCTGTGCAAAATGCCATCAAGCTCATCGTCTATCGGACTGCAACGAGTTTCGCGATCTTTCTACCCAGGAACGATGGCAGTTTGTACGTGACAAAAATCTCTGCCTCTGTTGCTTCAAAAAACATTCGCTGAGGCGCTGCAACGCAAGACGACAGTGTGGAGTAGACAACTGTAAAATGCCTCATAATTTCTTATTACATAGTAATACCCAGGAACAACATCGCCGTCAGATTAGCCAAGTCGGAAGTAGCCAGGCGAAAGATAATCAAGTCAAAAACACAGCACCAGATCCATCTATTCTCTTCCATTTCAAGAATCAAAAGACTATGTTTCGGTACATTCCTGTGAGGCTGTACGGCTTTGGCAAGACATTGGATACGTACGCACTAGTCGATGAAGGATCTGCATGTACCCTTATGGAAAAAAGCATCACTTCGGAGTTGGGTCTCACTGGTCCGTCGATGGAATTATGCTTAAAATTGACTGGCAAAATTACTCACAATGAGCCGGATTCTAAGGTGGTAAGCTTAGACATTTCATCATGTGAAGCGAATGCACCACGATTTAATCTACGAAACGTGCGCACCATATCAAATTTGGATTTACCACTGCAGTCACTTGAGGCAACAGTGCTACAGAAACAACGTCATTTGCAGGAACTCCCTATTCGCCCGTACAAGGATGTTCAACCCCGAATCATAATTGGCCTGGATAACGCGAAAATTGGTTTGCCTTTGGAGACTCGAGAAGCAGATGGTTATGATCTGATTGCTAGCAGGAGCAGATTAGGATGGGCTGTCTACGGCAGAAGTAACGACTCAAGTGCGGTACCACAGCGTCTGCTGCACATATGTCCTTGCAGTTCTGTAAGTAAGATGGATGAGATGTTAAAGTCGTATTTTTGCTTAGAATCTGTTGGTGTCCAAGAAACTTCCTCTGCTAAGCAATCCAAAGAGGATGAGAGAGCGCTGCGTATAATGGAAACTAAATCAAAATACTTGCCCGACGAGAAGAGATGGGAGACAGGTTTGTTATGGAGATATGATTCTGTTGACCTACCGAATTCTTTTGCAATGGCGAAACGTAGACTTGAGTGCCTTGAAACTAAAATGAAACGTGATCCAAAATTGAAGGCCTTTTTGACGGAAACCATCAGAAGCTACGAAGACAAGGGCTACATAAGAAAACTGAAGAAAAAGGAAATAACAGCCGGTGGAAAGTCGTGGTATATCCCTATATTCACCGTGACAAATGCAAATAAGAACAAAAAGAGGCTTGTTTGGGATGCTGCCGCCAAGGTAAACGACATTTCGCTAAACACAGTTCTGATGAAAGGACCGGATCTTCTAGCATCTTTAGTGGGCATACTTCTTCGCTTCAGAGAGAGACCTGTGGCAATCTGTGGTGACATACGAGAGATGTTTCACCAAATTCGTGTCTGCCAAGAAGATCAAGCTGCTCAGAAGTTTTTGTGGCGTAAAGATGATTCTTTCAAGGAGCCTGACGTTTTCCTGATGAGGGTTATGACCTTTGGAGCATCGTGTTCTCCCACGTTGGCAAACTACATCAAGAATAGAAATGCGAATAGATGGGCAGAGGTTCATCCGAAGGCAGTTAGTGCTATAATCCAAAATACTTACGTCGATGACTGGCTGCAAAGTGTGGAAAATGAGAATGAGATGATAGAACTAGCTGGTACGGTGAGGCGTATTCATTGTGAAGGTGGTTTCGAAATGAGGAATTGGTCATCTAATTCGAGAACAGTCCTGGAAACTTTAACGGGTTCAACTAAAACAGAGTGACAAAGGAATAGAGGAGTTTAACACTGGTAATGAGAAGGTTCTAGGTCTGTGGTGGCGTCCTGGTACTGATGAACTTACCTTTGTCCAGAAATTCGACAAGTCAGTTTTGGACGAAAATACTTCTCCCAGTAAACGTCAAATCCTGAGAGTCGTTATGTCTATATTTGACCCACTAGGGCTATTGGGTTTTTATGTCATTCATGCCAAGATCATTATACAAAACATTTGGCGTTCAGGCGTCAGCTGGGACGAAACAATACGAGATGCAGATCATCAGGATTGGTTGGAATGGATTCGAAAATTGCCACTCATCAGCACAATTCAACTTCCACGCTGTTATCCACTTGTAAGTATTAGTAATAATCTGCAATTACACATCTTTGTAGATGCAAGCATCAACGCATATGCCGCTGTGGCTTATTTACGAGCTGAAACCAGCGGGAGGGTTTGCTGTTCGTTAGTAGCATCGAAAACTCGAGTTGCGCCTTTAAAACCTGTATCGCCTCGCCAAATTTATTGAAACCGAAGTGTCAGTGAAAATTAAGAGCCGTACCTTTTGGACTGATTCCAGAAACGTTCTGTTTTGGATTAGATCTGATGCAAAGAAGTTTCAACAATTTGTCGCGCTAAGGATTGCTAATATTTTGGAAGGCTCAAACGTCAACGAATGGAGGTGGGTGCCCACAGCCCTTAACGCGGCTGATGATGGAACCAAATGGACGAAACATGCAGAATTTAACTCGCACTCACGGTGGTTTTGCGGACCGAAATTCCTCGTATCGCCAGAAAGTGAATGGCCAGAAACTGTTCTGGGCGATAATGTCGAATCACAAGCAGAAGCCGTTTTTTACTTGGAAATAGAAACTGCCAAAACCGCAGACTTGACTGTTATTGTACCTGATCCAAGTCGTTTTAGCAGATGGGAGAAGTTGCACAATGCTCAACGATATGTGCTGAAATTTCTACAGATGCTTATCAGATCAAGACCAAAGTCACAATTCATAAATGAGTTAATTGAAATGCGGGAATATGATGCAGCGGAGGCAATCATCCTTCGAGCACAAACAGCGGTAAGTCGTAAAAGTTTAATCTTTAAATGCTCTCCGTATTTCGATCAATTAGGTCTGCTTAGAGTAAGAGGTCGCTTGGATCTGATGGCAAGTTTATCGATGTGTGTCAAGCGCCCAATTATTATGCCACGTAAGCATCAAGTTACACGACTAATCACGGATTTTTACCATCGCAAATTTCACCATCATCACAACGAAATTGTGGTAAATGAAATACGACAACGCTTTTATATCACAGGTCTTCGGGTTTTGGTCCGATCTATCTCCAAGGACTGTCAATGGTGTCGCAATCATCGAGCTCAACCTGGCGCTCCAAGCATGGGTGACCTGCCTCTGGAACGACTGGCTCCGTTTACACAACCATTTACTTACACGGGAGTGGATTATTTCGGACCCATGAACATACTGATTGGACGTCGACGGGAAAAGCGATGAGGTGTACTATTCACCTGCCTTACTACCCGTGCGGTACACTTAGAACTTACACCATCTTTTTCAACAGAAGCGTTTTTGCTTGTGCTTAAGCAGTTTGTCAGTCGTCGGGGCGTACCAAAAAGGATCCTGTCAGACAACGGCACAAATTTTCGAGGTGCAAGTCGTTCCTTGGTCGACGAACTGGAGAAGATATCCTACCAAGAGCTGGAGCAAAAATATCCTGCGGTCGAATGGTCATTCATTCCCCCAGCTGCCCCTCATATGGGTGGAGCCTGGGAGAGGATGATACGCTCAGTGAAATCGATATTAATGGATATCCTGCACGAGACAAATTTACGAGAAGACGTTTTGAGGGCAACTTTAGCCGATATCGAGCACATTCTAAACTCACGACCTTTAACATACGTTCCGTTTGACTCACCTGAAAATGAAGCACTGACTCCGAATCACTTCCTGGTGGGAAGCTCAAATGGAATCCGAGAACGTGGTAGCGAGGACGGCTCCGGATTGACTCTGCGTAGAAATTGGACTCTATCCAACCAACTAGCAAACCAATTTTGGAAGCGTTGGGTGCGTGAGTATTTACCTTGCATAACAAGGCGCAGTAAATGGTTTCACCCACCGTTGGAAGCACTAAAAGTAGGAGACGTGGTAATTATTGTAGAAGAAAATAGCAAGAGAAACACCTGGGCAAAAGGAACGATTGTTGATCTACATCAGTCAAGAGATGGAGAAGCTCGAAGTGCAATTGTAAAAACAGCAAATGGGTTTGTGACGCGACCGGTGGCTAGACTGGACGTGAGAAGGGTAAATATTACAGCAGATAACGCCGAACATTTACGAAGGGGGGAATGTTGCGATACATTCGGCAACACTGCCAGCAGCACCACGATCGGCAACACTTACATAAGTTAGTTTGACATTTATATTACATTCATTTTTCTTTTTCTTTGAAACTTTTGAAACAACGGGCGGTGCTCAAGCACAATAGTAAGTACCCGATTATTATATTAACTTCAGTATTATAATGTTATTTGAAATAAAGATTTTAGTTCATCAAGGATTTGGAATACTCAAAATAAGTGTTTTAATCACGCACCCGGCCCCAGTTTCAACAGTCATCTTCGCCTGATTTTTCTAATATTTGCTTTGGTGAACCTAGAGATGGTCTTATGGATAGTGTTCTGCATAGAAACAGTTTTTATTTTGAACCGATTTCGGGTTTTGAGTTATTAAATCCCATAAACTCTTTAAACAACTCAAATTCACATGAGAATGATGGTATTTCAGACCTTGTGCTAAAAAAAATATCCCTTAACATAGTTGATATTTTAACACATCTTTTAATTTAAGTATTGTCACTGGCAATTTTCCTGAAGAATTGAAGTGTGCCAATGTTATACCACTTTTTAAAAAAGGAAGCAAAAAAGAAAAAAATAGTTATAGGCCGTCTCGCTGTTACCTTCTATTTCAAAAATATTTGAAAAAATATTTAATCGTAGGATTTTGAAATATGTCGAACATAAAAACTTTTTTAGTTCGAACCAGTTTGGATTCAGATCAGGCCTCTGTACTAAGGACGCTCTCTTAGAATTTTGCTCCTTTATACACAAAGGTTTAGACGATAAAACATTTTGTAGTGGACTTTTTGTAGATATAACCAAGGCCTTCGATATGGTTGATCACAACATTCTTTTGAACAAGCTATACAATGTGGGTTTCCGTGGTTGTATCTATGATTGGGTCGCTTCCTATCTGAAGGACAGAAAACAATTGGTCAAAATAGAAACCAGTTTCAGTAATCCTAAAACTATTAAACTCGGCGTTCCCCAAGGATCTGTTCTTGGTCCAGTTCTGTTTTTGATTTACATCAATTCTATTTTTGAATAACCCTTTGCAGGAAAAGTTACTGCCTTTGCAGACGACTTAGTTATAGCATATAAAGCTGTTACTCTTAATTCTTATTAATTCTTACTTAATTAATAATTCTTACTTAATTCTAGGGATTCTTTTGATACGAGCGTCGCTTGTTACGCCAATTGCTTTAAAATTGAAAATGTTCATTATTTTAAATATCTGGGTGTAATAATTGACCGAAATTTCAGTTGGTCTGAGCATATTTTAAGTGTGAAGCGTTATCTTCTTTCCACCATTCGTTGTTTATATCGCCTAAGAATGTTTTGTTCCAATAATAGTCTAAAAACAATATACTACGGGATTTTCCATTCTAAATTACAGTATGGAATAAGTTGTTGGGGGGGGGGGGGGGCATGATCCTATCGAGATCATTTATGGTTAATATAAAAAGAAGGGGACCGAGATGGCTGCATTGTGGAACAACAGAGGTGGCCAAAACTGTAAAAATGGCTTTCGAGGTAAGAGGATATCTATTTTAACAGAATGGGTTCAAAGCCGATAGCAGACAATTTGAAGAGTATTAATAGATGAGAGATCGAAGGCTTTGCTAAAATCGGTTGCAACAACATCGACTTCGTTACCATTTTCTAGCAGGATAGAGAGAGCAGATAGAGAGAATAGGATACGAATTCAACGATATTTAGGTAGCCATGTTGTCTAGGGGAAATAAGTGATTTGCATTGAAAGCTTAGAGCTTCATACAAAATACTTTCGAAGAATTTGGCTATATGCTAGAGTATATGGGATTGGACAATAGTTTGTTATTTCGTTTGTTGAACCTTTTTTGTGGATTGGGGTTATGAAGGAGGTTTTGCAAGCCTGACGAAATATGGCAGGGAGGTCATCTGGGCCAGGTGTGAATTCGTCATTGAGTTGGTGTAATTTATATTCGATATAAGACAGGTTCAAGATGTGAGAGAGAAGTGGGCCATTGGATAAGTTCAGGATGGATCTGGTACAAAGCAGTCGTTAGTGAAGGATTGTTTGAAAAAGGTGGCAAATAGGTTGGCAATGGTGAGTGGATCGGTTGATGATTTGTTGTTGGAAGAGAGGGAAAGAGGGTAACCATCGGACTTTCTTTTGTAGTTAACAAATTCGAAAAAGGAACGTAAACGGATAAGGCGTCATTTATACTTTGGCTGTGGAAGTTAAAGGGGGATCTACTGAGATAGTCACCGATTTTGTGAAAGTTTGCTTTATGAAAGCCGTAGGATGAGAGAGTTATAGGGGGAGTGGACTGGACAGAAGAGTTATGAAAAAATTAGAGTAGAAGAGTAGAAGGGGGTGGTAGTTATCGGCTGTTGAGAGAAATAGGGGACAAAGTGAGACTAATGAGTTAATTGAATCTGTTGTGAAAATGAGTTCTAAAGAAGTCACATGACAGCGCGCCACCTTGTCTAAAACACTTTTTGGCACCAAACGTCTCGGCGAAGCCATTACCAACTTTTACGAAGGAGCAGTGAGCACAAATGGATGAGCAGACATAGCTTGTCTCTATACTTGCTATCGTATGCGCCCTCAAAATCGATCAAAAGATGGTGCGTGTCGATTTGGACTTCTTGGGTTTTATTCAGGATTTGCCGGAGTGTGACAACTAGTTCACTAGTATTCGACTTTTTGAGAAACTTCTTAAGGAGTACAATCTTACCTGCGTTGGTAGCATAAGGAAAAAGAGAACTGAACTTACTCCTCAGTTTTTGGACCGCAAATTTAAAAACAGAAAACCACAGACATCCTTATTCATTTTCTCCGCGAATTCAGAAATAAGTGTCGTACAAGCCACGGGAAAATCTACAATGCATGAAAATGGTATTGTTAGAGAGACGTCAAAGAAACCCGAGATTATTCAGATATACAATATAATAGTGCTAAGGGTGGAGTTGATACCTTTGATGAAATATGTCAATCGACGAGCTGTGCAAGGAAAACAACAAAAGGGTGGCCATTATTTTTTTTTTTTACACTATGCTTAACATTGCAGCAATTAACAACTACATAATTTATTCACACCAGTTTTTTAAGCAAGGTAAGGACTTGCAGGCAACTCCCATGAAATGTATCCAATTTATGCTAGAGCTACATAAAGCGTTAGTGGCCCCTTGGCAAGAGCAGCGAGCCGCTGGTTCCGAAGTATGGAAAACTGCACTGTCCAAAACATAATGGTAAAAGCTCTCGAAACGAGTGAGATGGAGTCGGAAACATTAAATGCCCCAAGACAAGCTGGATCTTGAAAATATTGCTCCGAGTGCCACTATAGCAAGAAAAGGATGACTACGACAAACTGTAGCAAGTGCAATATAGCGAACACCAAATGAAAGTACGCCGAAGCTTTTTCAAAATTTTTTACTTTTTTTGTCATTCTATAACTGAAATAAATATAAATTAAAGATGCTTTTGTTCTTTTTGTTATATTATCGAAAAATTATTGTTTTTTTTTTTTTCTTATATGTGATACTTATACGTCAAATTTACGTATATTAGGTAATAAATCTATACTCAATATTTGTTAGGGTTAAAGAGAAGTGAGTTGCTGATGCAACAATTCCTTTTTGCATTACGATCTTATTATTTAATTTTTAAACAAAAAGCATTCGAGAACATTTGAAGAGAATTTTTTATTGCTATCGGTACTATATTTTGTTAAAACTGTCATAATCTATTTGAACCAACAATATGACCTTCATAAAGGCTGCTTTTGTAATTACAAAACCCGTCGACCAGTCTAAGTCGAATAGCCCGCATAACGTCAGACGTAGTTTCTCCTGCTGCAACTGGAACGACAGCATCTCAATCTACAATACAAAAAATGTCACCATTACACAAAAATATTTAAAAAAATATGCATTTGTATCTATATAAAATTAACTCACACTTTTAACCAAATGTCGATTTAGAATATTATGAGTTGCCAGCGACATTAAAATAGTTCCCGGCGCATTACAAGCCGAAACTACTAAACCACAAATGTACATAAATAGCCAGAGATCGATGAGACTCATGATAACTCCGCCAATGACAGTTAGAAATTCAGCTCTAATAAGGTCTGAGAAAGATCCATTCAGCAGTAGAAGAAAGTAAAAAGGCATTGTAATTTGTAATGCAAAAAATATTATGAGGATTGCCAGGATTTGAACCTGATATAGATCCTTAAAGGTGATTGTCAATTTGTGCAAGTTAGTGTGATTCCTTCCAATTTTGACCAATTCACTACACAGAAGTCGTGAGGCTTTCCTCGATATCCGCCGTTCCTCATTCCAAATGATATTCATCCCCTTGACCAATTTCAACAGCCGTCGATTAAGTAAACAGAAGTGGTATCCGCTGTAGAGTATTAACATGCAAAATTGACTCTCTACTATCATCAACAAGTTATCCAGCAAACAAATATACACTGCTTCCAGTGCCGACTTGAAGGATGGATTTCTCCCGTGGTAAGTTATTGCCACAAAATTTCCCATAATCACTATAAATGACGAAACGATCTTCAGGTGAATCACTCGAAGGATCTTTCTTTGAATTTTTGACGTTTTTTTACGACGGGTTATAGGTACGGCCGGAATACTGTTGAAACACTGAAACATAATCCTGGCTCATGACAAATTTACCCACTGAGACATCAAAGTCACACCTATTGTCAGAGCATTTATGCATGAAACAATTTTGTTAATTTTTACTATTAGAGACCTTTTCGTGGTAAGATTAAAGTCCGTAAAGCCAAAGGGCTGAAACACGATTACTGGCAACGATATTCCCAATAAAATGTCAACTACTAGGCAGTAGACTAGGGTCTTTCGGTCATAGATAACTTGATGGGTCTCGAAATCATAGAAAACGTTGGACATTCCAAATGCTCTGGAATACCGATACACCTGGCTTAAAATTCTTTCAATTGGATCTGTTAATGTCCTTGCCATTGTATACTGCTGGGTTGAAGTCACAAAACTGGTCTCAACACAAAAAATGCTCAGTGAAAGCTATTTCCCAACTATGCAATGTGAAGTGTAATTTCAATTAAGATTTTACGAGATATGGATAGCACTGACATTAATAATTGAACGATAACGGCTTTATTAGAAAATAATTAATTCTATAATAGATAGATTAACTTCACCACTAATCCACGTGTTGGGAAAATGTTGTTGACAGTTTTGGAGGATTGGGAAATATGTATCTATATTGAAGGTGACTTCACCGACTTTTGCTATCTAAGGACCTTATCATAGTAAATTTACCAATTAATTCTATTAATTCTCGTTTCCATAGTGAAGCCAATTTCAGAATTTTTTTCCGTTCGTTAAGAATTATTAAAATGTTGTCTAATCCTGTCAGCTCTTTGTGTACTTCCCAGACAGTTCAATGCTTCGAAATTGTATCACGACTCTACTAAACTACACTCTATGGGACGAATGCACATTTGCACTCAGGTAATAGAGATGGAATACTCACAGATGTCAAAGAGTGTTCCTTTTGGAGGTATACAAATTCAATATGAAATAAAACACTAATGTTAATGTCTATGATATTAGCTTTATTTAATAAATAATTGTATGCCATTAGTGCTTAAATATGATATCGGGCATATGCGCAGCACGGCTAGCTCGAATGAAGCGTAATCGTGAAGTCCAATTTTCTGCAACTGGAGCCGTATATCAGCAATAACACGGCAAATGTTGACTTCCAAATCGTCCAACGTCTCTGGTTTTTCGGCATAGACTAGTGCTTTCACATACCCACAAAGAAAGTAATATAAAAGTGTGAGATTACTGAATCGTGGAGGCCAGTCCACAGGTTCATTACGCGAAATTATGCGCTCAGAAAATTTTTCCCGCAATAAATTGATGGTGTCGCGCGCCGTGTCGCATCTTGCGCCATCTTGTTGAAACCAAAGCTCTGTCACGTCATTGCCATTGTCAGAAATCATGTTTCTGTAGCGCTCTCCCTTGACGATAACATTCTGGCCGGCATCGTCCTTAAAGAAATATGGGCCGATGATTCCAACAGCCCATAAAGCACACCAAACAGTGAGTTTTAATGGTTGTAAGGGCGTCTCAACAAAGGATTCTGGGTTTTGCTTGTTTACATATCCATTTAACCAAAAATGGGCCTCGTCGGAGAACAAAATTTTGCGTTGAAAATGAGGATCAAACTGAATCATGTTTTCAAAATAAATTTGCAAAATTTGCTCGCGTTGTTCTGGCGTTAATCTATTCATCGTAAAATGGTAAAGAGGTACTAACCACAAATCAACTTTCAGCTGTCAAATTGACAATCTGTAGAAACAGTGTTGCCAGTTTGAAAACCAAACCTCTAAAAAAAACACACCCTTTACATATCTGGATCGGCTGATCCAGATGGTATACCATATCATCCCTTCTTCTGAAGCAAACTCCTTCATCAATCCTACCTTACTAAGTTAGCATTTGTCAAGCCCGTCCCTGAAGAGACGAATTTTCTTATATCACAAGATCATGGAAATTCTGATAAACCGTGACCTCATGAAATATTTCAAAACACGAAAAATTTTGAAGAACCACTTCTGCGGGGGGAAGCGTGATTCAGCCTCACATTGAATTGTTTAGAGATTTCCCATGAAGCTAGTCAATGTTTTTAACTTCCGACCGACTGTGCCATTCTTATTCAAAATTCTACAACCTACAGCCTTACATGCACTTCAACGGCATTTCTAAATTTCCCCGATTTTGATGCTTACATTAAATACAGTGTCTGATACTTAAACCATGATTTCCAGACGTAGACATCTTTCAGCTTTCTCGACATGCTGCCCAACTTTGCCAATTTTGAATTGATTCTAACAGCTGAAAATTCTTTTTTTTTTTACCCACCCACGGGTGGCCGTGGTGTAGTGGTACTAGCAATCGCTTCTCACTCGGAGGGTCCAGGTTCGAATCCTGCCCATGGCAAGTCAGTTTTTAATTTGTAATTGGAACTCAGACAGAAAAATTCTGCGTGTGAAGGTATAACACTGACACGTAGATTTGGCTGTTGTAGAGTTTCAAGCACAGAAAAAAATACTGTGAATTATACCTCGAATCACTCTGAGTGAAGCAAAAAACTCTCCGTCCTATTCGGACTCTACCCCTGGAGAGCGAATATCGAAACAAACGGGTGGCCGTGGTGTAGTGGTAGTAGCAAACGCTTCTCACTCGGAGGGTCCAGGTTCGAATCCTACCCATGGCAAGTCAGTTTTTCATTGTGTAATTGGAACTCAGACAGAAAAATTCTGCGTGTGAAGGCATAACACTGACACGTAAATTTGGCTGTTGTAGAGTTTCAAGCACAGAAAAGAAAAATATTCCTCGAATCACTCTGAGTGAAGAAAAACTCTCCGTCCTATTCGGACTCCACCCCTGGAGAGCAAACATAGAAACCAAACACACCTGAGTTTCAAACCACTACAAAAACAATTTTCCTTTCTCTTCCTTCTATCTTGCCGCCCGGGTATATAACCCCATAGGCGCGCGTAAATTATAAAAAAAAACCCTGACAGTTTTTATTAATGAATCATACTGCTGTAACAAATTATTTTTCATTCACAAAAATATCAGAAGCTTAAGAGAGAATTTTACACCTCTATTAGCCCATCTAGATTCTTTTATGTGTATTCCTGATTTTGTCGTTGTCTCGGAAGTCTGGATTTATGATTTTGAGAAAAGCGTTACCTGGTTTTAGTGTTACCTGGTTTTAATTTTTACGTAAATACGAATGAGAATTACGCTGCAGGAGGTGTTGGCTGTTTTGTGAAAACAGATTATAATGTGTTTGATGTGTCGAAGTTAGGTTTTCTGAGTGCCGATGTTTTGAAATTATCTCTTAAAATCAAAGGTGAAGTCTACGTCATGTTACTCGTATGTGTCTATAGGCTTCATATGTTCAATGTTTCAGTATTTGTGGAAGAATTTTCATCCGGCACGACTACGATAACTTTTGCGCCAAGAATTGATAACGGTATTTTGTGGAGGAGTTAAAACCTTGCATTTTTTACTATGGGAGGGGGGGGGGGGTCCATCTCGTGCCGTTTACGAGTTATGGGCAATTTAAAAACAAATGACTTAATATGGGAAAAAATTATTAAAAAACAACGGTAACACTTACAATAAAGTACTATACAGAATATGAAAGCTCGAAACTTGCTCTTCAATATAAAATTTACAACAAATTATTCGTGTGAATAGTTTTTGAATAATTCACATTCAAACTCAAATTCTTGGTAAAAAATTAAAAAAAAAAAAATTTTAAATCAATATTATTCAAAGTTGTGAGATGATGTGCCCAATTGGTTTTTTGTATTAATGCGCACATCAATTCTAAATCGAACACAAGAAACCGCATGGCTTTATAACTTCTGGTTTTAGAGAATATTGAAAATTACTAAAACTATTTTTTATAAGACGTTTTTTTTTGGTATTTATGGTGATCTCACTTTGAGGACTAATATTGATGATAGGGTCATCTTCGTAAGTAAAGTACAGCAAATTACATTTCTACACTTTTCTACCTTCATTTGTAAGTTGCAACATAGTGGGGGAATAGATGTTTTAGTGGGAATTAAACCAGATTCTTCTAAACATTCAATGCTTCTTTCGTTGGTCGACACCAAATCTCCGAACGAACAAAACACTGAGAAGTTATTTAGTTTAGGATTGATTAGAGGATGCTTAGCCGTCATTGCTTATTCACAAAAAATATCACTTGATTCGCACTACGGTTGAACAAAGAGTGATCTTTATGAATATCAATAACTACACGCCTTATCACAAAAATAAATAACGGTATAAAAGCCAAACGTTTGTTCGGTTATATTTTTGCATCATTTTCAAGTGCATTACATATTACATACGTACAAACATAGATATTTCGCAAAGTAAATAATTTACTGCAACATTGGAACATGTGAATTTTCTATAATGCGAATTAGTGAAACTTTGTTATTAATGGGAACTTTGTAATTTTGTGATGAGTATTGTGGATGAAGAGTATTGATGACATAGGCGCCTACCTGACGAAAAGCACATACCCCGAGCGGAGCAACGAAGTTGCGCGAGCGGGACCTGCCGCCTGCGGAAAGAGAGTTGAAATCCCTTAATCCCGCGAAGCGTGTCACCCGTGTATTTTTAATTAAGAAAACTATTGATATAGGCGTCTGCGAGACGTTTAAATAATACTTATTAAGTTATTCAAAGGAAGACTACGTACATAAATGTCAAAAAACAAATCTAAAGTATGCTGGTATTTGGTTGTCGCGTGTGGTTCAATGTACGAGTAAGCTAAATGGACAAGATTCGGGTGTTTGAGAGGGCTTGTCTTAGGGCTTGTCTTAGGGCTTGTCTTCGCTTGTACAGAACATCAGAGTCGGAGTACAAGAAATTTTATCCTAATGAGGTCCTTTACAACAGGGCGAACCTAATACGAGTGGACAACTTCGTAATTAAGCTGACTCGAAGGCACATTGCAAGAGCAATGACCTCGACGAATAACCTGATATCTGGGGCTTACTACCCCAATTACCTTTACCACGAGAGTGTGCGCTCTGACGGCTTCGTTCCACCGGAAGCTTTCCTCTACCTAGATCAGATAGGGTTGATCCAGGATAGATCAGCGGTGCCGTTAATCTTCCATGTCGCTCGGACAGCTGGGGACAGGCGACTCAACTACAACAGAGAAGTCGCACACGGCAGTGTGGATCGCCTCAGGTTCAGTAGGACGGTGGGGAATCGCGATAAGAGGGATGCCGTTCGGCAGCACCAGCATTTCTGGTGGTTGAATGATGGGGAAGATGTTTCGTCGTCGTTTCCGTCAATTACGGACCAGCCTCACTAATGAGGCAGAGCTGACCAATCCGTTTTCTCTGTGAATAGCAATGGCCAGCTTGCATAGGTTTAGGTTAGCATTTAAGAAATATATATATACATATACTAGTATATATGAAGGTATATACTAGTGTATGTACATTATTTTGCATAATGTCTATGTGTGTGTATGTGTGTATTGTGTATATAGGTTAGGTTTATTATAGGCTAACGTTTATTTTAAGATACTAAGCTTTTGTAAAAAATAAAAAATGTCCATATGCTAAGTTTTTGTTAACAAATATTTTTTTCTTAGCCTTAATTATTCAAAATAAATAGTTCTAAGTAAAATGTAAATAAAGTCGAATGACATAGTTATAAGAATTTAGAGTAGCTTAGAGCGCTTGTGTGGGCCCAGTAAGTTAGCATAAGATTGTTAAGTAATTGTAAGCTAGCATTTAAGCATTTTTTGTTAGAATGTAAGAGTTAGTGTTAAGAAAATAAAATGCATTTAAAACTGAAAAAAAAAACAAAACTAAAGTAGTAATTTCAATTTCAATTTGCTAAAAAACTAGAGGACATAAAGCCATGCGGTTTTTTGTGTTCGATTCAGAATTAATACGCGCATTCAATACAAAAAACCAATTTGGCACATTATTTCACAATTTGTAATATTGTAATATTGTTAAACAATTTTTTTTTAATTTATTACCAACAATTTGAGTTTGAATGTGAATTATTCAAAAACTATTCACACGAATAATTTGATGTAAATTTTATATTAAAGAGCAAATTTTAGGCTTTCAAATCCTGTATAGTACTTTATTGTAAGTGTTACCGTTGTTTTTCAATAATTTCTTTCCCATTTTTAGTCATTTTTTTCTTAAATTGCCCCTAACTCATAAACGGGGCGAGATAGACCCCCCCCCCCCCTCCAATAGTAAAAAATGCTAGTTTTTAACCCCTCTACAAAATACCGTTATCAATTCTTGGCGCCAAAGTTATCGTACTCTCCCCTTTCATCCTTCTTGGATAGTGAGAAATCAAAAAATTTGATAATTTTAAGAGATTTCAATATTGATATTGAGAAAAGTGAAGCTTCTCATGGATTGGTAACGTTTATAAATGAAATAACCAGACCTACATTGGGAAAATGTATAGCTCACATATTTGGGCGTTTTGCCCATATTCGCAGTTTCTGTGAGAAGTGTGTTTTTGATCCAGAAATCACTGATCATTGTTTGATAGGATTGCTGGTTGATAGTATGAGGAAAAACAATTTAAATGACTCTAGTTCCCTTAACTCGATAACAAAAATTGATTTTGGAAAACTTAAAACTAATCTGTGTTTTGAGTTCTGGGAAAATGTTTTTGTTGAGAATGATGTCTCTAAATCTTATGAAACCTTAAGGAACCATATGTCGAGCTGTGCGCTCACAACTAGCCCAAGGAAATCCATAAAACGGCTGAAGTAAAGGATAACAAATTATTTATTAAATAAAATCAAGAAAAAAAACCAAACTAAGATTAAAATGTTTAAGAAATCCAGTCAATCATTATTTAAAATAAGAATATAAAAAGATGTGTTCAGAATTAAAAAGAGAAATTCCTGCTTGTCGTGATAGTTACTACAATAACAAAATCAATTCAGCCAAAAGTAATCTAAGAGGTGAATGAGCGTTAGTCAATAGCATCCCAAATAAAAAGACTGTCATAAAAAGCCAACTTGTATACGTACTAACGATTGTACAATTTACGACACACTTGGAATTGCTAACTCTTTTAATAAGTATTTTAATACGATATCTGAGAATATTCAAGCGTGTCCAATTTATCCAACCTGTGCCATTTGTAGTCCTTCATGTAACCCTGGTGAACCTGGGCAGAGTCATAGTTTTTTATTCCAGCCAATAACTGGATCAGAACTGCTTATAACCTTTGGTATGTTGAAAAATATAAGTTCTTCTGGGTATGATGGCATTACTAATCTTGTACTCAAAAACATTGCCTGTTTCTTAGTTGATGTTTTGGCGCACTTAAATATGTGCATTTTTTCTGGAGTATTTCCTGATGCTCTAAAGTCTGCCGATATATTTCCTCTCTTTAAGAAAGGGTCTGCAGATGAACTAAGTAATTATAGGCCTATATCACTTTTGCCTTCAATAAGCAAAATCTTCGAAAAAGTTGTAAAAAAGAGGGTGTTGAGCTTTTTAAATAAAACTAAATTTTTCAGTACTGTACAATTATTGTTAAGTAAATTGAAAATGCTGGTTTTCGAGGCTTTATTTGGGAGTGGTTCAAATCTTACTTGAATAATAGATCACAAAAAGTGAAAATTGATAATACTAGAAGTGAAATTAAATTCATTAATCTAAGAGTGCTTCAGGGCTCTGTTCTGGGACCAATACTCTTCTTGATTTACATCAATTCGTTATACAGACTGCCCTTTAAAGGATTACTGACTGCATTTGCGGATGATATAGGTCATGCTTATGGTTCAGTCAGTGCTTTGAATCTTATATCAGATATCAATTGGTATCTGCATCTACTAAGAATATGGTTTGCGGAGCATAAATTGGTCATAAGCTCAAAAACTAAAAAATGTTTTTCAATTTGGTAGCGCAAAACAGTTTTGATGCCGACATCTTCTTTCATGCAAGTGACTGCCCAAGATTTATACTCGCACACTGCACTTGCTGTACAAGTTTGTCATCTTGCACATTTTATAGTTGTGAAAGCTGCAGTGTAAATTTTTTTCCAAACTGAGACTGTTAATGAATTCAAATATTTGGGGCTTCTCATTGACTCAAAGATGACTTTTAAAACCAACATAGAAAATTTGAGAAATTATTTTCGTGGAACTCTCAGAAATTTATATTTTCTACGCAAGGTTTGATGGATCCAATTGTTGATAAAAATCTATTATGGAATCTTTCATTCTCGTTTACAATATCGTATCACCTGCTGGGGAGGAGCTTACTTCAATAAAATTCAGCCACTCTTGTTACTTCAAAAACACCTTTTGAAGAGAATTTGACGTAAACCCCGTTTACATGTTAGTTTCCATTGTTCAGGGATTTGAAAATTCTTCCGGTCCGCCATTTATACTGTTATAAAGTGCTAAGAACTTTCTTTAATAAGTCTGGAAATCTTAATTTCAGTCTTTAAGTCTTCAATCACAATCTACGTGGCAATTCTTTAAATCAGGTACGTATACCCGTTTTTCGTTCAACTGCCTTTCGTAATTTTTATAGTATTGTTTCATGTCGAGTATTCAACAAACTTCCTCATTCTATCAGAACGATTTCACATTATCCTGCGTTTCTGAAATATGTAAAAAATTGGCTTTTTTGCTTTGATCTCAAAAGTATTGAATCATTGTTTGATGTTCTGCTCTGATATTCTGGTGTATTGCTTCGTTTTTAATATTATCTGTTATTGCCAACTTGTTTAAAATGTCTTAATTCTTGCTTTAATATGTAAGGTTTTTTATCAGGGTCACCCCATCTACTTTTTTCTATTATTTTAAGTACTATTTGATAAAGTTTTGAAGTGGCATTACTATTATCTCTATTTTTTTATTAAATAATTAAATGACTATTGTTTCTCTTAGAGTTATTGTACTTGAATTTATTTGTAAAAATGAACAATGATGAAGAGAAAATAAATAAACTAAAAATATATATGTATATAAGGATATTGAGATGAATTACGAATAGGTCATTGATATAATGGCGAAAATACCAAGAAGCATGGATATACCTTCTGATTAAAAAAGTATCCGAAATTGCTCTTATCGCCGAACATGGATTTACCTCTTTTGTTAATGAGCACACAAGAACAATTGCTGGCGGTCTAATCAATGTGCTGCTGTTAATTTTGATCTTAAAATTTCTGATCACTGTATTACCGGTATTTTGATTCCTATTTTTGAAAAGAAGAGCAATGTAAAACATTCATTGACTAGTATGACAAAGATTAACATTATTCGCCTTAATAGTGTATTGCGCCGCATCACCTATGCTGAGGTAAATTCTTCTAAGGCTTATGATTCAATTAATAAAATTAAAAAAAAAACGCTATATCTGCTTCCAGTAAAATCGTTATACTGAGCAAATCTGAAAGAAGGCTAAAGCCCTGGATAACGCCATCTCTTCTTAAAAAAATCAAGCTGAAACATAAACTGCGGAAAAAATTAAGTAAACATTCACTAAATGTGTGTTTAAAAAGACGCTATGATCGCGTGTGCCTTCAAATCAACAAGGAAACCCGTTCATGTAGAGAAAGTTACTACCATAACCAAATTAGGATTTCGCACGGAAACCTTAAGAACGAATGGAAAGTGGTTAACAATATTATTAATCGAAATATGAGCAAGCACGACACAACTATAACGCTTAGCGATGGTAGTATAGTTATCTCGGATCCTACTGCAGTAGCAAACGAATTCAATGAGTTCTTTGCCTCAATCGGGCAATTGTCATCTTCGCCTGATTTTTCTAATATTTGCTATGGTGAACCTAGAGATGGTCTTGTGGATAGTGTTCTGCATAGAAACAGTTTTGATTTTGAACCAATTTCGGGTTTTGAATTATTAAATCCCATAAACTCTTTAAACAACTCAAATTCACATGAGAATGATGGTGTTTTGTCAATTTAATATTTTTTAAATTGAATATAGAAAAAAAACCAATAATTTCATAGCACGTCTTTATTCCGCCAACTTAACAGAGCAAGTAAACAATACGATAGGAAAATAGTTCAGTTACGCTAAAATACAATGTAATGAGCATAGATCTGCTGATAATGAGGGGAAATTATGTACAAACTGTCTTAACGTTTAATCATGTTGCGGAGATTTTGACTACAATACATAATTCAGATAACATAGTGGTAGTAAAAGGTATTCGTTCATTTTATGAAATATGTTACAAGTTTAGATTAGAAAGTGCATTGAAGCATACATAAATGTAAATAGAAATGAAATTCAAAAATTAAGTGCAATAAAATATGTGTTGATAAAATGATATGAGAAAATACTGAACAGATGGTATTTCAGACCTTGTGCTAAAAAAAATATCCCTTAACATAGTTGATATTTTAACACATCTTTTAATTTAAGTATTGTCACTGGCAATTTTCCTGAAGAATTGAAGTGTGCCAATGTTATAACACTTTTTAAAAAAGGAAGCAAAAAAGAAAAAAATAATTATAGGCCGATCTCGCTGTTACCTTCTATTTCAAAAATATTTGAATAAATATTTAATCGTAGGATTTTGAAATATCTCGAACATAAAAGCTTTGGATTCAGATCAAGCCTCTCTACTGAGGATGCTCTCTTAGAATTTTGCTCCTTTATACACAAAGGTTTAGACGATAAAACATTTTGCAGTGGACTTTTTGTAGATATAACCAAGGCCTTCGATATGGTTGATCACAACATTCTTTTGAACAAGCTATACAATGTGGGTTTCCGTGGTTGTATCTATGATTGGGTCGCTTCCTATCTGAAGGACAGAAAACAATTGGTCAAAATAGGAACCAGATTCAGTAATCCTAAAACTATTAAACTCGGCGTTCCCCAAAGATCTGTTCTTGGTCCAGTTCTGTTTTTGATTTACATCAATTCTATTTTTGAACAACCCTTTGCAGGAAAAGTTACTGCCTTTGCAGACGCGTTAGCTATAGCATATAGAGCAGTTAGTCCCTTGAACTTTGTAGCTGATATCAATTATGACATCCACTTATTAAGAATTTGGTTCGCTGGACACAAACTATTGGTTAGTAACAAAACTAAACTTATGTTTTATAGCCTGAGCACGGAAATGACCCCGGATGTTAATGTTACATTCCATACATCAAATTGCGGAAGGTATAACCTCATCAGTAATGCGTGTGATACTCTTAATTCTAGGGATTCTTTTGATACGAGCGTCGCTTGTGACGCCAATTGCTTTAAAATTGAAAATGTTCATTATTTTAAATATCTGGGTGTAATAATTGACCAAAATTTCAGTTGGTCTGAGCATATTTTAAGTGTGAAGCGTTATCTTCTTTCCACCATTCGTTGTTTATATCGCCTAAGAATTTTGTGTTCCAATAATAGTCTAAAAACAATATACTACGGGATTTTCCAGTCTAAATTACAGTATGGAATATGTGGGTGGGGCGGGGAGGCATGATCCTATCGAGATCATTTATGGTTAATATAAAAAGAAGGGGACCGAGATGGTTGCTTTGTGGAACAACAGAGGTGGCCAAAACTGTAAAAACGGCATTCGAGGTAAGAGGATATCTATTTCAACAGAATGGGTTCAAAGCCGATAGCAGACAATTTGAAGAATATTAATAGATGAGAGATCGAAGGCTTTGCTAAAATCGGTTGCAACATCATCGACTTCGTTACCATTTTCTAGGACAGAGAGGGAAAAGGATACGAATTCAACGAGATTTAGGAAGCCATGTTGTCTATGGGAAATAAGTGATTTGCATTGAAAGCTTAGAGCTTCATACAAAATACTCGTACTTTCGAAGAATTTGGCTATATGGGAGAGTATATGGGATTGGACAATAGTTTGTTATTTCGTTTTTTGAACCTTTTTTGTGGATTGGGGTTATGAAGGAGGTTTTGCAAGCCTGACGAAATATGGCAGGGAGGTCATCTGGGCCAGGTGTGAATTCGTCATTGAGTTGGTGTAATTTATATTCGATATAAGACAGGTTCAAGATGTGAGAGAGAAGTGGGCCATTGGATAAGTTCAGGATGGATCTGGTACAAAGCAGTCGTTAGTGAAGGATTGTTTGAAAAAGGTGGCAAATAGGTTGGCAATGGTGAGTGGATCGGTTGATGACTTGTTGTTGGAAGAGAGGGAAAGAGGGTAACCATCGGACTTTCTTTTGTAGTTAACAAATTCGAAAAAGGAACGTAAACGGATAAGGCGTCATTTATACTTTGGCTGTGGAAGTTAAAGGGGGATCTACTGAGATAGTCACCGATTTTGTGAAAGTTTGCTTTATGAAAGCCGTAGGATGAGAGAGTTATAGGGGGAGTGGACTGGACAGAAGAGTTATGAAAAAATTAGAGTAGAAGAGTAGAAGGGGGTGGTAGTTATCGGCTGTTGAGAGAAATAGGGGACAAAGTGAGACTGATGAGTTAATTGAATCTGTTGCGAAAATGAGTTCTAAAGAAGTCACATGACAGCGCGCCACCTTGTCTAAAACACTTTTTGGCACCAAACGTCTCGGCGAAGTCATTACCAACCTTTACGAAGGAGCAGTGAGCACAAATGGATGAGCAGACACAGCTTGCCTCTATACTTGCTATCGTATGCGCCCTCAAAATCGATCAAAAGATGGTGCGTGTCGATTTGGACTTCTTGGGTTTTATTCAGGATTTGCCGGAGTGTGACAACTAGTTCACTAGTATTCGACTTTTTGAGAAACTTCTTAAGGAGTACAATCTTACCTGCGTTGGTAGCATAAGGAAAAAGAGAACTGAACTTATTCCTCAGTTTTTGGACCGCAAATTTAAAAACAGAAAACCACAGACATCCTTATTCATTTTCTCCGCGAATTCAGAAATAAGTGTCGTACAAGCCACGGGAAAATCTACAATGCATGAAAATGGTATTGTTAGAGAGACGTCAAAGAAACCCGAGATTATTCACATATACAATATATGGCAATAGCGCTAAGGGTGCAGTCGATACCTTGTTACCGTCCTTTTACTTCCTACCCCGCGGCGTTGTACGAAAAGTTGCTCGGCCAACTGCAAAGACTGGCCGTGGGTAAAAATGTTAATGAATGGGCGCCACGCGATTACCCTTCCGTACAACTTCAACACAACTATAATCGCGAATTGGTTGTGACGATCGCGAACAAACCCCGCCTTTATCAATTTGTACAACGATTTCCTTACACTCTTAAGGTTCTTACAATTTTATTCCATTCGCCACAAAATGATACAAACTTAATTCTATCTTAAAGGTAGATATCTTAATTCTATCTTAATTCTAGGTAGAAAGCTATCGCAAAAACAAAAAAATAACAACACGCTTCCCCAATGACTGAAGGTCAATGAGATAAAAAAAAAAAAAAAATAGAGAAAAAGAAAACAACAATTTCGCTGACTCGAACCAGGAACCTCTGCACGACCTAGCCAAGTGCTTTGGCTATCACGACCACCGACCGCATATGCTTTTTTCTGTCTAAAACTGTTTAAGTACTAAACGCGGCGTATAACAGTTTCCCAGGCAATTGATTCTTTTTTTTTTCACGTTTTATCTCGTCCCTTTTTTTTTGGTAATACGCTCTTGGTTCGGACTTAATATTAATAAGGGGTTTCCGTTTCGGACATAGTTACGTTTTAAATTTTTATAACAAAATAACCAACCACCTTAGAAGAACTTAGTTGGCTCTGGGCTCTGCTCCTCGGTCGTCTCGCTCCAATTTTAACTGGGATTTCACTTCCGAAAGGATGAATCGCCAAACTGCACCAAACGTGTCCAGGATTTTCACGCAACCAAAAAGAACCTCCAACCACGATTTTACCCTTAGTATCCTAACCAAATAAAATTAGCGCACTTCAGGATAACGTTCGTCATAAAACAGAAAAACAAAACCCACCTTACTTTTTGTTTTCTCGAACTGGTTTTAAATTAAGTATATACTCGTACTCTTCCACGACTGTACTTTTTTTTCCTGCTCCCTGCACTGCACTACTATACTTGACACTTGATACTACTTGACTCACTGCCTGTTTCGAACCAACTGACCCTCTCAAATCTTCCTCAGCTAGCTACAGTCTCACCTCGCCGTGGATTAGATTTTATGGCTTGGTTGTCTTAGCCCATTCCACGGATCAGGCCATTTTTCCGCTGCTCTCACCAAGCACATCTCCACAGGATGTAACAGATGTCCTTAATGAGAACCGCGGCGAAAATGGCCGATGAAAAAGAATAAAAAGAAACAAGCTGGTTTCCATAGGGAATTGAACCTCCAACGCCCCAGTCGGAAGCTGTGCGCGCTACCTTGACGCCAAGCCCCTACCATGGGGATGATGCTCCCACTGACGATGGCATGAGTTTTCACACCAACCTGGACGAAAATCTTTCAAACAAAATTAAACCATAATAACCTTTGATGAAATATGTCAATCGACGAACTGTGCAAGGAAAACAACAAAATGTGGCCATTATTTTTTTTTAGAGTATGCTTAACATTGCAGCAAATAACAGCTACATAATTTATTCGCACCAGTTTTTTAAGCAAGGTAAGGACTTGCAGGCAACTCCCATGAAATGTATCCAATTTATGCTAGAGCTACATAAAGCGTTAGTGGCCCCTTGGCAAGAGCAGCGAGCCGCTGGTTCCGAAGTAGGGAAAAAGCTCTCGAAACGAGTGAGATGGAGTCGGAAACATTAAATGCCCCAAGACAAGCTGGATCTTGAAAATATTGCTCCGAGTGCCACTATAGCAAGAAAAGGATGACTACGACAAACTGTAGCAAGTGCAATATAGCGAACACCAAATGAAAGTACGCCGAAGCTTTTTCAAAATTGTTTACTTTTTTTGTCATTCTATAACTGAAATAAATATAAATTAAAGATGCTTTTGTTCTTTTTGTTATATTATCGAAAAATTATTGTTTTTTTTTTCTTTTTCCTTATATGTGAAGAATTTCTACTTATACGTCAAATTTACGTATATTAGGTAATAAATCTATACTCAATACTTGTCAGGGTTAAAGAGAAGTGAGTTGCTGATGCAACAATTCCTTTTTGCATTACGATCTTATTATTTAATTTTTAAACAAAAAGCATTCGAGAACATTTGAAGAGAATTTTTTATTGCTATCGGTACTACATTTTGTTAAAACTGTCATAATCTATTTGAACCAACAGTATGACCTTCATAAAGGCTGCTTTTGTAATTACAAATCCCGTCGACCAGTCTAAGTCGAATAGCCCACATAACGTCAGACGTAGTTTCTCCTGCTGCAACTGGAACGACAGCATCTCAATCTACAATACAAAAAATGTCACCATTACACACAACATTTAAAAAAATATGCATTTGTATCTATATAAAATTAACTCACACTTTTAATCAAATGTCGATTTAGAATATTATGAGTTGTCAGTGACATTAAAATATTTGCCGGCGCATTACAAGCCGAAACTACTAAACCACAAATGTACACAAATAGCCAGAGATCGATGAGACTCATGACAACTCCACCAATGACAGTTAGAAATTCAGCTCTAATAAGGTCTGAGAAAGATCCATTCAGCAGTAGAAGAAAGTAAAAACACATTGTAGTTTGTGATGTAAAAAATATTATGAGGATTGCCAGGATTTGAACCTGATATAGATCCTTAAAGGTGATTGTCAATTTGTGCAAGTTAGTGTGATTCCTTCCAATTTTGACCAATTCACTACACAGAAGTCGTGAGGCTTTCCTCGATATACGTCGTTCCTCATTCCCCCAAATGATATTCATGTCCTTGACCAATTTCAACAGCCGTCGATTAAGTAAACAGAAGTGGTATCCGCTGTAGAGTATTCCCATGCAAAATTGACCCTCTACTATCATCAACAAGTTATCCAGCAAACAAATATACACTGCTTCCAGTGCCGACTTGAAGGATGGATTTCTCCCGTGGTAAGTTATTGCCACAAAATTTCCCATAATCATTATAAATGACGAAACGATCTTCAGGTGAATCAGTCGAAGGATCTTTCTTTGAATTTTTGACGGTTTTTTACGACGGGTTATAGGAACGGCCGGAATACTGTTGACACGCTGAAGCATAATCCTGGCTCATGACAAATTTACCCACTGAGAGATCAAAGTCACACCTATTGTCAGAGCATTTATGCATGAAACAATTTTGTTAATTTTTACTATCAGAGACCTTTTCGTGGTAAGATTAAAGTCCGTAAAGCCAAAGGGCTGAAACACGATTACTGGCAACGATATTCCCAATAAAATGTCAACTACTAGGCAGTAGACTACGGTTTTTCGGGCATAGATAACTTGATGGGTCTCGAAATCATAGAAAACGTTGGACATTCCAAATGCTCTGGAATACCGATACACCTGACTTAAAATTCTTTCAATAGGATCTGTTAATATTTTTGCCATTGTGTACTGCTGGGTTGAAGTCACAAAACTGGTCTCAACACAAAAAATACTCAGTGAAAACTATTTCCCAACTTTGCAGTGTGAAGTGTAATTTCAATTAAGATTTTACGAGATATGGATAGCACTGACATTAATAATTGAACGATAGCGGCATTTTTAGAAAATAATTAATTCTATAATAGATAGATTAACTTCACCACTAATCCACGTGTTGGGAAAATGTTGTTGACAGTTTTGGAGGATTGGGAAATATGTATCTACATATATTGAAGGTGACTTCACCGACTTCTGCTATCTAAGGACCTTTTCATAGTAAATTTACCAATTAATTCTATTAATTCTCGTTTCCATAGTGGAGTCGACTTCAGAATTTTTTTCCGTTCGTTAAGAATTATTAAAATGTTGTCTAATCCTGTCAGCTCTTTGGACTGTGTACTTCCCAGACAGTTCAATGCTTCGAAGTTGTATCACGACTCTACTAAACTACAGCTCGTCGAACTTTCTATGGGACGAATGCACATTTGCACTCAGGTAATAGAGAGAGAGTACTAACAGATGTCAAAGGGTGTTTCTTTTGGAGGTATACAAATTCAATACGAAATAAAACACTAATGTTAATTTCTATGATATTAGCTTTATTTAATAGATAATTGTATGCCATTAGTACTTAAATATGATATCGGGCATATGCGCAGCACGGCTAGCTCGAATGAAGCGCAATCAAGAACTCCAATCCTCTGCAACTGAGGCCGTTTATCAGCAATAACGCGGCAAATGTTGACTCCCAAATCGTCCAACGTCTCTAGTTTTTCGGACTAGTGGCTTCACATACCCCCAAAGAAAGTAATATAAAGGTGTGAGATTACTGAATCGTGAAGTCCAGTCCACAGGTTCATTACGCGAAATTATGCGCGCAGAAAATTTTTCCCGCAATAAATTGATGGTGTCGCGCGCCGTGTGGCATCTTGCGCCATCTTGTTGAAACCAAAGCTCTTTCACGTCATTGCAATTGTCAGAAATCATGTTTCTGTAGCGCTCTCCCTTGACGATAACATTCTGGCCGGCATCGTCCTTAAAGAAATATGGGCCGATGATTCCACCAGCCCATAAAGCACACCAAATAGTGAGTTTTAATGGTTGTAAGGGCGTCTCAACAAAGGATTCTGGGTTTTGCTTGTTTACATATCCATTTAACCAAAAATGGGCCTCGTCGGAGAACAAAATTTTGCGTTGAAAATGAGGATCAAACTGAATCATGTTTTCGGTCCATTCACCGAACCTACGACGCGTATAATGATCACGTGGTTTCAACTCTTGCACAAGCTGGATCTTATATGCTTTTAAGCCAAAATCTTTCCGTAAAATCTTCCACAAAGTGGATGGGCTTAGCTCCAATTACTGTGCACGATGGCGAATCGACTCATTCGGATTCTCCTAAACACTGCCCTCCGCAAAGGCAATAACTTCTTCTGTTCGCACTGTTAGTCGTCTTTGGGGATGCGTACGTAGTGCGAAAACGATTCATCGTGTTTCGAGTAACTTGCTCAGATGAACGATTATGTCTACCGTAAAATGGACGTAGCGGACGATAAGTTTGGCGAACTGAACCATGGTTTTCAAAATAAGTTTGCACAATTTGCACGCGTTGTTCTGGCGTTAATCTATTCACTGTAAAATGGTAAAGAGGTGCTAACCACAAATCAACTTTCAGCTGTCAAATTGACAATCTGTAGAAACAGTGTTGCCAGTTTAAAAACCAAACCTCTAAAAAAAACACACCCTTTACATATCTGCATCGGCTGATCCAGATGGTATACCATATCATCCCTTCTTCTGAAGCTTCAATCCTACCTCCTTCATCAATCCTACCTTACTAAGTTAGCATTTGTCAAGCCCGTCCCTGAAGAGACGAATTTTCTTATATCACAAGATCATGGAAATTCTGATAAACCGTGACCTCATGAAATATTTCAAAACACGAAAAATTTTGAAGAACCACTTCTGCGGGGGGAAGCGTGATTCATCCTCACATTGAATTGTTTAGAGATTTCCCATGAAGCTAGTCAATGTTTTTAACTTCCGACCAACTGTGCCATTCTTATTCAAAATTCTACAACCTACAGCCTTACATGCACTTCAACGGCATTTCTAAATTTCCCCGATTTTGATGCTTACATTCAATACAAAGTCTGATACTTAAACCATGATTTCTAGACGTAGACATCTTTCAGCTTTCTCGACATGCTGCCCGCCAACTTTGAATTGATTCTAACAGCTGAAAACTCTTGTTTTCTTACCCTGACATTACAGGGTAGTGTGACGTAAAGAGATGAGAAATATAAGCTTCTACGAGTACGTCGTTTTTCTCTGCCACGTAGACCGCCACTTTTGTTTAAGCCTTTAGCGCGATTCCTTACCTAACCCATACGAGTAGCTGTAATTTTTTACCATTATATTATAGATAACTGATGCACTATGATTTGCGTATTAGGCGATATCGAAAAAATTAGTACTGCATCTAATAGTTCTTAGCAAATGTAAGCAATCGCTACTGAAAGATGGAATACAAAGTCAGAAAATCGGATAAATCTTTTAGGTTCCAAAATCCTTTCATTGTGTCACAATTTAGCAGTCAAAATTCCAGGTTTCTGTCTGCAATCGAATTTCTACTAACGTTTTCAACGTAACAATATTTGAGAGTGTCGAATTTATTAAGCTACCACTGTATGAAATAAAATATGCTCCTTCACTTCCTTGCGACAGGATATCATCATCATACATTGCCGTATAGCGTACCAGCCCACGAAATATGAAATTGATTTTTCATTCGGTTTTCTTAATACTTCATCAGGCTCCATTTTCGTCTCCCCCAGCTCTCACTTTGTCATCCCTTTTTACTAACTTTTCCACTACCTACCTCCTTGGAGGTATGCGTTCAAAATGAATAGTTTGCGTTCCATGGTAATGGTGTCTGAAGGACTTCTTTTATTTAACTACGCAGTAAAAAGTCCATAAATTCCCATGTTTCGACTCCCTACCAGCACCAAGTCCATGACAAAGGATATCGTCGTTCGTGGTAGTCGTCTTCATCGTCCATGTATGGGCTTTAATGCAGGTCACTGGTGCATATTTACTCTTCTGAGTGCAAAAAGATATGAGGACTCGTATTCGTATTCGTATTACTCCCTAACTGTATATCGTTTGCCTTCCACATAATTATTACGATAGTTGGGTGGAAGAAGGAGGGTGATAAACTGAAAACCGAAAGTTGTTACCACTTCCTTTTAGAAGAGATGAATAGCTATGCATACTCCATTACATGTATAGCTGTGTGTATGCGATTGTATGTGCGTTCGGATTGAGACAATGGAGGAACACTAAAGCAACGAAGCCATCGTAGTAAGGAAACAAAGTGGCAAACGTGGGGGAAATGACTAGGAAGTGACAGAGTCCGTATTGACTTCCTGCGACTAGAATTGCTACTCTACCTCTACAATAGCTGCAATGCGAAAAAGAAGGTCAGTTAAGTGAAAGCAGGAGAAGCTCGAATTGAATTCTGCAAATAGGACTGGTTGTTGGTATAGAAGTCACCCTAAGGCTGTGCTACTAGAGTATTTGTCGTCGTTTCCGCCTCTTGACATTTGAACATTTGCAATTTGGATGCCATCCAAATTATGAATTTATATACGACAGGGACAGAGACAGAAACTTATATGTATGTACAACAAACGACTGTGACGACGACGACTATGACTACTTACTAGGACGTCGACGATTGTTTTAACTGCTAGGAGTGTTGTAACGAGCATGCAGTCCACGTTTAGAACGTCTGGTCTACTGCTTTTTTACCTTAACACGAAAAACTCATGGCCGGATTTGTTATGGATGAATGGTCAAAGGCCAATCGAAATGCCTTTTGATAATGAATACCTAAGGAGTTATTTATTAGAAACTGAACCCAGGTGACAGGTAAGAAGATTTCTTCTGCACAAATATACGGTACGTTCTTCAAATTTCGTATCTATGCTCTCCTTGACCCGCTGTCTTGCAATGAGTTTGGAAAACCCGAGGCATTTATTTCAAGCCCATTCTGTTTTCGATTTGTAAAGCATAAGGTTAAGGTCCATTATTTGTTTCGAATTGTCCTCAGTGTAATCCACATATGAGATACCATAGCCTATCCTTCATAGTATATCATTACCGACTCATGAACAGCCTTTCGAACTCTTCAATGCTGGACACTGATCGCACATTTCCTATTATCCACAGTAAGCTGACTGAGAACTTATATTTGTGAAGGCTGGTCTTGACAATGAGAGATTTGGTATTCCCATGGTTGAATGTTGTACGATTGGGGTAGGCACTGATGTGTCAAGACCTGGCGACATCGTTTTATGCTTGAAAAACGTCCGGGAATTATCAAAAAATATTATTGGACTTCCGGTTCAGTTGTAAATACGCAACATGAATTTCGTCGTGAGGTCGGTCATCATCATGGCTTCAGTATGCAGGCAATTCGTCGCACTGTGGAAAAGGTTGAGCGTGAGTACACTCTTTTGGATCTTAAGCCGCTAACCAGATAGAGAGTGGTGCGAAAACAGCCAGTATCGAAGAAGACCCGGAAATGTGGATTCGCTGCCGATCAGCTGAATTGGGCATCACCAGAGTGTCAACCCGGGTTGGATTTGGGCCTACATCCATATAAGATTGTGCTGACTCAAGAATTGAAGCCAGACGAGCATAGACAACGCCACGAGTTCGCTAATTGGGGGCTGGAAATGTTGGCTGGAAATCCGGATTTTGGCAAAAAAATCATCTTCCCGGACGAGGCCCATTTATCGTTCAGCGGCTATGTCAACAAACAAAATTGCCATTATCGGAGCAAACACAATCCACAAGTGTTCGGCCAAGCTTCAATGCATCCACAAAGATTGACTGTTTGGTGCGGTTTAAGGCATGGCGGCATCATCGGACTTTATTTCTTTAGAAATGAGGAAAGAGACACCGTTACCGTCAATGGTCTCAGGTATAGAGCGATGTTAACCGACTTTCTGTGGCCAGAGCTCGACAGCATCGATATATCCGAACTGTGGTTACAACAAGACAACGCTACATGCCCTACAAGCGAAGCAACGCTCGAAGATGTGAAGGAGAAATTTGGCGACTGGATCATCTCACGGCGAGTGTTCGTCAGTTGGCCGCCGCAGTCATGCGATTTGACACCACTCGATTATTTCCTCTGGGGCTGCGTCAAGTCCTTAGTCTACGCTAACAAGCCAACCACTTTGGACGAGCTAGAGGCCAATAATCGGCACGGTATTGCCGGAATAAGCCATTAAAAATTGGGCCGACCGCTCGAAGCACTGCCAGCGAAGCCGAGGCGGCCATTTGAATGATGTGATATTCCACACATAATGACATGAATGTAGCTTCAAAAGAAATCCAAAATCAATTTTGTATCTCACACCGTTGTTATCTTATTGAAATTTTTTTCTTATTGTTTGTATCTGGTCACCCTTTAGTTAACTGCTAGCTGGCGAGTTTTTCAACATACATATTAATTTTTTCTAGCCATAAAGCTGCTGATGGCTTATGTACCACTTTGCTGTTTATTTTAAGGTCCGCCACCCTGACTTATTTACCTTACAAATTCCTACGTCTTCGTCATATGTATGTAGTAGTGTGATATATGTTGTTATACACCATCACCAACAATGCCCCCCCATTTTCAGAGAGTGCATTGTGTTGTACAGTGCATCTCACTCACATACAATTCAGGCCTCCTGTATTTGTTCTGCTGTTGATCACAGGTTATGACTACATTCCTTAAGTCCTTAAGTGGAGTTGAAGCGCGTCATGCCAAGACCGATATTTCCTTCGTTACTTGGCATGTTGACAGTTTGACAGTTCTCATTTTTGTCTCGCGGTAAAGCGTTTGTGATGCGATTAAGTTAATTCAAAATTCGTTGGTTTGTGTTATTTACATCAAAGTTAATTGTTCGTTATGTTTTCCATTTTTATTATATTCGATTAATTAGCTTTCTGCAAACACACAATGTCTTATTTTCCCCTAGTGCGCGGTCGATTTTGTTGGGGAGCAATATAGACACTCTTTACCTTATATCCATATTTCATCAACCTTCCGAAATCCCTTTAATTTCTTAATAGACACAAGAGCCTCGTCGTCTTTCGTAAACCCTGAACACATTCTCCCTCGAGGTCAAATAGTTGACCGACATGTAGTTATGAAAACTATGCCAAACCAACATAAAATTGACAAGCAAGTGCGTATACCAATTTTTTCGAATTCAACTTGCCTCGAGAAATAAGATTGCTCGTATTCAAATTCCATGACTGGTTATTAGGTTGAGATACATTAGCCTTGTTCATTGAGGTTGTTCGAAGTAGTTCAGAATAGAAAAGTCCGAGTTTTTGTATTCAATGAGAAAAATTTCCACCCGAAACAGATCTGCTTTATGTTCAATGCTTTATTGGAACACGATTTTCTGCACCCACTATTGAGGCAGAACAGATTTGTGAGAAGTGTCAAAAATAGCTGCAGTTGAATTTGATTTGATTCCAGCGATTTCTGATTTTAATTGTCTGTTAAAGCTGAACATGGAACAGATAGAATTTAGAAAACAATAAGTAAAAAATTAAATGGAATTAAACATGTTCTATTGTATGGAGTCGCTTAGGACTGATCTAAATGATAGTGAGGACTTTCTACCAATTTCTTCAACTTCCGCACAGTCCCAGGAGAGGAAGCAGAAGGCCATTTGGCTAGAGCTGTCGACTCTTCACAAGGAACGAACAACTGCATTACAAAAACAAAGAGAGCAAAGATGGGAATCGTTAGCCACATTTAAGGAATCGCAAAATAAAAACAATTAAAAATACATTTTTTCTTTTATTTTTATTTTTTCATTTTATATTCTCAATTCAAATAGAAGAAAACGTATTCACATCTAAGGCTGAAGCCTTGCTCCTGGTTAACTGCAATGCTGGAATGAACATTTTCTTCGATGTTCTTGATAATTCCAAAGCTCATTATCATTACATAGATTATGCAACACAGTGCAAGCTCGCATGATTATTGTTGTGTCTTTCGTTGAATGAACAAGACAGTTCTTATTTTTTGACGTTTAAAAGAAGTATAATAGCTCAGCTTGTGTTGAGAAGTTCATCTTTTGGACTTTGACTTTGTAACGATTTTCTTGTTTTAAGATTAGATACATTTTTTCATTCATTGTAAAAAGACTTTATTGTTAGTAAAAAACTAATAACAATCCAAGTTTACAATAATAGAGCTGCCGGAATCGTGGTTTAAGAAGACCAAGTGAATGCTGTATCACTATTCTGCCAGAACTTAGTTTCCGGTTAAAAAATGTTTGTCGAGAGCATATAGAAAATCTATACAAAGTTTTTGACCGACTAAGGGAAACAAACTTCAAAGTACAATTCGATAAATCGATGTTTCCCCATAATGAAACCTCATTTCTGGGACATATCATCACCCCAGACAGAATTAAGCCCAATCCCGGCAAGATTAGAGCAATTAAAGAATTCCGTGTTCTAAATACACCAAAGAAAATCAAATCCTTTTTAGAATTAATCGGTCAATCAGAAATCAATCAAACGGTCCTATATTGCAATATTCAGATTTCTTGAAACTATTCGTATTAACAACGTATGCCAGTAACTTTGCGATAAGCCCCGTACTATCGCAAGGACCTATCGGTAGTGATAGATCAATTTCTTTTCCGAGCAGAACACTCACCACATCGAAACGCAGTTATTTCACAATCTTAAAGGAGTAACAGTTTGGTCCACCAATTATCAGGTTGTAACATAGGGTTAGGTTAGGTTAAGAGCGGCAAAACTAAAAGTGCAAAAACCAACCCACTTAGGCCTATTGGCCCATTGTGATGACACGTAGGGTTGTGATCCTCCTACTCTTGGAACCCATTTTAAATTTCTTGCGAAGCGTAGGAGTACGTAGGAGATAACGTCTGCATTGTTTGGATTGCTTAAGAATGCCAAGTGCCCAGTGATGGCACCTATGTTATCGCTAAGATGTTTCTTATTTCAAAAGATCAAAACGATTCAGATGCAGTTTCAGCCAGATTTTTTTGGTCGCTAGACATGTTGACCCAACATTCCACCTAAGGTTTGTTCTTCTAATACCAACCATCTTAGTTCAATTCTCTGAAATATCTCTGTGGCCCAGCAACCAACATAGGTGAATGTTGATTGCCTTCTACCAGAGACATGATCGGCAATCAAAGGCGGTTTTAGAATTTTGTGAAGAAGGGTCTGTGCCGGCCTGACTATCCGAAAAGATGCGGATGTCCTTTGCAGATGTCAAAATTTTCTTCAGACCGAACAGGACTTCTTTAATTGCCAAAATTTCCGCTTGGAACACTCTGCCATGAGTGGCAGGGAGAGGCTTAGATTAAGCTCATCTGAGAAAACACCGCGAAATGCAAAATGTCAATCACAAAACTCTTCAATGGCTGATGAGTTTCAAGGAACCAAACTCAAAATTGGTTCGTTGGAGACTTAAACTGGAAAAGTACAACTATCAGATCGTAAATAAAAAGGGTAAGATGAATACAAATGTTGACGCACCTAGTCGCATTAAAATCGTCCTAACAAACAAACTGATTACTTATCAAGGATCGGAATTTACTACAAATCTTTTTAAGGATTCTTGGAAACATTTCGGCATTAACTTAGACGCAACATCAGTTCAACAGACAACAAGTAACTCCCCAGTTGAACACATGCACTCCACTTTAACTAAAATTCACAGAAATATTCACAAAAAATACATAGACAAAGATCACGAAGATAGTCTTAAATCTTAATGAAGTATTTATGTCATACAATAAACATACTGCGGTACACCTTAATAATAACTCTAGGCAGACTCCAGGGGTCTTCTATTTTATCCCAAAAAGTCCCTATGCTTATCGATAGGCAATAGCATCAGGCTTGTCGACGAATACCCTGATGTTCAATTATCCAGAGAGCAGATTCCTTTCTTAAAGGCAGTAAAAAGAAATATTTGTACGGCGTTGCGCATGCTGTGAATTTGTGCTTGCAATGCTCCAATAAACACTCGGCTAAAACTGGTAAAAGCTTTACTTATACCGCAAATGAGCTACTGCTGTTTAGTCTACAGTTCTCTTGGTTCGCTATCTTTTCGAAAATTAGAACTTGCTTTCAACGCATATTGTGAGATATGTTCGATCAGACTTCTACATTCAGACAGTCAATCTTAGGATGTTTGCTTCAACAATTTCTGAACAATCGTACCTGCGTACTCCTTGTAAATTTAATAAACAATCAGAGACCCAATTAAGTATACTTTAAGCTGCAAATTCGTAGATCTTACAGGACTGGTACATTAATTCCTCCTTGTCATAAATATGTAGAAAGTAGGCGTCTGGAACTTTCTGCCATGCGAAATTAAGCGTATGACAGGGACAAGACTTTTTAGGGATGCTGGATAAATTTATTTAAAATATAATGACTATTTTAACAAATTTGTATAACTTTCCGCATATTCTTGTTGTTTTCCTTTTTATATTTTATATTATATTTTTATTTATTGTTTTTTTTTTATAATTTTATATACTCAATTTTTTAATTTTCATGTACTTGTAAAAACGACTAGTTCCTAATTGTACAATCTGCTAATTTGGAGTAAACTTGAAACTTGAAACAATATAATTCTATCCATTCTTCCACCAAGTGTATACCCAACGAGTTGTTTTATGGTAGACCATATAAATTTAGTAAAGACCATAAATTCAACAAATATCCTGGAACAGGGATTACCTTCAAAAACCCAAACATTTTAACAGTATTTATTTCAGTCCATTAATTAAAGAAAAGAGGAGAGATAAGAATATAGAAAATTTAAACATAAATAGGAAAACCCCAACAGAATTAATATTATAGAAGGAGATCTTATCTTAAGAAAGAATATAGGAGAATCAAGTTAGTTCCAAGATTCACAAAACACAAAATTAGAATTGATAGGAAAGTAAATATTTTAATAAAAGATAATAAAACATTTCATATAAGTAATAATAATGAAGAAGCGAAAATTTCAGGTCACTATTCACAGTTCTGACAGTTGACACACGTGTCATAGTAATTCACAACTTGACCAATATTTATGAAAAACTACTTCTGTTAATCGGACAATCCTATTCGAATTACCAAACTAATAGACTAAGAGCCCACAGTAATTTTTGGGTGTGAATGATAACAAAAAATAATTTGTATAATTAGATAGTTCTTAAGTAGTTATTTTTAAATGTTAGCGTCTTGCATGCTCTAGTGGGGGCAATGGTGAGTAATACTATATCAAAAATGCAGTTTTCTCGAAAGTACAAATAATTGGTATAACAACTTTACCATCATTTCAAAACGCAGAGGTAAGCGCCCAGATAACAATCGATTTTTTAAACTCACGATTGTTAATTTTTTTTTCTCCCAAATATAGAACTAGTCTTCCTGATAACAAACAAATATGGTGGTCCAACACGTAAGTACATTTTAATCAAAATTTAAGCAGCCACAGTTAGGATGTGTAATATCAATAAGAAAGCACTGACTGACCCAGAGTCACCCTACGAATGTAGAAGTTCTCTACAGCAACTATATCATGTAGCAAGACCAAATATAAAGGTCCAATAGTGACTTGACAACTTTGAATTTAATTTGTGAACGCACTCTTTCACTAATCATCAAACTGTCACTGTCAATTTATTCAGTAAACTCAACATTTTCATCATGGTAAAGTACACTAACGAGCAACGTCTGTAAATTATAAAAATTTTCTACCGAAATTCGGGGTCGGTGACTGCAACTTTAAGAGCGTTAACTCCAATTTTCGGTCGTAATTCTCGCCCTTGTAGACAGGCAATAACAAGTTTAGTGTAAAAATCTACATATTCTTTGTGTGACGTTGCCGTGCCAGTGAGACAACGGGTTGGTCGTAGTGTCGAAAATATCGCTGCCGTTCAGGCGTCCGTAGCAAACGATCCAAATCAGTCAATTCCACGGCGTTCTCAAGAATTGGGCATCGCTCAGACCACATTATGGCGTACTTTGCGTAAGGATCTTGGTTTACACCCATACAAGATCCAGCTGACTCAATAATTGAAGCCGATGGACCATTTGAAGCGACGTACGTTCTCCGATTGGGTTCAGGAGAAGATGCGCCAAGATGATGAATTTCATCGCAAAATCATCTTCAGTGACGAAGCTCATATTTGGCTCAATGGGTTCGTCAATAAGGAAAATATGTGATATTGGTCGGGTGAAAATCCACATGTGCCTCATGAATCACCACTTCATCCACAAAAAATAACTGTTTGGTGCGGTTTGCATACCGGCGGCGTTATTGGGCCATATTTTTTCGTCGACCATAACAATCGTCACATTACTGTGAATGGTCAGTGCCATGATCACCGATTATTTTTGGCCCGAATTGGAAGATATGGACTTGGACGACATGTGGTTTCAACAGGATGGTGCCACAAGCCACACAGCACACGCTACAATCAATATTGAAGAGTATATATGGTGAGCGTGTTATCTAAAAAAATGGGCCAGTCGATTGGCCGCCTCGTTCGTGCGATTTAACGCCGCTTGACTATTTTCTGTAGGGCTACGTTAAGTCATTGGTTTATGCCAACACGCCGACGACGTTGGAAAAGCTCAGAGCCAACATTGAACGCGAAATAGCCGAAATGTGTGGCCGAGTCGTTGAAAATTTTGTCCAACGAATCGACCGCTGCAAACGTGCCTGCTGTGGCCATATGAACGAAGTCGAGTTCCATTCATAAATGTTTTGATTGTACTTCAAGCCGTTAAAAAAGTTTTTGAAAAATGTCAAATGGTCAAGTTGTCAAGTCCTTATTGGAAAACCCTATATATCGCAGCTCCTGAAAAAAAACAAAATGATAAGAACTCTCATATTGAAGTTGCTGACGAAATGTCTGATAATGTTCCCCCCTACGTCTAATAACATTACAGCAATGTCGATTGAAAATTGTTTATTTTGTAACAGCCTAACCAAACGTTTTAATGGCAGAAAGCTTACATGTGGGAAAAGATCACGTTTAGAGCATATCGTATGCAAAGCTATACTGCTCGAAAATGATGATGTTTACACAAAATTAACAAATAGCAACAGTAATGATCAGATGAAATATCATAGAGTGTACCTTGCGAGGTTTCTTCAAGAAAGCAACAATTTAGATAGAAAATTATCCAAGTGCACACAACCTGGATTTAAATATGCGCATAAAATTGCAAAATAAAATAAAACTGCAGTTTGCGCTTTTGCCGACGAACACATTTTAAAATTAAAAGAATTTTGCACGTTTAATAAAATTTGTGATCTGTACGAAGAGAAATTATGTGAGAAAATTAAATCAATTACGTTTACAAAAGAATCCTTGAAAAATAGTCATTTAAGAATAAAAATGGTCAAGTTGTTCGAGAAGTAGTGAAAGAGCTAATCAGTTTTCAGGAAGAAGCAGACACCCGCATGATCTTACATCTGTCATTTTTATCCGAAGACAGTTCTGTGATGATAAAGTCTTCTGATATGGACGTCTTAATTATACTTCTTTATAACTTACCTAGCCTAAGAAATAACGTTAAAGTATGGGGTAGGAACAATTTCGAAAAATACCATAAGATATATAGATGTGAATTCAATTTATAACAAATTGGGTTTAGAACTGTATGCAGCCTTACCTGGTTTTCACAGTATTACTGGATGTGATTATTCGCCGTCATTTTTCCGAAAAGGTAAAATTAAACCATTTTCAATTTTTCAAAAAACGCCTGAATTACAACTGGCATTATCACAACTTGGGAATGAAACGACTGTTGCTGAAAAAGATATAAACGAAATACAAAAATTCGTTTTGTTGTATGTACCAAACCAGAGCCATCAATGAAGATGAATCAAGATATGAAATCTTTTACAAAACTTGCAAACCTACAACAAAAAATGTTTTTAAAAACATCAGAAGTAAGTTCAGAGATACATATGGCACATATATCTGGAGAATATTACCTATACATTCGTTGAAGTTTTATTCGCCTTTAAGAATTTTCAAAACTAAATGTTTGCTTTCACTTATTTGTAGGTTTTCAAGGAAGCATTTTGCCTCCAAATAAATCAGTTCTTCTAAAGCAAGTAAGAAGAAGTAATTACATGTGCAAGATTTTGAAAAATGCTGTGAAAAACGAAGAAGTCCATTTCACACTTCCTTACCAATAACATGTACAAAATTAATTGGTTTGAAGGTCAAACTACAACGGACAAGTAAGAAGACATTGCCCAATGTCCTATAATATGCGAATTTGATATAGACAACGATGTTTTCGACTCATCGGATGAGAATGATTAGAGTTAGATTTTCCCAACTTAGTTTTTGTTACGAGTACTATTGAAATTTATCGTTTGTTTAAATAAATCTATTAAAAAATCGATTCCTAGCCTACTATTAACGCGTCTTGCATTCAGAAGGCCGCCTGCAATACGTCTTCGGCCACCATATTTGTTATCAAAAAGACTAGTTCTACATTTGGGAGAAGAATAAAAATTGTTATCACAATTATTTAAAAAAAACAATTTCTAGCCTAATATTAGCTCGTCTTGCAGGCAAAAGGCCGCCTGCAAAACGTCTTGGACCACCATATTTGTTATCTGGGCGCTTATCTCTACATTTTGAAATGATGGTAAAGTTGTTATACCAATCATTTGTACTTTCGAGAAAACTGCATTTTTGATATAGTATTACTCACCATTGCCCCTACTAGAGCATGCAAGACGCTAACATTTAAAAATAACTACTTAAGAACTATCTAATTATACAAATTATTTTTGGTTATCATTCACACCCAAAAATTACTGTGGTCTATATATGTATTGGCAAAATTAAAAACTCCATGACTACATTAGGAAAAGACAACACAAATATGATACTGAAATGACAGCCATTGTCAAACTAAATTTTCAAGAATTGGAGCAAATAATTCTTAAGTCTTTTACCAAATTATAGAATAAAAAGGGATATACATAATTAATAGATTATGTACTACAATATTGTCAAAACCATTACTGGTAATATGGTTGGAGAATATTCAAATAATATCCACCAAAAAAATAAGCATAAATAATCAGATAATAGAGAGGCTTAACCCGGCAAGAGTGTGGTGACAAAATGTGACATAGAATATGTAGCTAGGTATGACATACCCACATACAAATTGCCTGTAAATATTATTACAATATACCATATATTAACATTTAAAAAATGCAATTTTATTATAAAGTGTACTTATATAATAATTAGTTGCAAATGAAACACATGTATTTTTATATTATTACTGAAAAAAACGGAATTCACTAAACTTTTAAAACACAAATTGATCACTTTCGAAGTAGCCTCTTAAATAAACAAGTTCTTTTTCTTCTTTAGTAGAAAATCAACAAAAAATAAAGAATATAACAATATAATATAAAAAACACTTAACATATCCTAAAACACTAAAACATATTAGGAACTAGTGCCGAAATCGTAACAGTCGTAACATAAAAATATTGCATATTCCACACATATGGCCTTTCCACAGGCTGTACATGAGTGTTTTGTTTACCGATCTTGTTTGGTTGGAGAATCACAACATCTGACATAGCGACTAGCAACATGATCAGTTTTTTTTTTCGGTTTATATGCATTTTTATTTATGTTACTTAATTTACTCTTCTTAACTTAAAATTATCTTAAACTGACTTACTGGCCCCATGTGGGCACTCTAAGTTAAACCTAATACTTAAAAATTATGTCTTCCGACGTTTATAATGGGTTTTATACTTATTCTATAGTGACTTAACTACAGCTTAAACTAAGAAAACATTTTTAAAAAATTTAGTACATGGGCTCTTTTAATTTTATTATAAAACTTAAAACTAAAAGCCTACATACTACCTAAAAATAAATATTAATCTACTTAACCTACTTACATCTACATGTATATATACATAATATATATATACTTAATATATAAATATATGTATACATATATATATATATACATATATATATTAATTTTTTATTATTTTTTTATTATTACTTTTTTTATATATCTTTTCTTCCTTAAATCTAACTTAAACCTACCTAAAATTATGTAAGCCAGCCATGGCTAAAACAAATTACGCTGGCCCACTCTGCTTCACATGAAGCTACCTATCACTGGAGGAGTTCGACGACGAAGCATCCTCCCCTTCATCAAGCCACCAGAATTGCTGGTGCTGCCGAGCAACATCCCTCCTGTCGCGACTCCCTACCGCCCTACTGAACGGGTTACGCTTCGCACTGCCATGTGCGACGCTCCTGTCGTAGTTGAGTCGACTGTCCGCAGCTGTTCGAGCGACGTGGAAGATTAGCGGCGCCGCCAATCTGTCCTGGATCAGACCTTTACTATCTAGATAGAGGAACGCTTCTGGAGGAATAAAGCCGTCAAAGCGAACTCTCTCTTGATACATATAATTGGGGTAGTAAGCCACGGAGATCAGGTTGTTCGATGAGGTCATTGCTTTTGCAACGTGCCTTCGAGTCAACTTAATGACGAAATTGTACACTCTTATTAGGTTCGCCCTATTGTATAAGACCTCATTGGGATAGAATTTTATGTACTCAGACTCTGGTGTTCTCTATAAGCGAAGACAAGTCATAAAACAAGCCCTCTCAAACACCCGAATCGTTTCCAATAAACTTGCTCTCACGTTAAACCACACGGGACATCCAAATACAAGCATAGACCTAATAAGGGCCATGTAGCAGATCACCTTCACCCTCGCACCGAGTTAGCTGTTATGAAACAGTCTCTTTGTAAGGGCAAAAGCACCTTTGGCTCTGGCCAGAGCAACATCTATATGTTTGTTAAAATACAAATATTGATCTAGCCAGATCCCAAGGTATCTGACTACATTTCGACAAGCAAGTGTCTGCCCGTGCTGTCCCATGATCGGGAACTTTCGCCAATTCTTTCTGGTATCCCTAGAGGCCACAGACAAAGGCGTCCTAAACAGAATAGTTTCCGACTTCTGAAAGTTGATTTTCAACTTCCAGTCATCGCAATATCGCTTAATTTTGTCGAAGTCACGCTGCAAAAGCATATTAATGACCTCAATCGTTGGACCCGATCTGTACGCGATTAAGTCGTCTGCGTGCGCTATGGCATGGTGAAGTGAACCTATCAGATCACTTGTGTAAATGTTGAATGGGATCGGCGAATTTACCGCACCGTTGCAGACCGTTTTTAATGTTAAAAGTTCCAGCAGAAGTCACATTCTTCATGATGAACTACATGATACAGCAGTGGTTTACTAATGGCCAACCTGTCCAGCTTGAAAAAGAGTCCTTCTATCCATACGGTATCGAAGGCCTTCTCCAAGTCAATCAGGCAGGCACCAGTGCACTGTTTCTTGCCTTTGTTCCATTGGATATCAGAAACCAGTTTAGACACAGCATGAATGATATCATGCACCGCCTTGAAACCGAATTGATTATCCGGAACTATATGTTTGTCCTCAACCCACTTAGTAGGGACTCTATTGATCACCTTCTCGAAAACCTTACTGATGTTTGGAAGAAGACTGATCGAGCGGGGATTCGCCGGATTGGAAGTGTCTTGGAGATGGGATGTACCACCGCAATTTTCCAATGCGCTGGATAATGTGCACTATTCATTGCATTATTAAACAGGGTGGTATAAATTTTCACCGCTCCTAGAGGGAGTTGTCGAAGCACAATGTTCAGTATTTCATCGGTTCCCATTGATTTCTTACTTCTAAGCGATTCGAAGATCATTTGGAGCTCTTCCTTCGAAATGAACGGGGTTAGTACCCTATCGTTGACATTATTTGCCATATTCTCGTCACTGAACTGGGTGAAACCCAATCTCTCGAATCGCCAATTCACAATTTCATTTCGAAGTTAGAAATTGTGCACAAGAACTCTATTCTCCAGATCATGGTTCGGGCCAATGATAACATTCACCTTGTACACTTCCTGGAAAGTCGCTCCTATAGCCTCCACCTGCTCCTGCGGATCCTCGATCACATCACACAGTTGTCATCATCAACAGTCTCATTTGGATCTATGCCTGCTGCTACAAGTATTTGTTCGTTGTTCGTTGTTCGTCGTTCGGGCGATTCTAAGACATGGACGATCGTTCTTATTATTTCTCCGAAATATTTTATTTATTTGCGGGAACATATTCGGGTTGCTGGTGTTTACAGCCCGAATTTTATTGTTCCAATACAAACTTATAGAATTTAATGTTTGGAGGTTTTTAATCGACGACGTCAGTTTCATGAGATTATGTCTGTCAGTAAATTGTCTGTACAAGGTTTTTAGTCTTAACAGCAGTCTACTTTTATGTCGGTGTGGTGCGGCAATAGTTGCGTTGCGGAATATGTCTTCTTCGTCAGTGTGTTGGTACCGAGGTATCGTTTTGTAAATTGTTCGTTTGATTGTCTCGTCCATTAGTCTTAGATACCTGTCAATCTCATTGTTTGACAGATTTCTGTCGGACGGTGGGTAGAGCGAATTCGAGGAGATAGCTCTAGTCAGCATTCTGCTGAAGTGTGCGCAACGCACCCTACTATAACTGTAGGAATGCCTTTAATCAAAAACTCATCCAATTCCGCAATTTCGTTGGGAAAAGTTATTTCGGTGCTGAGACCGCAATGGTCACTGTCATACACGAAAGTGCGTAGATATTTTGTAGTTTATTGTTAGTTAGTGCATGTTAGTTTTATTCGTGAGTCGAACAGCAGAAAATCCAAATAGAACCGTGTCTGGGAAACGATGGACTATCCGTCGCCTTTAGCCCAAGTCGATCCATTATACTGTGCTGACCCCACCAATTGAATAGTAGGTTCCCTCTAGTATTTGGTGTATTATTTCCCCAATTACTATGTTTGGCGTTGAAATCTCCTCCGATAATAAAATAGTTGTCTTCCAATTCCAGCCTCAGGAATCGAAAAAGTGTATCGAGCTCTGAGATGAATAAGGTGGATTGAGTAGCCTTAGGCCCATAGACAGACACCATGTACAACCGCTTTCCACTACGGAGAGGGATATACACGATGCATGCTTCCAGCACTTGGAACCTACGTACTACCCGACTGTATACCCTTTTAAAACATATACCTTTTCTACTAAAATTGCAACGTCTCCTCCCTGAATGGAGTTGGGTCGGTTCCTCCGTACTATTTTGTATCTTCTGTGCCTCACTTTATGTCTTGGTAAGCTTAGTTTCGCTAACCAAAAGCACATAAAGGGCTTGGTCTTTAAGCAACTTAAATAGTGCGGCTCATCGTTCTAACCTAATCAGTGAATTCACATTCACAGCAAGGACCTTCAGGGTTTGCTCCGCCACGTACGTACCCATTACAGCAAAAGGTGCGTTAGGCCAGGCAGCAGCGCGTATACTTGATTTGAGATGATATTCTCTGTCGAATGTACTTTGGAATACTTCTTTGATCTTTTGGCAATCGTAGATGTTCATGGACTAATGCTATTCCCAAATTACGAATAAATTCTGTTCGTTTGGTGTTGTTGTTTTGATTTTCCTGAAAAATTATGTTTGCGTTTATAGCAGCTATGTTCAGCATCCCATAAAATATTGTCATCGGCCAACGCTTGCTGTTATGTAGTAGATGCATCATCAGTTCGTGACTGGTAAATCAGTTGTCAAACGTCAAGTTGCGGCTCGACGTCAAGCCACGTTGGTAATAGTCATACATTCATGTGGAATGTAGGCTTCCTGGGAGCATTGAACAAATTAATCAAAAACAAATCTAATAGAAGCCATGCTATCACTTTTCTTGCGCTCTTCCCTCGTTGATTTGTCATCAAGGCGAATACAGTTTTGCAAAAAGTAAAATCGTTGTAGTGACATGGTTGTACGAAATATATCCGCTCCTGTTCCATCCGTTCTCCACAAATCTTTGAGACTCTGGCGGCTTGATTTATTGAGACCAGATACAGCAAACTAAGCAATGCATCCAGTTTCGTAGCTGTTGTTTCTTTCATATGTAATATTCCAGGATCTTTACGCTTGCTGTGCAAGCATTCAGTGCATTCACTTGAACAGATGAGCGATGCTGTGTTCTGAGAACTGGCAGTGGAATATTGTCCTCCAAATCATCAATTTCCCCTCCCTCAGCTTCGCCTTGATCTCTAACTTCTTGTTCCATCTCAATTTGAAGGTAGTGTTCATGCAATGGTCGGATTCTTTGTCAGAGCTCGAAGATACGAAGATACGAAGTATCTTCTAGCACTTCTTCCAACATGGACCTACGAGTAAGTCGCCTTTTTCTAGTTTCGAAATTAATTTTTAATCAAAAACTAAAGAAAAAATTAGAACACAAGCAATGAAAACGAAAACAGCAATTTTGGCACGAAATGCATACACCAACTATGTGGCGGTGTATTACGTACACAACAGATGTTTGCACACGTGTATCTCGACCGATGGCTAGTGCGACTATCCCCTCTCGCAACTCTTTAACTCCAGCTACACGAAACAATTATGCAAATATTAGGGTGGGTATGTCATGGGTATGTCATACCCAGCCATACTCTCGCTGGGTTAATAACATAAATAAACAGTAAAAAACATTACAGAGATCAGCTTTACTATTATAATGAAAGAATTGACAATATATCAATATAATTATCTTTAACATTATAACCTTATAACCACCTCGCTAACATTGCTAGCCCGGTTAAACATTATTTCACAACAAATACTAAACCATAAAGAAATAGAAAAAATTAAAGATCATTTGCGTTCTGAATCAGTTGAACCCACCACCAGCAAGTTTATGATTTTATCTGTTTACAAGCATATTACAATGAATATAAAATAGACTTTAGCATCGGTATACCAGTAATTTCTAGCTGAACATACTCCTTTTTCCAGTACTAAAATACTAACAGTGCGAACTCAATCTTACTGAGTCTACTACTGTAATACAAAATTTGGAAAACAATCTTTAAATCATCCGAGTTGTATTTCCAACACTCTAAGGAACCAACTAGCCATCAACAGTTTATCACCTTTGGGAAACTCGCAGCACATTACCAACTACAGAACCTATCTCAATCATTATTTTACTCGTAACTGTTGTATTGAAATTAATTATTTAACTTATGATTCCAGGTCCAACAGTTTCTAGGACAGTATTGTTATACATCCACCTACACAAATTTTCATAAATTCATCGTTGACTGGAGAAGCTTCGTACATAGCAGATAGAAATTCAAGAGGAAGTATTGCAGCAGCATTTTCTAGCAAATCAATCCTCTCTTTCTTATTATGATTAATTGTTTTTATCCTATTTACCGCAACACTAATTTCTATCATCCAGCATTACCAAGCAAGATGTAAATCACAAAAGAAAAATAATATCAGCACCGACACAACTACCATCAACAATCATATTCGGCAGATGCGAGTACTACAATAGTACAATATAAACACCACCTCGTCAGTCGCTCCTACCAGGACACATTTCTTTTGCCAGTCGCTTCACTAGGATGGGAGAAGTTATGTACATTATTAAGCATAATTACAATACTATAATTGTATTAGGTATAAGTTCTGTCAACCAAAATTGCAATAAGATAGATGATTGTCAGCATGAATTCTGTTAGCTAATGTAAGACGACCGTGAGACAAATTGTATTACCACGAGTTGTTAAAACGATGAATAGTCAAAACTTTATATTAAATACAAGAAAGTTCAGTAAGTAACACGCATGTAATGTTCATTACAATAAAAAATTTTTTTAGCATCCATTTGGTTTGAATTGTATAAGTCGCGCATGCCTCCACAGAGGAGAAAGACTACAATACTTTGGTACAGCTTCAACGAGCTCGTGCATAAAACGTTAGAGGAATGCTATATGTATGACATTAAAACTATCTAAATGCTAGCTTACAATTACTTAACAATCTTACACTAACTTACTGGCCCCACACAGGCACTTTAAGCTACTCTAAATTCTTATATCTGTGTCTTTCGACTTCATTTACATTTTATTTGGAAATATTTATTTTATATACTTAGGGCTAAGAAAAAAATTTGATTACAAAAACTTAGCATATGGACAATTTTTTGTTTTTTATAAAAACTTAATATCTAACTTAAAATCAACCTTAGTCTACTTAACCTACATACACAAAATACACATAAAAACACTTAGACATTATACACAATAATATACATATGTTAGTATATATCTTTATATACACTAACACATGTATATATTACTTAAATGCTAACCTAAACCTATGTAAGCTGACCATCGCTATTTACAAAGCAAATATATTGGTCAGCCCTGCCTCATTAGTGAGGCTGGTCCGTAATTGACGGAAACGACGACGAAACATCTTCCCCATCATTCAACCACCAGAAATGCTGGTGCTGGCGAACGACATCCCTCTTATCGCGATTCCCCACCGCCCGACTGAACCTGAGGCGATCCACACTGCCGTGTACGACGTCTCTGCTGTAGTTGAGTCGCCTGTCCCCAACTGTCCGAGCGACATGGAAGATTAACGGCACCGCTGATCTATCCTGGATCAACCCTATCTGATCTAGGTAGAGGAATGCTTCCGGTGGAACGAAGCCGTCAGAGCGCACACTCTCGTGGGAAAGGTAATTGGGGTAGTAAGCCCCAGATATCAGGTTATTCGTCGAGGTCATTGCTCTTGCAATGTGCCTTCGAGTCAGCTTAATTACGAAGTTGTCCACTCGTATTAGGTTCGCCCTGTTGTAAAGGACCTCATTAGGATAAAAAATTGTGTACTCCGACTCTGGTGTTCTGTACAAGCGAAGGCAAGCCCTCTCAAACACCCGAATCTTTTCCATTAAGCTTGCTCGTACATTGAACCATACGGGACAACCAAATAACAGCATGGGCCTGATAAGTACCATGTAGTAGATTACCTTTACCCTCGCATCGAGTTGGCTGCTATAAAACAGTCTCCTTGTAAGGGCAAAAGCACCTTTAGCTCTGGCCAGAGCAGCATCTACATTTTTGTCAAAATACAGAAACTGATCTAGCCAGATCCCAAGGTATATGACTACATTTCGACAGGCAAGAGGCTGTCCGTGCTGTCCAATGTTTGAGAACTTTCGCCAATTTTTTCTGGTATCCCTAGAGGCTCCAGACAACGGCGTCCTAAAGAGAATGGTTTCCGGCTTCTGAAAGTTGATTTTCAACTTCCAGTCATCGCAAAATCGTCTTATCTTATCGAAGTCATGCTGCAAGAGAGTATTAATAACCTCGATTTCTGGACCTGTTCTGTACGCTATCAAATCGTCTGCGTACGCAATAGTATGGGGAAGTGAACCTATCAAGTCGCTTTTATTATATTTATAATTTAAAATATTCCAACAGAAGTCACATCACCATTCTTCACGATGAACTGTCTGTTGTGTAGCATATTATAAATAATGTACAAGAGTGGTTTACTGATCAATGAAGGGCATACGTTATATAGCCTTCACCAAACTGTCTCCGATAGCGAACTCAGGCTGATGAATTTTGCAGCGGTGCGAATTAACCAGATTCACGCGCTACTTTATTATAATGAATGTCCGAAAATTCCGAGGAGCGAATACCACCTTGTTCTATTTCTGTGAGGAAGCTTGGTTGGATCCTTACTATTACGAAAGATCGCCAGAGCCTTTGCCGGTTGAGAGTCCAATAATCTCTTAAGTATTGGACCGCTAGCATCTAGTACTGAAAAATAGTTTCGGCGTAGTAGGACTATAGTAAGGACTATACAGCAACTCATTTCCAAGATTTGATCGAACGAAAATATGCATGACGAATGAAACAAGATCCTACCTGCTTTTCTGTGCGATCGACAGCATAAAGCCACCTTTGTGTTCATCGTTACTTCTTTCGATGCACTTTCCGGAGGGATTTAGGACACTGTTACTATGTGAAGCTGCGAAATTGTAGGCATCCATCTCTTATGAGTGACGATTAATTATATGTATGTATACATACCTACCTATGTAAAGGGTTTTCCAATAGGGACTTGGCAACTTTGAATTTAATTTGTGAACGCACTCTTTCACTAATCATCAAACTGTCACTGTCAATTTATTCAGTAAACTCAACATTGTCATCATTGTTAAAGTACACGAACGAGCAACGTCTGCAAATTATAAACATTTTCTTCGGAGTCGGTGACTGCATCTTTAAGAGCATTAACTCCAATTTTCGGTCGTAATTCTCGCCCTAGTAGACAGGCAATAACAAGTTTAGTGTAAAAATTTGAGTCTACATATTCTTTGTGTGATGTTTCCGTGTCAGTGAGACAACGTGTTGGTCGAAGTGTCGAAAATATCGCTGCCGTTCAGGCGTCCGTAGCAAACGATCCAAATCAGTCAATTCCACGGCGTTCTCAAGAATTGGGCATCTCTTAGACCACATTATGGCGTATTTTGCGTAAGGGTCTTGGTTTATACCCATACAAGATCAAGCTGACTCAAGAATTGAAGCCGATGGACCATTTGAAGCGACGTACGTTCACCGATTGGGTTCTGGAGAAAATGCGCCAAGATGATGAATTTCATCGCAAAATCATCTTCAGTGACGAAGCTCATTTTTGGCTCAATGTGTTCGTCAATAAGCAAAATATGCGTTATTGGTCGGGTGAAAATCCACATGTGCTTCATGAATCACCACTTCATCCACAAAAAATAACTGTTTGGTGTGGTTTGCATGCCGGCGGCGTTATTGGGCCATATTTTTTCGTCGACGATAACGATCGTCACGTTACTGTGAATAGTCAGCGTTATCGCGCCATGATCACCGATTATTTTTGGCCCGAATTGGAAGATATAGACTTGGACGACATGTGGTTTCGGCCGAAATGTGTGGCCGAGTCGCTGAAAATTGGGTCCAACGAATCGAGCGCTGCAAACGTGCCCGTGGTAGCCATATGAACGAATTCGAGTTACATTCATAAATGATTTGATTGTACTTCAAGCCAATAATAAAGTTTTTGAAATATCTCAAATGGTTTGCGTTTTATTTAAAAAAAAATTTGTCACCCTATATATACGCTATAGTCGTCATTAACTATATAGGGATTTCCCACAATAAGCTGATCTTAGATCAATAGGGATTTTTCGGGACTAGTCGGGGTGCTGAAATAGATGTGGTGGCGGATGAACCCTGGATGAGTCAATGCCAGCTCTCATATCCATGCACATGCCACCGGCTCCGTAATATTAATCCTCTTTTGACCATGGAGTCCCAGAAAGGGTCTGACTCTCTACTTTGGGAGTTGTATATGGGCCTAACTGGTAGAAACGTAGAAACGCAGTTATTCCGAACCAAGAAAAAAGATAAGGACGGATTTACTATTGACGACCCTGCAAAACAGAAAACGCTTTAAACTGCTTTAAAGCAGATATCACCGCCACTTAAGTAATGCGATAAGATGCGCTTGACAAACGAAGGATGAAAAACTGTTGCATACGATGACTGTTACAAAGAAGCCATAGACTAATGCAAAAATTTGTATGGATTCGGAGCATGAGCAAACGCATTGTAGCTATCCTTCTTAAGAGTTAATCCAGCAACAACGGCCTGATATGCGTTCACTCGCCAACAGAAGATATAAGCGATGGTACCAAGGAGTAACTCTACAAGCTCCTCAACAAAATCTACAACAAGCGCATAGCATTTTTTTTTTAATATTCAAGGATTGCGTACCCTTGAAATGCTTGCACACAGTGCGCGCGAAGAAAAGTTAAGGAGGAAATAAGGAGAGATACGAGTACCTATACCGACTGGGAGATTAAGAGCTTGGCAGAACATTCCATAAGCGAGTTGTACGGCTTAGAAACATTTCAGATTACGTCCGAACGTGAGCCTGAGGGTAAACTAATTCGCATTCATAGCGAGACGGGCGTTAGGGTTGAAGGTTTGAACGGGCAGGCTGTTTATATCGGGACTTAATGAGCTTAGCATACGCTTTCGTTCCCGTTCTACAGCTGAAGAGCAGGGACGTGAGTCCATCGGATTAGAAGTTGCAGACAAGACATCATTGATGAAGATTAAAAAGAGTGTTGGAGACAGAACGGAGCCCTGGGGCATACCAGCATTTATTTTGTGAATATTAAACTTGAAACCTGCTAGGAAACCTTAAATTGAACGTTCCCAAGTGTAATTTCTAATTCAATGAAGAAGAGGTTCGTCGATCAAAAATTCACGCATTTTCGACAATAGAGCCAGATGCCAAACTCTGTCAAATGCTTTTCCAACTATCCTGCTATCGCCAGATTGATGTACGCTTTGGTTCCGCTTTTGGTGAGACATGCCATCAAATCAACAGTGGACCTGTTACCAGGAAAACTGTGTTGGCGGTCATTGAGAAGTTTTCATGTTTCAAGATACTTCATGAGCTGGCGATTTATTAGTGTTTCCATGGCCTTGGAAAGAAGGGTCGTAAGTGCTATGGGTTTGTAGGAGGAGAGAGAAGAAGATTCGCTTTTTTTTGGGATGGGCTGAACAAACGCTGTTTTCCATCTCCTCGGAAGGAATCCTAAGGAGTAGTTTTGCCAGCATGGAAGAATACTTCTTATATATATATACCATCTGGACCAGCAGATTTGTGTATGTTTAGATGTTTAAGGTGATTTCACCGCGAGAGTGGGAAAAGAGGAAATCCTTGGTACAAAAGTCAGAGAGCATAGCTCATATAACATGGACTAGGAAATGGAATAGGGTCAGGTGTCTTTTCTGTGGAGGGAAGTATAACTAAGCTAGAATAAGTTTTGCTCGCCCTAATAATAACAAAGGAACTTGATAATATACCGAAAAAAATAATGCGTTTTTTAAATGGTTATTTGGCATTCATTCATTCATTCATTCACCAAATGGACGTTCGACGACATTTCTGAATTGTACGGCACTTTCCTATAGGGTCATACATTATGGCCCACCTGTAATACGATCGACGCAAAGCGTTTCTGGCGGTATTAAAGATGTCCGATACTTCCAACCAAAACCTGAAACAAGAAATAAGTGCTGTGAGGAGTTTTAACATTGAACAGCTGCAATTCCAACAAACTGCGGTAACCTCAACGAGATGCAGCCCTTCTATAACCAGCATTTTGACCAGCTACTGAATGCAGCGGCAAATGACTTGGTGAAGACCAGACGAGGTGGTACCTAAAAGAGACTAAACTGCTGTTCTGGTGGGCAGTTGTTTTAGTACTGCGTTCTGTCGCTAGGAGCGCAAAGACCTACCATTACCGAATCAGTAAGCCAAGCGTCACCGGTAAATAAAGTTCGGTTCGGCTCGTGTGAATTTCTTAGTGACAGTTGTTTTGTGTGCTCGTAATTTCTGCAATGATTGATTCTCGTGGACAGCGCATAGTTGTAAAATTTGCTTTGCTTACACAGAAACCCACGGTTGTCTTTCCACTGCTCGAACTGATGAAAACGTTTAAAATATTCAAAAAATTAACCTGGATGATCGAGGATGGACCATTGAAGAAATTGTGGAGCTATCTAGAATGACGTTGAGTACAGTTTAGCGAATTTTAATGAAAGTTTTGGGCATGACAAGAGTAACCTCCAAATTCGTGCCTCGACTGTGAATTATTGAATAAAAACATGGTCGCGTGGAGGAATGGAGACTGCTGTGGTTTGAAAAAAGAATTCCAATGAAAAGAATCATAAAAGGAAAGAGTGCCAGTTGAGAGTACTTGCATTCGAATTAAAGGTATTTTGTTTAAAAATGTAATAAATGATTAAAAACAAAAATAAGTTCGGTTTCTTTTAGGTACCTCCTCGTACTTCAATTCATTTCCATGGTTTAGTCAGAGAAAAATATGCCTGATGAATGGAATATTTGAAGCATTTGCCCAACCCACAAGAAGACCCTTTAGAAACTCTTAAACATCACGTACAAGGTCTTATCTGTCGTATTAATTGTATGTGAATCCCTGAAACTGAAAATGTCAAAGATCTAATTATATCTTGACACAACGACGTTGTGAATTCCAGATCCATACCCACTACCTCTTTATCTATTCCAACACCGCATATAATAGCATCTATAGAAATGACCTATACAGAGCAACGCCTAATCATGTCTTTTTTGTCAAACTCATCAAAAAGAAGAAACACACAACATCGACGAATTGCACAAAATGTCAAAATAGACGGCTATAACTTTGAAGTAGTCAGAAAATATTGACACCCCGGTTTCGCTATTAAATTGAATCATGACATTCATTTCGAACGAAAATTTCTTCGAGTGATTTTTGGTCCCATTTGAGTCGACTTGCGTTTGGAGATAGAGAATGAAAGACGAATTCTACGAGCTGTACAGTAACATTGACCTCAAAGAATGCAAATTAGTCGCCTAAGATGGCTAGGATATGTAAAGCAAAAAAACCCTTCCAGCCCGAGGAGGAGCTAAACAAACTTGGAGGTAGATGGACAGAGACCGCACTAATTGGAGAAGGCTTTTGATGCTCAGGTTCACCCCGGACTCTAGCACCATCTCAGTAATTGAATAATTAAGGCTCCGTTAATAACTCCCATAGTGACACCTCTTCAGAAATAAAACATATTGTTAAACCTGCCAATCGCTTTTCCCTTGTCATTTGGCATTTAACTAATAAAGCCTTGTCAAGAAACTCTAAGGAGATTCTTTATAATTCCCTTATTCTCCCAGTCCTGCTCGATGATTCAGAAGCATCCACGTCAGCAAGACACTTCAAGTGACTTTTCTTAGAGGAAGAGTAATAATAGCGAACTCTACAAGGTCTACAACGACACCGAGCTGGTTAGAAAAGTGAGCATCAATCACATGAGATGGCTGGGACAATATTTGATACCATTTGTTATGCAATATGACGTCATTCAAAGTCCTCCTCCTCACAACCGCATGGATACGCTGGACACAATTTTCCATAATTTCTTCGCATAATTCGGTAGATATTCCAATAATTTCACGTTGAATGTTCGAAATTTTCTAGCTTGTTGGCATAGCATAGACCAAAGCGAAGCTTAAAATATGTAGCTCCAAAGAAAAGAGTCCTTATCCCCCAAGCCTTATCCCAAAATCAAATTGGTTAACATGAAGCGATACAGTCTCCATTGGTTGTAATTGACATACCTGCATCATTTCGGAATAAGTGCGGCCCAATACACCTCCAACAAGAACACGAACCAAAAAGTCAATTTCGTATACTATAATCGGAATTGTACGGATTTTCTTCCACCTTCAATATAGGCCAACCGGCGAAACTTCAACGTGCACGATAGTTATTTGGCTTTAGCTCTTGGGTGAATACGATCTTAAATGGACGTAGCCAAGTATTTGCCTAAGACGTTCAGGAGATTTTGTTTGTGTTCATCGTCGTCTTCATATTGATTTGGTTTTGTGTGAGAATAGATGCTGTTGGCAGAGAAGAATCAAACTAATGACTCTAAATTAATGCTAAATACACAATCTTCTGACATTGAAATTATTTTAATTGATGCTTTATTGGCTATGAATTTAAATTAAATAAATTATGTTCCTAATTCCCTTAACAGATTATTAGATTTAGTATTTACCTCTAACGATTTAAATGCATTTATCATCGAGCTCTGTGCATCATACAGCTATAAATATTAGTAACAAATCCTATCATTACAATAATTTATTTAATTTTTATAAATCAATTATCTCGTATCAATTCAATTCCAATAATATTTCTCGTATGAATAACTATTTCAACAATATTAATTTCTGGGCAAAAATATATCAGAAAAATTCTAGAGTTTCAAAGTTATTTTCAATAATGCACTTAAAGACTGTGTATCTATGATAAGCAAGCAAGTAAATTAGTATCACCCCGCTAATGAAATTAAAAAATGCTAAGAGTTCCGTTCATAAAAAGTTTAAAACATCCGAATCTGATGATGATTATGCTCTTTTTTCTCGTCTCAGAAAAGAATTTATTTTTCTTTCTAAATTTCTTTAAATTCATTCCGTCGTCGAATGTAATCATTTTGGAAGTTTATTAACACAAACAGAAAAATCACTGGATTTCCGACAATAATGCATCTTAATGATTTACAGTCTAGTGACCCTAAATGTATTGCAGATACGTGTGCTGAATATTTCCAAAGAATTTATAATTCTTCATGCTCAGCTCCCATCGATCATAATTATGTCAAATCCCTTCCATCAATTGTTGATTGTTCCTGTTATTCATTTGATAATAACGAAATTAAAACAGCTTTAAGTAATTTGAAACCTATAAAAAAGACAAACATCCTGGGATTCTATCCTAAAATACTGTTATATGTAGCTCACTTTGTTCTCCCTTATCAGATATATTTACGAGTAAACATTCCCTTTCTGGTGGAAAGAAAGATATCTTGTTTCTATTGTAACTATAGCCCAATTACAAAACTTTCGATCATTCCAAAACTTTTAAATAGCCTTGTTAGAGAAAAACTTACTTTTACTATCAAACAACATGTCAGCAAATACCAACATGGCTTTTGGATGGGTAGATCAACTGTATCTAATTTAGGAATTTACTAACTTCTGTATAAATGCGTTAGAAAACAATAAACAAGTCCATGTGATCTATACAGACTTTGTCAAGAAAGAGATATCGCTATCTACATCGATAGTCAGGCCCCATTCAAGGTAATGGAATCGACCAACATCAATTCGGATATGGTCAGGGGCTGTCGCACAGTGCTCAAGGCATTATGCAGTCAGAACTGGGTGAGACGGTGCCAGGACACTGCGGAATAAAAAGAAATGAACAAGGGGATGAGCTTGCAAGAAAAGGAAGGCTACTCGATAATAGTATGGTTGCTAACATCAAACCACCCCTATGCGTAGTAAAGGGGCATTATCGAGGAAAAAATTATACAGACTGCCAAACTAAGGTGGTCAAATCTTGAAGGACACAGGGTATGCAAAGCTCTCTGTCCACTTTTTGACGGTAAAAGATCTAGGGAGTTAATAAAACTAAACAGGGATAATCATAGGATAATAATAGGAATCCTGACAAGACAGTGTCTCCTGCGGAAACACGCAAAGAGACTCAATTTGTCAGATACGGATATTTACAGGTTCTGCGGTGATCTACAAGCTATTGAGGACATAACACATACACTGTGTGAATGCGAGGCCATATCGCGTACTGGAAGAATATCTTTAGGGAAATGCTTTTTCGAAAACCTAGAGGAAATACTCGTAGACGGCTTTTGCAAAGTAATTCGATGTTTTACCAGAAAGATTGTTTAGGTTTTAACCATTTTAATATAAATTCGACTGGTTCCACAGGAATCGCGATGGGCCCGTTTTGGTGCCTAGTGTTTGTGTGATGGCATATCCATCACGCCCCTGTTTTAATCTAACCTAGCTTTCTCAAAGTATTTAGTATAGTGAACCTGAAAATTCTTTTAGAAAAGCTGAAGGCATATGGTTTTTATGGTTTAAAACTTATTTATATGGCAGAAAGCAATTTGTTGTATTCAGAGGCTATTTTTCAAAAGAAATCATTGTTTTCTCTGGTATTCCAGAAGGCACCCATATAGGTCCTTCTATATTCATCATTTTTATTAATGATTTACCGACTCTGTTAAAACATTGCTATTGCCTAATGTGTGCAGACAATATAAAATTGTTTGTCAAAATAAATGATTGTATAATGCTGGGAAAAGATTTAAATTGCTTCACTAAGTGGTGCAGCTTTTAAGGGTTTTCCCCGTGTGATGGCTTGAAAAAATCGATTTTTTTTTGCATAAATTGCTGGTAATGTTATTTCTTAAAATTTGAAGTCGTTATAAAGGTACAGCAGTTAGAAGAAGCAGGTGACCGGAGCGCTGAGTTGGAAATTAGGAGGCCGGGCCTGTGGTGACGTGTCGGCTTGTTACCTGAGACCCTTCTATACAAACGTGCACTCGCGCAAGTATAAACAAGTTTATACAAGTATAGAAGGCAATTTTTATGGTCACTTGTTTTGTCCGTTTTATTTTTATTATAATTTTAACCGTTTAACCGTAACTTTAAACGCGCTTCTCTCAAAATTGTGTTTTTCAAACTTTCCTATATCATATCTCGGGAACGGTTTGACCGATTCACTTGAAATTAATAGGGTAGGCTAAACACAAATATTTCTATTTTCTTCGTAACGAAAACTTTAAAAAAATCATTAAATTTGAAACCTTTTTTCAGAAATTTGCCAAAAACCCAATTTAAATGATTCTAGGTCACTAGAAGCATTTAGGCTTACATATTAAAGCGCTGTTTTTCTTTTCCTTTATGATAAGCCAATCAGACGGAAGGAGAGCCAATCATGGAGGAGGTGACTGTCCTGTTTTTCAAGGGGTGTGTCTTTGGAGTGCTACAACTTACGTTCTAATAAAGATTTGTACTTGAAATTTGTTTGAAATACTCCTGAAATGATAAATAAATGATAAAAAACTCAAAGTTCTATCTTTTTATTAGACGTCAAAAACAAGTTCCAAAAAAATGCTTAAAAAACAGGCCGTCACACGGGGGAACCCCCTTAACGTCTTAATGTTAAACATCAACAAATGCGCTTGCATGAGCTATAACAGGACTCTTGATTGTATTTTCGAACATTATACATTAAACAATGCTCAAATACGAGTTGTTTACGATTTAAAAGATATTCTGGTCGATCATCGTAACCGATCGGAACGGAATTTTCTCCGATTACTCCGATTTTTACGAATTTTGTATCATGATATCTGTTCCGATGACCTAATCGGACAAACCTCCGAAAACAAATTTGCTTGTGCGATGTATGACTGCAAAGTTTCAAAATAACAGCAACACGTCTCAAATTCACGCGATGCATTCCGATGCATGACATGATTATCTTTCCGATTGTCTCCGACGACAAAACAAATATTACAAAAATTCCGCAAGCATGGGAAATCTTTGCGTAAACGTAAACGTAAATGTAAGTAAAAATTATGAAAGAATCATCTACGACTACCTACTTTCACAAAATGAAATAATTTGGCTTACGCTGCATCTGAAAGTTCGAAAATATTTGATACATTTTTCAAAAATTTTTTTTTTTCTTTACTTAATGTTCTCTATTCATATCTTTCTGCTTCCAAAAATATCGCTACGGTATCCATGATTCTTTAACTATTTTGGAAATGTTTTATTTTCATAAATTAAATGTCAAATACATGCGTCGGTACGCGTCTATATTTCGTTTACGGTTCGGGTTCCATGAAGCAAATAAATCCTCCGATCGGAACTTTTCTCCGATCGGTTACGATGATAGACCAGATTGGTGTGTTTTTTTATGTAAAATTAACATTACATCTAATATATGAATAAATTACATTGTTGCCAAAGCCAACTCTCTATTAGGATTCATTAAAAGGATCTCCTCAGATTTCAAATATCCCTATACTAAAGGGTCCGCCATCTAACGTTTTTTTTTCCAACTAGTGCTTATTTCGTGAATGATAACACATAGCTCATGTCTGATTTGACAGATAATTAGTTTTATCCTTCCGCTGAACGAATATGGTTGTGCATACGCTTGAACAATGCTGGGAAATATTGCGACATTGCTTTGAAAATCATGGTAATGTTGCAGAATGTGTGCGAAAATTGCGTACGGATTTTGGAAGAAGAGAAGCACCGTCAGCTCCGTATGTTAGTTATCTTGTGAAAAAGTGAAAGAACCTGGCATCCTCATCGATAAACCAAAGCGTGAAAAGCCAAAAACAGTGCGTACACCCGAGGATATTGCTGCTGTGGCAGAAAGTGTGCGTGAAGCGCCATCAACATCAATTCACCGTCGTTCTCAACAGTTGAACATTTCGGAGACATCATTGAGACGAATTTTGCATAAAGACCTTGGTATGACGCCATACAAAGTCCAATTGGTTCAGGAGTTGAAGCCAACTGACCATCCAATGCGTTTTCGCTTCGCTAAGTGGGCCTGCGATCGAAGCAAAATTGTCGCATTTGGGGCACAGAAAACCCGCACGCATACATTGAAAAGCCGATACACCCTAAACGAGTCACTGTTTGGTGCGGATTTTGGTCCAGAGGCATAATTGGGTGAACTTAACTTCAGAGGCACCCAACAAAGGTGAAGATTGAACTGCTCTGCCATCTCCATAAGACATGATCGGCATTCAAGGGCGGTTTTAGAATTTAATGAGACTGAGTCTAGCTTCTTTAATCGCCAAAATTTCCGCCTGGAACACACTACAGTGATTTAGAAGGAGGAGAGGCTTAGATTTAGTTTATCTGAGAAAACACAGCCATCAACCCCGCTATCAGTTTTATATCCATCTGCGTAAAAGTGGATTGACTTGTCTTCCATGAAAGCATCTTCCTCCCAGAAAGATCTAGAGTGGATGCTTATATGTATGAAATGAAAGTCTTTGTCAAACCAATGTTGGGGTATAGTGTAATCGATGTTCTCTGTGAGGATTCCTAATATACTAAGAATATTAGCGTAGAATATTAAGTCGCTATAAGGTGAATAGCTGCGGCCGCAGCTACTTCCCTTCTAAAAATATCGAGGGGTGTCAAGTGAAACAGAATATCCAGTGCCGCGGAGGGTGAGTATCGTAGGTGAGTATCGGTCTTATGACCGAGATATATAGCAGGTGGGTTATGTGAATTTGAAGACTCCTTTTGTGCCCATTGGCTTTTTTGCAAACGAAATAAAGCTACTGCAGCTTTCTTGACTCTGTTAAGATTTAGCTGAAGGAGTTCATTAATGGTATTAAGATGCTTACGGGGAGAAAGGACACCGCCTTGAGACGTACCTCTGCTGACACATCTTTTAGCAAAAGCCCCAACTATTTTAGAGCTGATTATCCTGCTATTTAGAATTCAACTCCCCAAGTGACTCGTCTACCTGCAGAGTTGACAGCGCAGTCGTGATTGCGGATGTGTTGACGTTACATGGAATGGAAAGAGAGCGTTGTGCTAGTGAGTAAATTCAGAGATGTTTCCACCGACTTTCCTTTACAGTAGGCATGTTGAGCCGTTGGATCAATTTTAGCTCGTATATGGATATCAATTATTCGTTCTAGAGTTTTCAGAAGGAAAGATAATAGACTTATACGAGTAGGTCTGAGGTCCTATAGAACAATATGAGAACATTTTCCGGCTTTGGGAATGAAAACATGAGAGTGGAATGCGGATCAGTTCCTCATGATATTCTTAGAGTAGGCAGGATAATATCTAAGGACTTTATAGCTCGGCAGGTATTATACCGTCCGGAATAGCAGACTTGTACGGTTTGAAGCTATGCAGCGCCCAGAGCAGTTTGTATCTTGTAATCAGACCATGAATTTTGATCACGGTTGTAGTAGTCCTGTTTGGGGTTGTCCAAGAGCCATCGGTTTTTTTCAAACAGCTAGGCACCACAGGATTTGTAGAGAGGATTTTTGTAAGCCTCGGTGCCTCAGAAGTTTCTGTAATTTTGTCACAGAATGATCTCCAGAATTCTCGCTCTGCCTTCCTCAGTTTTTTTTTCATATATTTTGAAGAATTATTTGTGTGAGTCCCAGTCAGTCACTTTTCTTGTGCTTTTTGCTAGGTTGAAAAGTTTTCTAGAATTGTTTCTAAGCGGTCCCAGTGCTGATGTCCACCAGTGCGGCTTTTTCTTGCCTCTAAGTTGAATAAGAGGGCAGAAAGCAGCTATAGCCTGATTGAGAGCCAGGGTGAATCCCTTGACTTTCATGACAAGCCCGTTGGTGTCACGCGGGGGACTTAAAAGTACAGAGGATAGTGTTGCTAACAATTTTCCTCCGTATTTTGCGATAATTCTGAATGCAGGCTGGTTAGGAGGAGCATCACTCACGCTGAGTTGGATGTATCTATGGTCTGAAAATGAGTGTTTAGTTCGTTGGCATGTGAGTGATGTCGTCGAAGACAGGAGTGATATCGATTTCTTGTTATAAAAGTGGTCTAATTGCTAATGTTGCAAACAATGAGGTTAGTACTTATAATATAATCAAAAAGTGACTCACCACTATCGTTAATGTCGGTACTTCCCCATACCATGTAATGATGAGGCCAGTTTTTGCCTTCCAGCTTCCAGTACCACTCTTTCTAGGTTATCACCAGGAAGCGGGCCCACATGATCATGGCCAAGATATGCCGATGCCAGCCCGTAGGAGTCTTTGGCAGTCTTTAGTCTGGTAGCGGTTAAGTCGGGGTCGCTGAGGCTAGGAAGTAAGAATACATTAAGACTACGTTTCACTAATATACAAGTTCTAATCTTACCATTGTCTGTTATATATAGCGGAGCGTATACAGGTGTCCCAAGTCCACGAACCACGCCTTCTACGATCCATGGTTCTTGGATTAGGATGATGTCTTCTGTGTTTTTGGAAAGACTCAGAATAAGTGCTGCCGAAGCCTTTTTTGACTGATGGAGATTTATCGTAACTAACTGGAAAAAAAAAAGTGAATGATTTGTAAACGTTGTTGAAACGTATTTCTTTCTATAACTAAATGATGGACAATTTAAAACACAAATATGACACCTGTCAAAACTCCTATTGAAAAAATGAGACGCATCTAATGGAAAATCTTTTAGAAGTGGACCACAACCATCATGTTGTAAGCACCTGGAGGCCAAGGGTGATGGTAAATAGAGTGGTTTATTTGCTGAGGCCTAGGCCTACTGTCTTAAGTGTCATCTTACTTAGAGAATATACATAGATATTACTTCAATATGGCAAAAACTGTTATTTTACCTCATTCCCTTTAGATACTGTATTGGCAAATTCAAATTTGTATTGTAAACTTCAATTTGGATTACAATTTCCTCAAGATACAAAGAAATCCGACGGGTAACCTGTCAGTTACTTTGAAATCATACTTCCATACTTTCGTACTTGTTTTAATGTAAGTCCAACCGAGAAAAATCAAAACGAAAACACAATCCTTAAGAAATCAAGACCTTGGAATTTAATTTTTACAACGCAGTCCTTAGAGATTCGCTGCGAAATAAAAACTAAAAACAAACATCCCGAGTTATGTTATGCAAATAAATTCAAAAGTTTTGGCATATCTGTTGTCGGTGTCACACTATCAGCAGCGCCCTAAGGCGATTTTTTCCGCAAACGCGTAAGCCGTCCCTGACAAAATACGACTCCACGTAGTCGTTTTGGAATTTTTCTACACGGATTTCGACTTACTTTCGTCCGGCACGACCCCAAAACTTTGTTGTTCTGAAGTATCCGTTTTGAACGCAATTTCATTCATTTAAGTTTAAAGTGTTGCCGAGGAAAAAAAAAAATAATAATAGAGCAAAAAGAAGAAGGAGGAACCGTTTTCCTAACCCCCACGAAAACCGTTGTACGTAGCCGTATGCGCTTAAAATTTTGTCGCGCCGCTCGTAAATTGAAAGCATTCAAGTCCTTGGTACTCGTAAGTAACGAGTAATGGCAACATTGTGGATGGAGAATGACGGTCGTGGGTTGTTCGTTAGGTAAATTTCTAATAGCGCACTCTGCATACAGTCAGCAGCGATGATTACATTTGAACGTTCCTACATGTACCCAAACCAATACAGGAGCAACGTCGAACGCAGGTTTTTGGATTTTCTCGGTTTTCTCAGTTCACCTTCGCGTTTTGCCTTAGCTGAATGGAATTTCTTCTGCTCCTGCTTCTGCTTCTGCTTGAACGCTGTTCGAAAACAGAAACAGGAAATGAAATAATTTATTCATTTTTAATATTTCCACTGCATACGGGAGAGGGGTAGATAATTTATAATTCGGCGAATTACCAGTAGAGAGCCCTACTTGGTTTGGTTTTTTCTCTTTTATGTTAGATTGGTTATGGTTGCTGGGCCCTGGGTTTTGGGGACTGAATGGTTCGTAACCCTCGATGCAAAACACACACTTATACATCATACTAACAAATGGAAAAATATGCTCGCAATATTCAAATCACGCGCTGACAGCGCAGAACCAAAGACGGGACGAAAGCGTGGAGGGTGCCCTAAAACATTTCATATTAAGCATGTACAATATTGTAAAACATTGTAAAAGGACGTCTTCATAAGAATAGCGCGGTAGCTGACTACTGGTTGGGGGTAAGTGCAGGTAGAAAGCGGAGATAGAGGGCGCCCCTACCGATTCCAGAATTATAAAAAGCAGCCATTGCTTGTACCGGAAAGAGCGAGTGAGTACATTTTTTTATGTTAATGGGGTTTTGTAATAATCCCAAATGGATTCTGATTTGCGGGCGGTGAACTTCCTTTTCCTTCAGCTTCCTCGTCTTAAGCAAGTGATTTTGGCATTACAATTGAAGGCGAGCAAAGTTCTTCTGGCATTCATAGGAGGAGCTGTGACGTGATATCTCTGTTCCTTTGTGCAGAAAAGTGTGTTGAAATTTAAATATGAATACAGAGAAAAACCACTGGTAAGTGCATTTAAATGGTTTTTCTATTTATAGAAGCATATCCGCATTTGTGCAATCATTGGAGTAGTGGATGTGTTGTTGAGTCACATTAACGCAACACTGTCAGATGGTTTCTTCTTTGTTTCTATGAGGCAACACAAAAAGAGTAAAATTGATAAAGGAATTCGGAAGGCTTTAACGTAAAAGCATTGCGTGGGAGGAATTATATTAGTTACAATATAATTAACTTTAAGACACTGTGGGCTAATTAGATTTTCTCTACCGTCCCTAGTACGCTCATTTGGATTTGCATGCGTACGCACTCTAAGTTAGACTCTGGAGGATTTTCCTTTTTCGAAACGTGTTTCTTTAAGAGACAAATTCAAGGAAACAAACCTTCGTTAAATGAACCAGCAACGTTTTATCACAAAATATCAGAGTTGACAACATGAAAGGAGTTCTCGGGAGCAATCGACATCCTGTCTATTCCCACCTTATGGTCCTTCATCACGAGTGCTCATAAAATATAAGAACCAAGTCAAAGCGTAATCAGTATGCTGTACATAATGTATACACCAAGTGTAAACAGTAATAAGTTCTTAGAATTAGGAATCTTATTACAAGTGGATTCGAACAAATAGAATTTGTCTGAAGAAAAGTCTCCACATTAAATGTTGAATGCCACCCATGGAGCGAAATAACCTCTCTATCCCAGTTTCCGAAAAACTTAACACATGCTGAGGCATTATATGTGTATTCATACCCACTTGAGTGTTAGGTTCTTTTAAAAAAAAAGTCCTTCCTACAGTGTCGTTAGCGTTAAAACCCACAAATGCACCTATAAGTAGGCTGATTTGTACACACTTTTGACACATTTCGCCCCTTATGTTGACACTTTCAAATTACCTATAATATGACAGCGTATCTTTTTTTAAACAAAGTAGCGGAGATGTTCGTTCTTACCAGGGAGCGATGGTTTGGTAACTAGTTTATATTCAAACCTGTACAAACCCAGAGTCTGGTTGATTCGAGACTCAGCTTCGGGGAACACATTAGGGTGACGAAAGAAAAGGCAATAAAGGTCATGACTGTACTGTGACCAAACATTGGAGGGCGTTACAGAAGGAATGGAATGGCAGGAGGAATAAGAAGAAGCCACTATAGACAGATGGACACACTGGTTCATTCCAGAGGTACGACCAAGGCCGGATCAAGGTCGCACTATATTCGGGTGCGAAGATGTCATCAGCAAAGACTGCTGCTGAAGATCGGGTTAGGTATGATGCCAACGCCCAAAGACATCGTCTCTACCATGTTAAGTTACTGGACTGCTTGTAGGGCAGTAAAAGACTTTCCCAAAGTATAATCACACAAAAAATATCTAGAAGAGGACAGAACAAGACGGGCTTGAGCCGTCCCATCTTCGGGGTTCTCAGCCAACAAAGGCGCACTAAAAGAGAAGATGATAGACTTATAGGTCTGAGGTCCTTTGGAACAACATGAGAGCATTTTCCGGCTTTGGGAATGAATACTACATTGACTTCTCTCCATGACAGTGGAATGTGGATAAGTTCTACACAGCTCCTCATAATATTTATTTCTAGCATAGCAGAATAATATCTGAGGACCTCTGTAGCTCGGCAGGTATTATACTGTCCGGACCAGCAGACTTGTGTGGTTTGAAGGCCTGTTTGGGCTGCTACTGGCAGCGAGTTGGAAGCTACTGGTAAAGTGGGTGTCCAGTAGCAGGTTGAGTGATTCATCACTTGAGATTATTCAGGAGCCGTCGGTTTTTTTCAAACATCTAGGCATCATAGGATTTGTAGAGAGGATTTTTCTTAACCGCGATGCCTCAGAGGTTTCTGTGTTTCAGAATGACCTCCAAGATGGTCGCTTTGCCTTCGTCAGTTCTTTTTTGTATAATTTGAGGGTTTCTTTGTGTGAGTCACAGTCAGTCACTTTTCTTGTGCTTTTTGCTACGTTGAAAAGTTTTCTACAAGAGTTTCTAAGCAGTCCCAGTGCTGATGTCCACCAATGTTTCTAGGTTGAATAAGACAGCAGGAAACGGCCATAGCCTGATTGTGAGACAGAGTAAATTCCTTGACTTTCAAGTCAAGCTCATTGGTGTCAGGCGGGGGACTTGATAGTTTTGAGTATAGCTTTTCTGGCAGTATTCCTCTGTATTTTGGCCAATCAGTTCCGGAAAGCCGGTTGGCTGGTGGGAGCATCACTCAGGATGAATTGGATGTATCTGTGGTCTGAAAAGGAATGTTCAGACGATACCATCCAGTCCGTTAGCCTTTAAGTGATGTTGTCGGAGACAAGAGTGATATCTCGCACTTCCTGTCGGTTTATAGTTATAAAAGTGGGCTCATTGCCAATGTTGCAAATAAATATATTAGTACTTAACATATAGTCAAAAAGTGACTCACCTCTATCATTGATGTCGGTACTGCCCCATACTGTGTGATGTGCGTTAGCGTCGCATCCGATAATGAGGCCAATTTTTTGCCTTCCAGTTTCCAGTACCACCCTTTCTAGGTTACCAGGGAGAGGGTCCACATGGTCCGGGCCAAGGTAAGCCGATGCCAGCCAGTAAAAGCTTTTGGCAGTCTCTAGTCTGGCAACGGTTAAGTCGGGGACGCTGAGGTTAGGAAGTAAAAATACATTAAGGCTGCGTTTCACTAATATACAAGTTCCGATCTTACGTTTGTCGTTTGTATAGAGCGGAGCGTATGCGGGTGTCCTAAGTCCACGAGCCACGCCTTCTGCAATCCATTAGGATTAATAATGTCTTCTGCGTTTTTTGAAAGACGCAGAATGAGTGCGGCCACCACAGTGCTGTTGATGTCCCCGATTCTGAAGATGTGACCAAGAGCTCATCTTCATCCTCTGATCGTATAGGACCTCTTTTTTCCTTCGTCATCGGTTTCCATTTCCGACAGGGTATCAGAAGAGGAGACCGACGACTTGGTAGTCACCTCGGATAGATTGTAGCCGTCGCTATCCATATCTGGAAAGGACATCGACGCTCCAAGATCCAAGGTTGTGTTTTCTGGTGTTTCCGTTAAAGGAGGAGGAGATTGCTCATCAGCATCGAGATCATCCTTTTTGTAGACCCTTAAGTGTATAGACTCAAAACCGAACCGAATCATGCCTTTCATCTGCGCCAGAGGATTAAGGGATTCTTTATTGATCACGATCAACGCGCATCTATAAGAGCCCCTTGGTTCCTCCAGTTTCGCGACTTTCCAGTCATGAGTCGGAAGAGTCGGGTTACTGAGCCTGATGATTTCCAGAATACTTTCTGGGGAGGAGGGTTCGGCTGGGATCCAGGTACGAGTTTGAGGTCTGCTAGGATGTCTTCCTTAGACACGACCTCGAGTTTTGCACCTGGCCAAATCTCTCCTAAGCCATCTATGGCCTTAGTGAAGGGATCAAGAGATCTCTGATTGGCACACGCGATAAGATTGACATGGCCTTGGTGCCAGCCAAGGTCGCTTGTGATGGGAGGTGGTCCGGGGTTTTCTCGCATTATGGCCAAGAAATTTCCCGAAAGCTTCAGCTTGACCAGCTGCCACCGTTCAGGTGTTGTGGAACCGATCACCGCAATCACTATTGCGTCCTTTAGGGCTTCACTGAAAGATCTCAGTGATGTACTGTTGGATGGCCCAGGGGTTTTGGTGCTATGTGTTTTGTGTTTCCTCCAACGATCTCTGGCGCTTTGTAGGGTCTTTTGTAATTTTGGGAGCAGTGGAAACAGTGGGTGATCCGTCTTTTAGGATGTTTTTAGCCCACTCAATCTTGCTCTTTACGTCTGCACTTCTCTCAATTGATTATGCGGGAAGCATTTCGGCGTCTGACGTAGAGCGCCTTAGATGGATATTTGTCAATAGTTCGTTAAAAATCTATACTTTTTGGAATTTTTCTCACCTTTTTCATTATCTGGAGCAGAACTCTTTTCCTTCGTTTTATTTTGCCCGCTCTTACATCGGATAAGCGCGTATGCGTATTATCCAAAGGTATCCCATTTGAAAGATTAACTATTGCACTTAAAATTATCTTTTTTTCAGACAAATTTTTCCATTCGTAGTATAAAGGATCCAGAAATAAAAACAATAACAAATCTAACCTATCTGTCAACTTACGTCAAAAGAATTCTCTACATTTATGAACGAAGATGCCAGCGCTGCTTGATTGCTGCAATAGTTCATAAAGGTTTCCTGAAAGTGCTGCAGCATATTTACAGCAACAACTTTGACAATTATGAACTCTGCGTTAATTACACATTGACAGACGTCATATTTAATTGCAGTGCTACCTGATCTCTCGCAACATACCCCCCTGGTATATCCCTTTCAGGGCACATCTGGACCACACCATACCCTTTCCCTCTGTTTCGGCGGCTACAAGCATGGACTGGCTGTAGTGTACGCCCTCGTAAGTGAAAGGCCTGGAGATGCAACTCTCATTGAAGAGTGTGGAAACATTTCGAGCGTAGTTATTTTAGCAAACCTGACAACTCCGCCTTAACTTGTTTAGTGTCATCCTGATGTAGGGAATTCAAAATTGCTGCCGGATTTCGTTGACGATGGTTTTATGATTGGCGTGGTGATATCTAGAATAATAATCAAGTATAATCAGCTTAGTAATGTAGTCGTTCTTAGGCAAAATAAGAGGTTGATTGTTGATTTCATGAGTTACTCATCCTCCAAGTCTGTTTGATCCTTCGCTATCTAGGAAATGAGAAAGTTTATAAATGTTACTTAATTTTGTTATGGCATTCTCCCTATGATAGCAACATGACTTCCTCGCAATACGCATCTTCTTGAGATTCCCTCCACAGGATCGTTTCTGCCAGTATAATATCGCCTTGCAATGAAAGACCGCAGTTAACTGAATCTGAGTATTCACGGATCTTGCTTTACGAAAAACGTGCCATTTTTATCACTGCAAGAGTTGTCCGAACCAATATCTTCCATGAAGAAAAATGCGTGTGGTTGATGCGCACACCCTGTTTATCACACACTTTATCAATTTTCTGATTGCCTACATATTGGGCTCGAAGATCCTCACTCGTTGAGATGCATTTTTTTGTTCTTTTCTTGTCGCCACGTGCTTGGCTTTGACCTCAAAAAAATAGCATTAAGCCATCCACTATCGCTCGAAAAATCGTTATTTCTCTGCCACTTCGTTGCTTCATCATCTACATTCACAGCGGTAAGAACCCAGCGCCAGTTATCCAAGTTAGTTTTCAATTTCGCTCACACGTAAGGCCTCGGGTTGCTGATAACGAGTGACTTAATAAAACTCTTAGCTAATAATACCCCAAGTATGGCAGTTTGAAGCTTCAAACTCGACACGGACATCATCTCTAAGGAGATGACTCGAGTTTCACACCCAGTGAGCAGCGTGCATTCCACAAGGTTTTCGTCGCAATATCGTAAATAAACAATCAACCAATCAACGAATGTGTGCAAAGGAATATTATTACCATTTATTTCTAACTTAAGTGACTTACTATCTTTTACTGCAAGGTAATGTCCTTTCCCGTTTGCGTTTCTGAAACATGTTATACCACAATTTTCAGTATTAATTTTTAGACCCCACTTATTAAAATATTCTACCAAAATTTATATTTTTTCCCTAATTTTGTTTAGTGCAATAAATGGTCTTCTATCACTTGCTAATATAATAGTATCATCTAATAGTATATAATATAATTTATAATAGTATCATAAAATATTAAACAAAATCGGCCCAAGTATTGAACCTTACGCTACACCTGAACAAACTGAAAAGAAGTTCGAGTGCTCGGAATCTATAAAAATTGAGCTTCATCTACCTTGCAGAAAACTGCAAATAATTTTTGTAAGACAGGTTGGAGAGCTAAGCCTAATTAATTTGAAAATAAACCCTTTATGGTGTTACTGATGCAACAATACCTTATTGCAATTGTTATTTAATTTTAAAACAAAAAACATTCGAGAACATTTGAAGAGAATGAAAGTATTCCTCTCTATTGTTATCGGTACTTAGTTTGCTTAAAAATTCTTATAACCTAATTGAACCAACAGCACGACCTTCATAAAGGCTGCTTTTGTAATTACAAAACCCGTTGACCAGTCTAAGTCAAATAGCCCGCATAACGTCAGGCGTAGTTTCACTTGCTTCAACTGGAACGACAGCATCTCAATCTACAATAAAAAAATGTCACCATTACACACAACATTTAAAAAATAATATACATTTGTATCTACTCGTATATAGATTTAACTAACACTTTTAACCAAATATCGATTTAGGATTGAGTTGTCAGTGACATCAAAATATTTCCCGACTCATTGCAAGCCACAAACGTACACAATTAGCCAGAGATCTGCAAAACTTATGGAAACTCCGCCAATGGCAGTTATAAATTCAGCTCTAATAAGGTCTGAGAAGGATCCATTCAATAGTAGAAGAAAATAAAAGAGCATTGAAGTTTAAGCTGCGTCAAATGTTATAAGGATAGCCAGGATTTGGATCTGATATAGATCCTTAAAGCCAATTGCCAATTTCTGCAAGTTAGTGTAAATCCTTCCGATTCTGACAAATTCAATACACAAAAGTCGTGAAGCTTTCCTTGATATAAGCCGTTCCCCGTTCCCCGTTCCCCGTTCCACCAAATCATATTCATGTCCTTGACCAATTTTAACAGCCGTCGATTAAGCAAATAAAAATGGTAGCCCCCATAGAGCAATCCGATACAAAATTGACTCTCTACTATCATCAACAAGTTGTCCAGCAATAAAATATACACTACCAGTGCCGACAAGAACTGTCATAAAAGTTCCCATGACCATAATAAATGACGAAACAATCTTCAGATAAGTCAGTCGAAGGATCTTTCTTGAATTTTTGACGGTTTTTTACGACAGGTTATAGGAACGGGCGGAATAATGTTTAAACGCTGAAACATTCTCCTGGCACATGACAAATTTACCCACTGAGAGATCAAAGTCACACCTATTGTCAGAGCATTTATATATGATACAATTTTATTCACCTTTAATGCCATAGGCCTTTTCGTAATAAAATCTATGTCCACAAGACCTAAGGGCCGCAACATGATGACTAGCATAGAGATTCCCAATAAAATGTCAACTACTAGGCAGTATTTTATACTATGTATTTTCTGTTGTAGATAACTTGATGGGCCTCAAAGTCATAGGCAACGTTAGACATTATAAATGCTCTGGAATACCGATACATCTGGCTTAAAATTCTCTCAATTGGATCTATTATTGTCCTCACCATTGTGTAGTGCTGGGTTGAAGTCACAAAACTAGTCACTCAACACAAGAAATGCTCATTGAAAACTATTTCCCATCTACGCAATGTGAAATGTATTTTCAATTAAGATTTTACGAGATATGGATAGCACTGAAATTAACAAATGAACTAATAGCGGTTATTATTAGAAAGCAATTGCATCTATAATAGATAGATTAACGTCTCCAATAATTCACGTGTTGGGAAAATGTTGTTGACAGTTATGAAGGATTGGAAAATATCTATATCATCTATATTGGAGTTAACTCCACCGACTTTTGCTACCTAAGAACCTTTTTATAGCACATTCACCAATTAAGCCTCGTTTCCATATTGATTTCAGGATTGTATGTTTACTAAAAATATAACAAATTTTGTCTCATCCTGTCAGCTCTTTGGAAAAGGTCAATCTGACTCCTATGCACCTTGCAGACAATTCAATGCTATCAAATTGTGTCGCATGGAATATTATATGAGACGAATCCACTTTCGTATTCGTGTAAAAGCGGGAGTACCCAAATGTCTCAATATACAGAGTGTTCAGGATAATGTGTCCAAGACTTTAAGGAAATATTTTTGACATATTTTGAGAAAAAACTCGTATGAGTGGGGGCGGGTGTGCATCCCCACCGAAATACACAGTTTTTAAGCAAATTAAAAATAAAATCTTTTAAATTTATACGTGTATGGTAACAAATTAACAAAGATTTTGATTTTATCATACTTTTTTTCGGAAAAATACCTTATAACCCCCAATTTTTGCAACTTTGAAACGTGCACCAAGTATGTAAAAATAAAGAAAAATGTCCAGTCATTTAATCTCAAGTCAGTAGTTTCCAAGATACAACCCAACTTGCGCAATATAGGTAAATACAATAAGTTTTTTTTAAAAAAAAGATTAATTTTATGGCCCATAAAAAAGGAAAAAGACCACCTCAGGCAGATAACGCCTATTTTATCAAATAAAACAAATTACACAGCCCCTTTTTGGAAAAAAAAAGTAAACAGATGTCTTATATCCAATATTATAAAATGAATGAAGCCATGTCTGTACATTGAAGATATTTAAAAAAAAAACACTTGGGTTATGTCGTATGGATGTATCTGTACATAAATAATTTTTTTTTTTAATATTTATGTCCGTTTGTCTTGTCTGCATGTCTGTCTGCCTGAGCATCACATAAAAACTACTAAACCGAATCTAATGGAGTTTTAATTGTTCAACTGTCCATTTCTCAACTTAATAAATGTTTCATTACGATCAGTTGAATAGAGCTGGAGTTACAATTAAAGAAACATTTCAAAATAAGCGCGCCATCTGAAGCTTCGTTATAGAAATGTTTGCTTCAAAAAGTTATACGAGACTCTCTTTCACAGCTTCAACTGCTTCATTGGAATGACGTAGACGCTGTCTAACGCATACTTGGCGATTCAATACACACCCGTACTCAATAAATTTTTGAGCCAAACGCGAATCGTGTTGACGGAAAGCGCAGAACGTCCACGATATTATTTTTAATGTAAAACGTCACTACTTCGCCTCGTTCCTTCGGTGTAAAGTTTTTCATGATTGAAATTGCACTAAATTGGCGTTTCCAAATCGTGCTTACTGAAGGCGATCGGTTGATAATTGTCAAAGTTATTAAACATGCGCACCCTGTATACCATATGTAGTTATATGTACAGACATATCTGTACACATAGTGTAAACAAAACATAGCATTCCCTATGACAGCATCATGACTTCCACAGCATCTTTTCTGCCAGTATAATATCGTCTGGCAATGGTGGCCCGCAGTTCAGTGAATCTGGGTATTCGCTGATCCTTTTTCTCTTTGGCGGTAATGACGATGAACAAAGCGCAATCAAGACGATAATGTGATGGAGTCTGACCAAAACGTTTGATTTGAAATATAATAATAATAATAAGACGCTAATCGTGTCCTTAGTACGGCAGCTTGGAACTCCAATCTCGGCACGGATATCATGTTCAAGGAGGCAACTCGAGTTTCGCATCATAGCAGCGTACATCCCAGAAGGTTTCCGTCGAAATATCATAAATAACCAACCAATCAATCAACGAATGTGTGCTATGTCTAGATGACGTAAAAATCTAGGTTTGAAGTAGCACTTCGATATTTTCATTGATGCCACTCCTGGTACTAGTCGAAGACACATCAACCTCATTTCGAATTGGCTATCATTAACCTCTTTATCCCATGAGCAACCACAGAGTCATGTCTCTAAAATATAATTTTGACATACGTCTGAGGTGGACCCCCGAATTCCTAGTATCTTTTCTGTTGTCATTTGCAAGTCTATCTCAACACTCCGTGACTCAACTCATGGTGGTTTTAGAGGATTATCTTGGAGTTTGATACGTATTTACTCATGTGGAATCTGTCCCTGGAGTGCACACAGTGGACTTCCCTCACTAGTTTCATAGCCTCCTCTTCGGTGTCCACACTGTCAAATATGTCATCGACAAAGTGATTTTCTGAAATACATTGAACTGCTCGAGGGTATTGCTAACAAAACTCCTCCGCACGCATGATCTGTGATTCCCTGATTGACCTTTTAGCATCCAGCTCAACCGGTTATTTTCTGCAACTAGCCCAGAGTTTACAGCTTCTTTGATTTAAAGATCTGAAAAAGGCGGCAGTTATTAAATGCTATGAGAACCCTTGGCTCGGCATTAGTACTATATATGACTTTATGAGAATTCCAACAAGGTGCTCGTGCTTGGTTTGGATAATCTTAACATCCAGATATTGCAAGGGAAGATCCAATTTTTGCAATCATTGAGAGGGAATCGTATTGCCGAATCTTTAGCCAAGTCGACAAGCATAGAATTGTCTTCATATCGATGGCTGTTCTATGTCCACGGCAGACGTAATGGCGAGAAAGGGATATGTTGAAAACTGCGCTTTATTTCCATACAAAGTCACTTGAAGCACTAGGAATAGAGTGGGATCATGACCTTTGCAGTGAGTGTTGCAAGTTTTCTTTCAAGATCCCTGGGCAGCTACCGGCCTCGTGTCCGGACTAGAGCGATGAAAAAACCGACATCATCGACAACAACACGCTTGAGGATAATGTGACTTGAGACATCTCCGGCAAAGCTGGTTCGCTCTCTAAACCTTCAATTTCTGAGATCTACTTATGTTTTTAAGACCTCTACACCTGCTCACCTCAGAACAATTACCTTGGAGGACAAAACTGGACATTGTCCACTTCGGCGTGAGTGTTGAGCATCCCTCGTCTACTTCCCTTACTTGATGTGCTAGGTATTATGATCTTATTTCTGCTATCTGAAACAACCATTTACTAAAATCTTCTAAAATGGAAGGGAGTTTGGAAACTAGCTCTTGTTCAAGCTCTGGATTATTCAAATGTTTCACTAAGCCGAATGCTTTCATAGTGGCGCAAATGTTTTGCACCTCTAATCTGCGACAACAAGGTGTCTATAATCAATTCTGGCCTCCGAACTTCATAGGCAACGTTGATATAATTTGAAGCACACAAATTTGTGCAAGAACAGATCCTTTAATGCATTCGGGCTGAGCCCACTGAGCTTGTTAGAAACGGATCAAACAACTTATGTACGTTGTTGTGTAGCGGTGCACCAGGGGAAGTTGTTGCTCTGTTAGCTCTTAATTTTAACGCAGCTCTTTTTTTCATCCCCGGATCCAGAACATACCCTTTCCTCCTCGTCGAACTGCAACGTTAGTTTCCTTTGTTTACGCAGAAGAAGATACTCCGCGTGCAATTGACGAATGCTGGTGGATGAACTCTTAGAACATTTTGACCCGGCAGCGGTTTTATTGACTTGATAGACAGGAGACCTTTGATTGCGGTTTGCGTTAGATGCAGCAACACTTAGAACCTTGTCGACTATGTTATTGGAACTTCCTTCATTTATTCAACGACCCAAGGGAGGGCTCTGAAACACTTGTCGATCAGCCACAAATAGACATTCATTGATTTCTTCACCAGTAAGAGATCAACGGTGACTACCTGTTGGAAATTTGTTCTTTAGAACGACAAACTGGGCCACAATGTAAGACCCTACCAGAAAGTGCCATAAATTTTATAAATGGCGTCGAATGTTAATTCGGCCTTAACATTTGTGAAGCAAACAGGATTAGTATTTGTGTGAATAAGCAATGAGACGCTATACTCCCGAAGAACGCAGAATAATTGCCACGATGTTTTTGATGAACAATTCGTCAGTGATTGTCCATTTCCATCTAACAAACAAAATTTGCAGATCTGGGATACGGAAAATCCGTGAGTAATGCAATGAAGAGCCATTACATCCACTCAAACTCACTGCATGAGCTAGGAGTTTTTTTTTAGAACGGTGCCTTCCAAACTGTCACTGAGGATCGTGAGCGCTGCAGAACCATGATCAATAAATTTTCCATTTCTTAATGGGGTGATTTGGGACTGCATGAGCCACAACTGACATTCTAAAGCAGAGTCATACATTATGGCCCACCTTGTACCTCTGTCTCACCACTCTATGTGTCGGATTTTGTTGTAGGTAGGTACTCCCCGCAGGGATTGCTGAGATTTTATAAGGGCCCTCATTAATATCTCAGAGCATGAATTACACCACTAATCGCTATTTGCATACCATGCGAGGTTTTTGGTTAGCTCCAACATCCAGATTTTTAATTAACATTAACTGAGGGGCCGACAAACAAGCGAGTGCTTTAATCGTTACCAATGTTCTAACCATATATAAACTGACCTAGATGTCACTTTACTTTACTAATACTCTTGCAAACCCTTAACTTTCCCACAGACACACTCTAATTGAATTCGAACACTTTTAAATCTCTATAACTTTGTCAAAATTTGCTAGAATGAAAGCAATTTACAAGTAAAATTGCTAGAAAGAGAGTGATTTACAGGAGGGTGTGTAATGTGGATGACGTGTTTTGACTAAAATGGTCGTGGATTGTATTAAATGGGGGAGGGGAATTGCCAATGATAACAATTCAGACGTATAACTAGCCAGTGTCACACGGATAGAGGCGATCAGTAGAAAACCGGTTTTGATTTTCCAATGGCTGGAAAGTTTGGCATCTAGGTTAGTTTATCTATGGTTCTAACCCATTTTCTTAAGTTGTTCTCTAACTCCACTTCTACCAACCTTTAGAATTGTTTTTTTTTTTTTTTAATTACTGCCATCTAATGGAGATATTTTTCTGTCACTATCTTCCGACCGTTTGCCCTCTAAATGTAAACCTCTACAGACTTGTACCTCGATAGTTGAGAGAGTCTCCTTTTTTGTGGTGCTGAGATACCATTTATCAGGCATACACTTTTCTGAATAGATTTGAGAAATGAGTTATTGCTTGCTCTTCACAAATTCATTTCCAGCAGCTGCTTTGTTGGATTTCAGCTCCTTACTTCGTTTCGGTCAAGTGGATGAAAGTTTTGGCTGTCATCGCCTTTTAGAATATTGTCACTCAATTTCTTATTTGTGAAATATTTTAATTTATATTAACCGTCGCGGGGAAGCGTTTGAAACCGTATGAAACCACTGTCTCTTGTTTAATTGATTAGATTAATTAATTTTAAAAGTCTAAAAGGCTCGATGGACCAATGTTAATTCCGAATTATAGTTTTCGATGAACAAAATTAAAGCACGCACACTTTCTTCAAAAGTTAAATAGAGTGTTGTTTTTATTTTTCTTGAACTTAACATATTACTTTACATTTGACATTTGTAGACTTTATAACAGTTGGGGAAATTACGTGGAGAGTTGGATGCTTTTCCGAGTGTGTAGATGGGCTCCAACACATAGGTACACTGTATCACTCGCTCTTTCCGCACCACTGTACATAGTTAGTTTTTAAGTATTTATTTTAGATTTAAGAAAGATAAAGACAACAACGCCGAAGCAATGTAATACAGTTCTGTGAGCAAGAACTATATATAATATATAACTGCCAAGCCATGTTGGCATTCGCAAAATGCGTTAAAATTAAGAAGGTCATACGTTAAAGCCTCTAGTTATTTCATAAGTAAAATATTGTATGAATTGAAAATGTAATACTTTTTTAATAAGTCTCAATAAATATACATACATATATACATAATTTTACTGCATATTGGCGCACGTGGACAACCAACAAATTCTATTGTTTTAGCAAGTCGCATTTCTTCACCAACTGCACCGATCGTGCTTCTATTGTCACAAGTGGATAAACATCAAATTTCAAAATTCATAGTACGCACAAACCGTCGCCAGTATATATACGTAAATTCGCCTTCAGAATCACATCGATCTGGACACAAAGGTAAGTCAGCATGAATCAAAATAATAATTCTCGTAATCGTAGCCGTGGTCATAGGTCACAATCTCATAAGTCGCATTCGTCGTCCATCAGTGCTCAAAATTTTAAGGAATTCTCTGACCCTGACAGCATGGGTCCAATGGTGCAATGTGACTCCTGTAGAAGCTGGTTTCACGTCACCTGCGTCGGCGTCACCTCTGTCATAGAAGATAAGGGTTTTCACTGCCGTAGCTATATGTCTAAGCAACAAGCAGAGCAGAACTCGAAATCCCGAAATCCGTAAAAATAACTACTAGTGCGATAATGCCTCTTCACATGCCGGTGGAGCACTATTCGCAATTGCCAACACCAACTTAAATGCTCCAGAACTATCAACATTGAATCGCCGCTGCATCCCAGCACTTAAAACCAATGGGCAAGACACCAACAACCATTTATTAAGCGGTAAGGCCTCTAATGCATCCAAATCATCTGGTGCTAAAAGAATGGAAATGCAATTAAGGAGGTTAGAAGAGGAACGTAAACTTCAAGAGCAACGTGATCGAGACTATATCGATAAAAAATATGCAATTCTCAACTTAATTGCTATGAAGAACATGGCTCTATTGTTGCTGAACCGGTCCACACTAATCGTATTAGTGAGTGCGTAGACAAAACGTCTAAAACGCCAGAAAACAAGTGCTCGAGTGATAAGCCAAAAAATCATGTAAATTCCTTCAATTTGTGGTTAGGTAGTAAGCCGCATTATACCGATGCATATAGAACTGTGAAAGATGCGAAGTGTGAGGAGTCAGTAATTAACAAATCTCAAATTGCAGCGAGACAAATAATGTCAAAAGAACAGCTGACGTTTTCTGGGAGATCAGACGAGTGGCCTCTCTTTATAAATTGGTGGAGAAATTCTTCAGCCAGCTGTGGCTTTACCCAGTATGAAAACATGCTTCGTCTGCAATGATGCCTGCAAGGAGAGGCTCTGCAGGCAGTTCGCTTTAGGCTTCTTCATCCAAATCAGGTCGATGTTATCAAAATATAACAAATGCTATATTGTCGACCTGAACTCACTATTCAGTCGCTCTTAGAGAAGATTAGAAGGGCAGCTGCTACTTAGGCTGGAAACGATGATCGACTTTTCACTCGGAATAGACAATGGCTGCCGCATGATGGAAGCCACTGGTATGTGCGCTCATCTTAATAATCCTTGCCTGCTAAAAGAGCTAGTAGAGATGTTGCCAATTCAAATTAGATTAAATTGGGGAATGTAAAAGCAGACGGTGTCTTTCGTCGATTTATCCGTGTTTAACGCCTGGCTTTCTCAACTAGCGAGTGCCGCGTCGGAGGTCACGTTCAAGGTCGCTCTGTCGGAACCAAGGATAAATAAAAAAACGACAGCAATCATAGCTATACAATAAGAAACAAGAACTCAAGTTGAAAATAAGTACTATGCGTGTAAGCGCAACTATACAACGCTTGCTTCATGCGAACAGTTTTCAAAGATGTCTTTACAAGAAAGATGGAACCTAGTTAAACGTCTACATATTTGTCGAACGTACTTACGTCGACATGGTAGTCGTCGCTGTCTTTCGATGCAGTTGTGCGGGATTGATGGATGTTCCTACCGGCAAAACTCGCTTTTGCATAACAATGTGGCACTGCCTAGCGCTAAGGGCAATTTCATCACAAACACAGAACAGCCAACTACAAGTAGAGATCTGCAAGGTGGTGGATTTTACAGTGGTACAATTCATCATCCAGATGCAGCGATTACACTTTTCATAATTGTTCCAGTAAGCGTACACTACAACAAGTCAGTAGATACTTTCGCTTTCATTGATGACGGATCATTAGTTACACTCGTTGATGAAGAATTAGCAATAGCACTCGCATCAAAAGCGGATAATGAACCATTATGTCTTAGGTGGACGTCAAATACCCATCGCCTTGAAGAATCGTCTAAAAGGATAACTTTCAAAATATCGGCACAGGGAGGAAATCAAAGATTTTGGCTTTCAAATGTGCATACGGTAAGTTCACTTGATCTTCCGAAACAATCCGTTGATGCTCGCACTCTAATGGAAAAACACAGCCACTTAAAAGAACTTCCAATAAAATCCAATCGGAATGCGAAGCCTCAAATCCTGATAGGTTTGCAACACTGGAAGCAGGGCATGCCTCTTAAGACACGAGAAGGCAATGCTTCTGAATAAGCTGCCATCAAAACCAGGTTAGGATTTACACCCTTTGGCTCATCTTCGGGGGGTACCAAACCAAATCTGAAGAGAGAAAGCGCAATCATATTTGCGATTGTCAAAGTAAAATCGATTTACGTATGCATGAGACATTTAAGCAATACGAGTATATTTCCTTGGAGAGCACAGGTGCGAAGCCGATAAAAAGGATGATCTCAAACGAAGATGATAGGGCTGTTAAAATGCTGGAAGAGAAAGCAATTTTTTCGGGGAACAGGTATGCTGTACCTCTTCTGTGGAAATACCATAATGCATGTCTACCTAATACGAAAGCGATGAAAGAAAAAAGATCATACTGCTTCGAAAAGCGACTTTCACGTAAAAAAGGGATACGCAAAAAGGTTAGAGGAACATGAAGTCAACAACACTGAACCACTAATATGGTACTTACCAATTTTTCCTGTCACAAATCCAAACAAACCAGATAAGCTGCTGATAAGTATGGGATGCTGTAGCGAAAGTCCAAAGAGTATCGCTTAACTCCTTTTTATTAAAAGGACCGGAAAATGTACCAGAGCTTCCATTGATTCTCTTTCGATTTAGAGAAAGGAAGTTTGCAATATCGGGAGACATACCAGAGATGTTTCATCAAGTAAGAATACTAGAAGAGGATAAAAACTCTCAACGATTTCTATGGCGGAATTTAAAAACTGGAATTATTGAGGTATTTCAAATGCAGGTCATGTTCACCATTTTGCGCTCAATTTATCAAGAACAAAAATACACAGAAATTTGAGAGACAGTACCCAAGAGCATCAAAGGCGATTATAGAAAATCACTATGTTGGCACAGATGAAGAGGCTATAAATCTGGTAAATGAGGTGATATGTTTTCATAAACAAGCCGGGTTTGAGATAGGAAAGTTTATCTCGAACTCATCAAGGGTTTTAAAAGCACTTCAATCGGAAACATCGGATCAAAAAAGGGCCTTTAAAGATAACGCTCAAAGCGACTTTGAAAAGTTACTGGGAATTTGGTGGCCACCAACCACTGACATTTAAGTTAAGCAAAATGGACAATGGCGTTATGAGCGGCGCGCGCATTCCTAAAAAAGCGCGAAGTCTTAAGGGCACTCATGTGCATTTTCGATCCCCTTGGTTTAATTGCCAATTTCACCATACATCTTAAAATTATTCTACAAGAAATCTGGCGCTCCGGAGTAGATTGGGATGAAGAAATAAAAGATCGACAGTTTGATAAATTGAGAAACTGGTTAAGTCTCATTCCTAAAATAAAGTTATTATATATCAACAGAAGGTACTTTAACAATCTTCAACTCGGAGACGGGAGTTGTGTGCAGTTGCATGTATTCGTGGATGCGGGTGAGGATGCGTTCAGTAGCCTATCATTTCCAGCAGCTGCTTTGTTGGATTTCAGCTCCTTACTTCGTTTCGGTCAAGTGGATGAAAGTTTTGGCTGTCATCGCCTAAGTTGAATGCTGAATGTATTTGATTGCGTGCCACAATAAACAAAATGAAATTAAACTTTCCAGATTTTGGCCACTCCAAAAACGCTTTCCACTGATTGCCTCTATGCGTGTTACCCTGCCTGAGAATATGTATAAATTGTCAACAATGTTAATTCCCCTCATATTTTACACAACAACGTCATCCACATTACTCACACATAGTACGTGGAAATTTTTCTCATTCTAGCAAATTCTAGTAGTTTACAGGCTTGGAAAAGTGTATTTGAGAGGAGTTCAAAGTATTCCAAAAGTATTAGTAGAATTTGACATCTACGAGTATGTTAGTTCATCCAATGTCAGCAAAATAAAATAGAAAAAACTGAAAGTGTTTGTAAATAAAATGTGTTGAATTAAATTCTAACACATACTCGTATGTACTAAATGAAACTAAAGGAAAAACCGAACTTCTGAAATTCAAGAGCTGCTTAAAACTAGCTCTAGGAAAACGGCTTCATGAAAGGCTAGAGATGTTCTTGTGGTAGTTGGCACATCAGTGGAGGTAGTGGCTCAGCCCGTTTATTTTCGCAGTGTTGACAACTTCCTTGAACTTTCTTCAAAATACGTCTAAGACTTGGAATGTAATAAAGCTGCCGTAACTCATTTACCACAGTCTCATTGAATATATGACGAAATTTTATATGATATTCATAAACAATAGTGGTCTTTTGGTAGAATGATAGGTCTTTTCGTAGCTATGGCTATGCTTTCTATCGCATCTTCACGTCCTCTAACTCGAATAATCCCACTTTCGTCTAAATACGGGGATAGCGTATAGAGAGGACTGAACTTGTTGATGTTTATTGAATGCCGTTCGGTTTTCGATGCGTTTTTCAGGATGGCATCTCAATTTGGCAGAGCTTATATAAGTAACATGCGGCTGCTTCCTTCTCGTCTGATATCGACCCTCGTAGACAATTGTTTTGGCTTCCTCTTACGCCAAGAAGTTTGATAAATCGAAAGACGTACATAAGTGTACACAGTACAATGTCCACATTGTTTTGCGTTATTGGTTTACAATGGGTATAACATTCTTTTACTTCTTCGTTGCCTAAGTCACATGTTTGAGTATCAATATCATCCTTGGGCCAATTTGGAGGACTTTGACGCAGAAATTTCGGTCCCGTAAACCGTATTCCCGTAGAGCTGAAGTCACAGTTGATCTTATATTTATTTAGTAGCGTCATCTGCCACGTTGTCCTTACTAGTAACCCATTTCCAATTACTCTCGTCGGTGTTCTCAAGTATCTCACCAATTCGTACTCCCACAAAGCTTTTGTATTTTTTGTTACTGCATTTTATCCATCTTAAGACTACTTGGAAGCCCGTCCAAAAGTATACTCTGTCAAAGTGTATAGAGTGACTGCTTTGAATGGACTTTTCAAGTCTGACTCCAAGAACAGCCGTTTCCAGTTCCAATAGCGGTATGGAAAGAGTTTTGATTGGAGCCACTCTTGTTTTCGCGCTTATAAGTGAGCATTCCACCTGATCCATGTTTGAAGCTCTTACATAGGCTACTGCGGCCAACGCATCCTCACCCGCATCCACGAATACATGCAACTGCACACAACTCCCGTCTCCGAGTTGAAGATTGTTAAAATACCTTCTGTTGATATATAATAACTTTATTTTAGGAATGAGACTTAACCAGTTTCTCAATTTATCAAACTGTCGATCTTTTATTTCTTCATCCCAATCTACTCCGGAGTGCTAGATTTCTTGTAGAATAATTTTAAGATGTATGGTGAAATTGGCAATTAAACCAAGGGGATCGAAAATGCACATGAGTGCCCTTAAGACTTCGTGCTTTTTTAGGAATGCGCGCTCCGCTCATAACGCCATTGTCCATTTTGATTAACTTAAATGTCAGTGGTTGGTAGCCACCAAATTCCCAGTAACTTTTCAAAGTCGCTTTGAGCGTTATCTGTTGTAGAGTTTCAAGCACAAATAATTACTGCGAATTATAACCTTCCACTCTGAGTGAAGAAAAAACTCTCCGTCCTATTCGGACTCCCACCCCCCCCCCTGGAGTTTCAAACCACTACAAAACAATTTTCCTTTCTCCTCCTTTCTACCTTTCCGCCCGCGCCCTGGCAACAGTAAAAGGGTATCTAACCCCTTAGGCGCGCGTAAATTATAAAAAAAGGCCCTTTTTTGATCCGATGTTTCCGATTGAAGTGCTTTTAAAACCTTTGATGAGTTTGAGATAAACTTTCCTATCTCAAACCCGGCTTGTTTATGAAAACATATCACCTCATTTACCAGATTTATAGCCTCTTCATCTGTGCCAACATAGTGATTTTCTATAATCGCCTTTGATGCTCTTGGGTACTGTCTCTCAAATTTCTGTGCATTTTTCTTCTTGATAAATTGAGCGCAAAATGGTGAACATGACCTGCATTTGAAATACCTCAATAATGGGATACAGCATCCCATACTTATCAGCAGCTTATCTGGTTTGTTTGGGTTTGTGACAGGAAAAATTGGTACGAGTAAGTACCATATTAGTGGTTCAGTGTTGTTGACTTCATGTTCCTCTAACCTTTTTGCGTATCCCTCTTTTACGTATAGTTCTATTTGATCATTCAACTTTTCAATTAGGTGAGGCTATTTTGAAAGTCCCTTTTCGAGGCAGTATGATCTTTTTTCTGCCATCGCTTTCGTATTAGGTAGACATGCATTATGGTATTTCCACAGAAGAGGTGCTCTTCCAGCATTTTAACAGCCCTTTGTTTGAGATCATCCTTTTTATCGGCTTCGCACCTGTGCTCTCCAAGGAAATATATTGCTTAAGACATGCATACGTAAATCGATTTTACATTGACAATCGCAAATATGATTGCGCTTTCTCTCTTCAGATTTGGTTTGGTACCCCCCGAAGATGAGCCAAAGAGTGCCCATCCTAACCTGGTTTTGATGGCAGCTTGTGCAGAAGCATTGCCTTCTCCTGTCTTAAGAGGCATGCCCTGCTTCCAGTGTTGCAAACCTATCAGGATCTGAGGCTTCGCATTCCGATAGAATTTTATTGGAAGTCCTTTTAAGTGGCTGTGTTTTTCTATTACAGCGCGAGCATCAACGGATTGTTTCGGAAGGTCAAGTGAACTTACCGTATTCACATTTGAAAACCGATATTTTGAAGGTTATCCTTTTAGATGGGTATTATACGTCCACCTAAGACGTAATGGTTCATTATCCAGTTTTGAATCGAGTGCTATTGCTAATTCTTCATCAACGAGTGTAACTAATGATCCGTCATCAATGAAAGCGAAAGTATCTACTGACTTGTTGTAGTGTACGCTTACTGGAACAATTATGAAAAGTGTAATCGCTGCATCTGGATGATGAATTGTACCACTGTAAAATCCACCACCTTGCAGATCTCTAGTTGTAGTTGGCTGTTCTGTGTTCGTGCTGAAATTGTGCTTTGCGCTAGGCAGTTCCGCATTGTTATGCAAAAGTGAGTTGTGCCGGTAGGTACATCCATCAATCCCGCACAACTGCATCCAGATTACCATTTCGACGTAAGCACGTTCGACAAATATTTAGACGTTTAACTAGGTTCCACCTTTCTTGTAAAGACATCTTTGAAAACTGTTCGCATGAAGCAAGCGTTGTATAGTTGCGCTTACACGCATAGTACTTATTTTCAACTTGAGTTTTTGTTTCTTATTGCATAGCTATGATTGCTTACGTTTTTTTATTTATCCTTGGTTCCGACAAAGCGACCTTGAACGTGACCTCCGACGCGGCACTCGCTACTTGAGAAAGCCAATCGCTAAACATGGATAAATCGACGAAAGACACCGTCTGCTTTTACATTCCCCAATTTAATCTAATTTGAATTGGCAACTTCTCTACTAGCTCTTTTAGCAGGCAAGGATTATTAAGATGAGCGCACATACCAGTGGCTTCCATCATGCGGCAGACATTGTCTATTCCGAGTGAAAAGTCGATCATCGTTTCCAGCCTAAGTAGCAGCTGCCCTTCTAATCTTCTCTAAGAGCGACTGAATAGTGAGTTCAGGTCGACCATATAGCATTTGTTATATTTTGATAACATCGACCTGATTTGGATGAAGAAGCCTAAAGCGAACTGCCTGCAGAGCCTCTCCTTGCAGGCATCATTGCAGACGAAGCATGTTTTCATACTGGGTAAAGCCACAGCTGGCTGAAGAATTTCTCCACCAATTTATAAAGAGAGGCCACTCGTCTGATCTCCCAGAAAACGTCAGCTGTTCTTTTAACATTATTTGTCTCGCTGCAATTTGAGATTTGTTAATTACTGACTCCTCACACTTCGCATCTTTCACAGTTCTATATGCATCGGTATAATGCGGCTTACTACCTAACCACAAATTGAAGGAATTTACATGATTTTTTGGCTTATCACTCGAGCACTTGTTTTCTGGCGTTTTAGACGTTTTGTCTACGCACTCACTAATACGATTAGTGTGGACCGGTTCAGCAACAATAGAGCCATGTTCTTCATAGCAATTAAGTTGAGAATTGCATATTTTTTATCGATATAGTCTCGATCACGTTGCTCTTGAAGTTTACGTTCCTCTTCTAACCTCCTTAATTGCATTTCCATTCTTTTAGCATCAGATGAATTGGATGCATTAGAGGCCTTACCGCTTAATAAATGGTTGTTGGTGTCTTGCCCATTGGTTTTAAGTGCTGGGATGCAGCGGCGATTCGATGTTGATGGTTCTAGAGCATTTAAGTTGTTGGTGTTGGCAAGTGCGAATAGTGCTCCACCGGCATGTGAAAAGGCATTATCGCACTTGTAGTTATTTTTACGGGATTTCGGGTTCTGATCTGCTTGTTGCTTAGACATACAGCTACGGCAGTGAAAATCCTTATCTTCTATGACGCAGGTGAAGTGAAACCAGCTTTTACAGGAGTCACATTGCACCATTGGACCCATGCTGTCAGCGTCAGAGCATTCCTTAAAATTTTGAGCACTGATGGACGACGAAGGCCACTTGTGAGATTGTGACCTATGACCACGATTACGAGAATTATTATTTTGATTCATGCTGACTTACCTTTGTGTCCAGATCGATGTGATTATGAAGGCGAATTTACGTACATATACTGGCGACAGTTTGTGCGTACTCTAAATTTTGAAATTTGATGTTTATCCACTTGTGACAATAGATCGGTACAGTTGGTGAAGAAATGCGACTTGATGAAACAATAGAATTTGTTGGTTGTCCACGTGCGCCAATATGTAGCAAAATGCATGTATGTATGTATGTATATTTATTGAGACTTATTAAAAAAGTATTACATTTTCAATTCATACAATATTTTACTTATGAAATAACTAGTGGCTTTAACGTATGGCCTTCTTAACCTATTACATTTTGACGCATTTTGCGAATGCCAACATGGCTTGACAGTTATACATATATTATATATAGTTCTTGCTCACGGAACTGTGTTACATTGCTTTGGCGTTGTTGTCTTTATCTTTCTTAAACCTAAAATAAATACTTAAAGACCAACTATGTACAGTGGTGCAGAAAGAGCGAGTGATACAGTGTACCTATGTGTTGGAACCCATCTACACACTCGGAAAGGCCTCCAACTCTCCACGTAATTTCCCCAACTGTTATCAAGTCTACAAATATCAAATGTAAATTAATATGTTAAGTTCAAGAAAAATAAAAAGAACACTCTATTGTTAACTTTTGAAGAAAGTGTGTGTGTTTTAATTTTGTTCATCAAAAACTATAATTCAGAATTAACATTGGTCCCTCGAGCCTTTTAGACTTTTAAAATTAATTAATCTAATCACTTAAACAAAGACAGTGAGTTTTTTCATATTGTAAAATGTTCGTGTGGGTACAAATGATAGAACTTATTCTTTTCAATACAAATCCCTTTATTCAGTACAGTTACAATTCACTATTTAATTCTTTCTCTCAGTACAATTCAATTTCTCAACCACATATACTTTTCTTATCTTTTACTTAAACCACTTAATCACTTCTTCTAATTTAACACTTCAAATTCAACTTTGGAACTGATTTGCATACCTTTGGGATGCTGGTATTTATACTCGAATGACATACTTCGAGAACAATCCTCGCCATCCAGCGTCCCATACAATTTCCAATTTGCTAGAAAATTCGATTCTACTCTCCAGTTGCTAATCCAGTATCGAAACCTTCGAGTTTCGACATTTTCTGCTGGATGTCGCTGCTCACATTTGAGTGATTATCACAATATTAAGTGCCAAACGGTTTCCAGCGACGGTTAATATAAATTAAAATATTTCACAAATAAGAAATTGAGTGACAATATTCTAAAAAATTATTTAATTTTTAAAATAATAAAGCAATCATCCACCGTGGAACATCATCGCCCAGCATTACCGCAGCACCGGTATCAACGGCCCCGTTGGGATTGCGCTTCTATAAAAACTACTGCTGCTTCATCAACGGTGCACCTGAAGGATGCCGCTTTTAACTGCTAACGTACCGCATTACCCTCATCGACATTTTTAATTTTTTTCCAATTTTTTATTTTTTGTTTCCTTCGCATTGCGAAGCGCTCCTGTACCACTTTGCCAACGGCCCATCACCAGCATACCGCTTCACCGGAATTTTGTGATTTTTTCATTTTTATATACGACTCCTAAGTTTTTTTTTTGCCTCGCTGGGAGTATCTATAAGTATAGTCACAATTAATACTTTTTTTTTTAAATTTTGAAAAAAAAAAAATTTTTGTTCTTACGTCTGCGAGTTATTACAGAAGAACATTCTTGCACAGATCACAAGAGATCACAGCAACTTTTGTAAACGGTCGGAGCGTCAGAGTACAAAAAATTATGTATCAGGACGGATCACAATTCTTGAAAGCAATTACAAGGCAAGTTCCGGATACAACGCTGAAGGAATTATTTCAACAGAGACCGTCAAGGTAGAAGAACTGGAAGCCATCCCATCTATGAAAAAATAAAGGAGTTTTATCTGGAATACAGAGCTAAACTTTTAGATGCAATGGACAAACTAACCGCAACAACGGGAGTACCGGTAAGTTCTGTGCAAAATATATCTCAAGCAGAAAAATAAGAACTCAGGTTGCCGAAAATTAATATCCCAGTTTTTCCGGGAACTTCCAAAGCTAGAGGACATTCCATGACCTTTTTGTCTCTTTGATTCATAAAAACAAATCCTTATCAGAAATTGAGAAGTTTCATTATCTGAAGTCGAGACAGACTAAGCAGAACGGCTACTTCAACATTGATAAGGGAAATTATGAAAACTCGTGGGAAATCCTCACGTCCCGGTACGACCATAAGCGAATACTATTGTAGTTAGCACCCAACTTAAGCTCTTTTTCGGTTAGTCAGCTCTTCAAGAAAAAGACTCAACGGGACTTAAGAAACTCCTTGATGTGTTCACTGAATGCCGTCATTCCTTACAGAATTTGGACCTGCGAGTTCAGATTTGGGATTCAATCCTAATTTACTGTATGTTGCAGAAGGCTCCAGCATCGACACAGCAACTCTGGGAGGAAAAATTAGGCAATCGGAAAGGTTTACCTTCGTTCAAAGAGTTCTAGTTTTAATGCGAAACGAAGTTTTCTCTCGTGCTCTTTCTGCTTTCTCAATTTGGTAAACATGGTAGATTCTGGTCAGCCCTTTACTCTAAAGCGATTGCTTGAGAGCTTTCTCTCTTATGTGAATTGTTTGTACTAGATTGTTATTCCTCAGGCTTTTTTTATCTTTGACTTGGTAGAGATTTCAATTTGAATTTTGTATGTGATACATCGATTGTTTTGTAGATAGAATACGATACATAACAATGATAGTAGTTATAAGGAGTGACAATATACTCGTATGTAGCTGTTTTGAAATTGTATTTAGATATTTATATAATGTTCATGTGTTTTAAGGCTGGTTTTATTTCCGAAATTTTGTTTGTCTCTTTTTTTTCGCCTATTTTACATAGCTTTTCCTTATACTCGTAGTTAGGGTAAAATATTTGAGATATTAATTGGATAAGAGGATAGTATTTTTATTATTTTTGAGTTTATACATATATTATTGTGATAAGTTAGATTTAAGGACGTTCTGCCCTCCAGTACATTTAGTTAGAGGTATAGGATTCTATATTTTATGTTTGTTAACAATTTTGAGTTTGTGTTTTTTTTTTTCTTAACTGTCTAATGGCTGTGTGGTAACGTTTTTTTTTTATCGTTGATTTTAATTTTGTTTTGGTCTCGGTTTTGGCCCGGAATCGATCTAGAGTAAAAGTGGATTGGTACTTCATTGGCTAGCCTGTATTTTGCTATTATACCAATAGGGGGTTCGTAGGGAGAGTCAGACCAAGGAACATCGCATTGTTCCTCATATATTTCTTTGATTACATCATTTTCGGAGTAGCTCATTCTCTCTATGAACCTTTTCATTAGAATAAGAGTATATTTCGTTAGAGGAATTATATTGGCTGTGGTGTATAGATAAATAGATAAAGTGATTTGAATACCTTTTGTTGGGTTCTAGAAAGCCTTTCCCAATGCATATACGAAGTATTTTCCTTTAAAATTTTTCGAAGTCTTTGGCCACTGTAGGGGAGATCGTAAGCCATACCGGGAATGCGTAAGTAAGGATGCGTCTTATTAAGGTTTTGTTAAAGAGCAATTTTACCTTATTGTTTAACGATGTATTCTTCAAGAAGGGCATTAGCGTGAGAGAGATTTTTCTTGCATATGATGTAGTTATCCGCCCATGATTGTTAAATTTGAAAAGGGTGTTAAAGTTAACTCCTAAGTATTTAATTTTGTTTTTAAAGGGGATAACAACGTTATCGAATGAGAGGTGAAGATTTCTGCTCTCCGCAACTACATATTGCTTCTGATTTTTCTTGATTTATTTTAATTCCCCAGTTCTTGTAGTAGTCGTTGATGAGCTCTAAGTGGGATTTCAGATGTTGAATCGCTGTTAGTGAGAATATATTTAGTTCCGTTGTTATTACTATAATTATGATGCAAGTCGTAGAGGAAGATGTTATATAGTTTCGAGCCCAAGATCGAACCTTGCGGGCTCCTCTTCCAGATATTCCTTGGATGAAGCTGATGTTATTAATTTGCACAAAGAAGTTCCTGCTGGAATGAAAACTATGCAAGAGGAACACAAGTTGTAATGGGAATTCTAGTTGGACCAGTTTGTGAATAAGACACTGTCAAACGCTTTTTCGATGCCAAGTGTGCAGACTGTTGTACAGTTTTTTCTTCTAAGATTCTTAGAGACGTCATGATGGAGTTTTAAAAGAGCATGAGTAGTTGAGTGGATTTTGCGGAAGCCAAACTGGAAGTCTGGAATAAATTCAATGTGTTCATCAGTGTGTAGGGTAAGTTTATTTAATATTACTCGTTCAAAAATTTTACCAAGATTAGAGAGGAGTGAAATCAGGCGGAAATTGCTAATGTCATGGTTAAATGTTTTTTTTTTATGGGCAGAATTTTTGCCACTTTCCACTCATTAGGGAAGTATCCATTATTGATACAATTGTTTAGAATGATAGTTAGATACTTGAGAGCTATTTGCAAGAGATGTTTTATGATGAGTTTTAGGATACTATCAGGACCTGATGAATTTTTAGAATTTAAATTGCTATAATTCCTTTGATTTCAGACAAAGATGTGAACAAATTGCCAAATTGGGGGTGGGAGTCTTGTACCGTCTAGGTGTTGGAGGGTTGCTTGAACTTCATCTCTATGGAGCTGATTGAAAGAGGGGGTACTAGCTCTGAATGATTCAGAGTAATAGCACATGCTATTCCCTCCTCATGCGTTATAGTATTACCATTCACGATAACTTTTTCACAGAACTCATTTTTCCTGTTTTTAAAATTTTATTAAATTCTTTGTAGGCAAAGGGACCAGGTTTGATCTTGGTAAGTTTTTGACTGAATTTTGCGTTTAGCCAAGCCATATTCTGATTTTATCTTGTAAGATTTTCTTTAGGAGAATGATTTTATTAGCTAGAGATTTATATGCCGCTTTAACTTTGTTATAAGTATGTTATATGTTTGTTATAAGCTTTTACCGTTGGTGTTTAATGTTAAAGAGAGACTTAATTTCCAAAGGAAGATTTTTATACTTCCTATGGTTTACTTCTACAGTTACTGAGTGATTATCCATTATGTGATTGATAGTTGTCTATTTCTAAATTATTGAGGTTGCGTGATGGTGGAGGAAGGGTATTCGAAAGAGCAACGTCAAGATCTAATTTAAAGTTATTCCAGTTTAAGTCTTGAAAAAATTTCGAATAGGTATTTTCTAATGTAAGGATTATAGCATTTATCATTTCTACATTTCGTATCAGTAAAAAGTGGTCCGAGAAGGTTGGGAGAGTACTAATGTTATAATTGGGTGTAATACCTGAGTGATTTAGTATGTTTGGAGATATGAGAAAATGGTCTAAGAAGGACGAGCTAGATGGAAAAGTAGGTGTTGGCGTGGTGATGTTAATAAGGTGGGGTGTTGTACCGAGCCAATTTAACAGAGTTCTGTCATTTTGGTTTATCATTGAGTCTCCCCAAACTGTATTTTTTGCGTTGAGGTCACCGCCTAGAATGGCACCGTCGAAAGATGCGGCGAGTCGATCCATTTTGTTAAGCTCTTCAATCATAAGTTGGGTAGGGCTGTTAGTTGGAAAATATAGGGAACCTAAGATTATATGCTTGGTTAAATGATTACTTATTATTTTAATGCTAATAAATTTATTTGGAAATTTCGGGTTTGGGGTTGAGACCTCGTTAAACTGGATATTGGTTTTTAGTGCTATTGCTATTCCTTGGTTTATGTTGTCAGGTAAAAATTTGTAGTGGTCAAGTTTGATTTTATGTTTATCGGTTAAATGGGTTTCTTGGAAGGCTACAGTGCAATCGCTCGTGTGAAGTAACTTCGCCAGCTCGATCCTTCTACTATGATCCCTTAAGGATTGGGTATTAAAGGTAATAGCGTTAAATTTCATTACAGTTGGGGGTAAGCTCATTGAGTAGGATTAGTCTTTTTTGTTGTAGGTTCATTGAACCATTTATGTTTTTAACGAAGTTTTGGATTTTGTGGAAAAGCTCTTCAATGCCGATGCCAAAGAGGTCATTTGCCATGTCCAGGAATTGCCCCACGAAATTCTGGCTAGTACCTTGATTGGCGCTGTTGTTTTCTGCCGTTATGGCGTTTGTATTGCTTCTGCTTCTGGTTGATGAAAATGGCTAGCGTAGGTAATGTTAGGATTAACCTTTAAGCTATTGCCAAAACTTCTGTGGGGCAAGCCGGATTATTCCTTCCTGTTCTTTACTTCAGCGCGCTTTTTTTTATTAAAAGCCTCAGTATATTTTTGGTAGGCTGGGCAGCCTCGCCAGTTTGCAGGATGTTCACCTTCACAGTTGGCACAGTAGGCTTTAGATGTTTCCGATTCGTTGTTTTCGCATTGGCCCGGCGGGTGATCATTCCGGCACGGGTGGCCGTGGTGTAGTGGTAATAGCAATCACTTCTCACTCGGAGTTGTCAAGGTTCGAATCCTACCCATGACAAGTCTTTCAAGTTTTTCATTTGTGCAATTGGAACTCAGACAGAAAAATTTTGCGTGTGAAGGCATAACACTGACACGTAGATTTGGCCGTTGTAGAGTTTCAATCACAAAAAACTAGTGCGAATTATAACCTTCGAATCACTCTGAGTGAAGAAAAAACTCTCCGTCCTATTCGGACTCCCACCCCCTGGAGAGCGAATATCGAAACCAAATACACCTGAGTTTTTCAAACCACTACAAAAACAATTTTCCGTTCTCCTCCTTCTACCTTTCAGCCCGAGCCCTGCTAACAGTAAAAGGGTATCTAACCCCTTAGGCGCGCGTAAATAAAAAAAAAAATTAATTCCACTCTTGTGTGCAATACGAATTTGATGTTGGCAATTTGTCTAACCCGATTACCTGGCAAAAGTTTAACTAAGAAGAGATTATATTCGATCTCCGGATATTTTTTTTGACTTAGATGTTTCGAATTTTGCTACCTTACCCACTAACCCTGGTATGATGCTGTCTAGCTCGCCCTGCACTTCATCGAAGTCTGATGTTAATCCTCTATGGATTAAACTATGCGCCTTGTCCTCTTTCAAGGTGAGTAGCCTGAATCGATTAGTCCTGAATCTGACTATCCCTTACCAACTGTAACAACTCACGATGGACATCCGGATTGTCCGCAAATATTTTTGTTTTTTGGGTATACGAATTAGTGTTAGTATTAAAAACTTTACCACAGTTAATAATTTTAAATGCAAAGTTTAATTGCTTTTTCCTTAGACTATATACTAGTTCTTAAATATTAACATTGAATAAGATAATTGGAGGGCAGAACTTACTTATTAAATGCTGGCTGGATATACATATCTCCTTGTTGTTGGTTGCTGGTATTATTTAAATTAGGTTCGGAACCATCTGCTTTTCCTAGCCTGCTGTTGTTGATTGCCTTGTTGCTATTTGAGGTGTTGGATATAGTTGAATCTATCTTTTGGTTGTGTCTTAATGTTAAGTTATTATCTTGGTTCTGAGTTTCTAGGAGGGATAAGTCTCCAAGTAAAGCGAATTTATTTATACAGTTTCTGGCTTCGACTGTATAGGATGGTTTAACGGGTTTCGTACCGTTACCTATTAACGTTTGCCAGTCGGATGATTCACTGGAAAATTCCATGGAGTCATCCGCCATCTTTTTTTTTTTGTTCGCGTCCATTTTTTGCGTTGGCGTTATTTGTTGAAGCACATTGTTTTTGTTTTTTAAGTTAATTAATTAATTACTGCTCTTGGTCTGTTAAATACGGCCGGAGCGGCTTTAGTTTTCAAGGTATTGTCCTGCTGTCGGTGGGGAACCCTCATCTGATGAGCGGCTATCCGCTTTTATTTTTGTTTTTTTTTTAAACGATCACTTATTTTTTGTTCTTTTCATTTTTCATTTGTCTTGAAGCTCTATGGATAACACAACACACACACCAATGTACCAATGAGACAGAGACTTCTAGGCACTGATAGTTTTTTTTTTTTTTAATTATGGCTTGGTACTTGGGTATATTAATTTAATTAATATATTTGTATAATGTATTTTTTAATTTTTTTGCCACTAGATAACTGCACAACACGCATTTACAGTACAATCAACGGGACTGACAGCTATGGACGTCGATATCTTTTCTTTTTTTTATAAATTCACATTGTGATCCTTCGTTTGACTTATATATTGAATTAATTATGCACTTTAACTTAGAAATCTTTTTATTTTTAAATTAGATGATGTATATACATCTATTGAACAATTGTTCACTAACTGTTATAATATTTCTTTTTAGTTAGCACATTAGAAGTTTACTTGGCTTCAGAGAGCACGTCCAGTCGCTGTCGCAGCTTGCAGAAGAATGCAGCAAAATCAGTACAATTTGTGATTAAATGGACTAAATCGCTAGCGTTTATAACGTTTTATAAATGTAAATTAAAGTACTATGTTGAATTAAATTCTAAATGAAATTAAAGAAATACTAAACTTCTGAAATTCAAGAGCCGCTTAAAACTAGCTCTTTAATTTACCTGTAAAGGATATTCTTTTTATTATACACATTTCAATTATTTTAACTTAAGAACTTACATTTAGTTTTAGGTGTATTTTAATTCTTAAGGTACTACTAATAGGTATTTTCTTTTTTATTTAAAAAATATTGATTTAAGTAGGTTAATATATTCTTAATCAAATAAATTTGGTGTTTCCTTATCGCCATCTATGTTGAAAAAGAAAGAAAAGGCTATTGCAGAAGCCGCCAAAAAAAGTCAATTTGAGGAATGTTTAACACTTCTTTTCGTCAAATATTTTTTGGCAATAACAAGCTTGGCAGTGCAGCCAAGTTCGCCTACACAATGCATGAAAGGCTCTTTCAAAAGCCGCGCCCTGTTGTTTTTTTAAATAAAACATGCAAATACTTAGATTTTTTCTGGTGTTCTTATTTTTATAAAAACAACTATCTGTGAAAAATAACATTATTTAAATGTCCACCGCGACCACGTCTACAGGTTCTCTTACGGACATAAAAAAAATTCTAAAAAACTCGCTCACACATTACCACATTAAGTTCGGTCCGTATGTTGTTTTTCAACCGTGCAATTGTTGTTGGCTTATCCACATAGACTTTACTTTTCAAAAGACTCCACAGAAAGTAATCTAATGGTGTTAAATCGCATGATCTAGGTGGCCCGTTTATGTCACAATTACGTGAAATTAATCGTCCTCAAAACTTAAACCTCAATAGGTCAATGTTTGCTCGTGCTTTGTTACTCGTAGCTCCATCATGTTGAAAATAAAGATAGTCTGTGTCTATTTCTTCAATTCGAAGTGACAAACAATCTCCATTGACAGGAACAGTTCTTTCGTTTGCATCAGTTTTTATTTTTTTCAGTTTTTATGCATTTTTATTTTTTTAACTTAAATTACTCTTATATGCTAAACAAAAAACGCTTAAAAATTTGCTTAAATTACTTACAAATAATCTTATTCTAACTTACTGGCCCCATGCGGGCACTCTAAGTTAAATCTAACACTTAAACTATGTCTTTCGACGTATCTTACAGTCTAATTTTTTTACATTTATTAATACTAAAACTAAGAAAATCAATTTTAAGCAAAAAACTTAGTAGATGGACATTTTTTTTTAAATTTTTTATAAAACTTAAAACTAAAAGCCTACAGACTACCTAAAAAATAAATCTTAACCTATTTACATATAATACGTGCACACAAATATATAGATATATATATATACATAATACATATATACTTAATATATAAATATATGTACATATATATATATTGTTTTTTTTTTTCATTTTTTGTTTTTATTAATTTTTTTTTGTTTTATATATTTTTTTTCCTAAAACTAACTTAAACCTACCTAAAACTATGTAAGCCGCCCATGGCTAAAAGAATTTGGCTAACCCACTTTGCCTCAGATTAAGCTATCTATCACTGGAGGCATTCAACCACGAAGCATCCTCCCTTTCAAGCAGCCACCAAAACTGCTGGTGCTGCTGAGGAACATCCCTCCTGTCGCGACTCCCTACGGACCTACTGAACCGGAGACGCTCCGCACTGCCATGTGCGACGTCTCTGTCGTAGTTAAGTCGCCTGTCCGCAGCTGTTCGAGCGACGTGGAAGATTAACGGCACCGCCAATCTGTCCTGGATCAGACCTTTACTATCTATATAGAGGAACGCTTCTGGAGGAATAAAGCCGTCAAAGCGAACTCTCTCGTGATACATATAATTGGGGTAGCAAGCCCCAGAGATCAGGTTGTTCGATGAGGTCATTGCTCTTGCAACGTACCCTCGAGTCAACTTAATGACGAAATTGTCCACTCTTATTAGGTTCGCCCTATTGTATAAGACCTCATTAGGATAGAATTTTTTGTACTCAGACTCTGGTGTTCTGTATAAGCGAAGACAAGTCCTAAGACAAGCCCTCTCAAACACCCGAATCTTTTCCAATAAACTTGCTCTCACGTTGAACCACACGGGGCATCCAAATACAAGCATGGGCCTGATAAGGGCCTCGCATCGAGTTGGCTCTTATAAAACAGTCTCTTTGTAAGGGCAAAAGCACCTTTGGCTCTGGCCAGAGCAACCTCTATATGTTTGTTAAAATACAGAAATTGATCTAACCAGATCCCAAGGTATCTGACTACATTTCGACAAGCAAGTGGCTGCCCGTGCTGCCCCACGATCGAGAACTTTCGCCAATTCTTTCTGGTATCCCTATAGGCCCCAGACAAAGGCGTCCTAAATGGTTTCCGACTTCTGAAAGTTGATTTTCAACTTCCAGTCATCGCAATATCGCTTAATTTTGTCGAAGTCACGCTGCAAAAGTATATTAATGTCCTCAATCTTTGGACCTGATCTGTACGCGATTATGTCGTCTGCGTACGCAATGGCATAGTAAAGCGGACCTATCAGATCACTCGTGTAAATGTTGAACAGGATCGGCGAAATTACCGCACCTTGTTGCAGACCGTTTTTAATGTTAAATGTTCCAGCAGAAGTCACATCGCCATTCTTCACGATGAACTGTCTACTGGAGAGCATATCAAAACGAATATACAGCAGTGGCTTACTAATGCCCAACCTGTCCAGCTTGACAAAGAGTCCTTCTAACCATACGGTATCGAAGGCCTTCTCCAAGTTAGTCAGGCAGGCACCAGTGCACTTGTTCTTGCCTTTGTTCCATTGGATATCAGAAACCAGTTTCGACGCAGCATGAATGATATCATGCCACGCCTTGAAACCGAACTGATTATCCGGAACTATATGTTTGTCCTCAACCCACTTGGTCAGGACTCTATTGATCACCTTCTCGAACACCTTACTGATGTTTGGAAGAAGACTGATCGAGCGGAGATTCGCCGGATTGGAAGTGTCTTTATCCCTTTTGGGGATGGGATGTACCACCGCAGTTTTCCAATGCGCTGAATAATGTGCACTATTCATTGCATTATTAAACAGGGTGGTATAAATTTTCACCGCTCCTAGAGGGAGTTGTCGAAGCACAATGTTCAGTATTTCATCGGTTCCCATTGATTTCTTACTTCTAAGCGATTCGAAGATCATTTGGAGCTCTTCCTTCGAAATGAACGGGGTTAGTACCCTATCGTTGACATTATTTGCCATATTCTCTTCACTGAACTGGGTGAAACCCGAGCTCTCGAATCGAAAATTCACAATTTCATTTCGAAGATAGAAATTGTGCACAAGGACTCGATTCTCCAAATCGTGGTTCGGGCTAATGATAACATTCGCCTTGTACATTTCCTGGAAAGTTGCTCCTATAGCCTCTACCTGTTCCTGCGGATCCTCGATCACAAAGAAGCTGTCATCATCAACAGCCTCATTTGGATCTATGCCCGCTGTTACCAGTATTTGTTCGTTGTTTGTCGTTGGGGCGATTTTAAGACACTGAAGGTCGTTTTGATTTTTTCTCCGAAATATTTTATTTATTTGCGGGAAATATTCGGGTTGCTGGTGTTTACAACCCGAATTTTATTGTTCCAATACAAACTTACAGATGCTCTGTAATTTTCCTTTATTAATGTTTGGAGGTTTTTAATCGACGACTTCAGTATCATGATCTCCGGGTTATATCTGTCAGTAAACCGTCTGTACAAGGTTTTTAGTCTTGACAGCAGTCTACTTTTATGTCGGTGCAGTGCGTCAATAGTTGCGTTGCGGAATAAGTCTTCTTCTTTCGTTTGCATCTTCAAAAAAGAATGGACTTATAATTCCACCGACCCCAAAATCTACACCAAATAGTACATTTTTGTGGATGCAATTATTCCAGGATTTTCTTCTCCCCAGATGCGACAATTTTATTTGTTAACGAATCCATCCAATGTGAAATGAGCTTCATCACTAAAGATGAAGACCCTTTACAATGAAAACAAAACTTATAATCTTGCTGAAAATGTCAAGTAGGGTTAATCCTTGAGTTCTCTGAAAGTTTCTCTATGTTCTGTCTATGTTCATTAGCAGTTCACTGACAAGTGTTGTCGCCGCTTTAACATATACCATAAATTGTACTAGACTAAAAAGTTTTATTTCCTTGTAATGTCCTCCTTGCTTAAAACCTGAACGCGATCGATTCATAAATTATTGTGAAATACTGATCACTTCGCGATCTTCCGGCCTCATCGTTTGGGGTCGGCCATTTTATCCTTCATTTGTGATGGCGTCGGCCATTTGCTATATCCCTCATTGTGATGGCGTTCTTTAAGAAAGGAAGACACGAATAAATTATATATTAATGTTGTAACTAATCATAATCCTTTCAGAAAATAAAATACATCAACTAAGAAAAAGAGTATTATTATTTTTTTCCTCCGACGAGCTGCCATTACAACTTTTATTTTAATTTTTTCTTTGGCGCTGCGGACAGGATTATAATCGCGAGCAAACGGTATATGAGGCCATAGTTGGCAGTCAGCGGAGCACCCTCTCAACGTTGTGCGATTACAAGCAGGCGCTATTTGTAGCAGTATTATAATCGCAAGCAAGCGGTTTTTGAGATCATAGTCTGTCAGTCAGCGGAACACCCGGCCTCTAATCGTAGCTGTTTATTTTACCATCGTTGTCGTCGTGCAGCCATCTGCCGGAATCAATTAAAGTCAAGCCTCAAGAGGAGGAGAATTTGTGGGGTAAGTACGCCTTTTGAATTTGATTTGGGGTGGGTGAATTGGTGTGCACAATATATTAGGCATTTATATAATAAACTATGTATATAAATATAACAGAGCTTAGTTTATATCGAAAAAAAAACACCATATGCCAGACACTAGATCGCAAACAAAGGCTGCAGCAGTTGCATTCACGCGGAATGAAGACAGCGACGACCAAGAGGAGCTCGAGGTTTTGAGTCAGAATCCTTCAATGGAAACCAAGTTACAATTAATAATGCAGCAACTAAACGGTGGATCGAGAGGCAGTGGTAGTAACGGTCACGCTGGTAGCGGTACGGTAGCGGGGAACGGTTGTGACTCGGGGACGTTAGCAGCTGCCATGAATGACCTGAGCCGCAAGTTGTCTACTACTAGGCCGGAGCATGGAAGAAAACTGTACGATCTCCCTGAGTTTGATGGTCGACCAAAGGATTTTTCGCGAATCTTTCGAAATCACGACAGAGAAATACAATTACACTAATCAACAAAATTTAATGCGGCTACAAAGGTCATTGAAGGGCAAGGCTAAGGAAGCAGTTGAGTGTTTTCTCGTTCATAGTAGCAACGTTGGGCGAATAATCGAGACACTTCATACACTATTTGGAAGGCCCGTGATGCTCGTAAAGAGCCAAATTATCAAGCTTCGAAGTATGCCGCCAATTTCAACGAACAGTATAGTAAACATATTGCCGTTCGCTACCAAAGTGCAAAACCTGTCGTTGGACGAGTTGTTACTTAAGCTGCCACTCGAAAGAAGGCTGGAATGGGCATGATATGCTCATAACATTGATTCGGTACCGACCGTTGAACATTTTAGTGAATGGCTGCAGGAGCTGGCTAAAGAGATAAGAGTAGCTTGCATTGATTTAAGCGAACCACCTATACAAAGCGCAACCAAGCGAGATAAGCCAACGCGGTTCTTTTTAACAAATGAGATGAATGGTGAAGCAAGGGTAGGCCAGTGTAGAGCGTGTTCGGGTACGCATGAGAGAAATTAACTATGGGCAACGATGGCGATTGGTTAGGCAGTGTAAGCTGTGTTTCAATTGTTTAAAACGGAGACATCAGATCAATGTATGCACACAGCGACACAAATGTAGTTTAGCTAATTGTTCACGGAAGATTCACAAGCTTTTGCATGGGACAGAAGGCAATGCACGAGGTGAAAACGTTGGTCCTCAAAAGTCATTTATAGGGACGACTCTTCATTTTTCAAATAAAGGGCTGCTTTTTAAAATCCTTCCAGTAAAATTGCATGTGAACGGGCTTGTGGTAAAGAGCTTTGCATTCATAGATGAGGGCTCATCAATCTCATTAGTAAAGAAGAATTTAGGACTAAAAGGACCTGAAGAGACTTTAACCATGCAATGGTTTTCTAGTAAAACCATAACAGAGCCATGCAGAAGGGTTAATCTGAAGATTTCTGGGGTGCAGCCAGGTAATAAAATATTTGATATGAGGAACGTTAGAACAGCCATGGATTTACGACTACCTACACAAACCCTGCGCGTCATCGAACTGCGAATGAAGTACCGTCTGCCTAAAGGCCTTTCAATAGATGAATATGCAGCTCCGACACCGGAAATACTAATTCGTCTCGATAATAATCACTTGAGAGTTTCGCGTAGAATTATTGCCGATGGTTGGAAGGATCCAGCTGTGGTGTCACCAAAACTTGGATGCGTTGTCTACGGTAGCACCGAAAAGCATTCGATTCTCAGAAGTCCAATGTATTTTGCGCAGTTTGGTTGTTAAGACAAATTAGAAGAGTTGGTGAGAGGCTACTTCGCGGAAGACAGTCTTGGGGTAAGACACGTGGAAAAGATAGTAGAGTCTGCCGACCTTTCGAGAGCAAAACAATTGATAGAAAGAACAACGAAATGTGTAGCTACGGTATTTCGATACGCATTTTTGTGGAAAAGCGACGATGTTTGTTTACCGTCGAGTAGAGGGATGGCTGAGAAAAGGCTCTTCGCACTAGAACGAGGACTTTCACCGTGAATATTCTCGACGAGCGAGTATGAAAGGAAGGGTTACTCAAGAAAATTAAACGCCTCTGAAGCAGCGGAGAGGGTAGGACATACTTGGTATTCACCGCACTTTGGAGTTGTTAACCCGAATAAACCTGAGAAGCTGCGTCTAGTGTTCGATGCCGCTGCTGAGGCGAAAGGAACTTCTCTTCGTTAACTACAGTTTTAATGAAGTTTAGGCAAAGGCAAGTAGGAGTTTATGCAGATATAGCCGAAATGTTTCACCAGGTAAAAATTCGCGAACAAAACCAAACGGCACAGGGTTTTCTATGGCGGATTATCCCAAGGAGCCAATGCAAGAGTATGTCATGACATCGATGATCTTCGGAGATTCCCAGCAGCCGTGGATGCGATAATTAATAATTATTACGTGGATGATTTTGTTCATTGCTTTTCTTCGGAAGCAGAAGCCACACGCATTTCTAAGGAAATCGTTTGGATTCAGAAACAAGGAGGGTTTGAACTCAAACATTTTTTGTCGAATTCGATGGAAGTAGCGCAGAAACTGGGTGAACCGGATCCGATATCTCCGATCTTAAACTTGGACAAAGGAAACTCTGAGAACTATGGTAAGATACTCGGCTTATAATGGGATATTATCAGGGATAATTTCAAATTCATTATGGCCTTCGGGAAGATTGATCCAGTCCTACTTCTAGGTAGTAGGAGACCGACAAGACGTGCGATGCTGGCCATCTCTATGTCAGTTTTTGACCCATTTGGTCTAGCGGCAGAGTATTCTTTGATCGCTAAATTGGCTCTTCAATCTGCTTGGCGCAAACGACTAGAGTGGGATAAGGAAATATCTGATGAAATCTATGGATGCTTAGATTAAAGGAAGTTGAAAATGTAGTTGAACTACATATCTTTGCTAATGCAAGTGAACAAGCATACACAGCGGCGGCATACTGGAGATTTCTTGAAGAACCTGTAAAAGTTCGATTAGCATTCGAGATCGGAAAGTTGAAATGTGCACCGTTGAAGGCAACATCGATACCGCGGCTCGAACTTCAATCTGCAGTTCTAGCGACACGCTTAAGGGAGATGGTCTTACAGTGCCACGATATCACTCCGATAAGAGTAGTAATGTGGAGCGATGCTAGAACCATTCTACCCTGGATACGTTCGGATTATCGACGATATAAACCCTACGTGGCTCATCTCGTAAGCGAGATTTTGGGTAGCAGCATGATCAAGCAATGGAGATGGTTACCAGGTACTCTCAACCCCGTGGACTTTGGAACGCGCCTAAAGGAAAGGAAGGCGTGAATCGTTTTGGCTTAGCGGACCGGAATTTCTAAAGCATAAAGAGTCGCAATGGCGAAAAATGGAGCGCATTTCAGGAACGCTTTATTAACAACAACAACTTATTTGGGGCTTTTCGTGTTGCAAGCGATTAAAAAGGGTCATTGGCTGGGTACTACGGTTTCGAGAGAACTGTGTGGTAGCTTCACACAGTTCTTCGAGAGAAGGCGGTGGATTGAAGACATACGAATTGCTGATGGTGGTTTATGCGGACGAGTACGAACAATTAAAAGAAAAAAAAACCTGTGGATTCCAGCAGTAGTATAAGGAAGTTGAAGATGAAGGCATAATTCGAATAGATGGCCGCATCAATTCTGCTCTAGCTGTTCCAGCATATACTCGCAATTCTATAATAATGCCTCAGAAGCACCATGTCACAAATCTTATTGTGGTTTCATACCATAATAAATAGAAACATCAAAACGAAGGAACCATAATAAGTGAGTTAATAAGACGCCCTTGTATACCACATATGCGAACAGTCATGAGGCAAGTGTCGAAAAAATGTCTGGTTTGCCGAAAGGAGCGGGCCAAGCCGCAAACACCCCTCATGGGACAGCTGCCCGAAGACAGATTAACGCCATATATTAAGCCATTTTCATACGTTCGGATCGATTACATGGGACCGATATTCATCGTTGCTGGACGACGCACGAAGAAGCGGTGGATTGCGTTATTCACGTGCCTTACGATTCCAGTGGTGCACTTACAAATTGTGAGAGATCTTACTACTGATGCGTGTTTGATCAGCATTCGAAATTTTATAAACCGACGAGGGATACCTGTGCGCATTCGGAGAGGTAATGGTACTAATTTTGAAGGGGCGGATAGAGAACTTAAACGGCAGCTTCAACAATTAGACCACGGTCTTATTTCGGGCACTCATAAGAACTCGAACATCGAATTGATCTTCAACTGCCCGCTAAACCCTCATGCAGAAGGATGTTGACAACGTTTAGTACGAAGCGTTAAGTGAGCTATGGGACATGCCTTGTACCGCGAAAATTTGCAAGAACACAGCCTTTATAGTTTAATGTGCGAGGCTGAAAATATAGTTAACTCTCGGCCTCTAAATTACATTCCGCTAGACACACCCACCGATGAACCATTAACCCCTAATTATTTTCTTTTAGGTGTGCCTAACTCACAACAGCTGCCTCAGCCCAGGGAAGAAGACTTAAAGGTTACCAGAAATCAGTGGCGTAAGGTACAGCAGGCGCAGCACCGCTTCTGGAATAGGTGGCTGTCAGAATACATACCTACGTCGGCCATTTGTTTTATCCCTCATTGTGATGGCGTTCTTTAAGAAAGGAGGACACGAAAAAATTGTAAGCCGTTTATATATATATTTATATTGTAACTAATCATAATCCTTTCAGAAAATAAAATGCGTCAACTAAGAAAAAAAGTATGTTTTTTTTTTCTCCGACGAACGGCCATTACAACAAGCTTATCACAATCCGACAGGAAATAAGATTTAACCTCGCGAGTTGATCGTCTTTCAGGGAATTCGACGTATAGTGGCGCTCTAGCTGCTAGTTTTCCCAACTGACAACAAGATGATATCCAGCGTTGAAGATGCTGTTTGCTGTTCGAGTCAAAGATCTAGTCCATTAAAGTTCGTTGCTGCGGCAAGAATTGCTGAAACGCTTCTGGGTCCATTATACTGTACTAATCCTCGTCGCTACAATGCTTAGGAGAAAGCCATGTTTAATCTGCCATTACATTCAAATGATTTCAAACAGAAAAGTGTTCCTGATGCAACAATTCCTCATTGCATTACGATCTTGTTATTTAATTTTAAAACAAAAAACATTCGAGAACATTTGAAGAGACTGAGAGTATTCCTCTCTATTGTTGTCGGTACTTAGTTTGCTTAAAAATTCTTATAATCTAATTGAACCAACAGCACAACCTTCATAAAGGCTGCTTTTGTAATTACAAAACCCGTTGACCAGTCTAAGTCAAATAGCCCGCATAACGTCAGGCGTAGTTTCTCTTGCTTCAACTGGAATGACAGCATCTCAATCTACAATAAAAAAATGTCACCATTCCACACAACATTTAAAAAAATATGCATTTGTATCTATATACAATTAACTCACACTTTTAATCAAATGTCGATTTAGAATATTGTGAGTTGTCAGTGACATTAAAATATTTGCCGGCGCATTACAAGCCGAAACTACTAGTCCACAAATGTACACAATTAGCCAAAGATTGACGAGATTCATGACAACTCCACCAATGACAGTTAAAAATTCAGCTCTAATAAGGTCTGAGAAGGATCCATTCAATAGTAGAAGAAAATAAAAGAGCATTGAAGTTTGTGTTGTGAAAAATGTTATGAGGATAGCCAGAATTTGGATCTGATATAGATCCTTAAAGTCAATTGTCAATTTGTGCAAGTTAGTGTGAATCCTTCCGATTCTGACCAATTCACTACACAAAAGTCGTGATGCTTTCCTCGATATAAGCCGCTCCCCGTTCCCCCAAATCTTATTCATGTCCTTGACCAATTTCAACAGCCGTCGATTAAGCAAATAAAAACGGTAGCCGCCATAGAGCAATCCGATGCAAAATTGACTCTCTACTATCATCAACAAGTTCTCCAGCAGTGAAACATACACTGCTTCCAGTTCCGACTTGAAGGATTGATTTATGTTGTATGAAAGAACTGTAATAAAAGTTCCTATGACCATAATAAATGCCGAAATGATCTTCAGATAAATCAGCCGAAGAATTTTTCTTTGAATTTTTGACGGTTTTTTCCGACACGTTATAGGAACGGCTGGAATACTGTTTAAACGCTGAAACATACTCCTGGCACACGACAAATTTAACCACTGGGAGAACAAAGTCACGCCTATTGTTAGAGCATTTATGTATGCAACAATTTTATTCACTTTTAATGCCATAGGCCTTTTCGTAATAAAATCTATGTCCACAAGACCTAAGGGCCGCAACATGAAGACTAGCATAGAGATTCCCAATAAAATGTCAACTACTAGGCAGTAGACTGTGGATTTTCTGTTGTAAATAACTTGATGGGCTTCAAAGTCATAGGCAACGTTAGACATTCCAAATGCTCTGGAATACCGATACATCTGGCTTAAAATTCTCTCAACTGGATCTATTATTGTCCTTGCCATTGTGTAGTCCCGGGTTGAATTCACAAAACTAGTCACTCTACACAAGAAATGATATTTCCCAACTATGCAATGTGAAATGTAATTTCAATTAAGATTTTACGAGATATGGATAGTGCTGACATTAATAATTGAACGATAGCGGTTATTATTAGAAAGTAATTACATCTATAATAGATAGATCAACTTCACCACTAATCCGCGTGTTGGGAAAATGTTGTTAACAATTATGGAGGATTGGGAATACATATTTCCCATTGAAGTTAACTCCACTGACTTTTCCTATCTAAGGACATTTTTATAGCAAATTTACCAATTAAGTTTCATTTCCATATTATGGAGCCGGTTTCAGAATTGTTTGCCGTTCATTAAAAATATAACAAATTTTGTCTCATCCTGTCAGCTCTTTGGACAAGGTCTCTATCAAATTGTGTCACGACTATAGGTACTACACTAGGGTGCATGGAATATTCTATGAGACGAATCCACTTTCGTATTTGTGTAGTAGCGAGAGTACCCAAAGGTCTTAATACACAGGGTGTTCCGAATAATATGTCGAAGACTTTAGGGGAAGATTCCTTGACATATTTTGAAGTCATTTAATCTCCAGTCAGTAGTTTCGAAGATATTGTACAACCCAACTTAATCAAACTATAAACCTAAAAAATGGGATATTCTTTTACAACAGCCCCATAAAATTACCTATCTTGCTGTTTTGGAATTTCTTACCTGTGTTTATTATAGCGTAATATAGGTAAATCCAATATAATTTAAAAAAATTAATTGTATTGCACATAAAAAGGGAAAAAGACCATCTCAGGTAGAACGCCCATTTTATAAGTTAAAAAAATGCAGGTTCTTTTTTGAAAAAAAAAAAATCTTTACAATTATAAAATTACAAGGAACCGTGTCTGTACAATGAAGATATTATATTTTCAAAAAATCACTTGGGTACCCAAATCAATTTTTTTTTAATATTTATGTCCGTTTGTCTGTTTTTCTGTCTGTCCGAGCATGACATAAAAACCACTAAACCGATTCTAATGTGGTTTTCACTATTCAATAGCCCATTTCTCAACTTAATAACTCCGATATGTTTCATTACGATCAGTTGAATAGAGCTGGAGATAAAACTAAAGAAAGATTTCAAAATAAGTTCGCCCTCTGGAGCTTCATTATAGAAATGTTTGCTTCAAAAAGTTCATTGTTGGACAGGCAGTGTGGCAAGCATGGCGCCATCTTGTTGATACCAAAAATCTTGTAGACCTTTTTCAACAGCTTCATGGAACGACGTAGACTCTTTATAACGCATTCTTGGCAATTCGCTACAGATCCGTGCTCAACAAATTATTGGGCCAAACGACGAATTGTATTGTCGGAAAGCGCAGAACGTCCACGATATTATTTTCAATGTAAAGCGTCACTACTTCGGCTCGGTCTTTCGGTGTAAAGTTATTCATGATTGAAATTGCACTAAATTGAAGTTTCCCAATCGCGGTTACTGAAGGCGATCGGTTGATAATTGCTAAAGTTATTAAACATTTCTATACGGAAGCGTACCCTCTATATGTAGTTATATGTACAGCCATATATGTATAAAATACTACACACATAGTGTAAATAAATCAGGTTTTTGTTTTCAATGCTCATTGGTGTATTATCATTTTGGGTAACATATATGATAGAAATGAGTGATACCGTAACATTTTGGTTAAATACAATAAATCTATCAATATTCAGCGAATTGAAATGTAATTAAATCGGATAAACCGTTTTTGAGTAATCGATGTGCAAATTTTCCAAAAAAAATTTAAAACTATTTAATAGTTTGACCATTCTCAGTTAGGATTGCTCGTTGGTGTTCCGAAAGCAGGAAGTGGAACAACAAACGATGTTAACACGGCTCGTCGATTCTTTAAAAATCCGTCCAAATCAGCAGAAATCATTGGATTATGTATTGAACTAATTTTCTCATTTGGAACAATTTTGAACACAATTTCTTGTTGATTTAATACTGATGAATTCGGTGAATATTGCAGAAATACTGCGATGTTAATTGTAAATCATGGTATTTTATGCCCGCAAGTGTGCATAAGATACTCAGACATGGACCGGATGTCATAAGACAAGCATTAGTTCTCATTAGTTAGCTGACAGAGGAAGTGCAAGAAGCAAGAAATAAGGACTTCAAATTTTATTAGGTCAGCATTTGTTCCACATGCTCCTTATAACTTCTGATCCAATTGTAAGCTTTTATCGACAACAATTAAAAAAAAACGCTTTCCACACATTCCTCCTGAAGAGGTTTCGATGGCTTATACATCGGAGTTGAAGTCTGAAGATTCAGGTGCAAGCTCTTCTGTTTCCATGATAATTTTGATCCAGATTATTATTTTTTTTAATTTAAAAATAGAAACTAAACATGAAACAAATGCCTTTCTGCTGTTTCAAGGGTGTTACAATGGCGTCCATAAATTGTTTTTGTCCTTATATTAACAAAATTTTCATTTATTTTATTTGAAAATAATTTAATAACGGTGACAACCAATAAATTCGTAGATTCATATTTTTGACCACTATTTACGAGTATTAAACGTGTCCGACCTCCCTGCGCATGCGCTGAAGTCAAACTCTACTAATACTTTTGCAAACCCTTAACTTTCGCACAGCCACACTGTAAGTGGATTCCAATACTTTTACATCTCTATAACTTTGTCAAGGTTTGCTAGAATGAGAGTAATTTACAAGCAAAATTGCTAGAATGAGAGCGATTTGTATAAAATGAGAGAGAATTTGCCATTGATGACAATTCACATGTATTCACAGACAGGATCACACGGTTAGTGACGATCAGTAGAAAACCGGTTTTGATTTTCCAATATCTGGAAAGTTTGGCATCTAGGTAACTTTTCAGTTAAACGAGTCAGGTCGGGATTGAAAGCCGGATCGTCCGGTTAAGAAGCCAATACACTACTAAAAGTCTTATTCATTAAATGCATAAAAAGTAATATTTTATGCAATATTCAACCGATAAAGTCCTTTTACGAGTAAGCTTATACCTTTGCGGGTATAAGCTAGTGAAATAATATGAAAAGAACGCAAAATTATTTGCATTTGTAATTTTTAATCGAGATATTAACGTTTAATTCATAATGTCCCCGATAATGAGCTTTTCAACGCAACAAATGGACTAATTTTATGGCCTCCAAGGTCTTCGGACTTGACCCCAATTGACTTTTATCTATGGGGACAGACGAAGGACGCTGTTTACTCATCAGAAATAACAACATTAGATGACTTGAATCATAGGATTGACGAGGCAGCTGCGAAAGTCCGAGAAGAACTGGAAAGAATGAATATTGATAGAGCCTTTCAAAAACGAGCTGTGGCGTGCATACAAAGCAATGATTTGAAATTTGAATAATTAATATGATACACGCTTATATTTATAAAAATAAATAAAAATATAAATGTGCAATCAATAATGTATTTTTTCTCCTAAAATTTTTAAAAATTTTTAGTTTCAATAAATAAATACGTACCTTGAAAACTAATGACTTGAGATGATATGGCTTGACCTTTTTGTTTGCAAATACTAGGTACGGGTTTGAAAGTTACAAAAAGTAGGGGGTTAATATGATATTTTACCGAAAAAAATTATGAGAAAGCCAAAATTATAAGTTTTTTAAGAACAAAAATCACTTTTGACCTTCAATAGCTTTCGACACAATCATCATAGGGCAAGATTAACTCTAAAATAATTAAAGTACATAATTATAATTACGAGTTCAACGATGCCACATTTGTTACCATACACACATAAATTTAAAAGATGATATTTTGGATACGAGTCAAAACTTTTCTTAGAACCTCTATATCTCGGAGAGAATGCATTTTCGACCCCGACATTTCGACATTTTTCTCAAAATATATCAAGAAATCTCCCCGTCGACACATTATCCGGAACACCCTGTATAATAGTTTACCTTTTCAAATTAAATGCAATCGCCCAACTTATCTATTTAACAGGAAAATTGCAAAATGACTTCATAAATACATAACTCTGATTTTGATGCAATCAATGATTTAATCAGAATAATAGTTTAAATTGTTATGATATTGAATCCTTCTCCTTACGTTTAAATTGTCTATTCCCACAAAATTTATGTAACAATTTGTTTAAGAGAAATCTTTGCTTGAGTTTGAGTTTGAATTCTCTATTAAACCCAAAATCTCCGACGAACGCTTTTTTGGGAAATGCGTTTGAAACGTCAAAACTAACAATTAAAAACAAGCCAAAAAAGAAATCGCAAAACAAGAAAATCTCTAAATTGGTTATTATTACTATGTACTTTAGTGATGTACTATGCGTTTAATGAGTTTTATTATACAATATTAGATTAGCCGAATAATTCACTTTAATCTGAAGCTTTTTTTTCTTCGCTTTGTCCATGTCTAGGTCTTCTTTTTAGTTTATTTCCATAAAATTGTCGCAATTCACACAAATTGAAACTTTTATTTGGCAGGTCTTTTAAAATTTAATTGATTTGACATTTGACAGAGTTGTAACTCTGGCCTAAAAAAAAACCTCGTGTAGAAAATTGTAAAATTTGGCACCATGGGGAAACGAATTACTCTCTCAAAAGCTTTCTTTACAATATATTTCTCGCGGGAATTGATTTTTGTACAAATTTGTACGACACTTGTCATTAGGCATCTTTTAAATTTTTGTCTTTAATTCAGACTGTAGGTAGTAGATTTCCTCATCACAATATAAACATGAAACGCTAAATCAAATTGATCACATTCCGATCGACGTAAGAGATGTCAGTCAACATTAACTCGGATCACCACCAAGATACGAATACGGGTTTCTCAAGCACAACAACAAATACCAACTCATTTTTCAGATCTGGTCAGAAGAGTGTATGCATGATGAATGGAATCTCAGCATCGTTTACCCGATCCACAAAAAAGGAGTCTCCCCCAACTGCGCCCACTATCGAGGCATAAGTCTCCTCAACATCTGTCATACCATGTGAACGTGTGAAACCCTTCATCAACAACGTGATTGGCCGCTATCAGCGCAGTTTAAGGCCAAAAATTCCTTCGGAATTGCTTTCCTTGAGCTGGTGAAATCCAATACATCTATGTATCTTTTACAGCACACCCATCAAAAAGAAAAGTTTTTCGTGAAAAAGTAAAATGGTTAGACGGAGCTTAAGAAATGTAGTACTTTAGGTAAAGATGTAATATGTAGTACGGCGTTAAAAAATCAAACAAATATGTAGCACAATACTACATATGTAGTACAAGTGGTAACGCTGGTCTACATATTCGTTGTGTGATATTGCCGCGTTGGTGAAACATCGGGTTGGTCGAAGTGTCGAAAATATCGCTGCCGTTCAGGCGTCCGTAGCAAACGATCCAAATTAGTCAATTCCATGGCGTTCTCAAGAATTGGGCATCGCTCAGACCACATTATGGCGTATTTTGCGTAAGGATCTTGGTTTACACCCATACAAGATTAAGCTGACTCAAGAATTGAAGCCGATGGACCATTTGAAGCGACGTACGTTCTCCTATTGGGTTCTGGAGAAGATGCGCCAAGATGACGAATTTCATCGCAAAATTATCTTCAGTCATTTTTGGCTCAATGGGTTCGTCAATAAGGAAAAGATGCGTTATTGGTCGGGTGAAAATCCACATGTGCTTCATGAATCACCACTTCATCCACAAAAAATAACTGTTTGGTGCGGTTTGCATGCCGGCGGCGTTATTGGGTCATATTTTTTCGTCGACGATAACGATCGTGATACTGTGAATGGTCAGCGTTATCGCGCCATGATCACCGATTATTTTTGGCCCGAATTGGAAGATATGGACTTGGACGACATGTGGTTTCAACAGGATGATGCCACAAGCCACACAGCATACGCTACAATCGATTTATTGAAGAGTAAGTATGGTGAGCGTGTTATCTCAAGAATGGGCCAGTCGATTGGCCGCCTCGTTCGTGCGATTTAACGCCGCTTGACTATTTTCTGTAGGGCTACGTAACCAATGACTTAGGTCTATACCAACACGCCGAGAGGTTGGAAGAGCTCAGAGACAACAATGAACGTGAAATAGCGGCCGTTTCGTCAGAAATGTGTGGCCGAGTCGTTGAAAATTGGGTCCAACGAATCGACCGCTGCAAACGTGAACGAAGTCGAGTTCCATTCATAAATGTTTTGATTGTACTTCAACCCGATAATAAAGTTTTTGAAATATCTCAAATGGTTTGCGTTTTATTTAAAAAAAAAAAGTTGTCAAGTCCTTATTGGACAACCCGATAGATTGCCATTAACTCTGCCTTCAGATTGAGAGACAGTCACAAATCGAAAGGACTGAATGTAGAGAATGCCCTTATACTTATGTTGCATTACAACCGCCCCAACAACAACAATCACCTGATTCTAGAAAGGACTTAAGTAAGTAAATTTCCTTCCGCCCTTTCTCTGGAACTTAGTGGCTAATGAATTGTTGCCGAAGCCGTCTGAGGTAAGCAACTTCATACCATTAAAGAACTCCTTTAGCTAAATCTTGACAAATTCACCCTTTGGACGGATCGCTGGGGATTGGGATGTAAGCCTCCATAAAACTGATTTTGTCCTCTTTTCCAGGAAATATAAAATTCCAATCATAGACCCTGCATCAATAAACGGTACTAGTTTAGTCTGCTCCAATACAGCAAAATAGTTGTGTCTCATTTTTAATGGGAAACCAAACTGGAAACCGAACATTCAAAAAAGAGTCAAGAAAGCTACAGTAGCTTTATTCACTCGAAAGAAAACTGCGACCGCAGCCACTTGCAGTAGACCAATAAATTATTTGGCCGCGCTAATATACGAGTATATACTATAGTATACTAGGAATCCTCCCAGAGATCATCGATTACACTATACGCCAACATTGGTTTGACAAAGACTTTCATATAAGCATTCCCTCTAGATCCTTCTGAGAGGAAGATGCTTTCATGGATGGCAAGTCAATCCACTTCTATATAGATGGATCTAAGACTTATAGCGGAGTTGGTGGCGGTGCTTTCTCAGATGGGCTTAATCTAAGCCTCTCTTTCCGTCTTCCAAATCATTGTAGTCTGTTCCAAGTAGAAATTTACACGATTAAAGAGGCTCTGTCCTAGCTGAAGAATAATATCCGCGTCTTTTCGAATAGTCAGGCCGCTGTCAAGTCCCTGGACTCAGTCTCACTAAATTTTACAACCGCTATATCCCTAAGAGCAGTTCAATCTTCACCTATGTTGGGTGCCGGGTCACAGGGACATCCCAGCGAATTGTATGGCCGACGAACTCGCCAAAATTGGAAGTACTCTACGTATTCTACCGGAAAAGGGTAGCATCGGCATACCAATCTACGTGCTACGTGCAAACTAATATTAAAGTTGGATGCTAACAAAAGGACAAACCTTAGGTGAACTGTTGGATCATCATGTTTAGTGACCAAACAGATCTGACCAAAGCTAGATCTGAATCGCTCTAAGTGTTTGATCTTTCAAAATAGAGAACATCTCAGCGCTATCATAGGTTTCATCACAGGACACTGCTTTATAGACAAGCATGTAAGAAAGCTTAGGGTTTTTACAAATGATTTCTGCAGAAGCTACATATACGAGGTGGAGGAAGAGACAATCCTCCAACTACTCTCTACAAGCCCAGCTCTCTCCCAAAGAAGGAAACTCCACTTAGGAGCTTCCTTTTATAATGACTTAAATGATCTAGATAATATGCACGATAACAGTCTCCTACGCTTCGTCATAAGCTCAAATTGGGTTCAAGATATCATTATACTGATATATAAACAGTCGAGCAGCTATTAGATCTTTAACTTCGAATACCTCTAAAACTGACGACGTCAAGTCATGTATATATCCGTATACTGTACGCCAAATAAATGACATTTTTAGCGCTCTCTAAGGCCAGCAGTAGATGAACTCATCAAGGTAAATGTAAGATATTTCGACTAATATGGCCCATACTCAAGCCTTAACAATCACGAGATCTTCTCTCATAAGAAGAGACATCCCCAAATTCACAAACATATGCCGTGCTTTATTGGTAAGTGGGTACGCAGCTCAGTAAAATATCCCTTGGCAAACAACAACAAAAACGAAAAGTGGCGATAATTAGGTCAGTAATAATTAGGTGAGTATAAAAGTGAACATAGCACTTAGGAATAATTAGCGCAGGCAGGGGTTGTAAAAAATTTTATTTCATTTAAGGATGTGTTCGTTGACTATGTATTTTATATAATTTGTTTAAAGATGCATTTGAGTTGCTAAAACAAAAAAAAAAAAAAAAAAACGATTTGGGTGAAGTCGTGGAGAAAAGTGAGGGATGAACGAATTCATTCGTAGTTCAATTTCCTTTATTACAAGAGAGCTGCAAATTGATGACGAGAAATCTTTCTTCAGTTATTTACGGATGAATAAGAAAACCTTACAGTAGCTCCTTTTGCTAATAAAAGACTGAAAGTATCTATACGACATGCAGATACATTGGTACATGGATATGTCTTATAGGCATACGACGGAAAAACCTTAATTATTTTACGAGTGAAGATACTCGTAAATAGAATATAGGGTAGTTGTGCAAAAAAGTAGATGCTTTAAGGTTTTACCCCGGTGTACAAAAAAATCTCAAACCTTCACTGTTTGATATTATTTTATCTACTGGCCGTAAGTTAAAGGATGTCCAAGCGACAAATACACTTAACCCTTTGACTTCCTATGCTATGCACAAACAACAAAACTACCACGTCCTTTCTTACAAATAGTTTTTTTTTATCCACCCCTGAAGAGAAGCAAAACAATTTTTATGAGTCAACTACACTCAACATTTAAACCACCTGCATTAAACATAAACAGCGTATCATACTACATCTTTTCCCACAATTGGATAATTCCAAAACAAACTTATCCGCACAAAGAGTACGATCACTGAACGGTAGAAGGAAAGCAATAATGGGACACATTTTTAAGAAAGACAATCGGTTAGACATATCCATGTCAAAACACCATTATGAGATCTGTAATTACACCAGAGCAAAAGCTGGCAGCAACTTTGAGATTCCTGATTTCGACATAGCTTTCGAACATAGCCGTAAGCAGATTCAAATGTCAACAAGTGGTTCTTTAGATTGATCAAAAGGAAATATGGATAAAAGGGTACCAACTTTGAAATATAGATGGAAAGTGAGTGTTTGAGTGAGTAAAGCGATTTATTGGGGTTCGTTGCTGAGTTGCATAGCCACTTACCAATAAAACACGGCTTGTGATATCCGTTTGAATGTGAACAGCGTCATCTATATTCGAAATGCAGAAGATTTCCATATTTAAATAGCAGAAGACTGAACCATTAGACAATGGAGAATGGAATCGAATTTTCTAGCAAAATGTAAATTTGTATGACACCCTGGACGGTACAGAATATTCTCGGAGATGTCAGGGGAGAATAAATATCAGCTTATGCAAGTTAGTTCTAAAGTGGAATATGTAATGTGAATTACGAGTAGTGATAAAGTGGTTTAAGCAAAAAATAAAGAAAAGTAAAAGTGATTGAGAAAAACGATTGAATTGTAATTTGTAACTGTATTAAATAAGGTACTCGTAATTGTACTGAAAGGAATAAGTTCTATCATTTGTACCCACACAAACCTTTTACAATATCTTAAAAACAACAAGTAATAACTGCAAGATTTATTCATTATTTAGAAGAAATTGTTACTTATTGAGTGTTTTTGACCACTGCCTCGAGTTGCTCACTCCAAGTCGGTTGAGGTTCGCTTCTTTTATACTCGTGCGTGCCTTAGGTAAGGTATCGCTCTATTGTTTTGCCCCTCCGGGTTAGATTCGAAGACTCTGCGGGTCGGAACAGTTTTCTGACTGTCTGATATTTTCCTCAAAAGTCCCTCAACGCAACCGGGACCGAATATCTTTCGAAGGGTTTTTCTCTCGAAACGACTGAAGATATCTTCATCCGCTTTCGGTAGAGTCTATGCTTCAGCGCCATAAGGTAGGAATGGGGTGATCATGGTTTTATATAGAGTCTCTTTAGCTTTTCGGGATAGGGCCGTACTGCTTTCCGTCAATTGCTTACTTAGCTAAAAGAAACAGCGATTGGCAAGAGTGATTCTTCGTTTTACTTCTGCTGAGGTGTTATTGGCAGAATCTATAACAGAGCCGAGGTTCCTTACTACCTTGAAATTATATTGTAGGACTGTGACGTTCTGTTCAATGTGTCAATTTTGTATATTGTATATGTATACATACTTGGTTTTGTCCTCATTTATAGCTAACCCATTTTAGCAGCAGCTTCCGTTTCAAAACCAGCGAAATCATCCGTGACCGCCCGCTGAGTTTGCCAATTATGTAAATATTATTGGTGTATGATAGTAGTTGTACAGACATTCGCTTATAAGTTCCGCACAATTCGTTCCAATGTGGTGCTAAAGAAGTCACATGACAGAGCATCACCTTGTCTAAAACCTTTTTTGATATCAAAGTTATCGTTAAGTCGTTACCGATTTCGATGGAGCAGCAAGGGTTTTCCATCGGTGGTTTTCCATGCGGTCATATGCGGTCTTTAAATCGATGAAAAGATGCTGGGTATCGAATTGGTCTTGTTGAATTTTTTGGAAGAACCTACTGGAGTGTGAAGTTTTAGTCGATTGTGGAATTTTTTGGCCTTAAACTGCGCTGATAGCGGCCAATCACGTTGTTGATGAAGGGTTTCACACGTTCACATGGTATGACAGATGCTGAGGAGACTTATGCCTCGATAGTGGGCGCAGTTGGGGGAGACTCCTTTTTTGTGGATCGGGTAAACGATGCTGAGATTCCATTCATCATGCATACACTCTTCTGACCAGATCTGAAAAATGAGTTGATATTTGTTGTTGTGCTTGAGAAACCCGTATGTGTATCTTGGTGGTGATCCGAGTTAATGTTGACTGACATCTCTTACGTCGATCGGAATGTGATCAATTTGATTTAGCGTTTCATGTTTATATTGTGATGAGGAAATCTACTACCTACAGTCTGAATTAAAGACAAAAATTTAAAAGATGCCTAATGACAAGTGTCGTACAAATTTGTACAAAAATCAATTCCCGCGAGAAATATATTGTAAAGAAAGCTTTTGAGAGAGTAATTCGTTTCCCCATGCTGCCAAATTTTACAATTTTCTACACGAGGTTTTTTTTAGGCCAGAGTTACAACTCTGTCAAACGTCAAATCAATTAAATTTTAAAAGACCTGTCAAATAAAAGTTTCAATTTGTGTGAATTGCGACAATTTTATGGAAATGAACTAAAAAGAAGACCTAGACATGGACAAAGCGAAGAAAAAAAGCTTCAGATTAAAGTGAATTATTCGGCTAATCTAATATTGTATAATAAAACTCATTAAACGCAGAGTACATCACTAAAGTACATAGTAATAATAACCAATTTAAAGATTTTCTTGTTTTGAGCAGTGGCACTTGCTAATGGGAGCTTTCGATCTTATTTTGAAATGTTGACCTCAAAATAGCGACATTATAGCTTTGTTCAGTGAGGAAAAACTAGAACAGAACAGCGCAGATTTGTGAAAAACGTCAAATTAAATGGGAACAGAAAAGTACAGCACAGATGATTTTGACATTTTTCACAATTGTGTTCTACTTCGAAAGTAGGTGCTAGATTTTCTGTTCCGAACAGTTTGGAACAGCCTCACTGAACACAGAGCAGAACAGATTCCAACAGAAATTTTTCTCACTGAACAGGAGTACTTTTCTGTTCGGAACAGACCAGAACAGCCTCACTGAAAAAAGCTATGACAATATGGGTGGAATTCAACAAACAAAAACATAGTTTATGTAGCTCAATATTTGAAGAACTATCAGCCTACATGATGGATTTATGCTGTCTTCCACACAGTAGTGCTTCTTCTGAGCGAAAGTTTTCCCAGCTTTAATTAAAAAAGATGAAATGAGAAGATTGATCTCAGAAACAATCCAAAATGTATTATTAGCTAAAGAGTTAGTAAAAAATATTGCAATATTTGAACCAATTTGAATTGGTTAATTTTTTGTTGTCCTTTCAAGTTGTTAATGGAGATTATAGAGTTAAGTAAATATAAATTAAATACTTTCTCTGAAAAAAACCTTCGCTCAGGAGAGTATACTAAAGAGTCCGCCATCTAACGTTTTTTTTTTTTTCAACTAGTGCTTATTTCGTGAATGGTAACACTTAGCTCATGTCTGATTTGACAGATAATTAGTTTTATCCGTTGATGGCGGACCCTTTATAATTTTATAATCATTATTAATTTATTATGTATTATTTTTCTTTTTTTGTGAATTCAAACTATATTTTTGTTATGTTATTTATCTATTTATTTGGTTTGTTATGTTAATTGAAATTTCAATAAAAAAAAACCAATGGTACCTACTACGTTTTGTTTGAAAATGCTACATTTTTTGGCTAACGTACTACATTTGCTCTTGATTTTAGTGGCAACGCTGATGTAGACTCAAATTTTTGCACTAAACTTGTTATTGCCTGTCTACTAGGTTGAGAATTACGACCGAAAATTGGAGTTAACGCTCTTAAAGTTGCAGTCACCGACTCCGAATTTCGGCAGAAAATTTTTATAGTTTGTAGACGTTGCTCGTTAGTGTACTTTACCATGATAAAAATGTTGAGTTTACTGAATAAATTGACAGTGACAGTTTGATGAACAAGTCTACAGATAGCAAATGTCGCAAAGTTTGGAGAGACACCGTTGGATAGATTCTTATCGCTCCAATGATCTAAAAGTTAATGCACGCTTCTGTAAATAAAGGGTCCGCCATCTAACGCTTTTTTTTCAACTAGTGCTTATTTCGTGAATGGTAACACTTAGCTCATGTCTGATTTGACAGATAATTAGTTTTATCCTTCCGCTGAACGAATATGGTTATGTACACGCTTGAACAAAACTGAGAAATATTGCCTGCGATCGACTTAGAGAAAAAAAATGATCTTTTCAGATGAAGCTCATTTTGATCTTGGCGGGTATGTAAACAAGCAAAATTGTCGCATTTGGGGCACAGAAAACCCGCACGCATACATTGAAAAGCCGATACACCCAAAACGAGTCACTGTTTGGTGCGGATTTTGGTCCAGAGGCATAATTGGGCCATTTTTCTTCGAAAATGAGCAAGGAGTGGCCGTTACAGTCAATGGCGATCGTTATCGGGCCATGTTGATTTTTGTTCACAAAAATTGAAGAGGAGGATATTGGCAACATTTGGTTTCAACAGGACGGCGCTACGTGCCACACAGCCGAAGCTACACTCGATGTTTTGCGCCATGTTTTTGAAGATCGCATTATCAGCCGCAGAGCTGATGTCATTTGGCCACCTCGGAGCTGCGATTTGACACCGTTGGACTATTATTTGTGGGGTGCCGTAAAAGATAAGTCTTACGCCGACAAGCCAGAGACAATTGACGCTTTAAAGGACAATATTCGTGAAGCCATTGGTGAAATACAGCGGACCCTTTATAAGTGTGTCATCGTATGTGTGTATAAATCACTTGGTGAATCCCAGAAAATTTTTTGTAATGAGTGGCAAGAAGTCTGTGACAAAGAAATAGATATTATTGTGTTTGGTGATATAAACATAATTGATTATGATTATAGAAACATATAGGAAAGAACTGAAATAGAAATAGAATTATAAAACAAAACTCATGCTTCGAAATTGTAAGTGACCCTACTAGAATAACAAAAGAAACTAGAAATTTGTTGGACTATGTTATTACAAATAAAATATCATTTAATGCCAAAATAGAACCAAGCCTGTAACTAAAACACCATGAAACAAATTCTATCAAATTAAGCAACAAATAAAAGTAGTCACAAAAGATAACATCGTGCAATTACTTAAATACACCAAAACCACTTAAAAATACGATTTTCAACAGTGCAATATTTTTGTTAGTAAACTCTGCAAAACTACGTCTAAATTTACACCGAAAACAAATGGTTCAATGGATATCTGCGGAACTTAAAAACAAAAAACATTGACAAGCATGCGAATGCGGCGTTAGGAAACTCAATTGGGGACTGTAGTGAATCATACACGGTACCCAGAAATAATTATACACAGGAAATAGAAAAGCCAAAAAATAGATTTGTTCAGCGGACAGTCGATAGTAATACAAATCGAAATCAGATGTGGCGAAATTTAAAAGTGTTTATATTGAAAAAGGAACAAAATGTCATAACGTGTGTTGACCATGGGTTAATTGCTAATAAGTTTAATGATTTTTTTTTATAGACAGTATTATTCCTTATCCCCTTTAAAATTTTTGTAAATATAGTGAATAAAACATGCTCTAAATTTGCATTTATTGTATAAAAACTAGTATAACTATGCACGATATGAAATTAGTACTTACTCAAAATATATCTATATAAATATATATATAAAACAATATACAAGACTTAGATAACTTCGAAGTTGGAAATTCTAGGCCCAGTGTTGTAAGAAATTGTTATATGATATAGGGAAATCATTTGCTAATAGTATTTTTCTTGATTCTTGAATGGAGTCTACAATAACTGTTATTGCTAAAGTTAATAGGTGTACAGTGTTTCTTTATACCTTAAAAGAGCCCTTGAAACTACACATTTAATCAATTGCCTGGAAAGGTTAAAGAATTAACAAACCTTAGAGCTTTTAAAAAAATGTGTTGTTGAATTTGTTAAACTCAATTTCTAAAAACGGATATATGCAAATGAAGATTGTAACGATGTTGGTAAACAATAACTTTTTCTAAAGCTATGGATTATTATAGGCACCTACAGCTTTTTTGTTTCGGTTTGGAACAATTTTATCCCACCTCAGTTTGCTCTTTTTATATACGAGTATAAGGTTTTCCAATAAGGACTTGACAATTTTTTTTTAAATAAAACGCAAACCATTTGAGATATTTCAAAAACTTTATTATCGGCTTGAAGTACAATCAAAACATTTATGAATGGAACTCGATTTCGTTCATATGGCCACCGCGGGCATGTTTGCAGCGGTTGATTCGTCGGACCCAATTTTCAACGACTCGGCCACACATTTCGGCCGAAACGAGTTGGAGTTCAATGTTGGCTCTGAGCTCTTCGAACGTCGTCGGCGTGTTGGCATAAACCAATTACTTAACGTAGCCCCACAGAAAATAGTCAAGTGGCGTTAAATCGCACGAACGATGTGGCCAATCGACTGGCCCATTTTTTGAGATAACACGCTCATGTCGTCCAAGTCCATATCTTCTAATTCGGGCCAAAAATAGTCGGTGATCATGGCGCGATAACGCTGGCCATTCACAGTATCACGGTCGTTATCGACGACGAAAAAATATGGCCCGATAACGCCGCCGGCATGCAAACTGCACCAAACAGTTATGTATTGTGGATGAAGTGGTGATTCATGAAGCACATGTGGATTTTCACCCGACCAATTACGCATATTTTGCTTATTGACGAACCCATTGAGCCAAAAATGAGCTTCGTCACTGAAGATGATTTTGCGATGAAATTCATCATCTTGGCGCATCTTCTCCAGAACGCAATCGGAGAACGTACGTCGCTTCAAATGGTCCATCGGCTTCAATTCTTGAGTCAGCTTGATCTTGTATGGGTGTAAACCCAGATCCTTACGCAAAATACGCCATAATGTGGTCTGAGCCATGCCCAATTCTTGAGAACGCCGTGGAATTGACTGATTTGGATCGTTTACTACGGACGCCTGAACGGCAGCGATGTTTTCGACACTTCGACCAACCCGTTGTCTCACTGACACGGCAACATCATTCAACGAATATGTAGACTCAAATTTGTGCACTAATCTTGTTATTCCCTGTCTACTAGGGCGAGAATTACGACCGAAAATTGGAGTTAACGCTCTTAAAGTTGCTGTCACCGACTCCGAATTTCGGTAGAAAATGTTTATAATTTGCAGACGTTGCTCGTTCGTGTACTTTACCATGATGAAAATGTTGAGTTTACTGAATAAATTGACAGTGACAGTTTGATGATTAGTGAAAGAAAAAAAAATTTGAAATTAAGTAACTAACTATTCTTATAGAAAACCTAAAATAGCTTGATCAAAAGGAATTTATTAAGAAAATTAAAAATACAAGTTTATTCATCTAAATCTATATTGTCCCCTTCAAAGTAATCTCTTATCGACTGCAACACACTTATGTCAGCTCCTCTAATCCTCGAAACATTTTTTATATTCGGTATGTCCATCAGTGCTTCCTGCGATTTTTCCATTACTTCCTCTGGGCTGCTGAAACGCGTTCTCCGTAGTGGTTTTTTAACTCGATTGAACTGAAGTCACAGGGAGCCAAAACAGGTGAATTCGGTGGCTGTTGGATGGTATTAGTTGCATTTTTCGTCAAAAAATTACGAATAATGATGGCACTGTGCGACGGTGCGTTATCATCGTGCAAAATCCACGAGTTTTCTGTCCACAATTCTGGTCTCTTTCGGCGAATTGCTTCGCGCAAACGTCTCATAACGCCCAAATAATACTCTTTTATTATGTAACCGCAGGCAGGTATAAGCACAATAAAGATCTGCCCAGCTGTTGGGACATGTCATTGATATAGACACTTCAGGGTCATCTACCAAATCGTACAATTTGTCACTGTAAATGCTCATTACTTTAAAGGAGTTCATCTTCCTCTGGGTTAATGACAACTGAACAAATGACACCTTGTCGAAGATTACCACTAGAATAAGCCTAGCCAACCGGTGCTACTTCAGATTGGTTTAACAAATTGGATCCAAAGTCCCTACTCCAAGGAACAAAATCGTACTCTATATAGTATTGATTTTGCTAGTTAAAATATGGCTCATTCATGGCTGTTGGAAAAGTATTTCCAATATTTTCCTTACTTACTTAGGTGGCGCTACAGTCCGGGGTGGACCAGGACCTCAACCAACAAGCCTTTCCACCTGGCGCGATCTTTCGCCAGCTGTTTCCAGCGGTGATGCACTCCAAGTTGGTTGAGATCCTGTTCCACTTGTTCGAACTACCATATATTCGGCCGTACATTACTGCGTTGTCCCCGAGTCTCGGAATTGAAGATTTTCGATCTTTACAAATAATTTGCGTACAGTTTTAAAAACTCCATTTTACATAACTGGAAAGAAAAGGGAGCAAATATGTACTCGTAAATATACATTTTCCGAATAAGTTCGATGTTGCTCAATGCTTGGGAATTTATCAAATTTTGTAGTTACTTTATGTCCTGAGCACAAAATTTGACAAAAATCAAAATCGGGAAATTGCTCTATCGCTCATGTACATACGAGTATGTATATCTTCAACCCCTTAACACCTCGTGCTTCATACTGGGTGAGTTTTTTTAACTTGAGACATCCAAATTACTCGAAAAATACGCGATGTCGCGAAAAATGTTTCAGACAAAAGTCACAAGGTTCTGAAGGGGACATAAGATGGTGACCACGAGTTTGACCATGAGCCCAATTTTCAAGGTCAAACGAAGGTCACTTTTGATTTTTTAATAGGAACCCCTATTTTTTTGACAGATTCGTAATCTGCGTGAAAAATTCTTTTACATGAAACACTTTTTTCAAAAATGCGTTCTTTTCCCGTTAGAGAGCGCCATAAAACTTAAGACATCAAAATTACTCGAAAAGTACGAAATATCGCGAAAATGTTTCAGACAAAAATCACAAGGTTCTGAAGGGGACATAAGATGGTGACCACGAGTTTGACCTTGAGGCCCATTTTCAAGGTCAAACGATGGTCACTTTTGATTTTTCAAATGATAATTCCTGATTTTCATTGTTCAGTCGTATTCCTCTGACGGGAAAAGAACGCATTTTTGAAAAAAGTGTTTCATGTAAAAGAATTGCAATTTTTCACGCAGACTACGAATCTGTCAAAAAAATAGGGGTTCCCATAAAAAAATCAAAAGTGACCTTCGTTTGACCTTGAAAATGGGGCTCAAGGGCAAACTCGTGGTCACCATCTTATGTCCCCTTCAGAACCTTGTGACTTTTGTCTGAAAATTTTTTGCGATATCGCGTATTTTTCGAGTAATTTGGATGTCTCAACTTAAAAAACTCGCCCAGTATATCAACCACTTTTATAGTGTGGTGCAAAGTCATACCCACCCTCTCCAGCACGTCCACATCACGGACCGTCGATCTCATGATCTTCAAAATTATATTCCTACCCCCATTAATTTACATTGCATAACAAGTTACAAACAAAATAACAAGCACACGTACATAAACCCAAGCAAACAAGAGAGCAAGAAGCGAAAAGAAATAAAATGATTTTTCTGCTCTTTGTAAGAACTTGCAGCTTTTTAAAAAAGCTCTTTTTTAGTTCGATTTCATTTTCATAGGACAAAACTTCCCATATGAATGAGACATCTGTATAGATTTACTATCTGTGATTTTATCTGAAAAAAAAAAGTAAAACAAGTATTCAATAAACACAACATTAAAGAGAGCGCATTCTGCTTTAACCTTCCTACGGTTCTCAAATATAATGTTTATTATCAGACAAATTTGATTTAAAAAAATTAAGTTGCGAAAAACGGAAAACTTCTATTCAACGAACAGAACACGAAACTTGATAATACGAGTACATAACAATTAAGAGTAACATCATGTCTGAGTATGATTCACTCTAGTTCGATCGAACTGGGACGTACTGGTACGTCCCATTGAATGGAAAAATGGTTAGATTTTTTCCTTCGGCGTGCAATATCTATGTAACCTATAGCATCTGTGGTGGAGTGCTACTGGCAATTTCTAGGGAGCACTGGTGGTGAAAATAGCGATACAAGGTGAGACAGGAGACATTACGTCTGTGTTCGAGGGTGCCGAATGACTGTGTAATATTGGCATCACCTATGAGTTTTATCGCATGATTTTGGATCCTATCTAGCAAGTGCAAAGAGGTTTTAGGAGCACCTGATCAATTGTGAGCATTGTACTTCGATTTCGGGCGGATAAACGCCTTATAAAGGGTCCGCCATCTAACGTTTTTTTTTCAACTAGTACTTATTTCGTTAATGGTAACACTTAGCTCATGTCTGATTTGACAGATAATTAGTTTTATCCTATCGGTTAATAATGGAAAATAATTTCATTCAAATGGCTGCCTCGGCTGGTCATGCAGTAGCCTACACGATCGGTCCAATTTTTAAGCACATTATCGATTGTGTGCAGCTGTATTTCACCAATGGCTTCACGAATATTGTCCTTTAAAGCGTCAATTGTCTCTGGCTTGTCGGCGTAACACCTATCTTTTACGGCACCCCACAAATAATAGTCCAACGGTGTCAAATCGCAGCTCCGAGGTGGCCAAACGACATCAGCTCTGCGGCTGATAATGCGATCTTCAAAAACAGGGCGCAAAACATCGAGTGTAGCTTCGGCTGTGTGGCACGTAATGCCGTCCTGAACTACTGCACGGCAGAACTACTACACGAGTAGGCTGCGCTAAGCAAACGTTGGGGGCAGTTGAGACTGAAGGGAACTTAAACGCAATATGGAAATCTGAGCAGGAATTAATAAGTATAGCCAACTTGCTGCTCTACAAAGTTGATGAGGCATTGCCAACACCTTTGCTATCAAAAAAGGATTACGACAAGGTGGCACGCTGTCATGTGGCATTTATAACATTACACAAGGTGTGGCAAAAGTAATGTCATAATATGAATTGGCTGCCATTATGTTAGAAATGAAAAAAGTGGGCTGTTTTCACGAAAACTTTACTTGAAGGTGTAAAATTTATGACAATAGGTTGAAAAAATGGTATCGGTCAAATGACCACCTCGTGAGTTGATGCACATTTGTGCTCGTTTTACAGCATTTCGAATTGTTTCTAGCAAAACATATGGCTCCAAATTGGTGATTTCTTCTTCAAAGTTAGCTTTCAAGTCTTACAAGGTTTGTGATATGGAAAGGAAGAAGTCCAGCCGCCAGTTTAAATCCCTAAAACGGGAGATCATACGGCCTGAAAATTGGTGATTCAAAATCTCCCTCGTTGCCCGAGCTATGTGAGCGGTTGCTTCGTTCTGCTGGACTAACAACGCTCGAGACCCAAATCAGCAACTTGCGGCAAAAAAAACTCTTTTAACATCTGTCTGTGGCGCTCGCCAATTACGGTTACGGTGGTGTCGTCAGCGTCCTCGAAAAAATAAGGGCCAATCACTTTTTCACTGCAAATGCCGCACCAAACAGTCATTTTGAGGGGATGCGACGGCTCTTCGCGCATTTCATGTGGATTATAAGTGTCTCAGAAACGCAAATTTTGTTCATTCACATAACCATTTAAGTGGAAATGGGCTTCGTCGCTCATTATGATTTTGGACACTAAACCATCTTCTTCTTGTACCAGATTTAGCAAAGCATGTCAGCAAGCAAGACAGACGGTCAACAACCAGCAATTGGTGAACGGTTTGCACTTCATAAGGGAACATCTTTATACAACATACGGGGCCGGCCACTACTTGCGACATCTCTAGTGGAACCAGTTTGCACGAGACGCTCAGCCAAACACTTAATTATTCGCGCAAAGGTTGTAGACCGACGACGAAATTCACGCTGCGTTAAAACAGAATGGAAATAATTCCACGTTCTCCGGGTGTGTATCGCTCCATTGTTTATTGTCAACTAATTCGCTGTTTGTCTACAACACAAAGCACAATGACACTTGACGCCATTTGCAAAAATTATGGCACATTCACATTGACATTACTTTTGCCCTCCCTTGTAGTAGACAGGATTATGCGAAATTCACAGGCCAACATAGTTTAAACAACTGCTCGTATACATATGCTGATGATATTAACAATCAAAGTATCAACTGGTGGCACTACTGCGTTTCCAGCTACATATTTAAACAGAACTATGGATGTGAATATATCAAATAGAACACCAGCGACTACAAATCTCCACGGCCACGTAGTAATATAAGGCCGACGGTTTCAGGAAGCTATTTCGACGGTGTGGAGACCCGGTACATTTAGCTTCTCTTATACCGAACAAGTCTTACTTTGAGGTTCCGCAATTACTTAAGAGCAAGTTACCCGAATTCCAGCCAGTGATGTTGTTAGTTTACCGTATCGTACTGAGGGATGAAAGGTTGGAGGTAAGACAACCATTAACGATCGCCGTAGAGGTATGCGTATTTAAATTACCTCTGTCGTTACTTGACCATTACTCGACAGAAATGTCTTCAAGGAAGAGGAGGCCAAAATCAACATGATGTGATGCTGTCCGCCAAACTGTATCAGGAGAATAAGTCTTTTCTACAAATGTGGAGATTGACACCCAAAACTCAGCCCAAGAAAAGGTTAATAGTCCTAGACGTTTTTTTACCACAACCAGTTACGTTACAGTTACGGCAAAGGATAAAGAACAACATCAACGCCAGATACAAACGCTCTATTGACGTTGTCTGAAGAGCGCAAAAAAAAGCGTCCTAATTCGACCTTTAAACTGCAATTCAAGGCTAGCTATCAGTCTCAATTCCGGTTTTACACCGATCGTCTTAAAATGGATATCGGGACGAGGTGTGTGGCCCATTACGAAACCAAATGTGTAAACTATTTCATCAGATCTAAGTCGCACCAATTATTATTGCAAATTATATCGTTCAGTTAGTTGCTTTCTACATGGAACAACAGCTGTCAACTTTGGACTTCACGATAATCAGATTAAGACTCCTAAAAACCGGCAAGTACCTCCCAAATAAGAAATCGGTTTCCAAGAGAATTTTCTTTAAGAGAATGAGAACTCTGGAAAGTAACGAGTACAAGGAGCTTCTTTAGATTCAATCGTTATCTGAAAGCTCCCTATTTCGTAAAATGGGCACAATAGACGGCCTGCTGGTCTAAATAAGCAGACTTTGTCACAAACCCGTCCAACATGTACAGACATAACACATTATATAGAAAAGGGAATTGTATATTACAATGGACAGCTACAAATCTGAAGTAGGTAATAAGGAACTTGGCTTCCTACAATACAGCGTGATATCATGACCTTATCAAAGGTGAAATAAAATGGCTGCATTTGGTTCGCGAGAAATTTTTTGAGTGAGTGATGTTCGGTGCAATTCATATAAATGAAGAAAAAAACGAACTCTACTAACTATGCAGCCACCCCTCGATCTGGATCATATTGGGCGAATGAGTGCCAACATCTTTGAATCCATAAAAACACTCACCCGCCGGGAAAAATGCGATGAAAAACATGCAGACAAAGTTGATTGACTTCATTATGAATGTGCATATTAACAGTAAGACAAGGCTTACGGGTGCATCTATCTTTCACATTAGGCATAGTACATCAGGTGGTAGCCCCAAATGTTTGGTGACCGTTAAAACTGGGCTGAGTTGTAGCTTGCTTTCCAATGGACTGGTCCGGAAGTCGAATATGCTTATATCTGCGTTAAAACAGTCAAACAAACCACTCTGATGTGCAAAACTCAACTCACCATGGCCACCATCTGAGACGAGTTCCATAAAAATGCAAACTTCAGCTACTCACGTCTTTTATGAGATCACAGCACATGAGACCAAAGTAAATTGTAGCGAAGTGAAGAAATGAGCGACAGCAAACGTATACACGTTGGAATTACATCAACGATACATTCTGCACTGCTGTGCTGTATTATGGATCACAAGGTGCCACTTTTACACGTTAAACTAACGACAATTGTATCACTTTTCTCAGAGCCCGAAACGAATCAAGACCCAAGCCATTATTGGCGGTAAACATAACATCGGTCTTTTATTTCACATCCATAGCAATACACCACAAATAGGGCCTCCATCCATTTATCTGTCACTTCCGCACACTCGGCAATAATTTCGAAGCCAAGCAAAATGATAATCCCACATTTTCATTCACAAATAAACTTCTTTTAATAGCTCCTACCGATTGATATACACATGCGGTCACGATATAAAATAAAAAGTTCTTATTTCCTTATTTTTCCATCCATTTAAACAAATTACAAGTCATTCTCTCGTGTGAGATGAAAAAAAGTTTATCTGCAAATGAAATCCATTTCTATAAAAGAGCTATACACTTAGTGGGGCTTCCTCCTGAATGAGCAGCCTGCAAGGAAGAACATAGAAAAACATTCGTTTAGTCAGAATTCCACGAAATAGAAAGTGGTACTTACCTTCTGTGAGTTTTGCTCGTCCACCAGTGGGCTGGCAGAGAATCGTTGAGCAACCAGCGCACACAACGACACCTTGGGCATGACTAAAGACTGTAGTGATCTTGTAGCATCCTGGACACTTGACATCCATGAAATAAGAATTTGGATGTTGGACCAAACGCTTCAGCTTATGCTTGCGTTTTTCTTCAACAGGCAATGGGTGAAGTAAATCTTTTGCTAGCTGCAATTACACAAATCGAAGAAATAAAATGATTATTCGGCAAGATTCATTAATGGAAAGTTTTGTGAAGATATTTTCTGGGCTTTTTTTTGTTGATTGTGCACAATTCTTGTGGTTTTATGAGCTGTAAGTTGATTTGGCACCAAAATTCACTTGCAAAACACGGATATTTACGTAAATTTACAAAGTTGAAGCAACTTAAATTAATTTTCTACAAAAATCGGAATCACACGTAAAACACTAAACACACACTGCCATGTGTGAATCTGTCAAACTTTCGCCTGCAATTTCCGTGAATTTTCGAAGGCTTTTCCCTCATTTTGTTGGCTCATTAGACGCTCAAGAATGTGCACTTTCATTTGGTATGCATAGACATTTAATTCTCATGTAAATAATGCCCGAAATTTAATTTATTTTATCAATTTGACACCCACCGGCATGTTTCTTCTTTCACAGCTAACACGGAAAAGGAAGTGGTCATTTTCGAATGAAGTTAGGTATGGTTCTAGTTCTTATATGCCGTAAGACGACATCTGTATGTGAGAGGAGAATTCGTGTACTAAATACATTTTGTGAAATAAGTAAACGAGAAATTTGTGAATTTCGTGAAATTGTTAAATTTTTCATCGATATCTTGTGAAACTTTAAAATATTAATTTTACTTGGATTTATGTAAACAACTATTAATTACAGCTATAAGCAGATTCATTCGGTGACGTCATGTGTTGAGAAAAAAAACGTAGTGTCACATTAAGCTTTTCTAATATATCACTTTCTGGTTTAATGGATTGGACGTTGGAAAGATGATGGAACTTTCAAATCAAGTTGTTTTGTACGGCTTTTAGTGTGTAGTTGATGTGGTCCAGGATTTCGTTCTGTTACAGACACTTTTTTTTCGCTTTAAGAAATATGTCCGATCTGACCTCAATATAAAAGGCTTTTATCCAAAAGCCGAATCAGATGTTTTTAACAGGTCCCCGTGTATTGTAAAGGGCCCGGCCCATAGAATCCGTTGCGTCCGTTACGATACCGGATAGGTTGACGTTGACGTATTTGAAGGAAATAACAGTCCCATAGAATCCGTGGCATACGTTGGCAGAATAACTAACGAAACGAAACAAAATAATTGAAATGTCAATTAATCTCAATATTTTCTTTTCAAGCTATGACAATTTCTCTTCGTTCTCTCAATGTCTCCACCAATGAAAGTGCTTACTCTCAATTTGTGAATGTGTGAACTTCAATATGTGAAAGCATGGTCCTCAATGTGTGAATTTGTGAACTGCAAACGGATTAAAAAGTAGAAAGTAAATCTACTTTATCCGTCCGTTCCGTCATATCCTTTGTTTATGGGCCTGCTTCCATAACAAAGTGTATATTCTATCCAGATGTCAGTCGACGCAACGGACGCAACGGATTCTATGGGCATTGTCCTTAAACAACTTTTAATACAACGCGAATATCTACCTCTTAATATTACTGTATTCTATATTAAATACGGACAGTTGAATCTGAGCAGCGTAATTCATCAGAAGTAACTGTTTATTCAGTTCCCAATAAACACACTCCGCACCTGCTAAATATGATTCAAATCCGATGCAATAGAAATTGTCAGTTGCTGTCAACACCGTTAAGCCATAATTTTTCTCAATCTTTTCTTCGAACATACTGAAAAATATCTTGTTCTATTTTCGAACACTTCATTAGAAAAGACAAGCATAAATGAGCACAGGCCGGCGGCAGTCTCTTGATGATTCCGGGGAAAATGAACAGATCAGTGAAGTTTACTCCCACCGAAATAATCGATCTACCGAGCTGACGCTGTCACTTCTCCAGGTAACCCAAAAGGCAAATTACGCCCAAAACTGACTGATAAAAATGGCAAACTCATGTGCGACTACATACTCTCATAGGGTACATCTCTGTCAAACGTTTCCTCAAACTAATAATTTGATTGCACAAGGCTTCTATCAAGATTTTCAAAATTGGGTATTGCATACGCTTCAATGACTTTTTGTACAATAAAGAATGTAACCCTCTCTTTATGATTATATTTACACTATAAGTATAAAAGAATCTTAGCTTGTACAATAAGTCCACACACACGTAATATTTTGTCAAAATTTGGGAGTGTTGGAAAGTCGGTTTTAGAGACGGTTGGCCTATCAGAAGGCTTAGTGCGTAGCAGAATCGAAATTCTTTCTGGCATTTGACCTTGCGACATAAAAGTTATATTGTGCCCCAAAGTCAGCTTAAGTTTAAGTCAACATCTTAATAAACTTAAGGATCCACTTTAAATACTTTGTATTTCCTCAATCACTAGGATTTCTCAAAGAAAGTAATATATCCTTATGGCGGCACTCATTCACATAGTATGTATTCATCGGTTTCGTCGTTTTCCATAAGTGGTTTCCTGACTAATTCCAAGTCTGTGAAAGTAATATCGAAACTGACAGTGTCCTGTTATAAAGCTGAACACCTTCTGATATTTAAAGGTAAGCGATATTTTGGATTTATTTTGGAAGGCTTCATACCTTTTTTAATCTATGGAAGACCCAGTATGTTCTCCCTATAGGATAAACACTGGATCAGCTGAACCTTCAATAACTTTGTGCCCTGGTACGCACGAGAGCTTGATTTTGTTTATTTTCGATAAGTACTGAGAGTATTGGAGCAGTGTAGTAACGTTTTGGAGTCAAACAAGGTTGAGCTTAACGCTTCAATGCTACTTGGCTATCCGGAAGTATATGGACGATGGCGCCTATCATTCTTGTTCCAACAATAGTACTGGAACGCTCTTTGATGGCATGAGGCTCAGCAGGAAACACTCTGGGGCTTTTTCCCATTGGCCTTGCAATGATTATACATATTTAGACCATGGATATCCGGACTTGTTATCTTTAAAATTTGATGTTGGGTTTTGTAAGTCCCATACTTGTCGATTTGGAATCACTATACTGAACCTCTTTTCTAAGTACAAAGTCGTTTACGCGCAGATCATGTCGAGTTCAGAAATCTCTAAGATGAATTTTAATTTAATTTAGGCCCGGGTCAACCCCGGACAGCTTTATTGTGCTTAATACAAGCATTGAACTTAAATACTATACTTATAAAACTAAAAATTTAATTGTTAGGCCTATGGAGTGGGGGTAGAGAGCGAAGGGAATAAAGGGCAATCTTAAGGGAGTGTTTGTTCAGGTGATAGTCAAAGATTGACTGGAATTTGTTCGCTTCGCGAAGGATTCGAGATAATGGTTCATGGTATCCGTAATTAGTTCGGTGGGAATTAACTCGGAAGAGAGGTACAGTTCTTAGATTACGTGGATTAACATTTAAGGAGATGCGTTCGTGGAGAGCCTCAGAGTCAATGTTACCATTTAAGAGCTGATGGACAAAAACTATATCACAAACTTCTCGTCGCGTAATGAGGGGTTGTAAGTTAATAAGTTTCAGTCGATTATGATAGGGGGGTAAATTGAATGGGTCAGACCAAGGAAGTCCCCGTAATGCGAACCGAAGGAACCTACGCTGTACCGATTCAATACGTGCAATTTGCGCAGAATAATATGGTGACCAGACTGGACTTGCATACTCGAGGAGGGGCCGAACAAATGTGGTGTAGAGTGCTTTAGCCACATATGGGTCGTCAAATTCCTTAGACCAGCGCTTAATGAAGCCAAGAGTCGAATTGGCTTTACTAATAATGCTATCTATGTGAGAGCGAAAGTTCAGTTCTCTATCATAGATAATGCCTAAATCGCGCATTTCGGTCACATTAGGAACAAGAGAAAGAGTTGTATGACGTTTTCTAGTGAAAGTTAAAGCTTGACATTTGTTAACATTTAACTCAAGAAAATTATGAAGACACCAAGTAGAAAATCGATTGAGATCATCTTGCAACAGAGAACAGTCAGAGGGAGACAATATGTGACGGAAGATTTTGATGTCGTCAGCATAGATGGAGATAAAAGAATTGTTAACGATGGTATCAACATCATTAATTGTTAATATAAATAACAAGGGACCAAGATGACTTCCTTGGGGAACACCCGAGGTGGCTTTGAAAGGTTTAGATAATGTAGACCTAAACAGGACACTGTAGTGTCTATCATCTAAGTATGAGGAAATCCACGTAACGAAATCTGATCGAAATCCAAGGGCGCAAAGTTTTAAAAGAATTACTTTATGCGAGATTTTATCGAAAGCTTTGCTGAAGTCGGTGGTTATTACATCTACTTCTTTGCCATCTTCTAATGCACATAGAGTACTTGATACAAATTCAATGAGATTAGTGGTAGTGGACCTGCCCTTAACAAATCCATGTTGGTTTCTTGAAATCACTGGTTTACAATAAAAAGACATAGCATCATAAATAATGCTCTCAAAGAGCTTGGGTATTGTGGAGAGCTTTGCAATAGGTCTGTAATTTAAGATTTCATCTTTATAGCCTTTTTTATGCAGAGGGACTATATATGAATTTTTCCAGGAATGGGGAAAGGCGCATTCAGATAAGGAAAGAAATGAAGCTTGGGAGGTCTAATTGAACTGCTCGTTTGATCCCTCCCGTTTATAATAACCTGATTGTGAGGCCAATGGGAGCTTCAATGACAGCTGGGGGCAGGCTCGTATTGCTCCGAAGATACCTATACCAAGTCTCTGAAGACGTTACAGATTTTTGCGAACATCATTGTGGAGACCCAGTGAGTGATTTTGGGGATATCCCCCAGGTGCTACCAAATATGTGTGTACTAGCCCATATGGTTTTAGCTGTTTTGGTAATTCTGTTGTTTATACCCCCCTTCATAACCTCTAAGTTCCATGACTTTTGAGATGGAATCTTACAGGCATTGTCAAAAGCAGACCTTGTTTCGTTTTTTTTCTACGTTTTTGTTGGTTGGTTGATCCATCCATTTGGAGATCCGCATTTTTCCTAGCTTGAGGTTGGTGTTGGATGATTTAACAAATAACCAATCGTATTTAGCCGGTATATTAATTTTGAAGTTCCGTTTGTTTTTGTGGTGAGATTTTGGGAATATTGGGCATTGGTTGATGGTGATGCCATACCTCTTTTTGAAAAATTCGGAAATCCAAGCAACATCTGCATAATTTGGAGGATCTTTGATGAGTAGGGTGGTGAACATCTGATTCGTTGTGCGGAGTCGGTCTAGTCTGCCTTGCCACTCTGAAGGTGTCCACGTCGTGTTAAATTGTGTAACAAGTTTCCGTGGGGCGGCGACAGGAGGGGTTGGCGTTGGAGCAATTATATCACCATACGATTTTTGGATCAAAGGGCTGGTGCGAGGTGGTGGTGAAGGTTGAGACGGCACTGGATCTGTCAATGATTCGGCTGCAGTTTGTAGGATGTAACCTAGATTAAACCCCAGTTGGTAGAATACGCTACCTACTCGCACTAAATATATAGCAAAAAACAAAAACGAGACATATGGCTTATTGCATTCTCCACCAATGTCGGTTCATTACCGACTAAAACGTTACCTTAATGAGTTACCTTGTCAGACCGTAGATATGTGTGTAGTGTAGTACTCGCACATATATTCTGTTTTGAATGAAATATTATAGAAGGTTTCCCTGGTTTCATTAAGAGAAAACTAGGTATATGCGATTAGGAGAAAAATTAAACAATTGCGTCAGATCTGCATTAAAACTCAAAACAAGAAAAGACCTGAATTGAGTCCCAATATGCAATATATCATGCACTGCACCTTTAAGCTATCTCCTATGATAAAAGAAGGGAAGGTATTTTACGATACCTATTGTTGGATATACTTTCTGACGCAATGATACAAGAACGCGAGATGCTATGTTATAACAGTGTCTGGTACCGATTGTGATAGGCGCTCTTGAAATATCATTCAGTTTCAAAAATGTATACGTGTTCAGAAATGACTCTGTCCAGACTATGAGCGAGAAGGAAATGTTGTCGAAAGTTTGATCCTACAACTATGAGTATTTGGAGATGATCGTAGGACAAACAAGCAAGCTGCACCTACATTTACTTAGCTTTGTTACAATTTTTAAAATAATGAAAGAACTCGATATTTCTTTGAATCCCAGTAATCATAATTCATAAGGTTTTGTCAACGTCTCATATCGACATAGAAACCTGGGAGACAACACCTCCAATTAATTCACTGGACAAAATTCAGAGATAGAAAACTTTTAAATTGAGGTTCGACTTGGTTAATCAAATGTATCGTCAGGATAAAGATCATCGCCTACGAGTAATGTGCCTCATCTACAAGACATTTTATTCCTTTACCCTACTGAGTAAGATCTACTAAATATAGGTTACAGTGACAGTTGCGTGTGTCAAAACATACGAAGAGTTATCAGTTCCTAGATAATCTAGTTCTAATCTAATCTATCACCAACTAAGTTCTTCTACTTATGATGGTTTGAAAAACTATAACACTTTATTGATATCAATATCAAAACAAAATAGTCGTATCGGGTATGCAAACGGTTGTATTAGAAATTTGACAGCCGATATCAAATAGCCCATACATACATTATATACAACAAAGGGCTCTATCGCACAAAGGCCCAGCTTCAAAGATGCCGTACAGGAATAGGTTATAAAGTTTCAGATCTTCTCAGTGTTTTAAGAATGATTCTTGATTCTTGAATCTGTAAAAGTGTAATCTTTTAGCCAAACGACTGATGCTGTTAACGTGAAGATGCATAGGTTTCTCAGCGTCATACAAACCTATTAATTAGGCCTACTTCTGATCCTCTTACAAATATTCGTATACTGCTCCAAAGACATAATAACAGACCAAGACTTATTTCTTCCCTAGCAGAGTTTTTAATACTAATCAATATTAATTGCTTGAAGAATGTGTAGAAACCTTAAATTAAAATGTGCTCATGCCTTTATTTTTAGTACTAAAAACTTTCATTACCTTCTTTGAATTTTACTGTCAAACGTCAATAAAAAAAAGAATACATTCAATCAATTTTTGTTTTGCCTTCACTTTTCGTCCAATTTTTTCAGAATTTTCTCCAAACTTAACTGTTAAAAAATGCTTGAAAAAAAGCCTGAAAAGAAACAGACGGATTCCAAACCACGAGATGATGGTGTTGAACTTGAAAATCAGTTCATCCTAAGCATTCCGGAGGTAATTATGCTTTTACAACACTTCCTATTTTTCGTTCTCATTTATGTTGCTACCTAGGAACCAGCTAAGAGACTCCATGAAGCCTTACTTTCTGGCAACCTGAAGGATCGTTTTACCATTAAGATGGACAATGACTTGCGCTACGGCGAGGTCCGATTCGATGAATGGCTTCTACATGCAAAAATTGTTGACCTTCCGACGATCATTGAGAGCCTGAAGACCATCGATAGTAAGAGCTTCTACAAGACGGCGGATATTTGCCAAATTGTATGTTGTCCATTTGCAAATCGAAATTTAACAACATGTAATTAAAAAATTTTCTCAATTACAGATGATTTGCAAAGAGGAACCCGATGCTCCAGTGCCGGAAGAAGAATCTCCCAACAAAGCTAAGAAAAAAGATCCCAACAAGGTTGACAAGAAGTTCCTCTGGCCACATGGCATCACTCCACCATGCAAAAATGTACGTAAACGACGATTCCGTAAAACACTCAAAAAGAAGTACGTTGAAGCGCCAGAAATAGAGAAAGAAGTCCGTCGTTTGTTGCGTGTCGATAACGATGCGGTAAATGTTAAGTACGAGATCATCAATGAAGACGATGATAAGTCTGGCAGTATGCTCAACTCCAAGGATCAGTCGACCGATAACGATGAAACCCTTCAGGACGACAAGACCCTCAACGACTCCACGAAGGACATTAATGTCGAATCCGATGGCGAAGAAGAAACACCCTCGTCAATGCCTAGCAACATGCGTGGTGTCGGCGAACACGATATCTTCGGGGAAGAGGTGTCATCATCAGATGACGAAGATCATCGTGTCATTCGAGATATCGAAGAAAACTCGCGTCTTTCAGCTGAAAACAGTCGAATGTCCGAAGAGGACTCTATGCCTGGTCTGAACAATTCCAAGGAGATTGTAACCGAATTCAATAAATCCATGTTTGGCAGCCCTAAAGATCCATCCAAATCATTTGGTGGTTCCTCATCAAGCTTAGCCGGACCTAGCGGTTTCTACGAAGAGCAAAAACAAAACGATTCCGATGACGACTACTCCAACGAAGTCCAAATGAGCCGGGAGCAAATAAACGCCAAAATATCAGAGCTTCGTCGTCAGTGCGATGACCTTAAAGTACAGCAATCTCAAAAGTCACAGGAGATCTCTTCAATTCAGAACCCAACTCTGAAGCAACGTTTGCAAGAAACTCTCGAGAATCTACTCAGCCAAATCGTGGGAAAGGAACTAGAGATACAAGACTATCAAAACATGCTCTAACATTGCACTAAGATTTTATTATTTTACTATTTTGTACATTCAGAAGGAGATAACAAAAAAATACCACCATCATCTGTGGTAATAAATTAAGTAACTGAAAATTTAAAAATTGAAGTTTATTTTACGTGTGTCCATTGGTTACGCTATTGCTGCTGGGCTCTTTGAAGAAACTCGAAGTTTTGTAGTGTTGGTGCTCGGGTTTCTTAAGGAGGATTTCTGCTTCTTGGATGTCATTGTTGATTGTGGCAATAAGGGCTTCGAGGGAGTCAAAGTTTCTTTCCGGTCGAATGTAACCAACTATACAAACTTTAAGTACACAGCCGTAGAGATCTCTGTTGAAATTGTGCAGTATATGCGTTTCCTGCAAAAAAAAAAGAAGAGAAAGATGTATTAGAGAATCAGTGAACATTAGGTAAGAGATTAGTAGTCGGATGAGTACTAGTATGAGTAGATTAGTGTTCAAACTTTACTACCTCTTATAGAGAATAACGGCTATTACTAAATGTGCCCTGGTACGCACGAGAGCATTTTTAAAAAATTAAATTAAAACTACAATCGTTCACCTTTAAGCCTGTCAAAAACCACGGAGTTTCGATCCAACATAAATTGGATATATTGATATCCATTGACATTCAGCCCCGAAGTGGTTACTTATTTAGATAGCGGTATAGTCTGTGGTAGACTTGAGCCTCAACCTATAAACCGCGCGATTTTTTGCCAACTGTATGCAGTGGCTCATTCCAGGGTTCTAGGCATCCTCTTTCATATGTGGGACAGACTGAAGACGTTGCGTTGTCTCTACGGGTAGGAATCGATGACGTCACGTCAGAGCGTTGATATCTATTCGGTCTACATGTCCTAGCCACCTCAGGCGTGATTTTCTGACCAGGTCAACGCCGCTATATAGTTACTTGGTTGTTACATCTCCTTTAAAGCCCCTCATTGCAAAGGCGCCCATTACTGGAAGAATCTTGCATTCAAAACCGGACAAGAACATCCGCCGAGTATGATTGAGTTCATAAACGTCAGTATTTCTAACTTTGTACAATCGCAGATCTATCGTTTTGAGTTTTTGAACGCATTCACTGCGCAGACATATCTTATTACGATCATTATTTACTTTCAAAAACGTCATGGCAGTGCAAAAAACTGTAATATTCAGCCAAATCCTAGATTTGATTTTTTGAAAATCATACACATTACACACACGCAAATCGCTATCATTCAACTTTACTAGTAAATTGCTTTCATTCTAGCAAATTCTGACAGGTTATAGAGATGGAAAAGTGTTGGTAATTCAATTACAGTGTGTCAGTGCGAAAGTTAAGGGTTTTCAAAAGTATTAGAGTTTGCCATCTATGTCAGTTTGTCTATGGTCCCGTTCGTAACTTCTATGCGTACGAATATCTCTGTGGTTTAGCGCCAAATTCGCTTGTCTACCGCGAGTATTAGTGTACCAAATCTAGGTTAGCCATTTCTATTGTATTTCAAGTTTACAAGGCTAATTTATTGATACACATTTACTTTTGCTATGTAGAATCGGACTTGTATGATGTTCCTCTCGCGGAATTGGAAGGTAGGAAACCACGAAAACTTTACTACAAGTGTCCAAATGATACAATTTGGACAAAAAACATACCACCTGCAACTCGAATTCGTGTCCATAACATTCGGGTAAGACTACCCAAAAAGGCAAGCAGCTAAGAATGCAAAGGATGCGCTATCGAGTTTGGAACTTTTTTCACACATGACATTATGGATATCCTTGCAAGCTGCACTAATATATACATTGATAAAATAAAAGAAAAATCAAAGAGAAAGGGACGCCAAACCCACCGACGCTATTGAAATTAGAACTTTTCTGCAGTTGTTGCACGTAACAGGAGTCTCGACGGAACCTAAAAAATGTTTGGCATAACTCTCAAGGCTCTGGTTTAGAAATTGTGTATACCACAATGTAAATTAATAGATTCCGATTTCTCATACGTTCACTAAGATTTGACGACATCACTGATGGAGAATAACGCCGAGAAATTGATAAATTGGCACCGATAAGACAAGTTGTGGAACGGTTTATTGACAATTGTCGCAATAATTTCATTTCTAGTCGTATGTCCAAAAAAAAAACAAAAACAACTCGGTCAACTTACTCTCTACAATGCATATGATGCAACCAAGCCTGAAATAATTACTTTTTACAACCGTAATAAGTGCGGTGTTGACGTACCTACTTTATAAAATGTGTAAACAATGCAGTGTTCTAAGAAACTGCCGCCGATGGCCCCTTACAAAATTTTTCGATTTGATAAACATTGTCAACCAAATGATTGTCAATCCTGAAAAATTGCAAGGCGTAACTTTTTTCAATAATTGTCCTTTAACTTGATAAAACCGCTTTTGAATCGCCGTATATTTTTTTTTTTTTTTTTTTATAATTTACGCGCGCCTAAGGGGTTGATACCCTTTTACTGTTGCCAGGGCGCGGGCGGAAAGATAGAAGGAGGAGAAAGGAAAATTGTTTTTTGTAGTGGTTTGAAACTCAGTTGTGTTTGGTTTCTATGTTTGCTCTCCAGGGGTGGGAGTCCGAATAGGACGGAGAGTTTTTTCTTCACTCAGTGTGATTCGAGATATAATTCCCAGTATTTTTTTCATTGCTTGAAACTCTTATAACAGCCAAATCTACGTGTCAGTGTTATGCCTTCACACGCAGAATTTTTTTGTCTGAGTTCCAATTATACAATGAAAAACTGATTTTGCCATGGGCAATATTGAAACAATTCCCCAACAACTAAAATATAGAATAGGGATGCTCTTAGGTACATGCACACACCAAAGTTGGGACGAGTTGGTCGATGCGCCTATTGTACTTGAAATCGATCAACAAAAAAGTAGTGCAAGACTTGTTACAAATGGGTTTGCCCTGATCACCAGGCTGTCGTGTGTACTGAATGTTACGAAAAATATTTTGTTTTATAATTAATATTAGTTTACGAAAAAAATGTAATACATCAATCAAAAGTGCCATTTTTTAATATTTTTATTTTTATTTCTAATTTAAACTTCCTACTTAATATGAACGAATTAAAGTTTATAGCTGTTAAACGTAATAAATGAATAAATTATTGGTTTTATTTATAAGTTATCTAAAAAAATATATTGACATTTTAAAATGGTCTACCATAGTAGGTCACGCGAGCATTGGTGTAAAAAAAAAGAGCGCGTGTAGTCTAGTGTTAACCTAATGCGTACTTAACTTAAAGAGATATGTTTTATTGAACGGACTTGTCCGTGATGTCACTTGATTGACTTCGATCTATAATCTTACTAAAACTCGAGAGTAAGATCCTCTACAAGGTGTCATAATCAGAGCTAATAGCAGAGCCAAGGCAGACAAAATCACTTATTACCTCAAATTAAGAACTGTTTATTATGAGGTTCTGTCTGATCCATCAATGTTGTGCGTCCCTTTTTATGATACGATAGTTTGTTCAATCTTTTGCATGGCCTTATGCCAATGATGGCAACCTCGCACAATGTTCTCAAGTATGTTATGTTATTAACCCTAGAAGATTAATCATACTTTTTAGTACATTAAGACTAATCGAATCGACGACGCAAAGTTTAAACCCAATTTGTAGAAAAATGTATTTACAAATTGCGTCCGCACACAACAAGAACTCATGGATGACTAGAGCTATACGAAGAACGACAGGGATCGCGGAAAAAGCAAGAGAGAAATTAAAGAAATAAAAAAAAGTGTTCGTCGAATCGACGAACCTTAGTTTTCTAGGGTTAAAGAAGCCACATCGTAGAACTTCATATTATTTGAATTCTGTTCCTAAAAGAACTATATTCCTAAAATCTGCAGATCTGATGCAGTCAGAAAACTATATTAAATTCCGGTTCGTACTTGAGAATGTGCAGCTCAAGCACCGCGTGGATATTTCAACAATATTATATTACATTCATATATGCGTTGTTTTATGTTTCTATCAGTTTTTATCAGTAAATAAAAGATGTATTGCATTGTTTTCCTTCTGTGTTACCAACTATTCTTGATTAGAATACTAAAAATCCGAAGAATGGTTAACAAGCAGCAATACTTAAATATGCTCTGTCAAACATAAACACAATTTGGGAAATAAAACAAGAAATATATTTTTTTTTGCTGCGTAAAAACACACGAGTAGAAAACAAAGCAGCAAGGTAGTAACTTTTCTCACATTTTATAGATAATAGTGGAATGTATTATACTTGGGGCAATGTTACTTTATATAGATTAATTTACAAATAAAAGTTTGTTGGTTTTTTTAAATTTTATATAAGTCTATTTGATCTAGGCTTCAGCTTCAGTTTCAGATATTTAAGATATGACATCCATGATGTTATCAAAGTAACTACTTTTTATCATGCGTATCGCTTATTTTGTTATCATAGAATTATAAAAGTACATGTATGTTTTTTTACTTGAGTTAGGGTAGACATTATTATTATTTTAATCTTGTCACAATACAAGCAGCATGTGCTCGTTCATTCATATCACTTGGAGTTCGAACCGACTGGACTATCATATAACCTTCAGCAAATACGTCGATTTTTTTGAAGCATAATAAGAAATGCAATTGATTCTACTTTACGGTGGAATGAGTACTCGAGCGCAATCAGTTTATTTGTTTGAATAAACTTTTTGGTTTAAAATATTATGAGATGTATAATCACACATTTTACTATTGTTATGGAACAACAATTTAAAGTTGCGATCTTAGTTTAGTATCTAAAGTGTTATTGACTTTCTCGGCAGCCGAAGTGAAAACGACGTCATTCTTGGATATGGTATTGATTTGTTTTCTGATGGAATTGTAGAATTGTGTTTGCTTTTTTAAAAAGTTATATTAATTTCTTGTACAAGTCAGAGCAATTACTCTTTCTTTTACCAATGAATCCACTAATTTCACTAGTCGAGTTATGAAGCAAGTTTCGCCAAAGTATCACAATGGCGTTTGCCGCCTTATGTATGGAGATCTTAAACATCTTCTAAACCTTCTTCTGACAGTGAATCTGTCCTAATTTCTTCTTGTTGGTGTATACATTTATAACCGCATCGATATCTTTATAGAGACCAGTTTTGTAGTAAAATGTTACTAACACTATCATAAGGAAAAAGAAGGCAATTGAAAGTAGATACATATATCATAATGTATGCAAATCTGGCACTAAGCTGACGAATATCAACGCAATAGACTGAATGACTATATTTGAGGTCAAACTCCCGAATAGAATAGCTGGAATTATCATCTTCATTCATTTCTAAATTAACACACGCCAAGAAGTGCAGTGATGGATTAGCCCCGAAGTTATGGTGGTGAAATACTGTGGGCAATTTCACAGAAAGACGTCAAGTAGTCGTCATAGCGATGTGGAATTTAGAAGATAGTGCCGAACTAAATTATCTAAACAAGGAGTTTTGCATATCCTTTATATTGTACACATATTTGCAACATGCAGATTACAAAAATAAAATTAGGAATCACATACGACAAAGTTTCTGGAGCACTCAGCCAGATGTGGATAAATCATAAAGGTTAAAGTTACTTCTATCATATTTTGCTTATACGTATAGTGTCTCGGTAACAAATAAATATTGAATGGAGTCCTTAGTAATACCAAAGTATAATTTTTGAATTTCAGAACTGCATTAGGATAAGTAATTTAAAATAACTAACAGATCTGTCAAGTGCAATTATTTGGCTTTGGCCAGGCAATTTTGATTGCTGATATTTCATAAAATTTATCGCCAATTGGAAGAAAATGTGCACGTATGAGCGACATATCGTGCAAAACTTGCATTCTAAAATAAAGTAAGAAAGATCAGCGATATACAGTGTTACCCAACGACGAAATCTTCAACTGACCATCAACTGATACGGCTGTATGTAACTTTGCTTGTTTACATACAACCGTAATCGGGATGGCAGATTTCAACGCCAAGATAGGTTGCTTCGGGGATCGTGGTGTATTGGTACTAGCAATCGCTTCTCACTCGGAGGGTCAAAGTTGGAATCCTGCCCATGACAAGTCTTTCAAGTTTTTCATTTATGTAATTGGAACTCAGACAGAAAAATTCTGCGTGTGAAGGCATAACACTGACACGTAGATTTGGCTGTTGTAGAGTTTCAAGTACAAAAAAACTAGTGCGAATTATAAACTTCGAATCACTCTGACTGAAGAAAAAACTCTCCGTCCTATTCGGACTCCCACCGCTGAAGAGCGAATATCGAAACCAAACACACCTGAGTTTCAAACCACTACAAAAACAATTTTTCCTTTCTCCTCCTTCTACCTTTCCGCCTGCGCCCTAGCAACAGTAAAAGGGTATCTAAAGGCGCGCGTAAATTATATAAAAAAAAAAATATGACAATGACGAGCACTTTATCGCCTAGCTACGGGTGGCACATTGCTTGAACACCGGGTATGATAGAAAATCAGCTGGTTCTCATCTGCAGCCAACATCAAATCATATTATTCGACAATTTAGAAGTAGCGTTTTCGATAACCGAAACAACATATTATTGCAAATCATCAAGCATCGTACATCATCCATTCGATGCAACGGTGCCAACACGCTACCCTAATACTCGTACAATACCGACATATTTCAGGATCCACCAGCGTTCAAAAAAATTCAGAGACCAATTCACTTTAATAGCGAAAACCACCATCACAATTGAACAAGCAACTGTGGCCGATCAAAAGAGATCTGTAAAAAAACATTTTCAAATTTCATTAAAAAGTGCCCCATGTTGAATCATCGTAGTGCCCTAACTAGCGATCCCGAAAATCGAAATAGAAGAAAATAGACAGGCAATGTCTCACGACGGGATGAATGATTTTTACTAATTTACTTATTTTTTTCAATTGTTATTTTTTGGATTAAACCTTATTTGGTATTACGTTAGTACAAGGATCTATTACTATCTGCCATTAATGTATAGAGAGCGTAAGGTAAACAAATCCATCCATTGATATTTAATTATGTCAACTGCGCTATCAATTTATCTATGCGCGGCTGACTATTATTCAATTCACGAAGTCACACAGTTTTTCTGTTTAATGTCGTACAAATTTCAACATATGTAAGGCGTTACAACATATTCCACAACCCGCCTACTTATCGATAAAGTGAGCCTCTTTCAACTAAAACATTGGTCTAACGAATTTTCAAATAAAAGCAGTTCAACGTACTTAATCCGTTCCAGACAACCAAAATTGCTCGCAATACGGATTGCGGTATAGAGATATAGGAATAGGATTTTTATATGAAAACAGCCTTTGTAGTCGATTTCCCTCCTCAACAGTCCTGTGTAGTTCATTATTTATTATATTCGCTCACTTTATTGTTAGTCTTATCATTTTGTAAGAATATGAGACATTTTCTAATGCAGAAAAATATCACCTGCGTGGTATGGGCTGACATAAAAAAAATCAACAGTGGATAATTATAAAATTAAATTCTGGATGAGTATAGAGACCGTATTATGTGTGGAATACGGCAGGGCATTTCATAAGCGAGTTGTACGGCTTAGGAACGAATCACGATATTTTGCAGTACGTCGGAAAGTGGGCTTTAGGATATACTGATAAGCATTCATAGCGAGACGGATGTTACGGTTGAAGGTTTGAAGGGGCGGAATGCTACTGGCGATTTCAGTTAAGCATACGTCGGTGTTCAAGAGTGTCAATATGTTTTATCGCACAGTTTTGAATCCTAGTAGGTGCATGTATGGTTTTAGGAGCACCTGACCAGATGTGGGCATTGCACTCCAATTTTGAGCTGATGAATGCCTTATATAATATATATTGAGGCCAGATCAGAGTGGGTGAAATATTTCTTACATCGCTTGAAGAAATTTAGACATTTCGCAGCATTTTTGACGACATCGAATATGTAGTCATTCCAACGGAAGTTGTCACTGATACACATACCGAGAATGGAAAGTTTTTCGGTTTCGACGATGTAAGTGCCATTCATTGATAATGGCTGGGTATTTAAATTTCACTTTAATGGCAGCAGATAGCATTGAGTTTTGGAAGCAATGTGCTTAACATACGCTGCCGGTTCCGTTCTACAGCCGAAGAGCAGCGACGTGAGTCCAGGACCGCATATGAAAAGCAGAGAGTACTGAAGTCAGCAAAGGAATATATTAGATTAGAAGTAGCAGACAAAAGATCATTAATGAAAATTAAAAAGAATGTGGGAGATAGAACGGATCCCCGGGGCACACCAGCATTTATTTCGTGAATATCGCACTTAAAACCATCCAGGACAACTTGAATTGAACGTCCCGAAAGGTAATTTCTAATCAATCTAATCAATCATCGATCCCAAAAGCACGTATCTTCGACAAACGAGCCTGATGCCAAACTCTGTCAAATGTAACTATCTTGCTTTTGCCAGATTGATGTAGACTGTAGACGGCTTAGGAACAAATCACGATAGAGCCTGATGCCCAACTCTGTCAAATGCTTTAGAAATATTAAGTGCAACTGCTTTTCTTTCGCCAGATTGATGTACGCTTTGGTTCCACCTTTCGATGAGGCATACCATCAAATCACCAGTGGATCTATAGCTAAGAAAAGCATTGCAGTCATTCCTGGCTCGTTTGAACTTTTTCCAGTTTTCCTCTGACGGGTTGGTCTCTTAGGACCGAGAAAATATTGGTCGAACAGCCGAGTTGCGCAGAAACCGAGTTGTTCACGCGGATTTGACCGTTCCAACGTTCTTAGTACACTTTTCGTATCATTTTCCACCATCAATACGCCTTTCGAAATTCGGTGCATAGTGACCATAAGGCGCACTTTCTGAAAATTAAGTATCCAAAGGTGGATTCTTTCTTTATTTAGGTTATGCCAGTTTCTTCTCAGAAAAATGTCTAAAGTCGGTACTGACATGAAAATTGTTCGCTTTAGATTATTTTAGAATAGTTTATTCGGTATTTCGTGTAATTCCATATAGATGATAATCCATCTGGCCTACATCAAGCTACTGCAGTACCTAATTAAGTACTAGTCTCGCTTATTGAACAATATATTTAGTATGGTTAAGCCGTGTGATTTAAATCAGTTTATATATACTCGTATGTATGAGTATATCTTCATCAGCAGAGTTGTTCGTTCCGAAATCAATTTCTCCAAAACAAACTTCGTATTCGTAGTTCGATTTTTCAACGTGCCAACTTCAATTTCCGCCGATAAAATGCATTTTCTTCCTTGACGTGCCATTCACGATTATTACTCACTGACTATTTGCAATACGCAGGCGCTTACAATATTCCGAATTAGATTTTGAATTGGAAGTTTTATGGTCATTAATTTTCGGGACACATACGATATGTTCTGCGAGTAGAGTAGTGCGTATCTACGAGAGAGCCCGCGGGCTGATGTACGTTTACTTCCACGGTGCCGTACATCAGTACTTGTACTACACTTTCTAAATATATTTCTGCCGCTGGTATATATTAATTGGAAAATTTATTTACAACTTTTCTAAATATATTTCTGCCGCTGGTATATATTAATTGGAAAATTTATTTACAACTTTTCAATTGTTAAATCAGCTTATTAGACGTATTGTGTATCATTAATCATTTGATATACTGTATTAACTTCCAAGCCTTGTTTTATGGTTTATATCATAAACAAAGCATAAAGCGTATACAACACCCAACGAGCGAAAAGCAAATGTAGGAAGATGACTTGCCATTATATTTTTAATCTCTAAAATAGTTGTCGGTATATGTACATACACATGTACCACACAGTCACTCATCCATGCGTCAGCAGTAATAGGAGAAAGCTATTTCATAACAAATTACTTCTTAATTATTCGGAAATTGGTTAACCCCTACAATTTACTTCTCGAGTAAACAGCCACTCAATTATCAACACATGACATGCTGTCACACATTGTTATTATGGCTATCTAATTTCTAAATTTTCATCAATTTGAAACCAACAGAGTAATCATTGCAAATATAGATACCGATACAAATGTACATTGTAGCCACAATCTAGAAAAATACAAACAAAGAACCCCGTTCCTACAATTGTTCAGCGAATTTCTAAACAGCGTGAAACGTGCACACGTAGTAATGACGCCACCAATAAATCAATGATTCTATACAATACGTAATGAATAAAGGTCATTAATAAATTGGTGGCAAATTGATTAACAGGTTGTATCCATCAAAGATATACTAGTATAATATATGAACATGCATATGTATGTTGCGTACTCACCATGCTTTTCTCCTTATTGTCATAGAAGGGATTCCAACCGACACTCATGACCATTTTATGGACTTCTCCATTGTCCACACTTGACCAGCCGTAATAAACGCCAGTTTTGAATTCGGGTGGAAGAGCTTTTACAACGTCCAGCGAATAGTTAGCTGTTTCATAAGTTACAAATTCAACAAATAAATTAAAAATTGACGTGTGGTATGAGAGTGACTGAGTAACTTACCAGTTGGGATTCCGAGCTCCTTAGATCCTCGTCCGAATCCAGGAACTATCTCTCCTGTAGCAAAATGCGGTAGACCTACTGGCATCTTAGAATTGGTAATAGACTTGGCTTCCGATGAAAAAGTGCCTGCACTTTTTGCAACCTTTTTGACAACTCCAACAGCAGATGGAAATTTAAAGCGTCTGATAGTTAGACATGAGGTAGAACATCAAAATGTTTAATTTGTTAAGACTATGCGAAGAACTATTCGCTGCTATCATACCCCAAACAAATCATGATTTTCAATCAACGTCAAAGCAGGAGCCTGGTCTATGAGAAATTACGTTGTGGAATGTAGGTGGATTATATGTTATTGACAGGTATTTATGTTCCAAAAATAAGGTACCTACCATACTATAATAGCATTTTGTCGAATATGTATAAAAACCATATAATACTATGCTTCCACTAGACGAAACATACATTATAGCAATTTTAAATTGTCTCAAAATTTCGCAATTTCCACAAAATTACGAACGAAATTACGTTTTATAACAGATTATGCCAGTTTCCCAATAACTGAAAGAAACAGAATTAACAAAGTTGACAGAAAAATTGACTGTCAAGTTTGTTTACATTAATTTAATTGGTTTATCAGCTGACAGAAAAATTTTGCTGTAAGTTTGTCTACATTCATTTATGTGGTTTGCAGTTGATTTAAGAAAGATTTACTCATTTTGTTTTTAGTTTGTATTGTTAATTTCTTATATTTTATATTGAAGGGACTATTATTGATTATTTTTTCCGGTGCTATGTTTGACAGATAAATATGCATAGTATGCCCTTTGATAAAATGACAAATAAAATCATTTCAAATGCAACGTAAACACTTGTCACAATTTGCAACCTAGTGGGAACATACTCTTAGTCTAAGTTCAGCTAAATACATCTATGATAAAAGGTATTATTTGGTAATTCTCGATAGTGATAGTTGTCAGAAAACTGTCAAATTTGACATATGTATGAGATTTTTATTTTCAAAATTCGCATTCGGTTCGCATATTGAGACTCGGAACGAAAATTCTGATGGACATTTTTTGTACTCAAAATCCCATATCAATTTCTGACAGTTCGTTGGTTCGTTGGAACAAATTCGTATGAGAAGTTAAAATTCAGAACAGAATAATAAATTTTTTTAAAGAAATTGTTATTTTCAAGTACGTGTTGTGTTTCACAAGTGCCTTGTTTACATTTTTTAAAGCACGATTCTATTTAAACTAACCCATCTAAACACTTGACAAGAACTTATTTCGAAACTCACGTATTTTTTTTTGACATTTTAACTTAATACTTATGAGACAACAATAAATTAAAGTAAGGAAGATCAGCATTATACAGTGTTACCCAGCTACGAAATCTTCAACTGAGCATCAACTGATACCGTAATCGGGATGGCAGATTTCAAGATAGGTTGCGTCAACATCATGCTTAAACACATTAAAACGGCTTCGGGGATCGATATGACAATGACGAGCACTTTATGGCCTAGCTACGAGTGGCAAATTGCTTGAACACAGGGCATGATAGAAAATTAGCTGGTTCTTATCTGCAGCGAAAATCAAATCATATTATTCGACAATTTAGAAGTAGCGTTTTGAACACGCAACTGTGGCCCATCAAAAGAGATCTGTAAAAAAACATTTTCAAATTTCATTAAAATTTGCCCCATGTTGAATCATCGTAGTGCCCTAACTAGCAAATCGAAATAGAAGAAAATAGACAGGCAATGTCTCACGACGGGATGAATGATTTTTACTAATTTACTTATTTTCTTTCAATTGTTATTTTTTGGATTAAACCTTATTTAGTATTACGTTAGTACAAGGATCTATTACTATCTGCCGTTCTTTAACAAATTTATTTATTTTGTTCCACACCGAAATTAAACTTTACGTATGAATTTGCTCCCGCCAACGAGCTGTCAAAAATCAATCTATATAGAAGGGTAGGTAAAAAAAAACACCGCAAAGGGGCGCTGAAAGCACTTTACAGAATGTCAATAGAGCGCTGCATCTTTTTGAGCAAGCAATATTTCGAACCATTGATATTATAAATAAACATATATGAATATGCTACTGGATAAGACTCATAAAATAAAGAAGTATAAAGTTTGTGACGTTATCTGTAATTATTGATTTTAAAAATGAGGTCAGGGCTCGAGTTAAAGCCAAGGTAAAACGTTACCGCACCTTGCTGAAAAAATGTTCTTTCAGAATATTGATTCAAATGAAATGTGGTTTCAACGGGTAATTTTGCAAAATGGGCCTAATGATTCCCCGTCGAAATCATACGATTTGACACCTCCCGAAGACAAATATACAAAATTTTTAGGAGTTTTATTTCAATTTAAAGTTCTCACAAAAACAAGAAAAAATGCAATATCACACCATTTACAATACTTGTTGAAATAGTGTGAGGTGAGGATGAGCAACAAAAAGATCCAGAGTTTGGAAAACCTGAGCTTAAATGAAAATATTTTGTAGCTGGCAGAAAATATCGTATGACATTTAAGAATTTATATACGAGCATAATATACCACTTTATTTTACTATGGAATATTGAAAGACGGCGAATGGCGAATTGTATATTAATCTTGGGCGGACATTAACTTGCCAAACTGAATTTTACGTGAGAAAACCAGAAACCTGGACAAAATTGAATCGACGGTTAAAGATTTAATATAAATCCTTTAAGCGTATAGTAACTATAACGGAAACAATAAAGTCCATAAACTGCAACGCACAATACGATTTGCATTGACTGTAGTACAGCGAGTAACAAACGAACCTTTACAAGTTTTAAATTAACATGATTTTTATAAACAAATTGAATACTTGAAAGGTTTTTGAATTTAAAGAATGTAAAAATATTGTAGAAATTGTTATTTGAAAACAGTGTATATGGTAACAAATGGGGTATCGTTGAAATCGAAGCAAATATTGCCCTACAATTAGTCTGTTAAAAGTTATTGAAGATCAAGTGATTTTATTTTTCAAAAACTTAAAATTTTGACTTTTTCATAATTTTTTTTTATTAAAATATCTTATTAATCCACTACTTTTTGTAACTTTGAAAGTGTACCTAGCATTTATAAACAAAAACAGAGCCAAGTCGTTTCATCTCAAGTCAGAAGTTTTAAAGATACAACTCAACTTATTGAAACAGGTAGAACATTAAATTAAAAATTGTTAAAAATTTTACGAAAAAAAAAAATTTATTGCAGATATTTATTTTAATTTTTGCATCAAACCTTGTATCATATAAATTGTTTAAATGGCATGAAATAATATTTCGAATGAATTTAATAAATCGTCATTAAGTCAATTTCTTTTGTATTTTATATAGACAAAAAAATCTTCGAAAAAAAACACTTTGTTTTGCAAAAAACTACGGAAATTTACGTGAACGAATTTTGCATTGTTTTTCGTATATTTCCATAGCTTGTAATACCTTTTAATACCTATTTTTTTTATTTTATTAATATGTGAAAACGTTTGTTTCAAAATATACGCTGAATTCCACAGTCGATTCTTCCGTCCCACTCTTTAGTAGAATCGCCGAACGCCAGCCAACTTTTGATGAACGTACGTATGCATTTGTCAGTGGCTGTCAAGAAAACTATATCTTCACAGCAAAATTTTAAGCGTTCTTAATTTATACAATTTTTTTTACAAATTTTACCCGTCTTTAATTTATTTTATTGTTATCATCTATATCAAAACAAAAACAGTAAGGTACTACCAAACAGATTTTACTTCACTTTTTACTGAACTTATTGCAGCTATATTACCGGAAACTAAAATCGATTTCTTGTTTATTTTTGCTCAAATGTACAAAGACCATTCGGATCATTCGGTCATCCTAGCAATGTGAAGAAAAACTTGTTTATAACTGGTGTAATTTCATTTGCAGACATGACGCACTCAGTGCATGCCGAACGAAGTATACACGAAATGCTGAAAGACACCCCGCCGATGAACGAGAGTGGTAGTGCCATACATTCTGGCACAGAAGGTAGGCCATTTAAGCCACCAAATAGTTTGCCACTGCGCAACCATTCCGGTAAGTTATTTCACTCAAACGGGAGTCTCATATATTTGTTGAATGGTAATTTTTTTCATTGAATTAGCACCGGCAACACCGATGAGTCCAAGTAGTCCACAGAATGGTCTAGATTCGAATTTTTTAAGGACTGGAGCCTCAAAGATTGACACCATTAAAAATTGGAGTATATCAACTTATAAGTGCACACGGCAAATAATGCTGGAAAAACTGGGTAAATCACAGAGAACTGTTGATTCTGAGCTAGAAGCTCAGATTGAACAATTAAGGGAAACTCAGCGGAAATATCTGTCCATATTGCGTTTGACTAGAGCATTTAGCTCGCATTTCCATCATGTAGTAGTGACACAACATGCCCTGGCTGAAGCATTTTCAGATTTAGCCCAAAAGAGTCCTGAACTACAGGAAGAGTTTACTTGCAATTCTGAAACACAAAGGAATTTAACGAAAAACGGTGAACTACTTTTGAACGCGTTAAACTTTTTCATATCGTCTGTGAATACATTGTGCAATAAAACAATTGATGATACACTATTGACAATTCGTCAATATGAAACCGCCAGGTGAGTTTTTCTGATGAAAGGCATATAGTTCATATGTAAATTTGTAATTTATTTCTTCAAAGTAGTAATAGTAGTATTCTTTTTGCTTAAATAATTGCTTATGTTTTGCAAATCTTGACTCTTGTTATATTAATGTTTAAGATGATCCAGGTAAACGCTGTCGTATCTCATATACTCGTAGCTGACAAAAGCTTCAGCATAAAGAAAAAAGGTTATTGATTCGTTGAAACAAAGGAAACAATGCTTTCACAATACCTTAATCATTAAATGCTCATTTTCCTGCGCCCGTTGTTTTTTGCTTTTCTCAGCTGTTGCGTCATTCCGTTACGAGTTGGAACAATGTTTCAACCTATGGAGAGTTAAAGTGCTCTAAAGAGTAATGATGGATTGTTTTCATTCCACACGTGGCTATTGTTTCGTCATTAGTTTTTTATATAATTATTTGGATTGTCGTTGATGTATTGTAGCTTGCCTTCGCAGGTAGTTTAACTTTGGAATATTTAATTATAACACATATTTGAAGAATAACAAAGAAGCGCCGTGTTTAAACTACCCTCTGAACGTGTGAACAAAGCTTGATCAGAATAAGGTTTTGTGCCTTACTGAATAATCTGATAACTGCAAGGAGAGTTTAAGGCAATACAGAATATTTGGTGGTTTAAATTTAGACGTGCCTTTCATTGATTCGTTATTGTGCTAGTGCCTATACTTATGATATTTTAACACTTCATTACATGTGGAAACAAATTGCATGTAAAAACGCTTCGTTTTTTACATTTTGTATTAAGTATCTGCACAGCTATTGTGCAGTCTTATGCTTGTTCTTCGAACCCCCGCTGGAACTGGAGTCTTGATTACTTTTCGAATCAGAATTTCGGCAATCTTCGTGCATACGAGTAAAATCTGATGCGTTCAGGCTAGAGTTTATTCACAACTGGTATCCGCGCATGGGGTATCTGGTAAATACGTCAACCTCATAAAAATATTCCTGCTGGTAGCATCTATAAGTTGCTATCTTTAGTGCTGTACCTCTTGCTTTGATATCATTGAAAAGAAAATAAATCATGCAATCAAGGAATCGAGCAAGGATATAAAAGGTGGTCTGGCGTTCTTTAGTTCACGTGACTTCGTTTACATGAAGGAATGCATACCAATTCGGCCGTCGCATTTGATTTCGTCTGAATACATCAGGCTATAACATTTGTATACAAGTCGACTGAAACAAAATAGCTATTCGTTTCGTGTGAACATTTCAATATTTGATGTTATCTCAATTATCCCTTGACCATTTATGACGAAATTCTAGTACTACATTTATTTGCTTTTCGGGATGGTAAATTCTTCTATAGCAGTGCGTTCAGTTGCGTTTATTACGTCTTATTGTGCTGTTGTGTTGGGTAAAATAAGAGACATTTCAAATTTATTTATGTGTTCAAAGGGTTCTTCCGCTATGTATTTTTCTCTCGTTTTGGAATCATCGATGACTTCAAGTAATACTAATGTAACTCAAATATCATAATTTTCAAGGAGTGCGTAGATTAAATTAATATAAAATTCGATCATGTATTATTTATTCAATTAAAACTTGGACTGAGTTATAAATCGAACAAATTCTTATTCTTAGTTCATTAAATCAGGCAAAGAAAAACGAAACTTATTGAACATATGTGTTTTAAATTAAGAAATAAATAGTATTAATTAAATTAAAAAAATTACAAACATCCAAGACAGAGAGCGCCGCAAAATGCTTCTTATACGCAACTTTGCGATTATTGTACTACAATTATTATGTATCGCCTTAATTAGTATTTGTGTAGGAAATGTAGGGAATGTAAGTTTTTTTTTGAAAAGCATGAGAAGTCATTGACATTTTTTATATGTTTTTGTTTGCACTTTTTCCATCCTCCTTTTTTTTTGGTTTGCAATAACAATATGTCTGTACTAAGAAGTATATTACATAGGTTCGTAGTTTGGGTTTACAGGAATATTGTCAAGTCAACTGGTTTATCCTCATTTTTTTTAAATTGTTTTTCTTTTTCATTTTTTCATCTTCATTATATGTAGTTATGAACAATTATGAAGGGCCAGATAAGAACGATAGGAAAAAAATTTAAATAAAGCAAGAACGCTGTGAGATCTAAAATGGATTTTGGCTTTATTTTGAAGCTACGTTCATGCCATTATGTGTGGAATAGCACACCATTCAAATAACCGTTATTTCGGCGGTAGCGTGTCGAATGTTGGCCTCGAGCTCGTCCAAAATGTTTCCTTGTTAGCGTAGACTAAGGACTGGACGTAGCCCCAGAGAAAATAATCGAGGGGTGACAAATTGCATGATCATAGCGTCCAATTGATGAACTCTCGCCGTGAGATGACCCAGTCGTCAAATTTCCCCTTCACAACTTCGAGCCTTGCGTCGCTGGTATGGCATGTAGCGCCGTCTTGTTGGATTCACAGCTCGGATATATGTATCGATGTTGTCGAGCTTAACCACAGAAAGTCGGTTAGCATCGCTGAGACCATTGACGGTAACGGTGTATCCTTCCTCATTTCGAAAGGAATAAGGTCCGATGATGCCACCATGCCATAAACCGCACCAAACAGTCAATCTTTGTGCTCCAATAACGACAATTTTGTTTGTAGATATAGCCGGTGAACCATAAATGGGCCTCATCCGAGAAGATGATTTTTTGGCTAAGGCGGCTATGTTTTCATCATTTCGAACCAACTGGTTGGTGGCTTAAAATCGAAAAGAGTGTACTCACGCTCAAACTTTTGAACGGTGCGACGAATTGCCTGCACACTGAAGCCATGATGACGATTGGCCACAACTGAACTGGAATTTCAATTATATTTTTTAATAATTTTCGCACGTTCGGCAAGCGTAAAGCGATGCATGATGAAATACCAAACCTTTCTGAACATTTTTCCAGCTGGATGTCATTTGTAACTTTCACAGCTGCTGAAACATAATAATTGGAAAACTATCATTGCTATCTGGTCACCCGTTACTTTGCTTATTCCAGATATTATATACATTCCAGGCATTCACTTTAACGCTAAAAATTAAGTTCGTGTAAACTGGTTATCAACAATTGCCTCTGATGCACATTCTGTTATTGGCAGTTATATTATCATAAAGGTCAACGCCCCCTGATGGTTGGTAATATTTTCCGACAACAATACCCTCACCATCTTAAATAAATGATTCTATATTCCAATTGAGAGCATCATTTCAGTTTTTTTTCTTGCAGTTTGTGCTGTAGCAGTCAGCTTTCCATCGACTGTGTAGACTTAAACGGATAGTTCTCCGGTGACGTAAGCGTCAGCATAAATAAACAAAACTACATAGATGGAAAATTTCGCAGATTCTGGGGTTTACAAAGCATTTCCACTGATTGAATACGCGTGAATTGTTAACAACAGCATAAAATCATTATAAGTATAATTAAGATCTAGTTTCCACCTCATTTCGGTTATTTATGTCTCATGTCTCATTATCTATGATAAATTATCCTTATCTGTTAAATTGTCCACTGGTGTAGATAGTATGTAAATAACGTTAATGGATTCTCTACGTACGAATAAATCCAAAAATATAAGCAACTCCATCAATATATACATATTACATTTCATAAACAAAACTGAATTTAACATTCATAATGAACTTTAGATTAGAAATTTGCTATACTACAAAATGCAATCCTTCCTTATGACAGAACAAGTCGAAGCGAAAAAGCGACACATTTATCTTTTTTAAATCTTACCAGAAAAGTAATACGTGTATAAATTTTTTTTTTTTGAGTACAGCAATTCAATTCGTCTCCATGGAAGCAATAATATTCTGTAGGAACATGCATATGTGCGGAATTATTTACACATGCACATACACTGATGTGCAAAATCAAATTTTTATCAGGTTTTGCAGTTTATTTTTATTTTTTGGTTTGGAAAATTTGCTCAGCTCCTTCTTGACATGTCCACAAAGATTTTCTATAGGGTTCAGGTCTGGAGACTGGAGATTGAGCTGGTCACTCGAGAATGACAACTTTTATATCCATAAACCACTTTTTTTGTCATCTTTTTAAACAAATTTGCAAACATTTAAGACCAATGTACATCGGTACCACTCTTTTCTTCCTCCCCAAGTTTCCTTCACCCGCGCTGTGTGCAAACATTTTAAGGTATAATAATAATCCCTTGAGTGAGTGTGCGCTAATTATAAAAAAAATTTTTTAGTATAGTTATCCTGTTGAAATCTGCAAACTAACGGTAAATTGTCGTCTGCGAATGGATACATTACATTTTATAATATATCAATTATCAACGTATTTTTCCTTGGTTAGAGTCTGTTCTAACCGGTATAATGAATCAACACTCTAGTAGGACACCAGACCAATCCCATATCATGGTTTATTGTTTTAATGGTATATTCGGTATCAAATTCTTTTCCCGATTGCCTTCTTACATATTTTTTCCGCAATCTGGCCCAAACAAGTTGATATTCGTTTCATCTGACCATAATATTTGGGTCAGATTTGATTTTGTTGTTAATGTTTTTCTTTGATAGTAAGGGACATCTTTTCCAGCCGATATGCTTTTAAATTATTTTGAATAAGTTTTCTCCTGATAACAGGAGTATCAATGGTAAGGTTTAAATCCGCTTTTATGTCGCTAAAGGTTCAAAAGGTTTTTCGCGTATCTTACGATCTGATTATCAGTTAAGAGATGTTTTCCTTTTTATTCCTCTTCCCTCGACCGATTTTTTTCTTTTAGAGCATTTCTTATCATTCCCAAAGAAGACAACGATTTAGGAAATTTATCTCAAAAATTTTCCATCATTTCTTAATTTACTAATAATATTCCGCAACTCTGGTGTGCAATGCTTACTACGGCCCATTTTCGCTTAAGAGATTCGAGAAAAAATAAATTATCATCTCTACCTGTCCTAAAAACTTACCAATTTAACGAAACCAAACTTTTAAAAGAATAAAAAACTCAGAACGCGCAAAAATTACAATATTTATGATACCTTGTTCTTATTATTTTGCACATCATATACATAATTGATATTTTACGCACTGTACTGCAACTGCACTGCACATGTCATTATTGTTACGATTATTGTAACTGCATTTTACCGTTAATTTTGATTGTCGGAAAAACGCAATTGGAAAGTTTTCTTCTTAGTAAGGGCTCTAAGAAGTTAGAAATATTATTTTGCACAGCAATGTATACATATATTTAATATACTCGATTGTAATTTATTTAAAATCTTTTTTGAGTATACAACTTTTTTTTGTATATGAAAGCTTCTCTGCAAGGACCCGAAATAAGAAAAATTCGGAACGGATTAAATAAGAGGATCGTGGGAGCCAGTGATACCATCATGTTTTGATATTATTCGGCCGGAAAAAGTATAATACAAAATTTTCATTATAACAAGAGCTATGTGTGATGAGGCACTATTCTGTAAGTCCGTTACGAGAACGATATTGAACATGTAGCCATCACCAGTAAATGGTACAGCATTGCGTCTATCATCCTTAAAGAAATATGACCATACAGTCACTCTACGTTGGTGTAATAGTCGTTAGTGTATCAATTTAAGATTTTCAATGCCCAAATAGAGGCTGTTCTGTTTATTAAGAAAGCCAGATTTTTTTTTTGTGAAAAGTAGTGGTTTTATTAAATTTGTTGCGGCGTTAGGGCTATTGTATATAATATATTGTTATCAACCACTTCTAGCACTATCAAGTGATAGTCAAATTGCATTGAGAGTAAAAACAAAATCGTCCCGTAAAATGGGGCGCAACCTCTATATGTACATACGAGTATGTGTATTGCATAAATGAGATACTCCGAGCAATTTTTGAAAGATGAATTTTTGAAGTTTCGTAGAGTCTGACGGCACATGGAGGTAACTTAAGGCAGTAACCGGCTGTACAAAATACGTCTTATTATACAAAGTTAAAATTTATTACGTGCAGTATTACTGTAAAGCCCTTAATTATAGTCCCCCTGCTTTTCAACATCTTGGAAGATTTGATGAAGCTGTCGTTAGTCAGCTCACCACCTCTGTTCAAGTGCCCAGTCCGCTGAGTAGCGGCATCAGCCACGCATTGGCTTCTTTAACTTTGGAAACAAGTCGTAGCCTGGTGGATTGTATTGCGCGTGAGCTAAGACTTCTCACTCGTTCTGGCGCAGTAAATCAACCAATCATGCAGGGTCAGTGGCGTACGATTCTTCAAAACAGGTCGGTAGGTCGGTTCTTTTGCATTGTCCTGTGCAATTTCTAAAAAAAGCTTTGGTGATAAGCTGATGTCACTATTGTTTCACACTGTTTCGATTGCGCTTGCCAAATTTTTTTTAGGTTGGGGGAAGGACGGGCTTCTCCACACTTCACGACTTTCATGGCATAGGACATTAAGCTACGGTCTATCGTCTGCTCATCGCAAATCTCACTTATAGCCCGAAGAGTTTCATTAGGGTTATTGCCACAAAAATTTTCAATTTTAATAAATTATTTTTTAGGCTGTTGTGTTTTGCCCTTAGTAGCGCTGACTTGTACAAGATCCTTAAAGTGCAGCAGGCGTTCTTGATCACTACAGGCATTATTGAACGATTTAGATTTTCACTCTACCAGTATGTGTTGTTGTTGCTAACTATATATGCACAAATGCTCGCCCTCCAGGATCATTCTTATTTCATTTGGATCCTCAATATTTATTAATAGAGTATTTTCTTGTGTTCTAAACTTTTTACGATGACTGTTTTTCTTAGACAAATATGGTATATTATCAGCATTTCATGGTCATTTATTTCTTTTAACTTTTAAACTATTTTTCATTAAAGTGCAATGAAATCTCGTACATAATTTCAATAAAAAGAATTCTATATGGAGAAATATACGACACTGACCTTGTAAAGGCTTGCTCCTAGAAAGATGATGATGGCTCCTCAAGCCAGCTCGGGCTATTAGCTGCTTCCCGATAAGACGCTTTATCTAGACTTTTTTGTATGCCCCATCAGAGGTAGGGTCTTCCCATGCGTTGCCTCTTTTGACTGGAATGAGGTTTTTATTTCTCCATCAGATGTAAGATGTGAGGTACTGCATTTATTTTTCTTTACCATCGACTTATATCTAGCACAAGTCATCATTGAGTTTTCCCTTCCAAACTGCAGCGCTACAAACTGAACTAAATGTAGCACCGTGAATTTTTCGTTTGAAGCAATCCCCAGAAAGTTTGTATCTTCGTTTAACAGTGCCTATGATTTTGCATATTGTAGGTAGGTTTTATATGAGGTTTTTTTGATTCTTGGTGTTATTGACTCATTTTTGTTAATATGTTTTGTTTCGAAAAAATTCTTATACATACTGGGAGAACCTTGAAAGTTTTATGCCTCCTCATGCAAGTTAAAGATGCAGGTATGTATATTGCAACGCGGGCTAGAGTTAATATATATTGCCACAATGACCTGAGTAAAGAAAAAAAAACTAAGAAATTGATCTTAAATTATGAATTATGCTCTTTTGTCACATTGAACAATACTGAACACACAAATGCAGTGTTTAGTTATGCCATCTTACCAAAAAGTGAAACTAAAATCTAAACATATCTGGCGAAAGCAAGATAGTTACACTTGATATTTGAAAGACATTTGACAGAGTTTGGCACTAGGCTCTTTTATTCGAAGCGCATATATTTGGGACCGACGAATCTCTCCTTCAATTATAAATCACCTTGGACGGTTTCAAGTTTTTATTCTTTCTATGGTGACGACAGTACTCTCCTGTTCTTTTCATAATCATGTCCCTGCTCTTCAGCTGTAGCACAAAACGGCAGCGTATGTTGAGTGCATTAAATTTCGATATTGACAAAATTACTCATTGGGGAACCAATTTCTTACAAAATTTGTAACTATTAGAGATAGTCTAGAATAAGATTTTTCTTGTACGCCGAAATAAGTAAACAAATAAATAAATATATGAATTGAATGCTTCCACAACACTGCTGTTGTTAAAGCGACATTTAAACAAGACAATATCGAAGAATGGTATATGCATCGTCGAAATCGAAAAGTTTCCGTTCTCAGTAGGTGTGACAAAGACCACCTTCCTTGGAAGAACCAGTATTCGATGTCGCCAAAATTGATTTAAAATATCTAAGCTTTCTTAAGCGACGTAAAAAAATTTTGAATAATAATATATAAGGTATTTATCCGCCCAAAATTGGTCCCACATCTGGTCAGATGCATGTAAAAGTTTTCTTCGCCAGATAGGACTCAAAACGTTGCGATAGAAGTCATATTTTACCCCAATATTGGTCAGTCAATTGACACCCTTCAACACCGACGTAATGTCTTTTACCTTACCTCGATATATGGCTGTTTGCACCACTAATGCTCCAATGATATTGCCAGTAGCATTCTGCTCCTTCAAACCTTCAACTGTAACACCCACATCGCTAACCGATTTCACTGATGTGCATAACGATGATTGACGTAAGCGGGGAGCTGGGGCCTGTTAGAGAAGAATTGGAAGGGCGCCGGAAATATTTTCCATTATTCATGGAATCAAAAAATGTTTAAATAATAGTAGAGATTATGTAGAAACATAATATGGTTAAAGTTAAAGTTTTTGCATCTTGTTACATTACATTACTAGCACAAAAATTAAGCAAATTGTGGTAGTCTTCAACTTATAAACGATAATGAGATTGTGGAAACAAGGAAGTTTAAGTTTAGTTTAACTAACAGGACCAGTTAGTTAGAATACATTGTTTTTATATTAACAAAAATATACGAAGAAACTTTAAAAAGAAAAATTAAAGTACTTTAAAAGAAACATAAACTAAACTATAACAAATAATTCATCCTTGGTTTCCTCTAGGGTTGAATTCGATGCCTATCGAATGGATTTGGAAAATGCTAGACCAGAAATACCCCAAAGTCCCATATCAGAAGAGGCGCAAAAGAATTTCCTGCGGCATAAAGAGCTCTACGAAAAACTGAGGGCTGATGTGGCTGTTAAAATGCAATTCCTAGATGAGAACAGGGTATGATTTTTTGAAATATTTTCACCATAACTAAGAAACTAATAATCATTTGCTTTCAGATTAAGGTGATGCATAAGCAACTAGTGCTCTTGCACAATGCAATTGCTGCGTACTTCTCGGGAAACGCTGTAGCTCTAGAGGGCACTCTTAAGCAATTTAATATAAAAGTAACTAAAACCAAAACAATACCTTAAATGTAATCCTAACATTTTTTTTTCTACAGTTAAAGTCTCCAAATTCGGCAACAGGATCGTGGTTGGAACAGTAGTATTGTACAATCAGGCTGTCATCGATTATCTTATATTAAAAAAACAAGTGTATCCCATCCATAGTTCCATTGGGAACAAAAAGATAGCAAAAACCGATATAAACATTTCTAAACTCCGTGTATATCACTGCGCCCAAATATATATACATGGGCTACTTCTACTTTCGGTCAAATGTATCTTTAACTCTTTTAACTTGAGACGAAAAAATGATAAAAGAAACACTAAATAAGAAAGGAAAGAAAAAAAATCAGCCGAGAAATCTGTTTTACACAGTTAAGAACAAATATTTCATGTAATATTCACACCACAAACATTTTTCACTTCGTTGTCCATTTGTACATTTTTGAACGCATTTTACCTAGCTAGGCTACAAACATTTTATAAACACAAACCAAAATTAACTAGTTTTTAACAATACTTGTTTCGATGTTTACAAAACGCCGCCTGACGTAACAGTCGCCGATGCCGCCGCTGTTAATGCTGCTGCCGAGCAATCCATGATATAATTAATGCATTCGAATTAGGGTAGTATACTACATGAGATTAAAAAAATAATAACGATCAAATAAAGTTCTTCGCATACCCATTAAGACGATGGAAATCGAATATAATTTAAACCCACGCGAACGGATTTCTGATTTCACCTCTTGTAGTCGGTCTAGCACTTTGCAGAGATTGTTTTCATTTTCCTTATCATTTCCGTTCAACAGTATTTTGCAACCCGTAGGCTTAAGTAAACAGAAAAAGGAAAAAAAAAACTATATTTAACCTAGTCAACGTATATAATTACATTCTATATACATGTAACTTATTAAATATATTAAAAACAAAAACTAGTAATAAAATTATATATCGATCAAAGGGTTCTTCCTGTTTAATTCTTTTCGAGACTTAGCTCCTTCAGTTTGTCATTGAGTTCCTCTTCTTCTTCGGCTTTAAACATTTCCTAGGGGAGGGAGAATGTTGTTGATTTGAGTGGTGTTGGATGCCAAATTATTGTTACTTACTGGATCATAAATGACCTTAACGACGAGAGAGCAGCTAGGACAAGTTGCCACTTCTTCGCCTTCCATTAGTTCCTCCTGAAAGGTGGTTGTTTTGAAGTTTCACACATATTTCACTTTATGTTTGTGATTTACCTTTGAAATTTGAAATCGATCACCACAGGGGCAGGGATAGTAATACATTTCATCTTCTTCATCATATTCAAAGTCTTCAATTTCTACTTCGTCATGATAAATACTCATTGTAAATTATTTACAAAACATAATCAAAATAAGGTAAAAAAATGTCCAAAATTAAAGTTGTTGACTCAGTCATAAACACGGGTGAACACATGTTAGTAACTGTCAGACTTAAAAGAAATGAACTACGAAATGAATTGTATTTTGTTACTTGCAATGTAGAGACGACATGATATAAATTCGAGGGACTTCATGTGCGAGAAAAGAAAAAAGCGTTGCATTAACGGTGATATTTATAGTGACGCTTTTGGAATGAGTGTGTTCTAAGTGCTGAAAGAAATAAACGTCATATTCCATTGGTTTCATCATGTGATAAGCTATCCAATGGAATTAAAAAAAAACTTGATTTTGTCTTTTTGTTGTTGTTGTCAAGACGCAATGTGCCCCTTTACATTGGGGACGGGGTGAACGTCGTGTTTACATTTTTATGGGGTTGAAAGAATTTTTGACAAGTGCAACACTTGAATCATACCAACCAACTTACACTCACAGAATGAAATGTCATGCAATAATTGCCCACCTAAGTTAAAAGAAAAAATTTCAGACGAAATGTCTGAAATTTAGTCTGCCATATTTGTATCTCGTCGAGACGCGGTGTAAAGAAAAAAAAATGTAGAGAAAAAAAAGTTTTTAATTAAATTTTTTGGACATTTTAAGTGAATTTGGAATTGAATTCCTTATATGAAAAATGGCTTTGAGAATGCACAGAACATAACCAATAGATCATTTTCAGAAGAGATTTTTTCTTTCGAAAAAAGTTTGACTCCTTTTACCTAATGGAAACCTACTGAGAGCGAAAAAAAAATCGAACAAACACGTAGCAGCAAAATATTAATATCTATACCTGACTTTGATTTCTTTGTTGGAGAACAAAACTGTTGGACTCGGCGGGGTTACCAGCTGAATTATTCAATGCTGCTCGAAATGACTTTGTGGAGAGCATAGACTAACTCATTTCTCAGAGCAGGTCAGAAGAGTGTATTCCTAACAAATGGAATCTCAGCATCGTTTACCCGATTCACAAAAAAAGAGATCCCCTCAACTGCGCCAACTATAGAGCTATAAGTCTTCTCAACATTGCGTACAAGATCTTATCTGCCATATTCTGTAAACGTCTGAAACCCTTCGTCAACAACCTGATTGGCCTCTATCCGTGTAGTTTCAACCAAATGTTCACCCTCTGGCATATCCTGAAAAAAACTCAAGAAGTCCAAATCAATACCCACTATCTATTCATCGATTTTAAGGGACATTGATCCTACATTATTGTGCTGAAACGTGGACTCTATCGAGGTAGATACTCGTATCCTCTGTTATTTCGAGAGAAATATTTTTCGTAAGATGGTCGGTCTCGTTGTCGTTGGCGAGCTTTGGAGGAGAAGATTGAACGAACGAGCTACACGAGCTGTATGGCAAAATCGACGTGTATGATAAAACGAATGGACACCAATGCTTCGGGCCTCAGGGTTCTTGAATCTAACTCGGAGGGACAACGAAGTAGAGGAAGACCTAGCCTTAGGTGGCGCGCAATAGTAGAAGGCGCAACTGGAGAAGGGTAGCTAATGATCGTGCCAACTGGAGAAGTTTGTTAGCTAAGGCCCAGGTTCACCCCACACTGTAGCACAGCCTAAGTAAGTAAAGACTTTGATTTCAATTGTCATGTCACATTTTTGCCAACATTTCGAAGCTCTTAAATAATCATTGTTAAAATCCGTTATATTCGAACATAGTAATGTGACGTTGCATATAAAAAGCTTTCAATTTTTAAATTTGAAAATGATACATGTCAAATATATTACGAAATAATAAATAGTATTAACTAGAAAGGTCTCACGTAAACATCTAAGTTGTTTATAATTCGAACAGGGAATCAGGTAATGCAAATAACTGAGGGCGTTTTCAATTGATCGACAGAAGCCTTGTTTTTGCACTCCAGAGAGAATCTTCTGAAAATGTTCCACTTTTACCCTTATTATCTCAATCCCACTATGGCAGAGAAGCATATATGATGAAATTATTCTTGGTCGTTTTGAGCACAAGGTGATTCGAGTAATTTTCTCTTTGACTTTGGGGGAGGAGAAATGATAGCGACTCAACGAACTATACAGCGAAATTAATCCGATCATCACAGTGCGGATAAGTTGCGTGAGATGACTAGGGCATGTAGAGCGAATAGCTTTCAAGGCTCTGGTCGGAAGAGTCTACGATTCCTACCAGGATTGACAATACAGTAGAGGAAAACCTTCCCTGGCGAACAAAAGTGAAAATTTTGAATAAAAACCTCTGTGTTAATATGTGTTTTTATTTTAAACTATGATCTATCACTATTTAATTTGCCTATGTAATATAATAAGGAAATATTGTAATATGTGCGTAAATTAATGATAGCTATGATGGTATTTTTTGGTTTTGACCATTTACATAGTACGCTATGGCTCCGGGTGGACCTGGTTTTCAACTAATAGCTCAATTTATTCTTTACAATTTTTTGGAAATTTCTCTATTCTGGTCACACTAATGGGTAAGTATTCATTTCGAGAGAAGAATGAATAATACAAATTCATTTGTCAAAAGTGACAATTCTTATTATTCGAGTTAAGTCAAAACAAATCGTGATCGAAACGTTTTTGAATCGTAAACCTTTAAGAAAACATAATACACAATTTTATAAATAAAATTATTCAACATGGCATCTGACTTTTCAAAATTAGATCTCTACGAATACCTTGGTGTACCCTTCGAAGCTAAAGAGACTGACATCCGAAAAGCCTACAGAAAAAAGGCGCTTGAATGCCATCCGGATAAAAATCCCGACAACCCAAAGGCGGCAGAAACTTTTCACATATTATCTAGGGCTTTGGAAGTACTCACAGATGCGTCTGCTCGAGCAGCGTACGACAAAGTTTTCAAAGCCAAAAAGGCAGCTGAAATACGCACGAAACAGTTAGATAGCAAGAGACAAAAGCTTAAAGCCGACCTCGAACAACGAGAACGAGATGCACTAGCAGCTAGTCAAAGTACGAGTAAGTACAAAGGATACTCAACAGTCCAGAAATCCGATGAGGAACTACTAAAAGCAGAAATAGATCGTCTTCGTGAAGAAGGCTCAAAATTACTTGAAGAAGAACTAAATTCAATGCGACAAGAATTGCACAAGAACATGGCTCCTTCTAAACCAGCGTTTGACTCATCTCTTCATCGAATTAAGCTCAAGTGGAAGGCAGAAAAGGGTGATCCATTAAATGGTGGTTACTCCGAGTCCAAATTATTGAATTTTTTAAAGAAGTACGGAGATATTGAAGCTTTCGTTATGTCCAAAAAGAATGGAAGTGCTTTAGTGGAGTTCAAGACCCTAGAAGCTGCAGAAATGGCGATAGCTTATGAAAAAGGAGACATTAGTAATTGTTTGTCATTGGAGTGGGTTACACCACCACCTACGGTACAAAATGGCACGGGAGTAACTGTAGGCTCTACGAATTTGGATTACGAAAGTCTAGTTCTAAGGAAATTAAGGCAAGCCGAGGAACGTAAGCGACTAATTGAACAAATGCAAAAAGAAGACAATGAATCCGTCTAGATAAGTTGTATTTGATTAGCATAATGACAACGTTAGGCTTAGTATTTATGTAAATACATAAAGTTTGTTATTAATAAATAAACGCTTATTCCGAATTTTATCCTTATTCTTTACTTTTATTTGAATTCTTTGCGTGCAAGCACGTACGAGGGGCGTTCAATATATTCTCGGTATCGATATGAAGGAAAATGCGAATTCAATTTAAATTGTTTTTATTTTTCAATATAATCTCCCCTAACATCAATGCATTTGTTACATCTTGAGATAAGCTTTTTTAAACCCTCAAAAAAATAAATTTCCTCTTTCTCTGCAAAATACCCATTTATTGCCGACTTGAGTTCTTCATCATCCGAAAATCTTTTTCCACGAAGACATTTTTTCAAATCCGGAAACAGGAAATAATCACTAGGGGCAAGGTCTGGACTATAAGGTGGGTGTTGGATTCCTTCGAAAACAAAATCTCGCGCAGCAGCTTGGAAACTCGCGCCGTGTGAACAAGAGCGTTGTCATGAAGAAGCAACACACCCGCTGCGAGTTTACCCCGTCTTTTCTTTTTAATTTCCTCCCGCAAATTATGCAAAGTGGAAGCGTAGGATGTGGCGTTGATGGTTTCACCTTTTTTTTGTACTCAATGAGCAAGATTCCCTTTGATTCCCAAAAAACTGTGGCCATGAGCTTCCCGGCAGACGGAGTGACTTTGAACTTCTTCGGGGGGACTGTTCCTTTTTTATGCCACTGCATGGACTCTTGCTTGCTTTCAGGGTCATAGTGGTGGACCCATGTTTCGTCCCCAGTAACAATTCGATCCATAACACCGTCCGCGTTCTCACTACACATATCCAAAAGCTCTCTACAGCATGCGATTCTCACTTTTTTCTGAGGCGCTGTGAGCATTCGTGGCACCCACCTTGCACTGACCTTTGAAAGGTTAAGATGGTCATGAAGAATGGTGTGAATGGTACCAAATGAAAGCTTGGTGATCTCTGCCATCATTTTCACCTTTATTCGGGCATCCTCAAGAACAAGTTTTTCGACTTCTTTGATGCTTTCTCCCGTACAAGCAGTAGCCGGAGCGCCGGAGCGGGGGTCGTCTTCAATGCTCTCTCTGCCTCACTTGACCACTTTTGCACAGTTGATAATGAAGGTGCGGAACCCTGGTAAACAGCCACCATCTCTTCATGAATAGTTTTTTGACTTAGTGAGAAATTTAATTATAGCGCGATGCTCAATTTTCACCATCATCGTCTCAGTTGCCATTATGATTCTGTTTAACTAGAGATAAAACGCGAATTAATAATCACATTTATATGAAATTTTACTTGAATGCACTAAAATAATAGTATTACTTGATAAAGAAGTCAATTTATATATACAACCACAGCTTCACCCCGATACCGAGAATATGTCCTCGTATGTACGAGTATATACTTAATGTTCAGGTTTTCGATAATTGAGATGATAAGCTAAAAACAATTGACTTGAGTTGCAATGAGGCTATCAGAGTTAAAGATTTTGACGATTTTGCACCAACCTTCACGAGTTGATTGAGGTCCTTTTTGGGCGCACTAGCTAACTAGCGCTATAATTTTTTTTACGTGGTTGATGACTATCGATCAAAGTGTTGGTGTTCACCTATTCAACATGTTCTTGTCGATGGATTCGGAGTCTTTTGATTTGGACAATGATCCGTTGAACTTATTGTTTGTACTCCGTGTATGCAAACAGCCGGAGCTGTGGTATACATACATGGTCCAGCCATATAGACGCCTGACTAGACCAATGTTGCTGTACAGCCCGTGTAGTTCGTGGCTGAATCTCCTTCTCCAGTCCACTTCTATACAAACGGGATCGAAAACCACACGCAGTATCTTTCTCTCGAAACGGCTAAGTGCTTCTTCATCCGCTTCGACGAGGATGCCATATAGCAAGACCGGAGTGATAACGGTCCATCCCGGCCAGAGTGCTCCGTTACTCAATTAAATCCTGAGCTCTAAGAAATGGCGATTGCTTGTAACGAAGATGAAGCTAAGGTAGAAGAAGTTCTTAACTTTTTTTTTTAAAGAACTTATCACTTAAGTGGGCATGACTACATTTATGATGCCGAAGCATGTGTTAAGTTTTTCGGAAAATGGGACAGAAAGAGAAAGAAAGATGCTTGGGCTCAGTGGCTATTTCATTCCATGGGTGGCATCCAAAATTTAATTGGCAGGCTAAAATATTAGTGTAAATTGACTTCATGTCGTATTTAGGCAACCATTCATCTCACGAGATTTTACTTGCCTGACACTTGAGCAAGGGCCACACACTTTTTTCAAGGATCTGCTGGAGTGTTAAGATTTGGTCGATTGCGGGCTCTCCTGGTCTGAAACCGCACCGATAGAGGCCCATCAGCTTGTTGACGAAGGGTTTCAGACGTTTACACAATATGACAGACAAGATCATGTACACAATGTTGAGGAGACCTATAGCTCTATAATTAGCGCAGTTGAAGAGAGTCATTTTTTTGTAGATCAGGTAAACGATGCTGAGATTTCGTTCATCAGGCATACATTCTTCTGACGAGATTTGAGAAATGAGTTAGTAGTACGATGTCAGTTCTACCTGTTTTGTTGGATTTCAGCTTAGATATTGCTGTCCTTAATTTCATTCTGCTTGACGGTGGGATGTTGGGCTTCATCGCCGTTATACAATCTGCAGAAAAAGCGTTTCCAAATTCTCAGCACCGACTGCGACTCTAATACAAAGTTTCCTCCTTTATCTCTACAGGTTTCTGTACGGGTCTTGACACGGTCTTTTTATCTGTTGGTGAAATTTTCATACGTTATTCCTCCAGCACAACCTCTCAATATCTCCGGTTGCGCGCTTCTCGTGTTCTTCTTTTTCCTTTTGCTGGAGAAACCAACGTTCTTCCCGTCTCTTCTGCTCGTAGAGTAGGTCGCTCGCTTCTCGTGCTCTTCTTATTTCTTCTTCTGGAGAAGGAAATTGTTTTTGTTTTCTATTTCATTAATTTTTGAGAGGATATTTATCCTCATCTGATCATCAAAAGAAAATCAGACGGTTATCCCCCTCTCTCTCGTTCAATAATATATCAACGACCGACCCACATATCATTGCCAACTATTTTGCAAACTTTTTTAAAAAGTCATTTGTAGACAACCTCTTTGTATCCGACTCCATCTATTTCAAGTACCTTCCCAATTTCTCCATTGGCCCCTCTCTCTCTCAACTTTTTGATTCCACCCTTACCGAAGAAAAGTTACAAAATCTCAATGATGAATTTGAATCCGGTCCAAATGGGCTCCCAGCAATATTTCTCAAAAAGTGTGTCACCAATCTTTCGCACCCACTTTCCTCTCTCTTTCATCTGTCCCTCACACAAGGGGAATTCCCCCAAGTTTGGAAGACCTTTTTCATAACCCCGGTTCACAAAAAGGGATCAAAGAATGAAGTAACAAACTACCGTCCCATTACTAAGGTATCTCTCATACCTAAAATGTTCGAAAGTTTTTTATATGAAGCTAAGCTTATGATCTAAGCTTTCAGTGCAAGTAACTTATATCACCCAGTCAGCACGGATTTCTAAAAGGTAGATCAACTACTACAAACTTAGTTGAATTCGTATCCTTTGCGCTTTCAGCCCTAGAAAATGGCAACGAAATTCACGTTATTGCTACAGATTTCGCTAAGCCATTCGATAAAATATCACATCAACTGATCCTTTTTAAATTGTCTTCCCTCGGTTCTGACCCTATCTGGAGAACCGTTACTATAGCGTTCGCTTTAGGTCAGCTTTCTCAACCCCGTTTTTAGCCACTTCTGGTGTCCCACAAGGCAGCCATCTAAGTCCCCTCTTTTTTGTTTTAACTATAAACGATCTTGAGAAGATTATCAAACATTTCTCCGTATCGGCGTAAATGGCGATGACACTAAGTTCTCCAAAACTATTTCTTCACCCCAAGACTCTATTCTGCTTCAAGAAGACCACGATAGGTTTTCTACTTGGTGTATAAAAAAAATTGCTTTGAGCTTAATGTCTTCAAATGCCAATCTATGACTTTGTCTCGTAAGTCCAATCAATCCCCCTCCCGACCTTATTTTCTGCATGACCAACCTGTACCCCAGGTTCAATCCCTTCGCGACCTTGGAATTTTACGATAGAGAGTTAAATTTCCGTTCGTATATTGATGAGATATTCCTTAAAGCGAACTCACCGCTCGGTTTTATCAAACCTGTTTCTAAAGAATTTTGCAACCCTTATGTGACAAGGTCACTTTACATTACCCTTATCCGGCCCCTCCTTGAATATTCCAGCCAAGTATAGTCCCCCTGTCACGAATTCATATATCCCGAATCGAGAACATTCAACGCCGTTTTCTTCGATTTGCTCTTCGTGGACTACCTTGGAGTGACCCATTTATCTTACCTCCCTATCGCGACCGCCTCAAACTTCTTAACCTGAATACCATAGAAAAACGCAGAGACGTAGCTGACATTCTCTTCATTCATCGACTTCTCTCCGGTTCTGTGGACTGCGCTTCCCTTTACAATTCTATTTCCTTCAACACTAACCCTCGTAATTTACGTCTCTTCTATAACCCAACCCACCGTACCTCTTATGACTCTAACGAACCAATCTCCCGCATGCTTCGTAAGGTCAACTCAAACCTCCCCCTTTTTGATTTTAGCCTGAGCTCTTCTCGTCTTAAATTTGATTTCCTCCACCATTCCCTTACTTCCTAACCCCTAACTCTTGTTAGTTTTTAAGTTACTTTAAGCTTGTATTAACCGAAATAAATGGGGACGCTAGCCTTCACTAAATTAATTAATTAAAAAATGTAGATCTTTTCAAACATCTACCGGGTTTGTCAAAGAGATGAGGTATCACAAGGTTTGTTTATAGTATTTACATATATTGAAGCAAATGTATGGAAGGGAAAATAACACTCATTACAACTTCGGACTGACGCTATAACGAGATTAACGTAAATAATATTGGTAGCTTGTGGGAAATGATTTCACCTTAAGCTTCTAAACTGACAACAAGGTTAGGAATCCATTTTTCCAGCTAAAATGGAATCAAACTTTAATAAACCAGTGCAAGCTATTAGAACAACTCCTGCCAGATCTATTACACGGCGCCAAGTGGTGACATTGGGCAGGAAAACTGTAGATATTGAGATTTTTCAAATGAATTTGGTAGTGATTATGAGCAGAATGAATGCAGGAGATATGTAATAGGATTCTCAAGTCAGAGTACTTAGACTCCAGATGACAAACGTAGCCAACTTTCGCATTTAAAGATCAAGTCATCTTATATCGTTTTCGATTGGGCTTTTCTCCGCGTTCGGAAGAAGAAAAGTGACGTCACACCATTTCCCATCATTTTTTCAGAATCAAAATCTCGCTTCTCGTTTTAATTTAAGAATCGAAATTTCTCTCCTCGATTTTATGTCAAAATCTATAAACGTCAAATAGTATAGTGTGTCAAACCAGATTTCTGGTTTCGTTTAATCGGCTGTGTTTTGCCAATTTATTATTCTGAGTGTTTAAATTGATTCGCAATCAAATATATTTAAAATATAAAAGTCCGACGAAGTTTTTAGTGTTCTATTTAAATAAAAATCGGTCTTCTGACAACCCAATCGAAAACGACATTAGAACAGATACGAGTAGTTTATAAGATTTGGAAGCCTGTCAAAGTAACTAGTCTTTGGGATGGTATAATACTACTCTTAACTCTTAAGATGCTTGCTACAATTTTCTAAAAGTAGAGCTAGTTATCCTCTGAAGTTTGATTCCTTTATAAATACTAGGAAATACCATATGACATGTAATATAACTAGTCGGCACGGCGCCTTCATTAGCGCCCTCTAAAATAAATAAAATTGTCGGATCATACTCTGAATGCATTCATGTCCGCCTAAAAGTATGCCATTTCGATTTAGCCTATTTTCGAATGCAATCAGCTGTCATTTTCTCGTTTGTTGCTCTTGCCACGAAATTGCAATTTTTTTAAGGTCTCGCCCAATATGTTTTAAAATTAAAATTTTCGCGTTAGAAGCAGTCTAGTAAAATAATGGATAGATCTAAACGTGACCTGGAGTCATTGGTCACACAACAAAAAGAACAACTAACACGCTACGAGACCCGATTGAAAGGTAAATTCTTCTCTACCCCTCTGTCTTGAAATCCAAATTCAATTAGGAAAAAAAAAAACATTTCAGATGTGGTCACCGCTTACAAGGGCCTTCTCAAAGAGAAAGAAGCCCTTGAATCCAGCCTAGCAGCTGTTACGGCGAAAAAGGAATCACCAGAAGCAACCCCAACCGATAAAAATGAACCAGCAACAACGAAGCCACCCGAAAGCAATTCGAACGAGAATGCCACACAAGCTCAAGTTATGACATTGATGAATTCACTTGCGACACTTTCAGCCGAAAAGTCACGAATGGAGGCATCTTTTCAAGCAGACAAAAAGCAATTGAGATCTCAATTGGCGCAAAAAGACCATCAAATCAGTGAGTTGCATGAGAAAATTAAGATAGCAGCAAGCCAGGCGTCTCTGGATGTGGAAAACTACAAAGCAAAGCTCATTATCGAACGACAGGAACATGAAAAAGAAATTAACAATCAAATGCTTATGATTAGAGAGCTGCAAAAATTATATGCAGACGAACGCCATCTTAAAGAAAACATTGAAATGCAATTAAACAATCTTAAAACACAGTTTGCATCGACAGACAACTCTGATGGTCGTATTAGAGATCTGCAATCTCAGCTAAAAGAAGCCAAGGCTAAACTGAAACAAATGGAAACCAAAAAAGAAACTATTTCTGCACAAGATAATACCAACATTCTGCAGCAAGTGCAAAATGAGATGATGCAGCTTAAAGAACAGCATGCGGTAGCTATCAAATCAGAACAGAAACGTGCCTACGCGGCTGAAGAACATAATAAAAAGTTGGCTGCCATTCACGAGGATCGTGTTGCGAATTTGGAGGCTCGACTGGCTGAGCTGTCAGCTACAGTTGGAACCTATGACCGCCTACGACAGCAGGACCAAGAAAGTATTCAAGCTCTTAAGCGAAAATTACAGAATTTAGAACACGTCACAGACGTCGTTAGTGAAAACCCCATAAAAGCTAGACATCATTCCAAGCCTTCCCTAAACGACATGTCATCAGTGGTTGACGAGATTATGCAGTTGAAAAAGTTATTGCTTGCCGAAAACGCCAATTCGTCTAATCCTATCGATATCTCTAAAATATTCACCGTTGGCTCTAATCACAAGCAGTGTGAAGAAGATCTTATCAAACTACAAACACAGTTAGATGCCGCAAAAAATGATTGTTTGAAACTGCACGACGTTATTAGAGTACAAAAGACTCACATCGCCACGCTGCAGGAGAAAGTAAAAGTCCTCAATCGAAACATTGACGAACAGGAGTCAGACCTTAAACAACAGGAAGAACGACTACGACAGGCTGTGAAGGAGGAGCGATCCAAGTGGAAGAACGTCTTGAGCGAAATGGAGAACGAATGTCGTTTCAAATTGAACGAAATGGAACAACAGTTGCAGAAGCAGCGCGTTCGATCCCTTCAGCTCCTGGACGAGAAGGAGAATGAAATAAAAACTCTGCAAACATCATTTGAGGTTTTCACACAACCAAGAATTGCCAATGATCATACAATTCAAGAGGACGTCAATTCCTCCTCTGGTGAGGCACCATTAGCTCCCGAAAGAAAAATTTCTTCTTCCGGAAATAAAAGTCTTGGAGTGGGAGAAAACTGTCACATGCTGCACTATGCCAATGAAATTGCACGCAAGGACATTGAAATTGCCGGATTGAGAAAGACTAAATATGCAGCCGAAACAGCTCTTCGCAAAGCTTTGCAGGATAAAGCCACTGCCGAGGAGGATTTGAGAGACAAAATCAGTCAGTTAGAGCAACAGGTTGATCGGTGAGTGTAAAATATTTGCCCCGGAAATGCCCTCTAGTAAAACTTTTCCATTTCCAGTCTGGAACGTTGCAAAACTAGAGAAGGAGCAAATCTGGAGTATTTAAAGAACGTTTTCATAAGCTTTTTGTCCACCAAAAGTATGGAAGGCAAAGGACACATGATTAACGCTATCGGAGCAGTACTACAATTTACTCCAGCCGAAATTCAAACCATCAGTAATGCATTCCACAAGAAATAAGGACGATGATTGAAGCCACAATCCCCAGATAGTCAGCACGACATTCTTGTTATCCAAATAAACGTTTTATTTATTTATCGAACGTGAGATATTTTAAATGAATCCAGATACAGGATACTTTTTCAGGTGATCCCTCATTACAGCCGGGAAGATCGAAAGAAACTTAAATCTAGAGCCCATCTGCTTGGGGTCGGTGAGCATTTGGTAGCCGGATTTGATTGTGGCTTGGTTCTCAGGAAGTGCATTATCGAGAAGTACCTGCAAAGATAAAGAAAATTATCAACTGGAAATGCCTTTCTTTCTAATAATAATAACCTGTAGTCGGGCATCTCCCTCCATCTTCTTAAGAAAGGTGCCTTGTTCTACAGGGCCCACGGTGAAAACTCTATCATCCTTTTCTGCGATATGCTTGATTCGTTTGAAATCTACATCAGCAGTGAGATCTGCAGTTCCAGGGTCAGTCAGAGCATCATGTAGTTTGTGCTTCTTAAATGCCTGTATGTGGATACGTTTATTATTGAAACATGAAAGTGAATATAGGAAGTGCTCACTCTAAATGTATCATTCTTCTCCCCAAAGTGTCCATAATCCATGATCAAACCAATACCCCCATTTTCCTCGAACCTTTCAGATATCAACTGAATAATTCCGTCTGTTTCTACAGAATATTCAAGGCAGTCGCGCTTGTCATTCTCTGTGGGCTGGAAAATCTTCGATATTGGCGTTTGTGACTTGGACATTACAAACCGAAAGGAGTTGTCTTTCTTAGTATCAACATCAATTAGCACCTCTTTCCATATTCCATTTTCTTTCTGGAGTTTATGTACTGGCAATGCATCAAAGAACTCATGCGCCAGGATTATAGAGAACTCCTTAGGTACATCTTCGATTCGTTTGTACCAAAACACTTTTGTCCCAGAGAGTGTTTCCCCTTCCCAATAGTACGGCGCTTCCTCAACTTGATTGTGTTTGAAACACAATCTTGATGCCTGAACTTTGCTCAAGTACGGACTCACTTCAACCAGGTGGAGCGAAAATTGCCCGCCCAGCCTAAATTTAGATAAAACTTTCAGCATATCCAAAGATAAAGTTCCACGTCCCGGTCCTAGTTCGACAACTTGAAACGGAGATGGAGAACCCAGTTTCCGCCATTCATTTAAACACCAAACTGCAACGAGCTACAAATTTAATAAGGATATCTCAGAAATATCAATTAGATTACTATAGATTTACCTCTCCAAATATTTGGCAGATTTCCGGTGAGGTAATAAAGTCGCCATCTTTTCCGAAAACATCGCGATTCATATAGTAACCAGCGTATGGATTCGTAAGAACTTCTCTCATATAATCTGCTACTGTTATAGGTCCTCCGGCCAGGATTCTTGCTCGAATTTGACTGGTCAGATTTTGATATTTCTCACTGGATCCCGAGTCAGGAGCACCCTGAGGAGCGGTGAGCTTACTTTTAGCCGAAAAGTCAGGCCTTTTAACTGATTTGTATGAAAAATTACGCTTTGACAACTGATTACGCAAGGTGATGAGTAAAGTTTTATTCATATTTAAACTATTTTTTTGGTTTATTAAAAGTAAAAATAAATAAAAAGCAATCTATCGAAAAAACTAAACAAGAAGGTAGGTAGAAGACGAAATTAATATATATGTAGATTGACATTTTTCCTGATTTGTTTTTTGACATTTTGGGTAACATGGTGTTCAGGTACCCAGACAATCTGGATCTGATTTTATAATTTTTCTGTTTGTTCGGGTAGGCCATCGATTTTATAGATTCGAAATTGATAGAAGTTCCCAAGCTCAAGAGCCGTACTCCAATAAGTTCAATTTATTGAAACTTAAAGTCATCAACATTGCGATCTAATTATTATTTTTTTCTTACAATTCTTGCGACATGAACTCTCGTAAGTCTTGAGTTCGACCAGTTTTAATTAAATTCGACATTTCTAACCTCTTGAGTGAACTGCTTCAGTTTTGCATGATCAATATCATATAATTCACCGCCTTCCATACGTTCCAGCTGTTATTGTGACCATAACTAACTATACCGACATAGTCCGTATATTGTAAGTCTAAAGCAACAGCGACTGGTAAAATTATTGTTCGTTTAACAATCGATCTCACAAGTTCAAACAAAGTTCATTACTACCACAGAATTGAAGATAATCTTGGTTGTGTTCTCCCTAAGGCATAAGTTTCGTTTTTCCAACTTTTATTTACTATTTTATTTCCTTCATTCGTAAACCTGACAGATAATGCCTTCTGCGGAATTGCCATGAAGCTTTACTTCGCGGAGCCGGGTTTATAACTGAGTTCCATTTAAGTTATATATTTGTTTTTAAAAGCGCTATAGAACAGCAACAGGAATTTAGTTTTGGAGGTAGGGCCAGCCTGATGGAACGAAGAAATAACCATTGATCATTGTCCGGTGACATTGGCTGTAATTTGATCTCACGCTCTACTTTTAACAGAAAAAAGAACCTATGATGTCACCTGGGTGAAGACCAAATAAAAAAAAAAACTTTGTTGGGTTTAATCAAGTTTCATGAATCTCTTTTTACCTCACTCTGGAAGTGACAATTTTGCTTGTTCACAAACAAAAATTACCAAAAAAGGGTCGCATTATTAAACGCAATTTTTTGTAAAAAGAAAGGGTCGACTTCAAGCTGCTCAAAGGTCCAATTCGCAAACTCTAGTCGCAAGCCATACGCCATCTACACATACACCAGCTGCATGTTAACAAGTTAGGTGTATGCTGAAATCGTGTCGCCAAAATTTTCCACAACGTGGACGAATCAAGGCCAAAGTGATGCGATCGACACTGAACGGATTTTCCGCTACACCTTCGTTCACAGTGGCTACAGTTTCCTCTGTACGTACATTACGTTGACACATTTTCGGCTCTGCGTCATGTAGTTTTGGTTTTCAAAGAGGTCTCCTGATTTTAATTGCTGGTAGAAATTGTAGAATATTGCTTTGTAGAATATCCGCTCAAGGATTTGTCCAAACTTGTAGATTAGAAAAAGAAGGAAGAGAGAGCAAAAATTAGTTTGGATTCCCCTTCCTTTTAGATTAGCCGTTACCGTTTTCAAGGCTAGAAAAATGGAATAGTGAAGACAAGGGTTAAACAAATACAATATCGTCAAATACAATATATATGTCGGATCGTTGTTGCTGCACGCCGTAGAAATTTCCACTCGTCCCTGCGTCCCAAATAAACATCGACAGTTTTAACTACTTATGTGATTTTATTTTCTGCGAGTAAAAGGTTACAAATATTAACGAATCGTACAGTTTAAATTTACTTCATAAACTTACATAGGTATCGGGAAAGTGTACCCTTGAAATTCCACCAGTGGCACCAGCAACTCCTCCTTCTGTTCAAATTTTAAAAATGCAATTTTAAATTGAACTGTCGTATGACAGTACCAAAAACCAAGTGTCTACCAAAGGCAAAATTTACTCCCTTTAACACCGGTACCCGGTAAATTTCCAATGTACCAGGAAACCTGTGTGAGCGTATTGGTATGACAGTTAAGCAGAACAGCAGTCTAAACTGCACTTGCAAATTCTTTGAAGAAAGAGACAAAGCTATTGACAAATCGAAACTTGGTTTAAAAGTGATGCCAGCAAGAAACATTTATATTACCAGCGGGCACACCTTCCCGGTCCTATGGATGCGTTAATTCAATTAAAATATTTTACTATTTAATTCATAAAAAAAAAAAATAAAAAAAAATACAAAAACAAAAAACAATATTTAAGCCTTGTGGCTCGATGACACTCCGGGGGCCGTCTGAACACCTAGTGAGAACACAAGTCTAAAACAGCGAGCCTTCCTACAGGCCTTCTCAGTTTAACGGATCCGTTAGGGAGTCGCACATCTGCGACCAGGATGACTCCATCTGAACCAGGCAAAACCCTTGTGATGCGGCCCAATTGCCATGCCGAGCGAATTTCATTTGGCTCAACGAGGATAACCACGTCACCGACTTCTATTGGCTTCGTGATCTTGTGCTACTTTGACCGCCTCGTTAACTCCGGAAGATACTCCACATACCAACGACTTATAAGTTGCTTCATCAGGTGTTGTGACCGCCGACTGTAAAGCTTACTGAATGCATCCTTCTCGGTGAACATTCCGGGGCCGTAATGTTTCTGTCGGCCTCGCCGAAGAGCATCGAATTCGGGGTAAGCGGCATCGGGTCCTCCGGATCGACAGGAATATGTGTGAGTGGTCGACGATTAATTTGGCCCTGGGCTTCAATTAGGGCATTACGCAAAACATCTTCTCGTGGGACGACTCCTCTAAGAATGAATTCGACACTAATTTTGATCGAATGGATTAGACGTTCCCACGCACCACCCATCCATGGAGAATATGCTGGGATGAATCGCCACAGGATCCCCTCATATTTCGCCGAGTGCTCACTTAGCGCGGCTTCCATCTCCTTCACGTCCTTCTAACCATTGTCGCTATATAGGTAACGAGTTACGACTCGATTCACAAGAAAGCGGCGAAGTCCCATGGTGCACTGGTCCAAGCTTAGATCGTTGAGCAGCTCAATCTGAACTGCTCGAAAGGTGAGGCACGTAAAAATCATCCCGTACCTCTTAGCGGTCCCCCTGCCAAACTTCACAAGCATTGGACCGAAACAGTCCACTCCAACGTGCGTGAAAGGTCTCTCATCAAATGCTAGTCTAGCTCGCGGAAGTTGGCCCATTAACGGAGCCGTTGGTTGTGCCTTCATTCGTTTGCACATGTTGCATCTTGATTTCACCCTTTGGACTGCCACTCGTATACTCACGATCCACGCTCTTTCTCTGATGTCTGAAATTATCGATGCTGATCCAACGTGTAAATTTTGTTCATGATGATGCTGAATGAATATGTCTATTAGTGGGTGTTTTTTCGGCAATATTGCAGGATTACGGGCAGCGTATGAAGTAAGCGCCTTTTGAACTCTGGAGCTCATACGAATGGTGCCCTCGTCATCCATAAATGGCGATAGGGAGTAAATTGGGCTTGAAAAGGCAACTCCTCGTTTAGCTTGTAAGGACGAGACCTCATCCTGAAAAGCCTCTTGCTGTATCTTTCTGAATAGCCGCAGCTCTCCGCGAATAAACTCCCTCGGCGTGACAAATATCTCTTTATCAACCTCCTTCCTTTGGCAAATGTCCTTGAAGCGAAGTATTAAGGCGATAACCCTGACCGCCGAAGACCACCTTCCTCTGAACCTAGGCCGCAAATCGTCATAAATGGCGAAGCTTGGTCCACTGACACGCTCATGTAGGAGTACTCTTGCGTTCTGATCTCCATCAGCTACCAAAGTTTCGTCTGCTCTACCAGGAGTGATTGGCCACTCTACAAAGGGACTCCTCAGGAAATCGGGGCCCTTAAACCAACGCGTCTCATGGTTGCTCATCGAGGGATCAGCCCACTTGGTACCATCATCCGCCACATTGTCAAGGGTTCTGATATAGTACCATTGGCGAGAAGACGACGAATCCAAAATTTCTCCTACCCTTGTTGCAACGAATGATGGGAATTTGCATTTCGATGAGTTGATCCACGCTAGAACGGTTTTCGAATCGGAAAGAAAAATTATCTCATGAATCGGGATAGTGTGGGAACCTTTGATCGTGACTGATATACGCACTCCAAGGACTGCGGTTTGAAGCTCCAAACGTGGCACCGAAAGTTTTTTCACCGGAGCTACCTTTGCCTTCGCCATCGCCAGTGAGACCTCCGCTGTATCAGTTCGTTCGAAGCGAAAATAAGCAACGGCAGCGAAAGCCTTCTCTGAAGCATCCACGAAGACTATAAGGCTGACTTTTGCCTCATCAGGGTTCCAAGAAACGTAGCGTCGTGGAATTTGGAGTTGATTGATACTTCTTAACTCCTTGACGAACTCTAGCCACTGTCCTTTCAGCTCACTTGAAACGGGCTCATCCCATTCAAAACCTTCCCGCCAGACTTCTTGAAGAATTATGCAACCACGAATGATGTAGTGTGAGATTAGTCCAAGTGGATCAAATATTCTCATGATGGTCCTTAGTATTTCCCTCTTGGTAACCCGGAAATCTGAGAGAAACATTTTGTCAAAGAGCCCATTATCTGATAGCACGTAGGTGAAGTGATCGAGTGATGGGTGCCAAAACATACCCAGGACCTTGGCGACAAAGCCTTCTGACTCGTTTGGGTCTATGCTTACGAGTTTAGGGTTGACGTGGCTCTCAGGCATTCTCAATAGCAATTCTCGGCTGTTTGATTGCACACCCACGAGGCTGAAGCCCATTGAACTGCAAATCCGTATCGCGTCACGCGTTACTGTTACTGCCTGCTCCATAGTGTCGTGGCTGTTGAAGTAGTCATCAACGTAGGTTCGTTTAGTCAAACCGTCCACTGCTTCAGGATATTCGTCTAGAAAAAGATTAGCGTGATGATTCTTCACAAACTGCGAACAAGTTGGCGAGCATCTGGGGCCAAACATTATGACCTCGAATATATACACAGTGGGGTCCCTAGTGCTATCCCCATTTCTCCATAGAATACGTTGACATTGTTGATCCTGCTCCTTGACCCGGATCTGGTGAAACATCTCCTTTACGTCAGCATTCACTGCCACCTCCCATTCTCTAATTTTGAAAAGCCCTGCGTGTAGTGGAACTAAGTTGTCCGGCCCCTTTAACAGATGCGTGTTCAATGAAACACCTCTAACTTTAGCAGCTACATCCATCACTACTCGAGGTTTAGGGGGAAATTTATTAGGGTTATGGACAATAAATGTAGGCGCATACCAAACCCGTTCCCATTCTTTCTCTAGATCTTGTGCAGTAGCTACTCTTGCGTATCCTTTCGACACCAACCCTAATATGTAGTTGTTCATCCAATTTAACATATCCGGGTTCTTCTTCAAACTTCTCTCCAAACCTATAAGTCGATTGAATGCCATGGGGTAACTATCTGGAAGTCTGATACCGTCCGAAGCCCATAGCAGCCCGATCTCGTAGCGGCCATCCTTCATTCTTAAAGTCTGCTCCATAACGTCTATCGCTCGACGAACTTCTTTGCTTACGAGTTCTCCCTTCGGAGGCATCACGCCAAATTCCTCGGTCGTGAAATGCCGCTTTACAAGGTTGTGCAGCTCGTCTTCAGTTTTAATGGCGTCATGAAAGGTCAAATGCATCACGGGTTTAGCCACTTGATGAAAGCAAGACGCTCTAATTGTGGGTGTTGATTGACCGTAGACGATCCAACCCAGTAGAGTTTTCAACGCGCACGGCTCTTCTTCCTTACCATGTCGTTGCCCATGTCCTAGCAAGAATTTTGCCTGATCAAGACCCACCAGGATCCTCGGCTTAGCATTGAATAGGTCGGTAAGCGGGAGTCCACGCAGATGCGGATACAGATCTTTTAGGGCCGCAACATTGACAGTCTGACTTGGCAAATCTAAACTCTTGACTGTGTACACCCCCTTCAGCAGATGGCGCTTACGGTTGCCTATTCCGGAAACAGCCAAATTGGTCCGAATCGCATCCTCCACTCTGGAAACACCTTTCGTCCATTGAAGAGTTAAATCCTCAGGTGTACCATCCAAATCCAATTCGTCAAAAAGCTCTTTCTCAAACATAGTATGACACGATCCGTCATCGAGGAAAGCGTACGTATCAACGAATTTGTCGTTGTTTCCATGGATCCGGATGGGCACCACCTTAAACAAAACTGGTATCTTAGCGTCAACATGCGAAGAATTGAAGTTTGGTTGAGGTTCAAATGGCTCAGCGGAAATGTTCAGCTCCGAGTTCTTCTTCGGAAGTGCAGAGTGCAGCAGTTGATCATGTCGCCCATTACAGCCATTCAGACCACAAGTTTTCTTCTTTGCGCAGGCCCGCCAGTTGTGTAGTGATTGATCCAAGCATGTGAAGCAGATCGCTTTCTGTCTTACGTAATCCAACCGTTGCTCAGCTGTAAGATTCTTGAAGTCCTCGCAATGCGCCAGCGTATGACCTTTTCGGCCACACTTGCCACAATTGGGTCTTTCGGCTGCAGACGAGGATGGTTGATGTGTCAGCACTCGATGTGATGTCTTCGATGGGCCTTGAGGTTTTTTACTCACGGTGGATTCCAAAGGCCTGACCAACTCCGGAGGTAAATCGGTTACTTTGCCAGTAAGAAACTCTGCGAAGTCTTGTAGAGAAACGCGGGGGAGTGAATCTTGCTTCTTCTTCCACTCCTGATACAAACCTGCACCTAACTTGCAGGCTAGATCGGTAATCACGTACCCATTGGTGAGGTCCTGTTCTCTCCTCATTGACTTAAGATCAGCCACGAATCCATTGACCTTAACTGCCCATAACTGCAGGTTTGCATCGCACTTTGACTTCAATGGGGGTAATCTGAGGAGGTCCGATGTTAACCCATGCACCAGCACATCAGCACGTCCAAAGATAGCACGCAGGGAATCCATTATCGCCACAGCGTCAGAAGAATACTCACCAACTGATAAGCCTCACCCCTTAGGGCCTTGCGTAATCGAGCAACATTTTCCTTACCAGAATAGTTGCCTTCAATGGTTGTAGACCTAAAAACCTCCTCGAAGTAGGGCCATTCCCTCTTATTAGATCGAGAGAAAATCGGCAGCTCTTGAACATTCCATCTGTTTAAGATGGTCAGCAACAGTTGTCGTTGCGCTCTTAGATGAGTAAGACGTTTTTTCCTTTTTCTAACGAGTTAAACCGATAAAAAAAAAATAAAAATAAAAAAGCAAAACGAAGCGAGTACGCAACATAAGCAACGAAGATCTTAGATCTTCAATGGCGAAAGTGCAAAAGAAAAGCATAATTATGTCAAAGCAAGGTGATTCATCCAGTAGCAATTACTGGCAACCCCTGCAAGTTTTAAGTGACACCGGTGGAAATGATGATGATATGTCCACGACGGAAAATATCACTAAAGCCATTGCCCCTCCCATTAAGTTAATTCAAAAATCAGCAGAGTTTGTTCATACTTTGATGAAAGAACTTAAAATTGAAAATTATTCAATTAAAAAAATATCCATAGGGATAAAAATTTTTTGTGAGTGCATAACCTCATATAATTTAGTGTGCGCGGCATTAAAAACGAAAATGTGTCAATATTTCACTCACGACCTCAAAAGTGAAAGAGCGTTTAAAGTTGTTCTCTTTGGATTAGACGAAGTAAAAATCGATCTTCTCAAAGGCGAACTATCTAAACTCGGTTTACAGTGCAAGGACATTAAAATGATTAAAAAGAACTATGAACACTATTCTGAAGTTTTCTATATAGTTTTCCTCGAAAAACAAAGTGTTAAAATTTCGGACTTAAGAAAAAACATTCGGTACGTCCTCCATACTCAAGTGCGTTGGGAGTTTCAACGGAGACTAAAAAATAAAATAACTCAATGCCATAACTGCCAAATGTATGGGCATGGGGAGAGAAATTGCAGTGTCAAAACCTACTGTGCAAATTGCTCTCAACCCCATAAAACTGCCGATTGCACTGCCGCAGGCATTTCTAAATGCGCAAATTGCCAGGGAAATCACAAATCAACTGATACCAACTGTCCTCGAAGAGAAAAATACCTCGAGATAAGACGTAAAACAAATAATAACAAAAATCCAGCAATGACTCGCGCTCAGCCAAAACTTCATAGAAGAAATGTTCCAAACTTCATGAGCACAAGCGACTTTCCTAGCCTCCCGAGGCAAAACAGGCCTTCTGAGCCTACACCATCAACATCACCAGCCGCTCTCCAAGCACGTGCACCGCAACATCAATGGAGCCAAAATGCAACTGCATACAACCAAAATGCTATCGTCAATGAGAGTGATCTCTTCACTCAAGATGAACTTTGCTCTCTTACCATGGATATGATAACTAAGTTAAGTACATGTAAATCTAAATATGACCAATTTAATGTTATAACGCAGCTTGCGACAAAATACTTATACAATCATGTCAAGTAAACCAAATTCTCTTAATGTATTATGTTGGAATGCCAGGAGTATTCGTTACAAATGCACTGAGTTTTTCAATTTTCTCTGTGATAATGATGTCGACGTGTGTCTTGTGTGTGAAACGTGGCTTAATAGTAGCATCTCCGTCTTACACAATGATTATTACTGTCACAGATTTGATCGTAGTGATGATGAAATAGGGGGTGGAGTTGCCATCGTAGTCAAAAAAAATTTAGTATATAATTTAGTACCAAATGTAAAAACGGTTATTTTTGAAACAATTGGTGTTGAATTAACATTAAATGATAATACTAAATTTAAAATAGTTTCCGTTTACTTTCCCGGGGGAGTTTCAAATGCTGAAGTGATTGGCTTTTATAAGAGTGATCTTAGAAAGCTTATCACAAATAATGAAAAATTTTTACTCGGCGGTGATTTCAACAGCCGGCATCGTAATTGGGGTTGCAAAAGAGCAAACAAGTGGGGAAATTTGCTACTGGACATTATTATGAAGTATCCAGTAACCTTGCTCTATCCAAATGGGCCAACATATTTCCCAACCAACAAAAAGTCTTCGCCATCAACTTTGGACATGATAATAACGAACTCGCCTGAAATCGTTACCCAGCCTTTGGCAATTAACGCTTTGAGTTCAGATCATATTCCAATAAATTGTGATATTCTCCTTAGTAGTAAAATAAAAGATGTTCAATACCTAGATTTTAAAAACGCAAATTGGGATAGATATAGAACAAAAATTAAACAACGCCTTAGAAACATACCCTGTGATATAGATAATATAAATAGTTCCCATCAAATTGATGAAAAAATTGAATTTTTTACAAATTCCTTACTGGAAAGTGTTGATGAGTCTATTCCCAAAAAATCAAAAGCAATAAGAACAACTGCTCTTCCACAGTACATTCTAAATTTAATCAAACAAAGAAATAGATTTAGAAGTCAGTGGAAAAGATATAGACAGGTTTATGATTTCAATGAAATGAACATATACACAAAACAAATAGCTTTCGAAATTTCAAAGTTCAGAAACAAAAAGTGGAACGAGAAACTTTGTACTCTTGATCCAAATTCAAAACCATTTTGGAAAATTGCAAAAGTGCTTAAAAACAAAAACAAATTTATTCCTCACTTAGAACACAATAATTCCTTGCTAATAACTAGTGAAGAAAAGGCAGAAGTTTTTGCAGATTCCTTTGAAAAAAATTTTAATAATCCGTTGATAAATGAAACCAGCTCAATTGACAGCATAGTAGTTGAGACTATAAGTGTTATAAATAATACTAATGAATCCTTAGCAGCAGACGTTTTCATTTGCAACGAAGACATCAAAGATATTATTCAAAATTTACGTAGTAATAAAGCACCAGGAATAGATTCTCTTAAAAATATATACTTCAAACAGCTGCCAATCATTGGAGTAACTTTTATTTGCTTTATTATTAACGCTTGTATGAAGTTACAATACTTTCCAAGCAAATGGAAAACGGCGAAGGTTATACCAATTCCCAAACCAGGAAAACCACCTAAAAATCCCAATAGTTACCGCCCAATAAGCCTGCTTAGTAACTTAAGCAAAATCTTAGAAAAAGTAATAAAAATAAAACTTCTGGATTTTCTTGAGTCCTCAAATGTCGTGCCAGACCAACAATTTGGTTTCAGACAGGGGCATAGCACTACACACCAGGTTTTAAGAATCTGCAAACATATTAAAGAGAAAATGAGAGTAAAACAGTCTACGGGTCTTGTCCTTTTGGATGTTGAATTGGCTTTTGATAGCATATGGCATGAAGGTATTCTGCATAAATTGAAGTTATTTGGTTGTCCTTTATATCTCATAAAAATAATACAAAGTTTTCTCGGGAACAGAAAATTTCAAGTAAATTTAAATAATATACATTCATCTTTAAAAAATATAACATCGGGTGTACCTCAAGGATCAGTATTGGCTCCATTGTTGTACATAATCTACGTTGCTGATTTTCCGGAAATATGGAACTGTGAAATAGCAATGTTTGCAGATGACACCGCAATTTACAGCTCAAATAACTTTGGCCATGAAATTGAGAACGATTTACAACATGCGTTAAACAAAATCTACGATTATTTTAAATCGTGGAAAGTCAAACTCAACGCTGACAAAACACAGGCCATATTTTTCACTAGAAAAAGGAAAGCCTGTGCCTTACCACTTGATCAGCTTAAAATGAACAATTGTGATGTCCCGTGGGTTAATTCTGTCAAATATCTAGGTGTATATTTAGACAAGACGTTAACTTTCCGAGACCATATTACAAATACCCTCAACAAAATAAGCATTGCTACTAAAATGCTATACCCTCTTATATGTAGGAAATCACCCCTGAGTAAATTTAATAAGATTATAATATGTAAAGTAATATTTCAAGCTATAATCGTGTATGCATGTCCAGTATGGGGAACTTGTGCTAAATCACACATTAAAAAATTACAAATCTCACAAAATAAAACTTTGAAAATGATGACAGATCTACCTTGGCTTTTTTCAACCCAACTCTTACACGAGCAAACCGGAGTACATCAAGTTGCAAGAAAAATTGAAATTCTCAACGAAAGATTTAATCTAAGATGTAGTGATTCAAAGAATTTATTAATACAAAATTTAATAGATCAATAAAAATGTTCCTTATATAAATTCTTTATACTCACCAAATTTTGTACACAATATATATAATAAACATTTTTAACATATTTATTTATTTATTCAATTATTAAGTTAAGTATTATTAAAATCATATTAAATGAAGGTTTTAATCATAGTTTTCCTTCAAATGTATTCTATAATTCAAATTATCTTAAAATGTTTATAAAATTTTTCAGTTGTAAGATATAGTTTAAAAAATCAAATCTCTGAACAAGCTGCGTAATATTATTAAGCCTTTATCTATGAAAATAAAATATCTATCTAATCTAAAAAAAAAAAAAAAGATGGTCAGCAGATTCGCCATATCTGACTGCTGGATAGAGGAGTCTTGAAAACTGACTTGACGGTTACGCACTCCACTAACAGGCGTAGATTGAGGATGCCTCACAGGATCCTTCACTGGTTGACGTTGTAAAGTACTCTCCAACAATGCTTGCTGATTAGTTTGGATTCTTCGGATCAATTCCAATCTGTCATTCGATAACTTAAGCGAATGCCGGCTGGGACCTGGCTTATCCACCTTGGGATTAGCAACAGCAGGAGCGGATTGCACGGCATCTGCCAGTTTCAACCTTAGCTCATCCAACTGTTTCCGCATTGCAGCAAGTTCGGCATCCTTCTCCGCAGCTGCCGCCTTTGCTACTACAGCCGCCTCCATCAACCCATCTAGAGTAGCTTCTAACTCATCTTACTCAGACGGACAGGACTCGACGATGTTATTCTCGTTCTGCAGTTCCACAACGGCAGGCCTTTCCTCAACCTCAGCTGCTGACCGACAAGAACTTCCGCCACAGTACCAAGGAGTGACTGTGTCGTACAGACATGGGTCGAAATTGGCACATGAAAAATGACACCACCGCTTACAGATATCGTAGCTCACCATCGATGTTGTATCTGCCTTACGACATTTAGTGGCGTTACAGCTTCGCTTACTTGGTGCCATTTGTGCTTCCAAAATTCACAATAAATCACAAAACGAAAAAAGTAACTGACCTGGATAGAACCACTATAAAATAAAATTTTGTTGCTGCACGCCGTAGAAATTTCCACTCGTCCCTGCGTCCCAAATAAACATCGACAGTTTTAACTACTTATGTGATTTTATTTTCCGCGAGTAAAAGGTTACAAATATTAACGAATCGTACAGTTTAAATTTACTTCATAAACTTACATAGGTATCGGGAAACTGTACCCTTGAAATTCCACCAGTGGCACCAGCAACTCCTCCTTCTGTTCAAATTTTAAAAATGCAATTTTAAATTGAACTGTCGTATGACAGTACCAAAAACCAAGTGTCTACCAAAGGCAAGATTTACTCCCTTCAACACTGGTACCCGGTAAATTTCCAATGTCCGCTTTCATACGTCGCAAGTGTGTAATGCGCATGTTCTGGTTATTTTCTTTTGAATTTTCATTCAGTGATGCGCGCAACTCTACATGAAGACTTTCCCCTTCTTTGAGTTTGCATGTTATTTGACAGTTCTCTTTCATTTCATCTTTGGCGCTCAGTCTTTCATAATTGAAAATGAGCCCCCTTGTTAATTCTTTGGTCCATCTCAGTTCATCCACCATACTGAAATGCTGTGCTCGTAACACAGCGAAACAAGTAATGAAGCAAATGCGAAAAAGAAAGAAGAAGGAGAAAAAGAAATGTCAAAAACTTGCAATGAAATTGCTACCCACATGCAGTGGGAATTTAGTTAGTTGGGTATTTTTTGTTTCATTATTTCTCTCTTTTGCACTCATTTGAATCTTTCGAAACTTGCGACGTATGAAAGAGGACAATGTACCAGGAAACCTGTGTGAGCGTATTGGTATGACAGTTACGCAGAACAGCAGTCTAAACTGCACTTGCAAATTCTTTGAAGAAAGAGACAAAGCTATTGACAAATCGAAACTTGGTTTAAAAGTGATGCCAGCAGGTGGAAGAAACATTTATATTACCAGCAGGCACACCTTCCCGGTCCTATGGGTGCGTTAATTCAATTAAAATATTTTACTATTTAATTCATAAAAATAAAAATAAAAAAAATACAAAAACAAAAAACAATATTTAAGCCTTGTGGCTCGATGACAATCGTATTTAAAAAACAATTTGTATGTGTGCTTTTACAATACCTTTCAGACGGCGGTGCCATTCTGATGCACACCTTCTTATATGCTTGGATTAATTTTTCGCGAAATACGTATTTAAGGGGGCCTTTTAGCTTCGTTGATATTTTTTTGTAAGCTTTACTTAGACGTTATCACTAGCTTATTCGCAAAGATAATTTTCGCGGAGACTGTATTTTGACTTCAATTTAGTGGATATGAAATTTTACGCAACGAACGAAAATTGTAACAGCTGAGCATATACGAATTTAAGTGTTCTTTGTGTTAAGAATAAATGTAATAGACAGATTAAATGTAATTGAATCAACATGGGTGCCTTTAAGAAAATCCTTATCATGAAATCGGTAACATTGTTCCGGTAAGAGTCGGTTCTTAAATCGACGATTTATGCAATTCTGATGGCTGTAAGTTTTTCTTTTTATAAAAGGAATGTGGAAACGGAAAAGAATGTGCTCTTATATTTAATAGTAATATTAAGCCACTCATTCAATCATCTAACCAAAAAAGTTTGTCAATGCATAGATTTTTCAAATCAGGCGGTGATATGAATAGACAGCATAAAATGACATACTTACTTCTACGACCCCAACAATTTAACGCCAGACGGAGGCATGGTAGACGAGGTCAAAATATCAGCAGTGCCTGTAATAAATTGATTTGGGTTTCATCTAATAATTAATCAAACAATTAAAATTTGAGCCCAATGGAATGTGGATGACCATTAAGAAAAATAAACATTTTCTTTTAGCTGACCTGATGTTTTCAGAATTTCTATTTCTGCCGTTAAATCTGACATTGCAAGTAGTTGTCGAAGTCGCTAAATGGGAAATAGCTGAAAAGTGAAACCTTTATTTGGAATATGTATTATTTTTAAATAAATTGATGGCGTGCTAGTCGCGATCTAGTTGCAGCAAATTTATAGACATTGCCACACAGAAGGAGTAGACCACTCAAATCTTATACCACCAAGATATGATACATGATATTGTCCAAAACTCCATGCAGTAAAATCTACTTGATAGAATGGGAGTTTCTAAAGCTGGTTTACTTCCACAGGGGTAGAACATAAATCAGCACTACTTCGTTAGACGAGATGCGGATTGCAATTCGATCAGTGTGATGCTATGTCCTTGCTGTACATACAAGAAAATAGATGTTTCGTAAACAATTTAACTTTATTATTTCAAAATAAAGAAAAATATAATTAGGTAAGAAATTAGATATAGAAAATGATAGTCGCCGCGCCACTGCTAAGAAGTAAGTGAGTAATAGCGTTGCAAGCCAGGTCAGCTAATCTTTATACAGGGTTGTAATTGGAGTGGCCATCTATATTAGTCTCATTACTCTCAACACCTTCTTCACCTAAGAGATGTCACAGTCTTTCATCTATGCAGGTGTAAGAATAGCTCGTTCTGAAGTGGCGTAACTTCACCTTGTTGGGCCTAGATGGAATTTTTTTTCTGGACTCCCTTACCCAACTCAAAAGATATTTGCACATACATATACTGTTTTATTATTATCATTATGCGTCGTATGTCAGGGAAATGATAAGAAGTTAGAAAATGCATTTTCGGAAATAAAATATAAAAATAAATATGTACATAGCGCTACAGTCCGGTGTGGGACAGGGCTTAGCTTCTCGCACTCATTTGTGTTTCTCACGCTTCAATTTTGACACCTCTGAGCGGGGCCTATTGCTTTTTGCCGAATTCGAACGTCCCTCATGAGAAGCTTTCTCATAGTCAGAATTACTTTCAGGGGTTTACCATTGCCCGCCGAAAGGGTGATAACGATTTTGAAATAAAAGCTGTTGCCACGGCCAGGAATTGAACCAGGAAAAAACACTATAATTAAATAAACACGATACATATCAAAATGCCAAATTTGCAAATCTCACCACACACTGCACATGAAATGAAATAATAGCCATAGTTTCAAATATCAATTTCGAGCAAACTAAATACATAATTAGAGTCCGTTGTACAGGATCCGCTCCCAGGATCACCTTCGTAAATCTATAAGTTTCCTAATTCCTATATATGTATGTATATTGTGTATATATATTCTGAGAATAACTGAAGTTCACTTAGAGGTGATACAAGTTGAAATGAAATTGTCTTTTATTAAATCAAAATTTCGTTTTTTTAATTAAATAAGGTATAGTAACCGTAACCGCGCATACCATATCCCCAGCAAACAAACAATATTCAGGATGACACAAGCCACACATCAGAGCAACCCTATGGCCTGTTGCAGCTAAAATATCCTTCGTAGCAACTGGAACAAAGAAAAACCGCTTCACACGGCGCAAAGAAAGAATGCACAAAAAGAAGGAACCGATATCATTCGATTATCTTTCCGTGGTCCATAATGCACATCGGACTGTGATAATGTTGTGACAAGAATCAACCCTTCCCTTGAATTTTGAATTAATTTTAAAAGAGGATTGATTTATTGTAGATTTGGGAATTAAACTATCCTCCCCGGTGATTGCCACCTGTAACATCCCCGGTAGCTACGCCACTGGTCCTGATAAAGTGAGTTGTCCTGGCTTGGGAGTATGGGATCTTGAAAGGAAATCCAATAACTCAGAAGTTTCTGAAGTTGATCCTGAAGTTGATCCTCCGATAGTATTATCCAAAGTGTCTGCGATCCCTGTATTAGAAGTCTCATGCTTTATATCTCGAACATCTTGGAACATGTTATGTTGTTTATCCAGTTAGAAAATATCAATTAAATCGAGGAATGTGTTAGTTCAACTCTTCTTAATGTCAGGAGAATATCAGGATTGGTATGAGGTCTTATAAGCTTTGTTTTATGTCCGTTATTTATAAGGACTTTATAATTAACTGTTCCTTTATGCTTGATGAAGGCACCTGTTACTCAGTGTTCGTTATTATTGCGATAGAAAAGGTCACCGGCGATAAAATGTCTTTCTTTAGCACTATGATGTTTATTAAACTGGAGATTTTATTTTTCGTTACGAGATTTTGCATGAGAGAACGTTATCTCTTCCCTTCATTAAATCCAATGAAGTTCTTATTTTCTGAATAAGAAGTGCTTCTGCTAGCGATTTGAAATTTAACACATTGTGATTGGTCTGTAGGAGCGTTTTCAGGTTGACTAGTTCCTTTCTGCTTAACTTCTTTTAATGCTCGCTTTAGGATATCCTGTGCTGTTCGTAAATGTTGGATACCTCGAAATTTCATGAAACTTTGAAATTCAGCACTGGTAAATTGAATTTTATCGTCGGAAACAATCTGCTGACAATCACCATAGTGAGAAAAGACGTCTGTCAATTTACTTCTGATTACGCTTGATGTAATATTAGTGGTTAGTAGCACTTCCAAACACTTCGAATATGAGTCTACTATGACAGAGTAGTAGAAACCGTCACAGGGACCAGCGATGTCGATGTGAATGCGCTCCATCGCCGTTGTCGTAGTCGGCCATGACTGGAGTGTTGTTTTTACTAGAGATTTCGCTGTACTGGCAAAAACATGATACTGACGGACGAAAGATATTATATCGTTGTCGATTACTAGCCAATATACCATACATGACATCTGTCAATCGTTTTAATTTTGTTCATTGTGCTAGTACCCGGATGCCCGAATTGTAGCAGAATTCGCTTTTAAAGACATGCTGGAATGATTATGCGATCATTTAACATTAAGCATTGGTCGATGACAAAATAAGGTTGCAATTCACTGTAGTATGGGTGACTTCCATCAGGAGTTCATGGCGCTGATGACTGCCTGTAACGTTCCACAATTGTTTTTTGCTTGCAATCTTCCACAAATCTGGTGCAAGCGAGAATAGATTTGAAGTTGGAAAAAGACTTCTGACATGCTTCGGACTATTCAAATTTTACATTTTCTCGGAACAAATTATTTAAATGTGCACGAATTTTTCTCATTTTCTTGATGAATTTCCCATAATAATTTAGGGCTCCAAGAAACGACATGAGTTCTGTAATGCTTGTTGGTACTGGAATCGTTGTAATCAATCTTGTTGGAGTCTGATTGTATAATCGGTGATGTGGCCCAGATACTTTATTTGAGGTACAAAAATGAGCACTTACCGATTTTGAAATTGTAGTTTGTAGATTTGTAAATTGCAGTCTAAAAGTCGTTGAAGAACTTTTTCTAAGTTGTGCATGTGCTCCTGTCAGCCTTTTCCACTAATAAAAATGTCGTCGAGATATGCTACCATTGATAAGCATTGCATCCTCCTGGAGCGGATTTGACTCGCGAAGCTAATCTGTTGAACCTAAACAGTCCCTCGTAGGTATTGATGGTGTGTAATTTTCATAATTCACGTGGGACCAGGTGCTGTCCAGTCTGAATAGTCAACCGGTGTTGAAGTCGGTGGAGTTCCTCTTCAATAAGCGGTAAGTCTGAATACCCAACTGAACGTTTCGCCCTGAAGACTGGTGTTACATTTTGTTTGAGATGAAATTCCACTTCAATTTTAGTGCAGATTGATGAATCTTCTTTGAATAACTTATTCGCTTCAGAATGTTGTCGACTGCTGACCGACGCTGGTTGTTTGTGAGATGAATGATTCGATTGCAAAGTGCGCTGATTAAATTATAATTTAATTTAGAATAATAATTATTATCATGAACAGATCAATACCTAAAATATTTAAGGAATGTATTTTTGAAACAAAACATTTCCACGGTTTAACTTCCCCGTTAAGATGAACTCCACACATAAACACTCGTAGCTAGGCTTGTTTTAAATTTTATTCCAGGATGACCCAACTTTCCCCATGTGGAATTGTCGACAATGCTGATGTGAGATCCCATATTAATTTGCAGTTTAAGTGTATGACTACCAGTATGTTCATTGGTTCGAATAATGGCTTACACATATTTTCGTCGCTTGGCATGGTTGACGCAGTTAATTTTAAATTGAATTGACTTATTCCCTGGCGAAGACTGTGACTGTGATATTGTTTGCGTCCATCAACATTGTTTTTCTTCTGTTTGTTTCTCTTTGAGAAGTACATAGTTATAGTAATTCTCTTTATGAACAATGGCTTTACATTGTTGGCATTTATGATCTCGGAAAGAGCAATCACGAAATAAATGCATTCTCCACAACCCCAGCAAGAAGATTTTGGCTGACTGTTTTGTTGCTGAAGTCTTGTCATAGGATGAAATGGATTGTGTTTTTCTCTTACAGCATATACTAAAGGGCTTGTATTCGACGTATTTCCTATTAGAGCTGTATCCTTTTTAAAGTTTATGCATTCTTTGCAAACCAAATTTGAATCTTCATCCAACGATGACAAGACAATAATTTTGTGCGAATGTCTGCTTCAGCTGAAGTCTGTAGGCATATCACAAACACTGGATGAATGGATGATTATACGACTTGAGGATTTAAGAATATCAACCAGACTTTAATAAATTTCACATTCTTACCACATCTAGCGGGATCGGTTTATTGTTTTTGTCTTCATATTCAATGTGGATCTCAAGAGCGTTTTTCGAACAGGTTTGTGGGAGCAAAATTATATTCATTTACGCCAGCGGGATTAAACCCAGTCATATTTACTTTATTCTTACTGAATGCAACGTAAGCAGGGTTTTTTAATGAGCTTATCCATTGTAGGTATACAGGCTCCTCAACCATCAATGAAGACAAAGAGTTGCGCAACAAGCTTTTCAAAAATATCCGTCGAGTAACTTTAGTTATCCGTAATTACTATAGAGTAATTCTGCCACCAATACCCAGTGGTTGCTAAATAAAAGTGCTTTAATTTGTATACTTTCAAAATATGTAGGAAATGTTTCAAAATTGAACTTAACAATTGAAAATTATACTAGAATACTTTATTTTCAACCTTAACATAGGCATTTACATTCAAAGGGATTAAATTCATTTACTCCTTAAATGAGTGTTGGTAAAAAATAAATAATTAATAATAAATAGAAAGGTTTTGCGTTTTCCTTCCTTCTTTCCGTCTTCGTTCACTTGAACTTATTACGTCTCAACTAGAACGTGAGTGAATAAATCTTGCATTTTTATCTGCTCTATTTTATAAAAAAGGGAATTCAATCCATCAAAATAGTATCGAAGAGGTCCCGTATTCAAAAATTTGAGTCGCTCTTCACTGGGTGTTTCCTTCTTATGTCCCATCATTACATATTCATTGTAAGCAGGATCAAACCGCAATACATCAAGCTTTCTTGACTTAATTCTGCCGTAAAAGTCATCATCTTCACCACCCCAGCCGTTAAATAGGTTCGACATCCCATTTATTAGTTGGAACTGTACTGTACGAATGCTAACTACACCGCCAAATAGGCCCTGGTATGGCAAGTTGTATCGAAATATATTTAAATTGGAACACATGTGTCGAGGAAAATTGGAGCAGGCATACAATTGGCCAAGACTAGAAGGTAAGAGATCAACATCGTGAAATATAAGGCACGGAAACTCGTAATCTAATGCAATTTTCGATCCAATGTTCAGCAGCTTCGCTCGATTGAAAGGCTTATTATCGTACTGCTCAATGATAAATATTCTATAATGAATACGCTGTTTTCGTAAAAAGTTGTGCATGTATGTCAAAAAATTGTGAAGTTGGGACTCTCTGTTTCGATACGGGACGATAATAGCACTACTGAATCTTGGACGACAGTTGCTAGGATGATATTCTCCACCAAGTAGGATCTGTTTTTTAAATTGTTCGCTTTCAGCTCTATTTTCCAACACAAAAGCGTTGTCTTGTATTATATCATCATAAGTGCATTCTTCCAATCGTTGAATGGATATATTCCGAGTAGTTTCAGGTACTAGCCTGTCAAGGATATCATTACTTTGTACATAGTTGTATCTAGTTGAAAATCGTCCTGGCCAAAGGCAGTATATAAAGAGTAGTGTGAAAAATATTTTCCACAAATAAATCCTTCTAATCAAGTGTTCAGTTTTTGTAGAAAATTTGGAAAATGCACCCATAGTACATGTTTCACCGATAATCTGCACTGCACAGGTATTAAAATCGCCGGATAGGTTTATTTGACTAAAATATATTTTATTAACAATTGTTTTGGATAATTGAGATTGTAATAAAGATCGAACCTTTAAACAACTAAATGTTGATAAAGAATTTAACTATGCAAAGTTGCCATCAATCGGAAAATAACTGAATGGGCTTCCTCTTCACCTGAAGTTTATTTCAAGTTTTTGATGACAAATGCTGCTGACATTTGTTTTGTACTGCGGCGTTCAGGTGCACAGACGTTCCTTTCTATGGAACATGCTAAAAAAAAAACTTTAAAAACGAAACGTATGGACCGATCCTGTGGAAATGTCATACCTGAAATAAAGACTGTGGCTCTAGCCTAATAATTAATGGCGTTTTCAATTGACCCGGCTAGAAGCCTTCTTTTTGCACTCCGGAGCGCAAAAATGGCATAAAACTTTACTATCACTTTTTCAGATTCAAACATCAAATATTATTGTGTTAGAAGAAGTTGTTGGTCTTATATTGGAATCCAAATCACCTTATCTCAGGAGAGAAACCAATTGAAAACGCCATAAGTGTACTTTTGAAAAAAAAAGTTATTTTTACATATTGTTCTTAAAAAAGTTCTTCCTTTTCCTACCTTGAGATGCCATACTAAGAATTTCGCCAAAAAGATGTGTTAGGAAAATAAATTAACTCCATAATCGTAGTCTCGCGGCTACTTTATACGATATAATTTATTTGCTAAAAACTAAAAAGATAATGTAATAAGTTCTGTGCTTCCTCACTAAGTGGTATATAATTTTTTCTTTGTGGTTCAGTCCTCAGATTTGCGATTTTGGGATCCGATGATATAAGCATAAGATGAATAGCATCCTCATTCGTTGCCGTACGGGAACACTTCCTAGTGTTGTGGAGTCTATAGGATCTGTAATCTTTAAATCTGCTTTCTAAGGCTTCTTCTGAAAGTGCTCCTACAGGGAGTGCTGCCGATTGAATTATTTCAGCCCCATGCATTAAAATCGTATGTATTGCTGGCATATACATAATGCCAAGATATAATTTAAGGGACAGTATAGCTGTCTCCTCTATATAAGCTCCAAATTTAGCGGGGTCAATAGGAAAATTGTTGCAGATAGTTTCCAAATTACAATGAATTTTTTATTATTATTTACATTAGGGTTCAGAAACATCTTCGTCAGTTGTTACCATCATTGGTTGTACCCGCTCCTTGCATAACAATGTGTTACAGGGTGGCCGCGGTGTAGTGGCACAGCAATCGCTTTTCACTCGGAGGGTCAAGGCTCGAATCCTGCCCATGACAAGTCCTTCAAGTTTTTCATTTGTGTAATTGGAACTCAGACAGAAAAATTCTGCATGTGAAGGCATAACAATGACACGTAGATTTGGCTGTTGTAGAGTTTCAAGCACAAAAAAAAAGTGCGAATTATAAACTTCACTATAAATCACTTTGAGTGAAGAAAAAACTCTCCGTCCTATTTCGGACCCCCACCGCTGTAGAGCGAATATAGAAACCAAACACACCTGAGTTTCAAACCACAACAAAAACAATTTCTCCTCCGCGCAGAGGCAACAGTATAAGGGTATCTATCCCCTTAGGCACGCGTAAATTAAAAAAAAAGAATGTGGCTTAGGGTCACAAAAAAAAGGAATCGCTTGAGGAAGATGTGTTTGTCACATCTTGTGCTACCTTTCCATCTACCATAGCGAAATACAATTGATTTTTAATCCTAATAACATGCGATTAACAATTTACAGTGGTTGCATGCAAATGTTTAATAAAATTTTCAACCCGATTTTTTTCTTCCCGTATTAGTCTTGGCTTTGTTTTTTTTTAAATTTTTGTGGTCTTCAATGTTGTGGTGAAGAGGAGCGAGCATTTTTTCAAATTTCGATATTTGAATCAATTATGTTTATTCTGCTATTTCAATTTTCTCAGGATAAGACTGCATTTTAGATTGTAAAATTTGTTTATATTGTAAAATGTTTGTGTCGATCCCAATCCTGCTGGCAGTTGCTGACGACCTTAGATAGATGTTCAATCAAGGTCCGATTGAATCGCTCGACCATTCAATCAGATTGAGGGTATAGTGGCGTTGTCCTTGTCTTTATTATTTCCAAATATTGGCATATTTTCTGGAAGACTTTTGATTCAAAATTTCGCCCTTGATCAGAGTGTAGCTCCATTGGGACCCCAAATCTACTCACATAGTTGTTCGGCTACGGTCTTAGCCTCTTGATTTGGGATGGCAAACACTTTCGACCACTTACTGAAGTAATCCATGACCACAAGGGTATATCGCTTACCATTAAAGGTTTCGGGAAACGGCCCAGCGATGTCGATGGCTATTCTTTCGAAAGGTTCTCCGACATTGTGTTGTTGCATTTGTCCATGTGCCTTTACTTTTGGACCCGCAGATCTTATGCACTTTTTGCACCAATTCTCTACATCTTGTTTAGCGCTTAGCCAATAGAAACGTTCCCTCCTGAGATTCCGTCATGTATTTCATGGAGTACTTGGCTGACTATGGACCGTGGCACTATTAGCTGCATACGAGATGTTGTCCCATCTGCACTTCCCATTTTCTCTTCAACAATCCATCTTGCACACAAAGCGCGTCCCACTGTGCCCAGTATGCCTTCAGAGTTTGGCTCCGATCTGATATCTGCTGCCAGCTTGGTCTTTCCTCGTTTTCTTTCCAGGCCAATATTGGTTCGATGTCATTGTCTGTCTGTTGAGAGAGGATTTCGTCTATACTCCAAGTCTCTACTGGCTCAGTCCTAATCATTTGGATAGTGGCCTGTTCTTTCGCTTCTTTACATTGGCAGTGTTCGCATTTTACTCCGCACGGTCGACGAGAGAGAACATCAGCATTTGAGTGGAGTTTTCCCTTGCGGTGTTGCACTTCAAAGTCGTAGCCCTGCAACTGCTCGATTCATCTTGCAACTTGGCCTTCAGAGTTCTTAAATTGGAGTAGCCATTTCAGAGTTGTGTGGTCTGTCTGGAGAATGAACTTTTGTCCGTAGAGGTACTTATGGAAATGCTTCGTAGCCAGAATTAAGGCCAGAAGCTCGCACCAGATTACACAGTAGTTCCTTTCAGGTCTGGAGAGTACTTTGCTGTAATATGGGACCACTTTCTCTTGACCATCATGAATTTGGGAGATCACAGCTCCGACCCCAACGTTGCTAGCGTTTGCGTCCACGATGAACATTTTTCCGTGCGTCGGGTAACCCAGGATGGGGCATTGCACAGCTGTCGCTTCAGTTCTTGAAATGCTTTTTCACATTCTCCAGACCACCTGAACTGTCGGCCTTTTTCCGTAAGTTGATGCAGGCAAGACGTCCAAATATACTAGGCAGGTTTTCCAGTTGAGTCCTTGCAATTTTCGTTCCATTAGTCGCTCGAAGGTGGCCGGAGCGTTGCACAGTCCAAACGGTATCACTGGAAACTGCCAAAGACCGCTTCCTGTAGTGAAGGCAGTTTTCTCACGATCCGTACAATTTACCTCTACCTGCCAGTAACCGCTCTTCAAGTCAAGAATTGAAAACCATTTCGCTCCAGAAAGCATATCCAAAGCGTCATCGATTCTCGGAACTGGGTAGCTGTCCTTTTTAGTGACATCGTTGAGACGTCGGTAGTCTTCACAAAACCTCGTGCTGTCATCTTTCTTCTTCACGAGGACCACTGGAGATGCCCATGGAGTTTGCGATTCTTCAATCACTCCCTCAGCTTTCATCTTCGACACCATTTCGGCAACCTCTGTTTGCTTTGCCAATGGAAGACGCCTTGCAGGTTGACGGATTGGTCGAGCATCTGGTGTCAATGTGGTGTTGAACAATATGCGTACGTCCATATTCTCCGTTTTGTGTAGCAAATATATCAAATATTTTCCTACTATCTCCCCCTTTTTCATCTTTACACTGAATGTCTTTGGATTTAGAATCCTTACAGGGACCATGTTATTCTTTGGCTCCACTAAGGTCTTTCCCACTATGAAGTCTCTTCTATTTTTTGGCTCCATCAAATAGAATCGGTGGCTACCAGGACCACCTTCAACTTTTGCCCACAAAATTGCTTCTGGCGAAGGCTCTAGACTCTGATTGCTGCAGATGACGACATTTGAGACTGAGGTATTGGCGTTTCCGTATATCATTGGTATCTCCATGTTTTCGTATTTTAGAGTTTGTGCCCCCAAGTCGACTACAAGTTCTCTCATGAAGTCTGTACCAATGATGCACTCGTCACATATGTCAGCTACCAGAAACGCGTGAGAGAATGTGATTCCGGCCAGTTGGATTTTTATGCGGACTTCACCATATACCTTAATCGTTGCTCCTGTAGCTGTTCGCAAGCTGCAACTGCTAGTGTTATGCAGCCAAGGCTTCTGCACAAGATTCCTCCTGATGATTGAGGCCGTGGCACCGATGTCTATTGTTGCCATCCATTTTTATTTTCCACTGACTACTTCTACTAGAAGGCTTTCGTTGCATCGTTTTGTTAACGAGACTTGGATGATGGGTCGTCGACTCCTGCTACCAAATTTTGCCCCGCGAAGTTGGTGCTTAAGCATTTTCCGACTGATGGCTTCGGGAAGTTTGACCGGCTTCTTGATAGCTTTTTCTGCGGGTTTCTGTTTCTATATGCTTGTCACCACACTGAGGGCAGTCTTTTCGTCGCACCGGTTCTTTACACTGCCTTTGAAGGTGTCCTATTTTATTGCAATTCCAGCAGCGCATTATTCGTCTATCCCGTCGAGTATCTCGTTCCTCGGCACTAATGCTTGTGCAGGAGCATTCGATAAATGCTACTTCCCTGACGAAATGTGTTCCCCTGGAAGCCTGATTGGCTGCTTCCATCGCCAGAGTGAAGGCAAGTGCTTCAGCAAGGGTCTTTTCCCGGCCATTATTACTGCTGACTGTAGCTTCGAATCTGCAATTCCCCTGATAAATGCATCGTCGATAATTTCCTGGCCTGCGGTGGGGTATGATAAATGTGCCAGTCTACTCACGTCTGTTTGGAGCTGCTGCAGTGTTTCTCCTCGTTGCTGCGTTCGGCTTTGCAATTGGACCCTATTGTGCTTTCTGTAGTTTTGTTTCTGATAGATATTTTCAAAGCCTGACGTTCTGCTTGAGATGGTACGTGAAATAGACGAAAGATATGATATTTTTTTAGATGGCATATTTATGTAACAAAATAACAGAAAAAGTCCAAAGCGTTGACGGGCTTTGAAGGCGAAGAATCAATGGCGAACTGTGCGAGCGACATCGATTTAGCCAGAAAACTGGTCATCAGTAGTCTGAGATGACTAGGTTGTCCTAGTGTCCAATGCTCCGGCCCGCAGAGTCTTCGACCACCTTAGGTGGCGCACACAAGTGGACTTCAATTGACTTGGAGTGCGCAACTGAAGGCAGTTAGCTAAAGACCGGATTAACTGGAGAGGCTTGTAAGTGGAGGCCTAGGTTCACCCGAACTGTAGCGCTACCTAAGTAAGTATGTACATAGGTAAGTCTCACCTCTAACCTGGGTTCTTATCAGAAACTTGTTATCTTCAACTCTTAAGCCGTCTTGCCACAACATAACATCCGAAAAAGGGAAAGCTAATTAAGCTTTTTTCGTGGTTATCTAACACTCAATATGGCCGAGCCAATATAATCTCTTGTCAGGCAAATCTGAAATAGTGCCCCCCATGGTGATAATATGGTATTATATCTCAGTCGTTCGCAGATCTCCGAGGAGAATACATGTGCCTCGGCGTTTCTTAAAGTGAAAGAGTAAAAAAGGTTTTCTTCGTGAAAATAATTGGTCGCAATTTTCACAGTTGACTCGGTAGCCATACGGTTAGCGGCGTCGGTTAACAAGTCGTGGGATACCGGTTCGAATCCCGGTTGAGACGACTTACAAAGTTAATTTATTTTTTTTTTGTTTTGTTTTTTTTTTTTTTCCCCCTCAAATCAACAAGCAATAGGAAAGGAAAAAGAGAAGAAAAAAAAAAAAAAAAACCAAGTGATGGATGGTGGAGAGCGCCCCGCTCTTCCAATAACCGTGGCGAAAGCCAGCAAAAGGAGGAAGAGGTTGAATACCCCTCCTAATCTTTCAAAAAAAAGATAAGTGCTGTTTCCACAGCTGAAGACGATAAAGAGGAGGGGGGCTCCAACAGCTTCGCCTCTCTGGCGTCATCTGAGTCGGAAGACGAAGATGACCAAATTAACAAGATAAAAAGCAGCATACAAAAGCTGAAGCAAGACATGCTTGCTATTAAACAGAGGCAAATTGCACGAAGGCAGAGGGAGCAATCAGAAGTAGAGAGCTCCCTAAAACAACAACAACAAGAGCAGAAACAGCAACTGCAGCAACAACAAAACCATCAGCAGCCGAAGAAACAACTGCAGCAAAAGCAACAGCGGCAAGAACACCAACAACAACAAAAATAACAACAGCAGCAGCAGCAACAACAACAACAACAACAGCAGCAGCAGCAGCAGAAGAAGAAGAAAGAGAAGGTGCCTCCGATCAACACTTACAAAATGGAGGTAAATGCAACCAAGGACCTGTGTAAGTTGGTCATTGGTAATAATTTTAATATAAAGAGATTGGGGAACGATCGCCATGCCATCCACTGTAATACAGTGGAGGGCTACGCGAAAGTGAAAGAGCTCCTAAAGGAAACGACGACGGAGCACTACTCATACACACCGAAGTGTGAAAAGCGGCAATCGATGCTGCTGAAGGGGTTGGAACCGTCTTCTGATCTTGAGGAGATCCTGGCACTGCTCAAAGAGAAGGAGTGCGAAGGACTCAAGTTTGTGGGGGTAAAGCCATTTACCACAGCTAGAGCCAGGCGGGAGAAACGGAGTCTGCCGTTCTTCCTGGTGCAGCTCAGTCCCGAAAGCCGTCTGGATAGTCTAAGGAGTATCAATGTCCTAGACTACCAGGTGGTTCACTGGGAAAAACTAAAAAGGAGCGAAGGCGTTATACAATGCGTTCGCTGCCAGAGGTTCGGGCACGCCGCGTCGAACTGCCAAATGCAGCCTCGATGCGTGAAGTGCGCTAAGAACCACAGTTCCGAGGAGTGTGCTCTGGGTGTTGACGGAGCATCCGATAGATCGAAGCTCTCGTGCGTGTTATGTGGAAACGTGGGACACACCGCAAACTATCGGGGTTGTCCTAAGTTCGCTGACATTAAGAAAGCAAAACTGGCTCGGCAGCAGAAGGTGGAGGTCAAACATTCACCTCTTAGATTTCAAACACCAGCCGTCACGTCCCAAATTTCCTACGCCCAAATGGCGTCAGGTAGGGGGGCTACGGTACAGCAAGCGACTGTTGCTTCTCCGGCGCCAATGCCGAGAACAACGGAAGCTGCACCTAACATGCTAGCCATCTTGCTCGCAATCCAAGGGCAGATGGCTCAGCTGCAAAAGCAGGTGCAAGAACAGGCCAAGCGGGTGGACCAGATTTACGCGCTGCTGCCGGGCCTAACGCAACACATGTCGTAATGGGTACGCACATGGTGGAGCAAACTTTGAAGGTCCTTGCGGTGAATGTTAATTCACTGTTTAGGATCGAACGAAGAGCCGCGATGTTTAAATTGCTACAAGACCAAACTCCTGATGTGCTTTTCGCTAGCGAAACCAAGCTAACCGATAATCACAAACTGGAGTACAATAATTATATTGTTAGAAGAAGAAACCGGCCCAGATCCAAACGTGGAGGTGGTGTCGCGATCTTCATTAAAGAAGGTATAAAATTTCACAGAGTGTACAAGGGAGTGTTGCGCAGGTTCCGGGTGTTGGAGGCAGTTGTCATTTACATTCCGCTTCGCAGTGGAAAGCGGCTGTACTTGGCCTCTGTTTATGCACCTGAGGCTTCACAATCCACCCTATTTATTACAGAGCTCGACACGCTTTTTCGACTTCTGAGGCTGGAATCGGGGGAGAATTATTTTATAATCGGCGGGGATTTCAACGCTAGACACAGAGATTGGGGAAATAATTTGCCAAATACTAGAGGGAACCTACTACTCGATTGGTGGGGTCAGCACGATGTCATGTACAGACTCGGTCTTAAAGCGACGGATAACCCGTCGTTTCCCAGAGGCGGGTCTTATTTGGATCTACTGCTGTACGACGAACGTATACGACTGACAGGTACGAATTTACAAACGCTAAACTGTCTGCGCACATTCGTGTATGACAGCGACCATTGCGGTTTTAGCACCAAAATTACAGTTCCCAACGAAATTGCGGAATTGGAGGAGTTTGTCCAAAGATATTCTTACAACTACAGTAAGACTCGATGGACGCGCTTCTCCGCAACCTTGAACAGAGCGATCTCCTCGAACACGCGCCACCCACCGTCCAATAGGAATTTGTCAAACGAGGAGATCGACAATTACCTAAAACAGATGGACGAGACAATTAAACAAACTATGGACACTACAATACCGCGGTATCGACGTACAACTAACGAAGACCTGTTCCGCAATCCTACTATTGACGCACTGCACCGACAGAAAAGTAGACTTCTGTCAAGACTCAAAAACTTGTACAGACAGTTAACTGACAGACAAGATCCGGAGATTAGGACGCTGAAGTCGTCGATTAAAAATGTGCAAAAGTTAATAAAAGAAAATTACAGAATTGCTGTAAGCTCATATTGGAACAACAAGGTTCGGGCTGTAAACACCAGCAACCCGAACATGTTTCCGCAAATCAATAAACTATTTCGGAGAAAAAAACAAAACGACCTTCAGTGTCTTAAAATAGCCCGGACAACAGAAAACGAACGGTTACTGACAATAGCAGGTATTGATCCAAATGAGGCCGCTGATGATGACGACTTTTTTGTGATCGAGGATCCACAGGAGAAGGTTGAGGCCATAGGGGCGACTTTCCAGGAAGTATACAAGGCCATTGATACCATTGGCCCTAATTGCGACCTGGACAGTCGCGTCTTGGTACACGACTTCTGCATTCGAAATGAAATAGGGAACTGGCGATCCGAGGGCTCTGGCTTCACCCGGTTTAGCGACGAAAATATGGCAAATAACGTGATTGCCGGAGAAGGTGACCTACCCCCGTTCATTTCGAAGCAAAAACTCCGTGAGATCTTCGACACAATCAGGGCTAAGAAGTCAGTGGGGACCGATGGTATTCCAAACATCGTGCTTCGACATCTTCCTCTAGAAGCGGTGGACATTTACACCACCCTGTTTAATAATGCAATGAATAATGCACATTATCCAGCTCATTGGAAAACGGCGGTGGTTCAACCTATCCCCAAAAAGGGAAAGGATATATCCAATCCGGCGAATCTCCGGTCGATAAGTCTCCTTCCGAATATCAGTAAGGTTTTTGAAAAAGTAATCAATAGAGCTCTGTCTAGGTGGGTTGAGGACAAACATATAGTTCCGGATAACCAATTCGGTTTTAAGGCGGGACATGATATCTCACATGCCGCGTCTAAACTGGTTTCTGATATCCAATGGAACAAAGGCAAGAAACAGTGCACTGGTGCCTGCCTTGTTGACTTGGAGAAGGCCTTCGACACCGTATGGTTAGAGGGTCTTTTCTATAAGCTGACTAGGCTGGGGATCAGCAAACCTCTCTTGTACATTCTTTATAATATGCTAACCAACAGACAGTTCATCGTGAAAAATGGCGATGTGACTTCTGTTGGAATATTTCAAATTAAAAATGGTCTTCAGCAGGGCGCGGTCAATTCGCCGATCCTATTTAACATTTATACAAGCGACTTGATAGGTTCACTTCCCCATACTATTGCGTACGCAGACGATTTGGTAGCGTACAGAACAGGTCCAAAAATCGAGGTCATTAATACTGTCTCGCAGCGTGACTTCGATAAGATAAGACGATTTTGCGATGACTGGAAGTTGAAAATCAACTTTCAGAAGTCGGAAACCATTCTCTTTAGGACGCCGTTGTCTGGAGCCTCTAGGGATACCAGAAAAAATTGGCGAAAGTTCTCAATCATTGGACAGCACGGACAGCCTCTTGCCTGTCGAAATGTAGTCAGATACCTTGGGATCTGGCTAGATCAGTTTCTGTATTTTGGCAAAAATGTAGATGCTGCTCTGGCCAGGGCTAAAGGTGCTTTTGCCCTTACAAAGAGACTGTTTTATAGCAGCCAACTCGATGTGAGGGTAAAGGTAATCTGCTACATGGCCCTTATTAGGCCCATGCTGGTATTTGGTTGTCCCGTGTGGTTCAATGTACGAGCAAGCTTAATGGAAAAGATTCGGGTGTTTGAGAGGGCCTGCCTTATGGCTTGTCTTCGCTTGTACAGAACACCAGAGTCGGAGTACAAGAAATTTTATCCTAATGAGGTCCTTTACAATAGGGCGAACCTAATACGAGTGGACAACTTCGTAATTAAGCTGACTCGAAGGCACATTGCAAGAGCAATGACCTCGATGAATAACCTGATATCTGGGGCTTACTACCCCAATTACCTTTACCACGAGAGTGTGCGATCTGACGGCTTCGTTCCACCGGAAGCATTCCTCTACCTAGATCAGATAGGGTTGATCCAGGATAGATCAGCGGTGCCGTTAATCTTCCATGTCGCTCGGACAGCTGGGGACAGGCGACTCAACTACAACAGAGACGTCGCACACGGCAGTGTGGATCGCCTCAGGTTCAGTAGGGCGGTGGGGAATCGCGATAAGAGGGATGTCGTTCGGCAGCACCAGCATTTCTGGTGGTTGAATGATGGGGAAGATGTTTCGTCGTCGTTTCCGTCAATTACGGACCAGCCTCACTAATGAGGCAGAGCTGACCAATCCGTTTTCTCTATGAATAGCGACGGCCAGCTTGCATAGGTTTAGGTTAGCATTTAAGAAACATATACATATATCAGTGTATACAAAGGTGTATACTGATATATGTATATGATTGTGTATAACGTCTATGTGTTTATGTGTGTATTGTACATTTAGTTTAGGTAGGCTAAGGTTTATTTTAAGTTAGATACTAAGTTTTTATTAAAAAAAAAAAAAAGTCCATATGCTAAGTTTTGTTAACAATTTTTTTTCTTAGCTTTAAGTATAGAAAATAAATATCCATAAAAAAATGTAAATGAGGTTGAAAGACATAGATATAAGAATTTAGATTAGCTTAGAGTGCCTGTGTGGGGCCAGTAAGTTAGTATAAGATTGTTAAGTAATTGTAAGCTAGCATTTAAGCATTTTTTGTTAGTATGTAAGAGTTATTGATTAGAAAATAAAATTCGTTTAAAACTATGGTATTATATCTATTATAATAAATTCTCCAGAATGATATTGCAAAAGACAAGACTCAATTTCCCCATGTATTAATTTTATATGGAGTCACTCTTTGGTTTAATATGGGGATTAATGCTATGACATTAAGAACGCTGAATCATATATTTTAATCATCAATAAAGCTACACGAACAATAATATTTTCAATTTATAATAGAATCTGTTTTTCTTTTCGAACAAAAAAAAGAAGCCTAATAAGCACAATTGAAATTCAACTTTTTTTCTTAAATTCTCAATTTAATTGATAATCGTTTGCACTCTATTAAATTTAGAAACTTTTATTTTCAATACCTATTTATACATTTCAATTCTATTTTAACTGAGTGCAAGTACATGCAGTCAATATGATAAAAATAAAGGCGGGAAAAATCCTCATCACCTCTTTGTTGTTCATTAGGTGTATACGAATTGCGATTTAGATGTTTTTTTTTTTTTAGCATAGACTTGATTATAGGAAATATCAAAACAAGCAAAAGAAAAACGTGTTTTCTTATCTACTCTCTCTTTGATAAATAAAGAAGAAAACTTTTCTCAATTACTCGTACGTATTATATTTGGGCTCGAAATAGATTAAACGGTTCAATTAAAATGGATAAGCCCTTTCACTGTTATTGATCTTTCTTCTCTGCTCGGAATTAATTATTGTCGATCATGTAAGATCTATCGCACTGGGTTTACAATTTTCGTGATAAAAAGAATTTAAAAAAAAAGTCGTTGAAAAATGTCCACGTTCGAGTCGGAAGTTTGTCGAATTTGTAAAGCAACGGTACCAGTTGAAAATATTTGCCAAATTTTCGATTCATCATGCATTAAGTTACTGGAGGAAATTCAAGAAATATCAGGAGTGAATGTAAGTTTAAAGGTGATTGTTTTTGAACAAAATATTATAGCTAATAAAAAGTTCAGGGGAATTTTCGAACAACCATGGTATATCTGTGTGAAATGCTATGCTGATCTGATAACATCCCAAGGATTCCGCAAAAAGTGTATTGAATCACTCACTCATCAAAATGGTCAACCAGAAGCGACTACACCGACTATGGATGAGAATGATGTAAGTTAAGTACATTTTCTGTGAATTTTTACCATTTCTATAGTCACATTCTTTCAGTCTCATTTCCAGTCACAGTCCATAGATTCACCCCTAACAAACCAAAACGATAATTATGACATTGAAAGTGAGGTAAAGTCTTTTAGGGTAGAGAACCCTAACAAAACAGATTCTGAGAATAACAACAGCAATGGAAGCGAAAGACAGATGAATGTCGAAAAAATATGTGAAATATGTGGCAATATATTTCAAACACGGAAAAATTTTGCTTTACATCTTCGTCGACATACTAATAATAAGCCTTACGAATGCGAGTAAGAATGAGAATATTCTTCAGTTTAAACAGCATTTATTATCAGATTAGTTTTTTTTAGGTTATGTACGTACAAATTTTTTACAAACGCTGAATTGAAATGCCATATGAGAAGACATACTGGAGAAAAGCCTTACGAGTGTAAATACTGTGACCGGAAGTTTTCTGATTATGGTACGCATAAGAAGCACGAACGGTAAGATCACAATAAACTTGATCTATTCTCTGCTGAAAATATCCAGTCGTGCAGTCGTCTTATTTTTGGGCCTTTCATTGATGTAGGTACTAAATAAAGTGACTTCAACTGCTATCCAGTGGTGAATTGGGTTTAGGAAATTTAGTAAAACGTGTCAATTCGGGTGATGCATACTGGTTCATTATTCTTCGGGGTTTGATTCAAGGCTTTAATAATCAGGGGTATAATATTCTATACTATGTATATATACAATTTAATTCCTGCTATTCCTAATGGGGCATAAATCGTCAACCATTCCAGGACTTCAGCTCTTAAGCTTGTCCTGGTAAGCAAATTTCTTTTTACTTGTCCGATATTTTTGCAAATTATTGTAGAAGTGAAATATAGAGCACCAAAGCCTGTGTTGCTTTTGACACTAAGTTTGGTAGAAAATTGGGATATTCTTCTATAGTGGTTCTAAAAATTTAAATAGCCGTAGTTCATCCTATCCTTACTTATCGGACTCTGGTGTGGTCGGTATAGCATACAGTACGTGATCATCGTACCGTGGGGTAAAGGTCAATCTTAAAAGAGTCACTTAATGTATCATTTTCAACCTTCTGATCTATGTACATACCAATTTTTCCGTTGTCTATAGCAAAATCAGAGAAATTTCGACTATGTCCCACAGCCATACGCTCATAGTAAGGCCTTTGACCTACTATGTAACATCAATACTAGATTTTAGTAATAATATCCAAATCTACTCCCCTTCCAGAGAAGAATGGGAAAAAAGCACCTCAAAAGGCAAAGACAATTATGTCCCGATATGAAGCTCCGGCTCCGACGGCTCCATGATAGATTGGGGCGTATGATCACTTGTCATGATCACGAATTAAACGCTTGAATTGCACTAAATTGAACTCTTACCACTCCTCTGACTACGGTAGTGTATTCAAGACAGAATTACCAGCTATTCGAGGAGTGTCTATCTAATCAGTCTTAACCCTATAACTACTTACATATCAGTTGTAACATAAGTCTTGAGCGTTTCTTTTGTGGGTGATTTTCCAATTGTCATAATATGCACAAAAGCAATTTAATGCTGAACCGTTATTGATATTAGTATTTGGGATATACAGCTCATTCAGTCTGCAAATTTCGTGGTGTTAACATCATTGCAAACATTTTTAACTGAATTTTGAAATGGATGTAATGCACATCCGTCATATTTTATTGTTATTGTTCCGAAAAAAAACCAGAATGGAAGTAAATCCACAAGAGAAATCCAAAATGTGTATGAAGAGGGTGTTTTCAGCGAGTCCAAGTGTTGGCTTTGGTTTGCAAAGTTTAGAAATGTCAGTTTTGAGCTAAAGTATGAAACTCGTCCTGGTAGGCCCGAAGAGCTAAACGATGGTATTGAAAGAAATCTCACTGTTACCGTAAGGGCACTCGAAAGGGAGCTCAACGTAAGCCATATGACCATCTATCGACACCTAACAATTAGGGAAAGTCATAAAGTTGGGAAAATGTGTATCATACCAACTATTGCAAAATAATCTTCTGCAAAGGATCGAAACTTGCATTGCGCTTCAGTCGCTTCACAATCAAGAGCCGTTTTTTAACCGGATCGTTACCAGAAGTGAAAAATGGGTTCTTTACAATAACATTAAATGGCTTAGTCCAGAAGACAATGTGTTAATGTTCGTATGATGGAATGCTGAGGCACTAATCCATTTTGAGTTATTGCTTCGTAACTGGACTAAAGTCTGCGTTACAGGAGTTCCGTATATGGTTCATTCATCTTGTTTACCATTTTTGGCACCTTCAAATTTCCATTTGTTCCAAAATCTGCTAAACTTGATGGAAAAAATTTTAGACCCCGGAATGAGGTCCAGGCAACTCATCTAAGTTCCTTAGCGATGTTGTAGACGATTCTCATGTTGTACGAATATGTACTTATTTGTCCCAATATCTCGGGAGGTCAGGGGCCCATGGAACTTTAGTACGAGACTGGCCTAGGAGTTGGCCTCCTGGTGGGAGTATCATGTTGGCTGTAGGTTATACCCAAAATCGCGGGGTTAGGCCGACTGGAGCTGGGACATCTCACGGTTCATCATATGTTGTAGCCTGTTACAGCTGGTGTTTAAGTATTTGATGACTATGGAACTGTCGGTCTACTTGAGTTGGAGTTGCACTGCAACCGAGTGTCATCAGTCATAGAATGGCCGAAGTATTACTTTAGATAGGCCTCGTCCCTTCACCAAAGGGAAAGTTCGTGCCTCAAACCCGACTTCAAATCTGGTACTGGTGGTGGTACTTGTAGTATTCGAAGGGCCCAGATCAACGTATTATTTTAATATCTTGTACGAAGGCGTACCGTACGATTGAGCCTTTACGGCATATTTCTCCTTCTTCATTCGAAACCGAAATTTGAAATTTGAAGTTAAAACACTACTAGAAGCTTTTGCTGAGCTGCTCAGTATTTTAGCCTCTGCGGCTTGGTGGTCTTTGAATTGTTTTATTTAAAAAAACGAAATTGCTGTTGACACATTTATTACAATGGCGTATAGAAACTATAATAAGATGATGGCCACGCATCATTCTGATGTTGGTTTTTTGTTTATTTTGGACGTGCGAAGTTGTTCCTAAAGCGTCGGGTTATTGTAAAACGGTCAATCTCGATAGAAATTTGCTTTATGATCAGCTGGATGTGACTCAGCTGATTAGGTCTTAAACAAAGCATTTTAGATGATTTCTCTCAAAACATTGATTTGCAAAAATCATCAGTATTTGCTGTTATTAATCTGACCTTTCGGAAGACAATTTTCCATCACACAAATTTGCCTACAATGTCTAGTGGTTGCACCTTTTGTGGCGGTAATATGCCGTTAGTTGGGAGGGATCAAAATCGTAGAGCATTTCAAATAAAACGTTGGTTAAATATGTTATGACATTTGAAACTCTTTAACCACTTGTTCAACAAAAGGTTTCAGTATATCTCAGGTAACCTTTTCCGGTAGAATAAGTTGTGTAGTTCCATTTGCATAGGACGAGTTCATCAGCCTTAAGACTGCCTGGAATGTCCGTATAACCCAAAATGGTAAAATATTGCATTACTCCGCTATTTCTCTAAGAGACGGCCAGCAGTCTATTTAAAAATTTACTCAGTCCTTAAGATATAAGTAATTTTTTTAATGTATGAATAATTCAATCAATCGAAATGAAAATAAGGTTCACTAGGCCTTGTTTCGAGAAGTCCTGCCTACCTCGCCAAATGGCAATAACTCTTAATTTTAATACTTGTAGATGTATAAATGTAGTTTTAATTTTTTACAGAACTCATACTAATGATCGGCCATATCCCTGTAACGTATGTGGTAGATCCTTTACAACTACATTTATCTTGAAAAATCACATTCTTACGCACACTGGTAAACGAGACTATGAGTATGTTAATATTATGAGTAATGTTTGCCAAATAATTAGAACATTTTTATTTTAGATGTAAAATTTGCAATAAGGCTTTTGTACACCATACTCATTTAGCGTCACACCTCAAGTGTATAACTCATAGAAACAATTGTAAGAAGGCTGAATTGAAAAGGGAAGAAGACAAACTACGAAGAAACGAAATGAAAGAATTTTTGATTTTGCGTTGAGACTTTGTTAAACATATTTGTAAAAGTTTTGACAAATTTTAAAGTGTTTCTTAAATAAACAAATTGTTTTAATTTTTATTTATTTTAACTTTCAGTTTAAAGGATACTTTTTAATTTAGATAAACAGAAGTTATCGGCAGGTTATATAAGAGTTTGGAATGGAAGTAGTTTGAGGTAGTTTAAGGTAGAGTGATAGGCCTGTCACATAAAAGATTTGAGAGCTTTATGGAGACAACGTAACGAACACTATACGGAGGTGAATGACTAATGTCAATACGCTTTGTGTATCCTCGTCATCCTGAAGTTTTTGACAAGGTCGATAAACATTCGGCTTTAGAGCATTCGGCAGTCACAAGATACCGCCAGAATCCCGAGATCTCGCAACAACTCCTACGTCAATAGTATCAAGTACTGAAGATCACCCGACCACCACCAAAATATCCTTGATTTACTGAAGAATGCCGCCAAGCACATGCAGCTAAACAGGGACAGGAACAGGTACAAAGAGAAGCTAAAATGAAGGCCAAGAGCGGCTCGTGAGGGCTTCGAGCAAAAGATATAGGAAGAACATGGGCTTCTCCAGCAGAAAAAAAGGAATAACATACGAAAGTTTTACCAAAAGGTAAAAAACACATGTCAAAGCAGCAAAACCCTTAAAGAAGCCTGTAGGGATGAAAAGTAAACCTTGTAGTAGAGTCACCGTATTCCACAATCAACAAAAGACTTTTGTGGGGTATTTCATTTGAAGAAAAATATTTAAAAACGTTAACCCCCTCAAATCAATTGGAATTTTATCGTCATTCCATTGCCTAATTTTTTGAGAGCTTACATATATTCTTAAATAAGCAATTTCATCAAAGAAATCGTTTTCAGCTATGTCAGCTTCTGTATTTTCCAATATTTATAAAGGCAAAACCGTCTTGTACTTCTTCCCACTCAATGCTTGTTTTTCGAGATGCCCACTGTGAGCATTTTCAGTACTTAAATTGTGAAGTCCACTTCTCAAGGTACTGCAAGCATTTTTTATAAAAGCATTGAGTGTGAGAAACAGACTATGTCTTATTTATGGCACCACATTGTTCTAAGCTATTTAAAGTGTGTCTCATAGAAACTAAAATGAATTGAGCGCTCATTCGTTCTTCTAATTTAAATTTTAAATTAGCAACCTGGTTATGAATTTCCAATTTCCATTATAGTTTTCTTATCCCTTTCGACTTGTAAAATTGAATTGTGAAACAAAGATGACTGGTTATGTAAAAACATTAACCACAACTTAAATTTTGGATCTTCAAAGAATTTTTTTAACAAATAGCGGCTCAAATAATGTTAACACACGTTCGTTGGCTGGCTAGCCATCTTCTTTTGCAAAACCCCAGCAATCTATTGTATTCCACCAGCGCATCACAGCAAAATTCTTTTAATTTTACTACTTAATATATATACAGGATGTTCCCGAATTCGTCAACGATAATTTGGGTAATGATTCTTGGGTAAATTCTATGAAAAAAATCGTTCTACAGTAAAGGTCTATCTCCAATGCTGACATCATTTATCGAGCATTTAAGGAAAGGCTTACTTTGGTATACCCTGACGCATTTTAACGGAAATTGCTCAGTTAATACTAATGGCAGAAACTTCGTTGACGAGTTTTTTTTGCTTTAAGCTCCAAAGGCTATGAATAAAAAATGATTTTGTGTGGTTTAGCTAATTTTTGTTTTATGTGTATATACAGTTATAACAGATGCCCAAAGTGTCCTCCTTGGTTTTGTTTTTGAAAATATGATGAAGCTAGTTGAATTAGTGGAACGTCCTCCAATAGTTCTGGTAAATTATTTAACAAAAACTCCAGATAGTTTGTAGGATTCAACCTAGGTGGTAGTTTGAAGCGTCCGATTAACTTGTTTCCAAGTACACCTGCCCACATATTGGCGCAGAATTTGTGTAGAAATGATTTATGTCTCCTTGTATATACATTTTCTGCAGCCCATGTATGAAGATTATGAAAATTTGTGATCCCATCTCTTGTAAATTGAGATTCATCCGTCCAAAGAATTCTGCTAATAAACCCGTTGTCATCCAAGTTCCGCTCCAGCAACCAGTTAGAAAACTCAAATCTCTTATCCAAATCATTGGGAAGCAGTTCTTGTACAGGTGTATGGTGGTATGGATAAAGATTTTCTCCGTACAGTACATTCGAAATTTTATGTCTGGAAACATTGAATTGCAAAGCTGAGCGTCTGATGCAAGTTGAAGGATCAGTTGTAATAGCTTAGAGTATTCTTTAATCAGCCGAAATTCTTCTTACTTGTGGAGCTCTCGCGTTAAGTCGTGTATTTGAAACTGATCCCGTTTCTCGAAGCCTTCGATACGTATTTTCAAATACTCCTTCACTAGGAAGTCGTCGGTTAGGATAAAGTTCATGGTATCTTCATCGCGATCTACTTGAACTTCCTGTGCTCAGCCCATAAACGTCTGCGTATTCTTATTTTGTAAGTGCAGACATTTCAAATATTTGTATTTGTATTTGTATTTATTTATTTAAGGAATATGTACACAGTAAGATTACATCTTATAGTCAGTGCAGGCTTTACAAAAATTGTAGGTTCGAAAGCAAATTTAACATTATAAATAATAGGTGACTACACATAATTAATTTAATTGGAAACTACATAAGTGAATTAATAACAAATAATAAAAATATATAACATTTAACAAATTTTTTTTTTATATGTATTACCGGCCAGGTATTGGAAAAGATAGGTTTTAAATGTGCTTGCGTTTGTGGTTCTCCTTAGTGTAATGGGTAATGAGTTCCATAGGAGAGTGGCATGGACAAAGAATGAGCGCTCAGATTGCAAGCAATGGAATCGGGGCCGAATAAGGATGGCTGTTCTTTGTAAACTCGTAGAATTTAATCTGTTTTACAAATACTCAGGCTGTTGGGCCTGTATAATACCGTGCAAGAGGATCAGCGTTCTAAACTTAATGAGGGTGCCGAAGCTGAGGCCCATCATTTGTAGAGAGTAACTTGATATGTGGTCGATGTATCGTTTACTAAGAACATATCTCGCTAGGTTGTTGTAGATGACATTTAGTTTACGCCTAGTATTATAGTCAACAAGGCAGAAAACTCGCAACTATATAGAAATATAGGTAATAAAAGGGACTTAACAAGTAGCATCTTAGTTTTGATCGGCAAGAATTTTGCGTTGCCTCTAGCAGTCGGAGACCCTTCCGATTGTAGTTGCAGCATAATCTGTTTCTAAGCAGGTTTAACCTTGGCGTAAAAAATTAAACTGGTGAATTAATTTTTTTTCTAGTCTTTTATACCATTTTTGTTTGGTAAATTTTCCGAATAGGCGTTCACACCCGAAGCCTAACTCTTTCTGAGAGCTTTTGGGGAACAGGGTAAGGAAATGAAGGTTTTGACAGATAATCAAATAGACGAGCACGCTTTAAAACTTTTTAATAGATATGGAATTTTAAAAAAATTATTGGAAAATTAATAATTCTTGGCAAAAAAAAGTTATTGTCAACTGTTGTTAGAAACGTAAGTAAAAAACCATAAATTCCTTTTTTTACCTGCTGCAGGTTTTCCTAAGTATTATACAATCTATGGGTTTTGTTCAAACTTGCTCATGATTTTTTTTTTATTATTATTATTACGTTCATAAGAAAAAAATAGTTAAACGTTATGTTTATTGCGCATTTTCTGGAGAAAAGCGACCTTATAATCAAAAATTAGCACGGGCAAGAAAAATGGAATAGCTTAAAAATTGGATATCTGATGACCCAAACAAGATATCAACTTTATTTAAATGCAGTTACAAAGGGTAGTATTTCTTCTAAAAACAAAGTCATCAACGAAATTTCTGCTATTAGCATTAACTAGCAATTTCCGTTAACATACGTCAGGGTATACCAAAGTAAGCCTTTCCTTAAATCCTCGATAAGTGATGTCAGCATTGGAGATAAACCCTTACTGTAGGACGATTTTTTTCTTAGAATATACACGGCAATTATTTCTCAAATTATCGTTGACGAATTCGGGGACACCCTGTATATTAAAGTGAGAGCATATTTTCACAATAATGCTTTCTATGTTAACGGGAAGCAAGTTTGAACCGCATTGTGAGTGAGTCTAGAGTGAGTTTTCATTGTGCCTGTTTACATTAGCGACGGGATGAAAGTACTCACCATGAACGTCGTGTTCACATTGTCATGGGGTTGAAAGACTTTTTGACAAGTGGAACACTTGAATCGGAGCATTTTTAATTTTTAAATTTGCGCAACTGGCCTGAAACATACCTTTTTTCCTATTCTTCACACTTCCTTTCTCATGAACGATCAAAACTAAAATGAAAAAAAATGTCAGAAGTGGAACGATATGGAAAAAAAACGATGTGTTGCATCCTAGAATCCACTTTAGAAACGGATTCTCGGTGGAAGTAACCCTTTTTCTTCCCACTTCAATAAAAAGTGTTCCCTCCTTTCCGACAATCTTCCTGCCCACGCCAATGTGACCAGGCACATTCTCTTTTCGGTTTTTTATTTGTCCTTGATGTTGACGCCATTCTAAATAAACAAAAAACAAATAATTTGGCTGGTTATTGGTACTTATCTGTTTGTTTTAGAATAAATACCTACATGAGAACAGAAAACAAGAATTTACTACACAGTGGAAGGAGAAGCAGAAATTTTATTTTGTTTTGACAGTAACGTAAAACCAAAATGACAATTGAAAAGCAGTTATTACAGAGAGTGTGCATCTGCTACTGTCACAATGTTATTTCAAAAAATTCTACCTTTATTATTTAGTGGGACTTTGCGGGACAAGTCTGTAAATGCAGGACATTTTGCGCGACAATTTATGATGCGGCACAGCCATGTGAAAAGCGGGACGGTCACGCAAAATGTCACTGGTCATATAACTAATCCGTGGAGTTTTATTCAATTTCGCTAAAAGTGGCTTTAATCCGAAAATATTTTAAACATATGTGTATGGAAGTTGTCAACAATGCAAGCTAAAAATATTGATGATTGCAAAACTAATAGGCTGTCATAAGTGTGTCAAATATTCTTAAGTTTAAATAGCAAATGGCGTTTTTGGTATGCCCATTGTCGCCATAAACCTTTATATCCTCTTCACACCGCATCGAAAACTAAGTTTTCGATAAAACATTTACAACACCTCATTGTGACCGCTTTACAGTTTTATCAGCTGTGAAGTTTTTGTGAAGACAAGGTTTTTTAATTCGAGTTTTTTTTATGTATGTTTTTCTCCTACACATTCTGTTGAAAAAAATGATGATTTTATTTAACATTGAACTATTTATTGATAAAAGCATACAAAACTAACCATGAACCACAACCAAAATTTTTTTAAATTTGAAGTTTCGCAATTTTGACAAATACAATGTCAGCCGTTTTGCTGAATGTTTCAAAAGGTGCGTCTGCCTCAACAACCTCAGAATTGCGAGTAGGGTTTGAGGAGTTTCAATCAAATACTTGTTTTGTCAATATGGTCTGCATATTCGTCTGCACATTCGCGAAATTTTTCATAATGTCTGTTAAAGAACGACCGAACATTGTCAAAACGTCAAAACAAACACATCTTTGCTAGTACTCGTATTGTTGTCTCACTCTTGCCTCAGTTTGTGCTCTTCACATTTGACAAGCATTCGTTCGCGCCTTTTTCCAGGTTTTATTCTTGGCTTGAAAACGAATGGGAGAGGACAAACTGCGGTAAGAATTAAACTGAAATTAATGTACACATTTTAATGTCATATTTTTAGAAATAAAATATCGAATAACGAATAGTCGCTTGTGTATGTATTAGCCGAATATTGAACGCAATCTCCTGTTCCCCTTCTCAAGCCACAGCGTTTTATTTCGCAATTCGAGATTCCATTTGCCGTGAATCAAATTGCGTTTCGCCGCCATTTTGGAAGCAGTCTGAGATTCTATTGCCGTCTGTTGGAGTCTCATCACTGCAGTAAGAAGACATGAAACGTACACCACCAAGAAGAAGCCCACGTATCAATCAAGAAGAACTGATTGTCTCCGACACATACATGGCAGGTCAAACAAGTAACGATGGTGTTTCTGCCACAGCAGCAAACACATCAGCAGAAGCCACAGCCGTCGGACTACAGCCTTCTTCAGTGGAAAGTTTATCCACAACGGGGCAAAGCAACACCGTCATGGTCACAGCCGCTGCATCACAGCAACAAATCACGCTCGAGGCAATGCAATGTCGAATGGTTGCTCTTGAAAATGAACTCAGGAACGCCCAAGTAAAACTAAGTGAACGTGATTTGCAGTGCCATGCATTGAAGGAAGCATTGCAAAATAGATCGGTACAAAATACCACTTATAGTCAGCCAATTGTCCAATTAATTCCGCCGTTATCCAGTGCTATTACACTCTGTTCAACTATACCGACACATTCAACGGTAACCACACAACCAACGGTATCGTTCATCAACCCACTGCTGTCATCATCTACGCAAGGCTACTCATCGCAATCGTCGCTATCTACAAGGCTCTCTCAGCATTACCACACACCACAGATTACTACCACCTCGGCTGAAAGTTATAGTGGCACATCACAACACACATCTACCGTGCCACGAAAACTACTAGATTTGCCAGAATTCAATGGCGACCCAGAGGACTGGCCTATGTTCTCAACAGCGTTTACCGATCAACTTCTGTCTACAACTACAGCAATTTCGAGAACAACATACGGCTGCAGAAGTCTTTAAAGGGGGAAGCAAGAAACGTGGTCCGATGTATGATGATTCATGCCAACAATGTGAACGCGGTTATGGAGCAACTTCGTTCTAGTTTTGGTAGACCCGAACAACTAATAGATAGCCAGCTCAGACAGGTTCAACAGATACCACCAATTTCTGAATCATCAATAGAGATGTTGATTCCATTCGCAGTCAAGGCTAAGAACCTTGCCGTGTTTTTGTCTTCCATCAACGGTCAGCATCACCTATCCAATCCCACTTTATTAAAGGAACTCGTGTCTAAGCTGCCTATGAGCCAGAGGATTGTATGGGCTGGATACGCAGCACAAATACACCCGTATCCAACTATAGTTGACTTCAGCGACTGGCTAAGTAGGATAGCAGATTTAATTTCAACAGTGAAAGACACTGAAAGCCGATCAACAGTAGGACCAAAGCGACGTTCAGTTCTCCATGCAGCCGAGGGACAACCTGCTGATAAACTCAAGTGTCCAATCTGTCAATTACATCACAGCGTTGTGGAATGCAAACGTTTTCTGGGATACAACGTAAATGAAAGGTGGGTTCAAGCAAAGCGACTCCGATTGTGTTTTACGTGCTTGGAAGCAGGACATGCTATTCGGAACTGCCGGCGTCGTCGAAGGGCATGTGGTATTGATGGGTGCCAGAAAGGGCACCACCAGTTGTTGCACGAGCGCAGACATCCTGTCGTCGAGACCGCACCTACACCACATGCGCAAAAAGAACCAGAAGTTAACAAAACAAAAGAAGCAGTCCTTAGCTGCACAGCCAGTCCAGTTAAGAATTGCAATCTACTTTTCCGCGTGCTGCCGGTTACGGTTTATGGGCCCAAAAAGCAGGTTGATACGTATGCTTTGTTAGATGAAGGTTCTTCAATAACAATGATGGACAACAGCCTTATTGAGGAACTTGGTTTGAATGGCCATAGACGCAGATTAGATCTACAATGGCTTGGAGGTAGAGCCGCCCAAGAAACTGCAACGGTGGTCAACATTTTCATTAGTGGTACGCAAATGAAGAAAAAATACGAGCTCCGTAATGTTTATGGAGTTTGCGACCTTCGATTGACAACGCAGAGCCTAAATATGTTGGATCTGAATAATGACCATAGATGTTTAAAACGATTCCAGACCCTTCCTTACGACAGTGTCACACCCAAACTGCTTATCGGCTTGGACCATTGCCACCTGGGTCTTCCAAGCGAAACAGTTCGACTTCGAGATGGAGGGCCATTTGCTGCCCATACAAAAATCGGTTGGGTAGTGTTTGGTCCAACTAATCGAGTAGCGCCAGAGAAGTATTCATGTCTACTGGTCAAAACTGGAAAAGAAGATCTTCACGAATTGATAGCGGACTACTTTAGCATAGAAAGTTTTGGTGTGCGGCCAGCACCCGCTGTTGAAACTGAAACGGATGTACGTGCTCGAAGTATTTTGGAATCAACAACTGTCAAGGTAAACGGACGGTTCCAAACCGGACTTCTTTGGAAATGTGACAACATCGAGCTTCCTGACTCCTACACCATGGCCAAGAAGAGGTTGGTTGGTATTGAGCGAAAAATGAGACGTGATAAAGGGTTTGCTGCCGCCTACAATGAAATCATAACCGGCTACGTCACCAAGGGGTATGCCCGAATATTGCAGCCAGCAGAAGCTGCAACATTCTATCCTAGGACGTGGTATCTTCCACATTTCGCTGTTGTGAATCCCAACAAGCCGGGTAAGCTACGTCTGGTGTTTGATGCCGCCGCTACAGTTGATGGAGTATCACTCAACTCATGTCTGTTGAAAGGACCACAGCAATATCAGCCGATGCCATCGGTCCTTTTCAATTTTCGTGTGGGAGCCATAGCAGTATGCGGTGACATACGCGAAATGTTTCACCAGGTGCTGATCCGCCCAGAGGACAGGTGCTCACAAAGGTTTCTCTGGCGCAAAGGTAACGAGGATGTCCAGCCTGATATCTATGAGATGTTGGTTATGACTTTCGGGGCTGCTTGCTCGCCATGTGCCGCCCAATATGTAAAAAATGTCAATGCATTGGAACATCTTAGTGTTAATGCCAGAGCCGTAAAGTCTATCCTGCAGCACCACTACATTGATGATTTCGTAGATAGTTTCGAAACAACAGAAGAGGCCATCTGTGTCGCCAAAAAGGTTTCTGAAATTCACAAAGGGGCTGGATTCGAACTACGTAATTTCAGTTCAAATTCGCCAGAAGTTACTAGAGCGTTGGAAGGGCGAGCCGAATCTACGATGGCAGCACTTGAAAATAATATGTCATTAGATGAAAATTTGATCACAGAGAAAGTACTCGGCATGTTTTGGCAACCTTCAACCGACAGCTTCCGATACCAGCTTAGATTTCATCGAGTTGATCCAGACATCATTTCTGGAATAAGATGTCCGAGCAAGAGGGAACTTCTGCGCGTAATAATGTCGGTGTTTGACCCGCTGGGATATCTAGCCAACTTTCTGATAGGCGCGAAACTGTTGATGCGAGAAGTATGGAGGTGCGACCTGCGTTGGGACGAACCAATTCCTAGCAACATTAATGCAGCCTGGATAAAGTGGTCCCAGAATTTGGAACTAGTAGCTACGCTTCGAATCCCGCGCTACTACTTCGTCGAAGGCTTGCCGAAGCATGTGCAACTTCATGTCCTGGTTGACGCCAGCGAAGAAGCGTTTGCAGCTGTCGCATATTGGAGAGCAGAAGGTTCTAAAGGAAAAGTAGCCGTATCATTTGTGTGCGCCAAAACTAAATGTGCGCCGATGAAGCCAATGACCATCCCGCGACTTGAGCTCCAGGCAGCCGTTCTTGGAACTCGCTTGATGCAAACCATTGTTGAAGAGCATAGCCTAGATATCAACCGTTGTGTTCTATGGACTGATTCAAAGACGGTAATTGGGTGGATTAGGTCAAAACATCGCCGCTACAAGCCCTTTGTTGCACACAGAATAGCGGAGATCCTCGCAACAACTCAAGTGGCTAGTTGGAAGTGGTTACCAACGGAAGACAATGTTGCCGATGAAGCCACTCGGTCGAAATTTGGAATTAATTCCTCAAAATGGTTAACTGGACCTGATTTCCTAAGAAATGACGAACGTATGTGGCCCACCGATCATTTGCATGACAGCCATCACGAAGATAATGAGGATGAAGAGCTTCGACCGAAGTTCAACCTTCTTGCCGTGAGTTTTAACTTTATTAAATTTAATGACTTTTCTTCTTATCTGAAGCTTAAAAGAACGATCGCATGGGTCGTACGATTCATTGGACGATCACGCCGGCTCACAAAACATGCTAATGGTTTGACTGTCAACGAACTCCACTCAGCCGAGGTTGTCCTATGCCGCCAAGCACAAGCCGAGGTGTATTCCGTAGAGATAGCGAGAATCAGAGACGGTCAATGTCTTCGCAAGGAGAGCGCCCTTTATGAATTACTGCCATACATAGATGAAGAAGGTGTTTTACGCGTCAGAGGTCGGATAGATGCAGCTAGCTGGCTTCCACTCAACTCCAAGCGCCCGATAATATTGCCGCCAAATCATGTGTTCACTGAGCTTGTTGTGGCGCATTATCACTGTAAAATGAAACACGTGAACGTTGAAGCCACAGTCTGCGAAATTCGTCGCCAGTATTGGATTCCCCGCCTGAGGCAAGTCCTGCGCAAGATGATCACTCGATGCTGCGTATGCAAATTAGCAAGAGCTAAGCCCTCTATACCTGTGATGGGCCCACTTCCTGAGGATCGCCTAACGCCGTTTGTGCGTCCGTTCTCTTACACCGGCCTGGATTATTTCGGGCCGCTTACAGTTACAATTGGCCGTCGAACTGAGAAGAGGTGGGTGGCGTTATTTACATGCCTTACTGTTCGAGCCATCCATCTGGAAGTTGTTTGTGATTTGTCGACTGATGCGTGTATCCTAGCCTTGCGCAACTTTATAAACCGACGGGGAGTACCCATCCGGATTCGCAGCGACAACGGAAAAAATTTCGTGGGAGTGGATCAGGAGGCAAAACGGTTCAACGAAGTTTTCGATTGTGGTCGTGTCACAAATGAGCTATCATCCAAGGGCGTTGAATGGGTCTTCAACTGTCCTAGCAATCCAGCGGAAGTAGGTGTCTGGGAGCGCATGGTGCAATGTGTTAAAAGGGTACTGCGTCACACGCTAAAGGAAATCTCACCCCGAGAGTATACACTGCAGAGCCTCATCATAGAAGCCGAAAATGTTGTGAATTCCCGGCCTCTGACGCATTTGCCGATTTCGGTCGATCAGGAGGAGCCACTCACACCTAACCACTTTCTTCTCGGCACAGCGAACACTGCTCAAACTCCGAGTGTGAACGACCAATTCAAAAAACTTTGTAGCCTGCGAAAACAATGGCGGATTGCTCGTCAATTGAGAGACTCGTTTTGGAAACGCTGGGTGTCGGAGTACTTACCAACTCTTACTCGCCGATCTAAGTGGTGCAAGCAGACAGAACCATTGAAGGAAGGCGATGTAGTCTTTATTTGCGATGTGAACATACCGAGGAAGGAGTGGTGCCGAGGTAGAATTGAACAAGTTTACAAGGGACCGGATGGAATAGTGAGAAGAGCTGACGTTCGTACCAATTCCGGAGTGTTGCGCCGTCCCGTTTCCAAGCTGGCCGTTCTTAGTATGGACATGAGTGAATCGGACTGATTCACGGGGGTGGGGATGTTAAAGAACGACCGAACATTGTCAAAACGTCAAAACAAACACATCTTTGCTAGTACTCGTATTGTTGTCTCACTCTTGCCTCAGTTTGTGCTCTTCACATTTGACAAGCATTCGTTCGCGCCTTTTTCCAGGTTTTATTCTTGGCTTGAAAACGAATGGGAGAGGACAAACTGCGGTAAGAATTAAACTGAAATTAATGTACACATTTTAATGTCATATTTTTAGAAATAAAATATCGAATAACGAATAGTCGCTTGTGTATGTATTAGCCGAATATTGAACGCAATCTCCTGTTCCCCTTCTCAAGCCACAATGTCAATCGACAACAGAAGTTCCCCTACACATGTTTTTTAAAATACTGATATACATATGTACTAATTTTTAATATTACAATCCCTAAGTTTGTTCGGTGTAAGATTGATGACTTTTGTATTTAAAAAATATATAATCGAACATATCCTCTCAAATGTCATCAATTTTTAAGGAAGCTACAAGCGACTACAAAAGTTTGTTTTTCGACGCTTTCTAGTTTGTTTATGTTTTTCGTTTGTATATTAAACTAAAGTGCTGGTGTAAAATTAAAAATATAAAAAACAGATTAGATGAAAAAGAAAAATATGTTGGAGGCAGAACTTCTTCAATGTAGAATTTGCCAAGAACATGTAGACCCAGTAAACACCCATGAAACGCCAGATGTATACACACAAATCATGGAGCAAATCAAAGAAATTTTTAATGTGGAAGTAAATATATTTTAAACAATATTTTAATTAAAAATTGATTTTACATATTCTTTTATCAAAAGATGTTAACCAGTGAGGCCCCTGTATTTGCTTCTGTTTGTGATAAATGCAAGGCAGACCTCGATGCTGCCGAGAAATTCCGACAGAAATGCATCAAATCAAATGAATACTTTGTACTTAAATACGAAGAAAATAGTTTGGAAGATTTAGATGATATTAAAAGCGAAATAGATGTAAGTATTTAAGTGAAGCCAAATCTGTTTCGTGTTCTACATTGGTCTTATTTTATTTTTAGCCTCCAACTCCACAATCGCATTTTGAAGATGCAGATAATTTTGAAGTGAGTTGTAAGATCAACCAGAAAAGTGTTTTCTTGAAAGTAATGACTTGTCTTTTCAGGAAGGTAAAGAAGACAATAGCAATGACGAAAAAGCATTGCAAGACCAAAGTAAAAACGATGAAAAGAGCGTTTCACCAGTTAAATCGGAGAAGATTAAAAAAAGAGCGAAATCGAAGTCGCAGCAGAAACCAGTAAGACAGCCTGGCGAGAAAAGACCTTACAACAGGAGAAAACCTAGAGCACCCAGAGAAGGCAAACCTCCAAGTAATACCAAACTAATATGCGACATTTGTGGGAATATTTTCAAAATAAAGCATGTGTTTGAATTGCATCTACGACGGCATACCAATATTAAACCATTTGACTGCGAGTAGGTTTAGAGCTTGATGTTTAATTTTAATTTAAATAAATTTATTTGCAGACTGTGTTCAAGCAGATTTTTCACAAATTCCGAGCTTAAACGACACATGAGACGACATACAGGGGAAAAGCCGTACGAGTGTCAATATTGTCATCGGAAATTTTCGGATTACGGAACACACATTAAGCATGAGAGGTACTGAGCCGTTCGGCTATCTAATTATGAAGTTCGAGTTGTATATTTACTTTCTTTTTAGGACTCACACTAACGATCGCCCGTTTGTTTGCAAGCAGTGCGGTAGATCCTTTTCTTGTGCATTTGTTTTGAAAAATCATATGCTAATTCATACAGGCGAACGAGCATTTAAGTAGGTTAACTATTTGAAACAATTACAGAACTGGACTTTTATTAGTTACTTTTGAATCTCTTTTCAGGTGTGAAGTATGTGACAAATCATTTGGTCGGCTACATAATCTTACTTCGCATATAAAAACACTTTCGCATCAGAACAATGCTTTGAAGAAAAATATTAAAGAGGAAACATGAAACCGATGAAAATTTAAGTCAGTCACATAAGATTAATGTCAAGTTTTACGCGTGAAGATGAGATTAATAGATTGATTGATAGAGCTTGTGTAAAATAAAAGATAAACCCATTTAAAAATGTTGTTTTCCCCGATGGTCGAGTATTGCGTTATAACATAACATGGGTTTGTGATTAAATAGGGCTGAGGAAACTTTTTAAGGCTTTCGCTACAAATCATTAAAGAGCTAAGACATGGTGGATGTTGATGGCATATGGACATGATTTGTTTGTTTTATTTGTATGACTGTTGATTTTCCTGAAATGCACATTCGCGATGTTTCTGCACCTAGTAAAAACTCCACGCTCTACTTGATAACTTAGATTGTATTACATTTCAATAGATTCATTTTTGAGTATTTTCCTTCTGTTTCCTATTCATCATTGACTTCATTGTCGGGAACCCGACTACCTACTGAAAACCAGACCTTTCACTCTATTAGTTCTGAGTAATTAGAATCATCTCTATTACCCAGTTTATCCGACAGCTCAATGTGCGTTGAAGCAATCCGCATTGGTTCAATACCCGTAGAAATGCTGGTGTTTATATGAAATTATCCAAAATGAGCGAGAGAAAATTGAGAGAAGTTTAACAAACAGCTGGTTGAACTGACACTTCACACTACATTGAAGCGGCCCATACACACCAAACTTATGTGCACACTTCGGTGTCATTTCCGCCATACACATCACACAATATTCGCACACATTAGTTCTTTATCGGACTTAGACGTAGAAGGAACAGTTCTAGTGGCAGTCGCAGTCCCTAATTGACATTTTAAAACATTTTTCTATCCGATCTTAACACTACTCCGATCAAACAAAGACTGATATTTTGTATGAGCGTGCGCGCACAAACCCATCCACAGCACACTTCTAAGAACACCGACACAAGAAATTAAAATGTTTTGATTTTGCTCACACAGTGTGGCACACCGCAAAATCGGTGCGCGGACTGCCCCATACACACCACACATTTCAGCACACCGACACAAGTGTGGTGTGTATGGCCGGTTACATTGTTCTTATATATTTCTCTTTCAAAATATTTCGTTTGCAATCCCACATTTTAAATACACAACTGATTACCTGCCCGATGATGAAAGAATGATGAGAGCGCGAGAGAATAAAATGTTCCTATGTGATTTGAAAATGTTTATATGATACTTCAAAGCGGTTACAAATTTTCAATGCGTTTTATAAGCAGGAATGAACGTATGCGTGTTGAATATTTCAATGCAGTTTGAAGTGGTGTTTATTCGAGCGTATTGAACCAATGCGGATTGCTTCAACGCAAATTGAGCTGTTGAATAAACTGGGTATATGTCTCATTGGGCAAGAAGTTCTGTTCCATTAGGCAAAGCTTGGTTAGAATGTATGGTAGAATGTAGGGGAACCCCTCGGGGGGATTCATATCTTCACTCTTGTGGCTGTTGGTTATCAATGACATCCTCAAAAAGCTGAGTACAATGGGTATAAGTGCCGCGGCATACGCAGATGACGTGGTCATAATAGTGCAGGGAAAATACTTAAATATTTTAAGCGAAATTATGGAGGTTGCCCTGAAGATGATCAACACTTAGGAATTGGTTCTTTTTACCAGAAAGTATAAGATACCGCAATTAAAACTCCCAAAACTCAACGGAGTGGAATTGTTCCTCTCGGACAAAGCGAAGTATCTAGGTGTGATTTTGGACAAACAACTGAAAAGGAATCTTAACGTAGCGAAAAGAATCAAAAAGGCATATAATGCTCTTTTTATCTGCAAGAGAGCAGTAGGAAAAATTTGGGACTTGAAACCTGGCTATATATGGTGAGGGTAAGACCCATACTCACATACGGCGCACCAGTATGGTGGAAAGCAAACCAGAAAACGGTTTACGGAAAATTAGCGGCGGTTAATAGAACGGCTTCCATAGCGATTAAAGGTGCGTTCCATACCACCCCTACGGCAGCATTGGACACCTTTCTAGGAAGTTAATAAAATTAAACAAGGATAAGCAGGACAATAATAGGAATCCTGACAGGAGACTGTCTCTGCGGTGATCTGCAAGCTGTTAAGGACATAATGCAAGCAATATCGCGTAGTCGAAGAAAATTTTTAGGGAAATACTTTTTCGAAAACCTAGATGAAATAGAAGGAACGAACTTCAAAGGCTTTCTTGGCTTTTGCAAGAATTCCACAGGGAACGCGATGGGCCTGTTTTGGTGCCTGGTATCTGTGTGATGGCATATCCATCATACCCCTGTTTAACCTAACCCCTTGTCTCAATAGAAATCCGTACCTCAGTTTTTTTTTTTTTTTAGTCTAAATTTCAACATTTCATTGTGATCGGGTTCCTAGGTATGGAGAAAACTGGTGGAGCAAATGAAAAGTTGGATATTCTACAAGGTGTGCCATAATGTATGACCCTATTTTCCTAGGTTATATCTTAGAATAAACAAAATTAATGATTTTTTTTTTAAATGTTTATTTGGGCATTACATTTTTTTTGCTATCATGTTTTGAAAATGATATCGCTTAAGTGGCCACCGCTATTGTTGATTATTATTCGAACTCTTTTTATGACATTTTCCATGGTTTTCTTCAAAACTTCGGGTGAAAGATTCTCCACTTCTTATTGGATGTTCCCTTTGAGTGATGCCAGAGTTTGTGCTTTATTAACATAAACCCGTGACGAAGTCTATGGTAGTCAAGTTGGGTGATCTTGCCGGCCTGAGGACCGGGAAACGCCTGCTTTAGAATGTCGGTTGTGGATCGTGTAGTATGCGTCGTTTATCCGTCCTGCTGAAACCACATGTCTTCCAGTCTCAATTCATCCAATTGAGGAAGGAAAAATTCATTGATCACGCTCAGCTCGTTCTAGAAAAAAGGCCAATGGCTCCTCCAGCGTAAGCAGCACACTATGCAGTGACTTTGAGTCGATATAAAAGCTCTTCGTACATTACTCGCGGATTTTCAGTGCCCCAAAAGCGCAAATTTTGTTTGGTCACGTATCCACATAGGTGGTAATGTGCCTAGTCACCCATAATTATTTTTGACTTCGTTGTTGAGATCCAGGAGGGCCTGAGCGTAGGTTAGACGCGATTCACCGTCAACACATCAGCTGATGGATTGTCTGCACTTTGTAGGGAAACGTCTTCAAGTCTTCATCAAAATGCGTTGCAGGAACGGGAACGCATGCCATCGTACGACTACAGTCCATATGGTAACAAAATTGATTAAGTCCGCTCAAAATTGTTAACGGATGGATGGCGGCATTGGGGGCGCCTTATGAAGAACCAAGATATTAACGCGTAGACTGCCTTATTGAATTAGGTTAGTATTCGCAGGCGAACAGAAGAAGCCAACTTTATAGGAAAAGAATATAAAAATTGGACTGTGATAAATGGAAATGCATCATTTGGTTTGACGAAAGTAAAAGCAATCGATGACACTCTATTGAGCACTAAAACCATTGTCTCCGACCATGAAGGAAGCTTTATAGTGTGGAGTTGCTTCACTTGTGGCATGGGAAGCAGGCTTACCTTATCATTTTGCAGACCAATTAGCCGAATTCTCCTATTCAAGGGTAGAAACAGTTATGTGTTCAAAGCTTTCCTACAATGAAGTGGCCGGCACAAGTCCCGGATTTTAATCCAATAGAAAACTTGTGGGTTTCTGTCAAAAGAAGGCTAGCCGAGTGCGAAAGGGCACCGAAGACCTTGCATGAATTCCTAATTGCATAAAATTAGTACCGTGGCAACTTCCACGATTTTTATGTGTTTTATTTTATTTTAAAATTCATGAAAAATTGGCGCAAAATAAAATTGCTGCGGGCTTGGAACAGACAGTATCTCTTACTTAAGAAGTAGTTAAAAGGCAGTTAAATGGGAGGAACATCGACAAACGACACCATTTTTATGAACACCCTTAGAGAAACATCACTGTCTTCTTCAAATTGTAGAAAAAATACTTTTCTGGGAAAGTATACTCCTATATAATATTACATTAAAACAAAAGTAGAATGCACAACGGGTATTCACGGCGAGACTATTTAGCCTCAACGAAGATATCCAAGGTTCATGTACCTTGACTAATTATTGTGGGTACGAGTATAACCGCTTATTGTACCAGTATACCAGTGTTTCGACCATTTAAATTAGTTAGCTTACCACGGGTGGGGGATTACGGATGGTACCAACGGGAATATCATAATAATATACAAATGTTTAGTGTATTGTTATCGACAACTCTGTACATTTATGTAGTACTCCTTTTTGCTGAGTAAAGTCCCATTTACAATACTGCGAGATGCGATACGAGAGTCGCATTCGAATTCGAATGCGAGAGCTCTCGCATTCAGACATCGGACGTCTGTTTACAATGATGCGTCAAAACACAACTCACAAATAACAAGCCCAAAATGAAAACAACAACAATTTAGCTGTCACGCATTGCGAGATGCGAGAGATTTCCAGATTTTCGAAATTGACTGCGATGCTCGCTGCGAGACTTGCATTATTGTAAACGAACACATTGAATTACATGTTACGGAAATATTTTTGACAGTTCATGCGCTCTCGTTTTCGAACAACGTATCGCATCTCGCATTATTGTAAATGGGACTTAAATGAGTGAATTTTGTGAGGTTTTTTGACCCAGGTTGGGTCATCGATCGAGAATAGACTTAGTGTGTACATTCTATATACATATTCTTTTGTGAGTGAACAGCGGGAATATCTGGAGAATTGGAAGTTAAATCGCACTGTAGGAGCATGTATGAGAAATATAAAAGAAAAATGACAGAGACGGAAATAAAAATGTTACGAATGTCATTGTGTAACAAAATTTGATCTCATAAAAACAACGCGCATTGGCGGAAGTCTCCACATTAAGAAATCCATAATGGACAAATTTCAAGGTCGGAAGATCAGCTGGTTTTGCTACGTTCAACGAATGTCGTCGGAAACTCAGATCTAAAAGTAAAAGAGGCTCAAGTCCCAGCCGAGGTTCAAAGTGGATTTCGAAAGAAACGAGATGATTAAAAATAGAGGGACATGTGGAATGGATCTAAGGTCAGACATTTTTTTCTTGACACTTTAGACATAAGTCAGCAAAGAGTTTACCATAAATCAAAAGGATTTTAAATGGAATGCCTTTCTAGTTGAAGAAAGGTAAGCATAAAAACAATGGACCTTATTAACAACGAATCGTTAGTCATGACTGAAAAACAGTATCAACTTAAATATTAATACAAATTTAAGTCGAAAGTCTACTAATAATGGTTTAATAGGCAGCTCTTACTTAAACTTAACTCTTTCAAAAAGCCTACAACATTTTTATTGAAACTATTACATAAGATTAGTTTGACAAATCACGTTTCGATCCTAGCCCTGGATTTCGAGAAGGCTTTCGACCGGACAGGTATTCATTTGGTATTGAGTAAACTCAAAGAATGGGGAATTGGCCCAAAAATACTCGGTTACATTACTGCTTTCTTGAGCAACAGAAAGTTTTGCGTAAAAATCGGTAACGTCTTTTCTAATACCGTTCAGCTTTTTAATGGCATCCCTCAAGGATCACCACTATCTGTGTTACTTTTTTCAATCGCATTTGATGAAATAAATAAAATCATAACCAGACATAAATATTTGGAACACTATGCTTACGCTGATGATGTTTACATACTTTGTGGGCACAATGATCCAAATTTGTTACATTCATCCCTATCTAATGTCTTAAAGGACATTATAGATTGGTATTCAACCAGTGGTGCTACTTTGGCACTCAACAAATGCAAAATCCTCCATATTTGCCGGAAAAGATCTTGCTCAGTCCCAGACTTATATGTAAATAATGTTATAATAAAATCAGTACCTAATTTAAGTTTACTTGGTTTGATGTTTAACCGTAAATATAAATGGAAAAGTCATTGTTTAGAAATTAAGAAATCACTAGCTGCAAGGAACAATATAATTAAGTATTTAGCCTCAAAAAAAAAGTAATGCTAATATCAATACTCTTTGTTACGTAACATGAATGCTAATATTAAGTAAAATCGACTTCGCATTATGTATCTACGGCAATGCCCCAAAGTCTACATTGAACATCATCAAGGCGCCCTATCATCAAGCCATCCGCAGAAGCTTAAATGCATTCCCCACCACGCCAACAAAAAACATACTTGCAGAAGCTGGATTCCCCTCCATCGAAGAACGCTGCCTGGAAGTATCGGCGAAACTGCTCTCCAAAATCTGTTTCCCAACCGGTTCTATCCTAGACACAGATGTCCTTCTATGCTCCAATCGGAAAACTAAGCAAAGAATTTCGTCAGCGATAGGAAACTCGGCAAAGTTTTAAGTATTCCATACAAATTTTTCCCCAAACACACAGTCTCGCAGCCACCGTGGTCCATCAAGACGGATTCTATTATATTGAATCTCTGGAAGTACCGAAAAACACACTCAAACAATCGTATATATCAGTCAATGTTCCTATGTATATCCTCGGACCTGACTTCTAAAGGATGGGCATTTTTTTACACGGATGGTTCCAAGACAATAAACAATACTGCATTCGCTGTCACCCTAGAAAATGGTACACTCCTCAAACAAGGTATTATGACGGAGACTGCCTCTATCTTTACTACAGAAGCACAGGCCATTTTAGAGGCGCTGGTGTTAGCAGATAACACGCATGGCAAGTACGTCATCTGCTCAGACAGCCTTTCAGTACTACATGCAATTGCAAACCCAAAGTATGATTCTCAAATAATCTGCCGTATCCGAGACATCCTCTTGAAAAGACCGGACAAGATCAAATTAATGTGGGTACCAGGACATGCAGGTATACGGGGCAATGAAGTCGCCGACCACGCTGCCAATTTAGCTGGTGTTAGTCCAACCTATCTATTTGACACATACAGCAAACACGACCTACAACGCACAATAAAAAGCAAAATAAAACAGGCACAAATGAACGATTGGAAACTATATCTTCACTTTTATTCGAGCAAAATCAATCCCTACAAAACACCGCCAGCTTATCCACCATCCGTCCTTAAGTCAACCACCACTAACTTCCTTCGTCTTCGCCTTGGACACTCTGTAGCCACTCACCAATACCTACTAAGAAAGGAGTCGCCCCCAATCTGCTCTTCATGTAATATCCACATCCTAAACATGGAACACATCCTTGGTTCCTGCTTCTTCTCTTCAAACACGGCCAGTAGTCACCTCAAGGACAACATTTTTAAAATATTAGACAATCCATCCCTAGAAAACTTAAATATAATAAATAAACTTGTAACATTATTCAATATCATATTAGTATTGTAAAATGTTTGTGTGGGTACAAATGATAGAACTTATTCTTTTCAATACAAATCCCTTTATTCAGTACAGTTACAATTCACTATTTAATTGTTTCTCTCAATACAATCCAATTTCTCAACCGCTTATACTTTTCTTATCTTTTACTTAAACCACTTAATTACTTCTCCTAATTAACACTTCAAATTTCACTTTAGAACTGGTTTGCATACCTTCGGGATGCTGGTATTTATACTCGAATGACATACTTCGAGAACAATCCTCGCCATCCAGCGTCCCATACAATTTCCAATTTGCTAGAAGATTCGATTCCACTCTCCAGTCGAGACTTTGTTATTCCAGTATCGAAATCTTCTGGTCTTCAAGTATCGACATTTTCTGCTAGATGTCGCTGCTCACATTTAAGTGGTTATCACATTGCTCCCTCCCTACAGTTGTTCGTCCCGAACAACTTCGTCATTCAGCATCCCGTTGAAATGACACATTCTATCCAAATGGACCACTTTCAATTTTCCTCGATCCCCACGCTGGATCCGGTAGACAACGTCATTAATGCGGGTTATCACCTTGTATGGACCTTCCCAGTCCTGTTGCAATTTTGGTGATTTGCCTTTCTTCCGCTGAGGATTATACAGCCAAACCAGATCTCCTTCGTTGAAACCGGAAGATTTCGCCTTGATTTCGTACCTAGTTTTCATGCGGCTGCTTGCTAGCTTCATCTTTTCTCTGGTGTCTTCATGCAATTTACGAATACTGCTGCGTAAGTCATTCACTTAGTCGTTCACCTCTTTGGGCTCTGTCGGTGGGGATCCGAATTTTGCTTCACTTGGCAACCGAATTGTTTGACCAAATAAGATCTCGGATGGTGTGTGCCCTGTTGAGCTATGGACCGCGTTTCGGTAGGCCATTAAGAAGAGCGGTATGTGTCGATCCCAATCCCGCTGGCAGTTGCTGACAACCTTAGATAGATGCTCATTCAAGGTCTGATTGAATCGCTCGACCATTCCATCAGATTGAGGGTGTAGTGGCGTTGTCCTTGTCTTTCTTATTCCCAAATATTGGCATATTTCCTGGAAGACTTTTGATTCAAAGTTTCGCCCTTGATCAGAGTGCAGCTCCATTGGGACCCCAAATCTGCTCACCCAGTTGTTGACTATCTGTTCGGCTACGGTCTTAGCCTCTTGATTTGGGATGGCAAACACTTCCGGCCACTTACTGAAGTAATCCATGACTACGAGAGTATATCGGTTTCCATTAAAGGTTTCGGGAAACGGCCCAGCGATGTCGATGGCTATTCGTTCGAAAGGTGCTCCGACATTGTATTGTTGCATTTGTCCATGTGGCTTTACTTTTGGACCCTTGGTAGCTGCACATCTTATGCACTTTTTGCACCAATTCTCGACATCTTGTTTAGCGCTTAGCCAATAGAAACGTTCCCTTACCTTTTCCAACGTCTTGTTTATTCCCAAATGGCCTCCTGAGATTCCGTCATGTATTTCATGGAGCACTTGGTTGACTCTGGACCGTGGCACTATTAGCTGCATACGAGATGTTGTCCCATCTGCACTTTCCCATTTTCTCTTCAGCAATCCATCTTGCACAAAAAGCGAGTCCCACTGTGCCCAGTATGCCTTCAGAGTTTGGCTCCGATCTGATATCTGCTGCCAGCTTGGTCTTTCCTCGCGTTCTTTCCAGGCCAATATTGGTTCGATGTCATTGTCTGCCTGTTGGGAGGAACGGATTTCGTCTATACTCCAACCCTCTATTGGCTCAGTCCTGATCATTTGGATAGTTGCCTGTTCTTTTGCTTCTTTACGATTGCAGTGTTCGCATTTTACTCCGCACGGTCGACGAGAGAGAGCATCAGCATTTGAGTGGAGTGTTCCCTTGCGGTGTTGCACTTCAAAGTCGTAGCCATGCAACTGCTCGATCCATCTTGCAACTTGGCCTTCAGGGTTCTTAAATTGGAGTAGCCATTTCAGAGCTGCGTGGTCTGTCCGGAGAATGAACTTTTGTCCGTAGAGGTACTTATGGAAATGCTTCGTAGCCAGAATTAAAGCCAGAAGCTCGCTCCGGGTTACACAGTAGTTCCTTTCAGGTCTGGAGTGTACTTTACTGTAATATGCGACCACTTTCTCTTGACCATCATGAACCTGGGAAATCACAGCTCCGACCCCAACATTGCTAGCGTCTGCGTCCACGATGAACATTTTTCCGGGCGTCGGGTAACCCAAGATGGGGGCATTGCACAGCTGTCGCTTCAGTTCTTGAAATGCTTTTTCGCATTCTCCAGACCACCTGAACTGTCGGCCTTTTTCTGTAAGTTGATGCAGGCTCTTTGCAATGCCAGCAAAATCCTTTACGAACCTTCTGTAATACGTGGCGAGTCCCAAAAAGCTTCTCAGTTGGTGTTTATCTTTTGGAGAGGGCCAACTTTTCACGGCTTCGATTTTGTCAGGATCCGTTCTTACTCCTTCCGCTGATATAATGTGACCCAGATATTTTACTTCCGGACGAAACAAGGCGCACTTTTCCGGGTTGAGCTTTAAATGAGCACTTCGTAGCCTCTCAAACACTTCTTTTAGATTTTCGCGGTGCTCCTCGTACGTCTTACCTATGACGATAACGTCGTCCAAATATACTAGGCAGGTATTCCAGGTGAGTCCTTGCAATGTTCGTTCCATTAGTCGCTCGAAGGTGGCCGGAGCGTTGCACAGTCCAAACGGCATCACTGCAAACTGCCAAAGACCGCTTCCTGTAGTGAAGGCAGTTTTCTCACGATCCGCACGATTTATCTCTACCTGCCAGTAACCGCTCTTCAAGTCAAGTGTTGAAAACCATTTCGCTCCAGAAAGCATATCCAAAGTGTCATCGATTCTCGGAAGTGGGTAGCTGTCCTTTTTAGTGACATCATTGAGACGTCGGTAGTCAACACAAAATCTCGTGCTGCCATCTTTCTTCTTCACGAGGACCACTGGAGATGCCCACGGACTTTGCGATTCTTCAATCACTCCCTCAGCTTTCATCTTCGACATCATTTCGGCAACTTCTGTTTGCTTTGCCAGTGGAAGACGCCTTGCAGGTTGACGGATTGGTCGAGCGTCTCCGGTGTCAATGTGGTGTTGAACAATATGCGTACGTCCATATTCTCCGTCTTGTGTAGCAACTATATCAGCGTACTCACCGATTAGTTTTTCTGCCAGAATTCGCTGATCTTCGTCCAGATTACAGAGGCTGAGAATTTTGTTCTTGATTTTTATGCTCTGAACTGTTGTGACCGGTTTTGCACCCTTTTTTTCCGTTGTGGTCGATATAGCCTCAACAGGTACGCATTTTCCCACTATCTCCCCCTTTTTCACCTTTACACTGAATGTCTTTGGATTTAGAATCCTTACAGGGACCATGTTGTTCTTTGGCTCCACTAAGGTCTTTCCCACCATGAAATCTCTTTTCTTTTCTGGCTCCATCAAATAGAATCGGTGGCTACCAGGACCACCTTCCACTTTTGCCCACAAAATTGCTTCTTACAAAGGCTCTAGACTCTGATTGCTGCAGATGACGACATTTGAGACTGAGGTATTGGCGTTTCCGTATATCATTGGTATCTCCATGCTTCCGTATTTCAGGGTTTGTGCCCCCAAGTCGACTACAAGTCCATGTTCTCTCATGAAGTCTGTACCAATGATGCACTCGTCACATATGTCAGCTACCAGAAACGCGTGAGTGAATGTTATTCCGACCAGTTGGATTTTTATGCGGACTTCACCATATACCTTAATCGTTGCTCCTGTAGCAAGACTTCTGCACAAGATTCCTCCTGATGATTGAGGCCGTGGCACCGGTGTCTATTGTTGCCATCCATTTTTCTTTTCCACTGACTACTTCTACTAGAAAGCTTTCGTTGCATCGTTTTGCCAGCGAGACTTGGATGATGGTCCTGGGGCCGTCGAATCCTGCTACCAACTTCTGCCCCGCGAAGTTGGTGCTTAAGCATTTCCCGACTGATGGCTTCGGGAAGGTTGACCGGCTTCTTGATAGCTGTTTCTGCTGGTTTCTTCCTCTATTGGCTTGCCACCATAGTGAGGGCAGTCTTTTCGTCGCGCCGGTTCTTTACACTGCCTTTGAAGGTGTCCTATTTTATTGCAATTCCAGCAGCGCATTATCCGTCTATCCCGTCGAGTATCTCGTTCCTCGGCACTAATTCTTGTGCAGGAGCATTCGATAGATGTTACTTCCCTGACGAAATGTGTTCTCCTGGAAGCCTGACTGGCTGCTTCCATCGCCAGAGCGAAGGCAAGTGCTTCAGCAAGGGTTCTTTTCCCGGCCATCCTTACTGCTGACTGTAGCTTCGAATCTGCAATTCCCCTGATAAATGCATCTTTTGCCATTTCGTCGATAATTTCCTGGCCTGCGGTGGGGTATGATAAATGTGCCAGTCTACTCACATCTGTTTGGAGCTGCTGCAGTGTTTCTCCTCTTTGCTGCGTTCGGCTTTGCAATTGGACCTTGTAGACCTCCTGCATGTGGCTATCCCCAAACCGGTTCTCGATAGCCTGTACTAAAGTCACATAATCTTTATGATTTTCGATGTCTACTGTTTGCAACAGTTCTGCTGCAGGACCGTGCAAGGCCATTGTTAGGGCAAAGCACTTTTCCTCATTGTCCCAGTCGTTTGCACAGGCAGCCATTTCAAACTGCTTCTTATAGGTAGACTATGAGGTCTGGCCATCGAATGAGGGAGGCTTCTACTCTTTTCTCCTTGGACCGCTTAAAGAACATTCTCGCAGTTTCTGTTTTCGCACTGTGTCGAGCTCTTTTGCCAGTTGCTGAACTTTGCTGTCCATTTCTTCGAATTTTTCGCCAACATTCTTTTCTATTGTATCAAATTTGTCATCAACGTTCTTCTCTATTCTTTCAAATTTGTCATCGATTTCTTCGAATTTTTGCTGGAGAATGTTCTTTTGTTCTTCCAGATTATACTTTTGTTCATCCATTTTCTGTTGAAGACCGTGCAGATTGTTGGTTTGTTCGTTGAATTTTTGTTCAATGCTGCTCTTCTGCTCGTCCATTTTTTGTTCCAGACTGTTCTGGAGAATGTTCTTCTGTTCTTTCAGATTTTTCTTTTGTTCGTCCAGCTTCTGTTCGAGGCTATTCTTTTGTTCTTCCAGATTTTTCTTCTGTTCGTCGAGACTGTTCTTCTGTTCGTCCACTTTTTTGTTTTGTTCGTCCATTTTTAATAAGAGGAGTTGCATCATTGCAGCCATGTCATTGCCGGTACTTGTCAGTTCATCCTCGTCAACATTAAAGGAATATGCATCAGGATCATGTCCCTCGTTGTTCAAAGCCTCCTGAAGTCGGAGCACCAGGTCACTTTTTCCTCCACTGGCGCTGAGGCTTCTCTTGTTCAACTCGGATTTGAGTTGGACGAGGGTCAACTGTAATAGTTTTCGACCCATTCTAGCTTTTTCAAATAGTCAGAAAAAACTTTTTTTTTTTACACACAATAAGTCCTATCCCACTTCTGACACCAATGTAAAATGTTTGTGTGGGTACAAATGATAGAACTTATTCTTTTCAATACAAATCCCTTTATTCAGTACAGTTACAATTCACTATTTAATTGTTTCTCTCAATACAATCCAATTTTTCAACCGCTTATACTTTTCTTATCTTTTACTTAAACCACTTAATTACTTCTCCTAATTAACACTTCAAATTTCACTTTAGAACTGGTTTGCATACATTCGGGATGCTGGTATTTATACTCGAATGACATACTTCGAGAACAATCCTCGCCATCCAGCGTCCCATACAATTTCCAATTTGCTAGAAGATTCGAATCTACTCTCCAGTCGAGACTTTGTTATTCCAGTATCGAAATCTTCTGGTCTTCAAGTATCGACATTTTCTGCTAGATGTCGCTGCTCACATTTAAGTGGTTATCACAGTATATAAATGTACATTAAATCGAGCTGAAAGCCTTTGCAGCTAGTGCTCAAATTCTTGTATTTACATGTAATTTATTTCATGTCAATAAATATTAATAATAATAATAATAGTTTGACATTTCATATTCACTTTGAATTTGGTTTTTCTTGGAAGTGCTGCGAAAAATAAAAATTTAAAAATTATTTCGAGTTCGGATGATGAAATATAATATATGGACAGTGATCTGATTGGGGAAGCTGCTCCTTCCCGAACGATTAAATTGTACAGAAAAAGAATAAACCCATTTGATAAGTACAGAGAAAAAGAGTTCTTTGCATATTACAGGTTGATAAAATATTAAAATGACACACTTGTTCTTTATTTGTTTATTTATTTTGTAAAATTGTTTCAGATTCGATAAAGAAGCAGCACGCTATATTGTTGATATCGTCCGCGAAGATCTTACGCCGCGAACAAATCGCAGTGCTGTACTTTCTGCAGAAATTATCGTTTTGGTTGCCATAAGGTATTTGGCGAAAGGCGTATGCCAATGTGATATCGATAAGCAGATTTATTAAATTGTCTGTTTTTCTGACGCTTTTATTTTAGGAGACTTACATAACATATCTCAGCAAGACGCAAAAGGGGCTCTTCTTCCGAATCGCAGGGTATCCCCAATGTGTAGCTGTGGTAGATGGTACACATATACAAATTCGAAATCCTGGTGTAGAATTCGGTGCACGACATAGTGCAGGATGAATTTTTATTCCATTAATAAACAGGTAAAATTCAATCACTGCCATGTATGCATTTTTACATAAAACTTTAATTTATACTAAAGGTTGTTTGCGATGCCAACCACAAGATTGTGAATATAGTTGCGCGCTGGAGAGGATTAGCCCACGATTCCAGGATTTGGAGGGAATTATCGATAAAGCAGCGACTGGAAAACTTAAATTTGCGTGGAGGGGTTGTGCTCGGTGTTCAAAGCCGCTGTTGACACCATTTCGTATGTCCGCGCGACTAACGCAAGCAGAACAAGGTTATGATGAAGCACATATCAAAACCCGAAATCATGTGGAAAAGTTGTTTGGCCAAATCAAAAACAAATTTCGAGCATGCTTTAATGGGTTTCAAATGGGGTATAGCACCGCTAAAGCAACCATTATTGCACAATATATCCAGGGAACCCTCAAGTGGTAAGTTCTACAAATATGAAGAGAAGCACACATAACATATTGTGATAACCACTCAAATGTGAGCAGCGACATCTAGCAGAAAATGTCGAAACTTGAAGATTAGAAGGTTTCGATACTGGATTAGCAACTGGAGAGTAGAATCGAATTTTCTAGCAAATTGGAAATTGTATGGGACGCTGGATGGCGAGGATTGTTCTCGAAGTATGTCATTCGAGTATAAATACCAGCATCCCAAAGGTATGCAAATCAGTTCCAAAGTTGAATTTGAAGTGTTAATTAGAAGAAGTGATTAAGTGGTTTAAGTAAAAGATAAGAAAAGTATAAGTGGTTGAGAAATTGAATTGTACTGAGAAAAAGAATTAAATAGTGAATTGTAACTGTACTGAATAAAGGGATTTGTATTGAAAAGAATAAGTTCTATCATTTGTACCCACACAAACATATTACATTGGTGTCAGAAGTGGGATAGGACTTATTGTGTGTGTAAAAAAAAAAAAAAAAAAAAAGTGTTTTCTGACTATTTGAAAAGGCTAGAATGGGTCGAAAACTATTGCAGTTGACCCTCGTCCAACTCAAATCCGAGTTGAACAAGAGAAGCCTCAGCGCCAGTGGAGGAAAAAGTGACCTGGTGCTCCGACTTCAGGAGGCTTTGAACAACGAGGGACCTGATCCTGATGCATATTCCTTTGATGTTGACGAGGATGAACAGACAAGTACCGGCAATGACATGGCTGCGATGATGCAACTCCTCTTGTTAAAAATGGACGAACAAAAGAAAAATATGGAAGAACAGAAGAACAGTCTGAAACAAAAGATGGACGAACAGAAGAACAGTCTCGACGAACAAAAGAAAAATCTGGAAGAACAGAAGAACATTCTCCAGAACAGTCTGGAACAAAAATTGGACGAGCAGAAGAGCAGCATTGAACAAAAATTCAACGAACAAACCAACAATCTGCACGGTCTTCAACAGAAAATGGATGAACAAAAGAATAATCTGGAAGAACAAAAGAACATTCTCCAGCAAAAATTCGAAGAAATCGATGACAAATTTGAAAGAATAGAGAAGAACGTTGATGACAAATTTGATACAATAGAGAAGAATGTTGGCGAAAAATTCGAAGAAATGGACAGCAAAGTTCAGCAACTGGCAAAAGAGCTCGACACAGTGCGAAAACAGAAACTGCGAGAATGTTCTTTAAGCGGTCTAAGGAGAAAAGATTTGAAGCCTCCTTCATTCGATGGCCAGACCTCATGGTCTACTTATAAGAAGCAGTTTGAAATGGCTGCCTGTGCAAACGACTGGGACAATAAGGAGAAGTGCTTTGCCCTAGCGATGGCCTTACGTGGTCCTGCGGCAGAATTGTTACAAACAATCGATATCGAAAAGAATAGAGACTATATGGTTTTAGTGCAGGCTATCGAGAAACGGTTTGGGGATAGCCACATGCGGGAAGTTTACAAGGTTCAATTGCAAAGCCGTATGCAGCAACGAGGAGAAACATTGCAACAGCTCCAAGCAAATGTGAGTAGACTGGCACATTTGTCATATCCCACCGCAGGCCAAGAAATAATCGACGAAATGGCAAAGGACGCATTCATCAGGGGAATTGCAGATTTGAAGCTACAATCAGCAGTAAGGATGGCCGGGAAAAGAACCCTTGCTGAAGCACTTGCCTTCGCTCTGGCGATGGAAGCATCCAATCAGGCTTCCAAAGGAATGCATTTCGTAAGGGAAATAGTATCTGGTGAATGCTCCTGCTCAAGACCAACTACTATGCAACGAAATATCCCACGGGAGAGCCGAAGAATGCGCTGCTGGAACTGCGATAAAGTAGGACATTTGCAAGGGCATTGTAAAGAACCGGTACGACGAGAAGGCTGGCTGCACTGGGGTTACAGGCAAATAGAAAGAAAAACCGGCGGAAACGAATACAAAGAAACCGATCAAACTTCCCGAAGCCATAAGTTGGGAAATGCTTACTTCGCGGGGCAGAAGTCTGTAGCAGGAGTCGACTCCAGGGTAATTATCCCAGTCTCACAGGTAAAACAATGCAATGAAAGCCTCCCAGCAGAAGTAGTCAGTGGTAAAAAAGCGAAAGAACAGGCAACTATCCAAACGATCAGGACTGAGCCAATAGAGGGTTGGAGTATAGACGAAATCCGTTCCTCCCAACAGGCAGACAATGACATCGAACCAATATTGGCGTGGAAAGAACACGAGGAAAGACCAAGCTGGCAGCAGATATCAGATCGGAGCCAAACTCTGAAGGCATACTGGGCACTGTGGGACTCGCTTTTTGTGCAAGATGGATTGCTGAAGAGAAAATGGGAAAGTGCAGATGGGACAACATCTCGTATGCAGCTAATAGTGCCACGGTCCAGAGTCAACCAAGTGCTCCATGAAATACATGACGGAATCTCAGGAGGCCATTTGGGAATAAACAAGACGTTGGAAAAGGTAAGGGAACGTTTCTATTGGCTAAGTGCTAAACAAGATGTCGAGAATTGATGCAAAAAGTGCATAAGATGTGCGGCTACCAAGGGTCCAAAAGTAAAGCCACATGGACAAATGCAACAATACAATGTCGGAGCACCTTTCGAACGAATAGCCATCGACATCGCTGGGCCGTTTCCCGAAACCTTTAATGGAAACCGATATACTCTCGTAGTCATGGATTACTTCAGTAAGTGGCCGGAAGTGTTTGCCATCCCAAATCAAGAGGCTAAGACCGTAGCCGAACAGATAGTCAACAACTGGGTGAGCAGATTTGGGGTCCCAATGGAGCTGCACTCTGATCAAGGGCGAAACTTTGAATCAAAAGTCTTCCAGGAAATATGCCAATATTTGGGAATAAGAAAGACAAGGACAACGCCACTACACCCTCAATCTGATGGAATGGTCGAGCGATTCAATCAGACCTTGAATGAGCATCTATCTAAGGTTGTCAGCAACTGCCAGCGGGATTGGGATCGACACATACCGCTCTTCTTAATGGCCTACCGAAACGCGGTCCATAGCTCAACAGGGCACACACCATCCGAGATCTTATTTGGTCAAACGATTCGGTTGCCAAGTGAAGCAAAATTCGGATCCCCACCGACGGAGCCCAAAGAGGTGAACGAGTACGTGAATGACTTACGCAGCAGGATTCGTAAATTGCATGAAGACACCAGAGAAAAGATGAAGCTAGCAAGCAGCCGCATGAAAACTAGGTACGATATCAAGGCGAAATCTTCCGGTTTCAACGAAGGAGATCTGGTTTGGCTGTATAATCCTCAGCGGAAGAAAGGCAAATCACCAAAATTGCAACAGGACTGGGAAGGTCCATACAAGGTGATAACCCGCATTAATGACGTTGTCTACTGGATCCAGCGTGGGAATCGAGGAAAATTGAAAGTGGTCCATTTGGATAGAATGTGTCATTTCAACGGGATGCTGAATGACGAAGTTAACGAACAACTGTAGGGAGGGAGCAATGTGATAACCACTTAAATGTGAGCAGCGACATCTAGCAGAAAATGTCGAAGACCAGAAGATTTCGATATTGGAATACCAAAGTCTCGACTGGAGAGTAGAATCGAATTTTCTAGCAAATTGGAAATTGTATGGGACGCTGGATGGCGAGGATTGTTCTCGAAGTATGTCATTCGAGTATAAATACCAGCATCCCAAAGGTATGCAAATCAGTTCCAAAGTTGAATTTGAAGTGTTAATTAGAAGAAGTGATTAAGTGGTTTAAGTAAAAGATAAGAAAAGTATAAGTGGTTGAGGAATTGAATTGTACTGAGAGAAAGAATTAAATAGTGAATTGTAACTGTACTGAATAAAGGGATTTGTATTGAAAAGAATAAGTTCTATTATTTGTACCCACACAAACATTTTACAATATTTTACGAATAATTTAATTATTTAAGATACCTACCAAGTCTATTTCTTATAAGTAGAAATTAGCTAAAATAAATTAGTTGATTGGCATCACTCTGTTCGTTAATGTCATTTTTAAAAATTTAGACATGACTGCGAGCACTTTAAAATTCAACTATATATATACTAACACTAAAACCCACTTCAAATTCGTTTTTAGTATATAAAGGGTCCGCCATCTAACGTTTTTTTTTTCAACTAGTACTTATTTCGTGAATGGTAACTGTTAAATTGTTATCCCACGTTGCAATTGAAACAAAAGAATTGACTTGCAATGAAAAGGATATTTAAAGAACTTTATTTGAATGCTTCTTGCCAGATAGTTGAAGAACAAGTGAGGCTTATAAAAGAAAAACGAAAGAACAATGAGAGAAAGAATGAATAAAAGAAAACTTCGTTAAGTAACAGAAGTGCGTTCAAAAGTGACAATATATGTATGAATGTATACAATGCAAATTTCAATACTCCCACTCATTGTAAACATTTTACATCATATTCATAATAATCAAGTTAATTCAATAGTTCTGTACAAAAAAAATAAAAACAAAATATTGAAGCACAGTTTCATTTAATGGCTTTTGATCATTCCTATCTTAGCTCTGTTAGACATAAACGCAGGGGTTGCAAGTGGTTTTGTCAACATGTCAGCCAATTGATCTTCACTTCGTACATATTCTACCTGAATTAATTCTTCTTCGTAGAGTCCACGCACAAAATAGAGTCGAACATCTATGTGTTTTGTTCGATGATGTAACTCAGGATTGCGGACCAATCTTATAGCGCTGAGATTATCAACAAACAGCTTTATAGTTTCCTCTTCTATTAAGCCGACATCCTGAAGAAATTGGCGCAACCAAAGAGCTTCCTTTGCACCATCCGTGATTGCCATGAACTCCGCTTCGGTTGTTGATAAAGCGACCGTCTTTTGCCTTTGACTCCGCCAAGTTACGATTCTACTTCCAATCATGAACACATAGCCTGATGTCGAACGTCTTGTATCCACATCTCTTGCAAAATCAACATCAGTATACCCAATCAAAGTCATGTCATCTGAATCACCAAACGTTATTCCCAATGACTTCGTACCGTTCAAATATCTCAAGATTCTCTTCAAGGCCTGAACATGCGATTGGTTTGGATTCTGCATAAAACGACTGACTTCTCCCACTGCATATGAAATATCTGGTCGTGAAACGGTCGCAGCATACATCAGTGATCCACACGCTTGACGATACGGAAAATTAATATCACACTTCTCCTCTGACTTCGTTAAAACAGTATTGACGTCAAATGGGGTGGAAATTGACTTCGACTCTGTCATTCCAAACCTTTCAATTACCCTTTTGATGTATGAACTTTGTGAAATGCTTATGGTTTTGGCCTTTCGATCACGTTTTATTTCCATTCCAACATAATACTCTCCATTTCCCAAAGTAATTTTGAATTTGTCTTGTAGTCTCCCCACAAGTGTATTGATTGACTCTTTGCTATTTGATAAAATGAGACCATCATCAACGTAAAGTAAAACAATTACCTTTTCATCCCAGAGCCTTCCGTAGAACACACACGGGTCAGCCATCGATTGTTTCATACCATAATTTTTCAGAAATTGTACAAATTTGAGGTTCCAAGCCCGTGAGGCTTGTTTAAGGCCATATAAACTTCGTTTTAAACGACATACCTTACCAGGCTGATGAGCAACTCCTTCTGGAACCTCCATATAAATGACCTCCTTCAAGTCCCCATTAAGGAAAGCTGTCTTCACATCGAATTGAGTTATTTCCATATCTCGTACTGTAGCCATGGCCAAAACACATCGCACTGAATCGTATCGCACTACTGGGGCAAACGTTTCCTGGTAGTCGATGCCAGGTGATTGTGCATAACCCTTTGCTACTAAACGCGCCTTATATTTTGAGTCTTGATTCGATGAGGTTTTCAACTTAAAAACCCATTTACTACCAATCACGTTGCACTCCTTGGGTCTTTCAACGATGTCCCACGTATCATTCTCCTTAAGTGAGCTCAGCTCATCTTCCACAGCCTTCATCCACTGCTCTGACTCTTTGGAAGACAAAGCTTCTTTGTACGTCGTCGGTTCAACACAAATTGCTGATAGTGCCATTTCAGCTTGAAAGAAATCTGTTTGTTTCGGATTCGAACGTAACCCTTCTCTTTTCGTTGGAATAGTGTTCAATTGTAGGCTTTCAACGTTGCTGCTCTTTTGTTCTTCATCCAATATAATGCTGTCATTTTCCTCTATTTTAATCGTTTGTTCATTCATTTTCTCCACATTACATTCGGGCATGTTATCTGGAAAGGCATAATATTCACATCGAATGAAATTTTCATTAAACTGCACATCACAGCTGGTGATGACTTTCTTGGAACTTGGATCAAACAAACGAAAATTTTTACCTGTCAGTCCATATCCTACCAAATGTACCTTTCTTGCTTTGGCATCCCATTTCTTTCGGCTAACTTGAGGAACATGCGCATAACCAATTGTGCCAAACACTTTTAAATGATCGAGCCTTGGTTTTTCACCAACCATTCTTCGTATGGTGTTATTTTTGGACTTCGTGAATTAGTCGATCGATTCAAAATGTATACAGCTGTTCGAACTGCCTCTGGCCACAACGATTTGTCCAACATGCTAGAGAGTAACATCGTTCTCGCTGACTCTTGAACAATTCGGTTATCCCTTTCGATTAGTCCATTTTGTTCTGCTGTGTACGGAGCACTTCTCTCCATCGTAATCCCTCGCTTCGAAAGAATACCTTGAATCCCTTTGTTTGTAAATTCGGTTCCATTGTCGCATCGAATCCGTTTCACACGAAGACCTACTGAATTTTCAACAAATAAAAGAAATTCATTCAGCCTTTCCTCAACCTCGGACTTTTGCTTCAGAAAATAAACTGCTCTAAACGCAGAGGCTTCATCCTTCAGTAGCATAAAAAATCTGGAACCATCTATACCAGTTTGTTCCATTGGACCGCACAAGTCAACATGAAAGCATTCGGCTTTTCGGACAGCACGCTTCTCAGTCGATGGATGTGAACTTCTATGCGATTTTCCCATCTGGCACTCTTCACAGAAAAATTTATTTTCATCAGAAAAATCAATGCCTTTTACCAAATTGTTGTTGACCATTGATTTGATGGTCTTTATGTTGATGTGCCCCAACCGACGATGCCATTGCTGCAGAGAATTCACCATGTTAGGATGTTTTGCAGCTAAGCATGTATCACCAATTGTGTTTTCAGTACAACGAAACAGCATTCGAAACAGATTGGAGTCATCCTTCACACCTGCAGCAACAATTTTGTTGAATACATTTGTAACTATGCACTGCTTTTCTTTGAAATGCACATCAAAACCTCTTTCTATGACTTGGCCTATTGAAAACAAATTTACAGTTGCCTTAGGTGCATATCGCACATCTTCTAGCCGCTGTTTCTTCCACTGTCCATTAACCCACAACTCAACTTCAATGGTGCCCGGGCCCTCCACATCCAGCATCTCATCGTTTGCAAGTTTCACGCACCGCTGAGCTCCTTTCGATGAATATTCAATAAACCAGTCTCTTCGAAAAGTTGTGTGCTTAGTCGCTCCCGAGTCAGCTATCCATAAATTTTCGTATTTAGCTGATAAAATGTCACCGACTGCAGTAAAAGCAACGGATTTTGAGACTTCGTTTTTTTCTATGTTAATCGATTTGCCTGTTTTTCTTTGTGGGCAGTCTCGTTGCCAGTGACCAACATGACCGCACAAAAAACAACTAGACTTTGCTCTTCGGTCAGTTTGTATAAATTTTTTTTTTTTGTTTTTTCGTGTCTCGTTGCACTAAACGCTACTTCAACATTCGCTGATCTCTCTCGCTCTAATTTGTTGATTGAGTCCTCTTCTAGCTGTAATTTCGCTAACAGTGTGTCCATTGTACGACATTCTTTAATATTGTACCATACTGTGCGAAAATTGCTGAATTTCGATGTCAGCCCACTGATGACACGACACATTTTTAGGTTGTCCGACAATTTTTCGCCTTGTTCTTCAATTTCATGCGCCAATGTATCAACTTTTGATATAAATGCAGCTACATTTTCTTGATCATTCATTTTTAGTGCGAAATACTCTTCATACAGACCCATGATTTTTACGTCACTTTTCTTGTTATGTATGTTCTCCAGAGTATCCATTATCTCCCTTGCTGATTTGCAGTTCAATACGTGCTTACTTTGATCGACATTTAGTGATGCAAATAAGATTGACACGGCTTTGCCATCTCTTTGAATCCATCTCTTTTCTTCATCTGCCGATTCCCCTTCAGGAGGTCCCAAAGCACCATTAACAACGTCCACCAAATCTTGCGATCGCAATATTGCACTGATTTGGAACTTCCACGTTCGAAAATTACTGCCATCCAATCGGTGAGAAATTAATGAATATTCAATCGCTGTATTCGCCATTTAACCTGTTAAATTGTTATTAGTACTTTTCTTCAATGAATGCGTCGCCTGGGCCCATAACCTGTTAAATTGTTATCCCACGTTGCAATTGAAACAAAAGAATTGACTTGCAATGAAAAGGATATTTAAAGAACTTTATTTGAATGCTTCTTGCCAGATAGTTGAAGAACAAGTGAGGCTTATAAAAGAAAAACGAAAGAACAATGAGAGAAAGAAAGAATAAAAGAAAACTTCGTTAAGTAACAGAAGTGCGTTCAAAAGTGACAATATATGTATGAATGTATACAATGCAAATTTCAATAGTAACACTTAGCTCATGTCTGATTTGACAGATAATTAGTTGTATCCTTCCGCTGAACGAATATGGATGTGTATACGCTTGAACAACGCTGGGAAATATTGCGACATTACTTTGAAAATCATGGTAATGTTGCAGAATTTGTGCGAAAATTGTGTACGGATTTTGGAAAAGAGAAGCACCGTCAGCTCCGTATGTTCGTTATCTTGTGAAAAAAGTGAAAGAAACTGGCATCCTCATCGATAAACCAAAACGAGAAAAGCCAAAAACAGTGCGTACACCCGAGAATATTGCTGCTGTGGCAGAAAGTGTGCGTGAAGCGCCATCAACATCAATTCACCGTCGTTCTCAACAATTGAACATTTCGGAGACATCATTGAGACGAATTTTGCATAAAGACCTTGGTATGACGCCATACAAAGTCAGTTGAAGCCAACTGACCATCCAATGCGTTTTCGCTTCGCTAAGTGGGCCTGCGATCGACTTAGAGAAGATGCCGATTTTGCCAAAAAAATCATCTTTTCAGATGAAGCTCATTTTGATCTTGGTGGGTATGTAAACAAGCAAAATTGTCGCATTTGGGGCACAGAAAACTCGCACGCATACATTGAAAAGCCGATACACCCAAAACGAGTCACTGTTTGATGCGGATTTTGGTCCAGAGGCATAATTGGGCCATTTTTCTTCGAAAATGAGCAAGGAGTGGCCGTTACAGTCAATGGCGATCGTTATCGGGCCATGTTGAACGAATTTTTGTTCACAAAAATTAAAGAGGAGGATATTGGCAACATTTGGTTTCAACAGGATGGCGCTACGTGTCACACAGCCGAAGCTACACTCGATGTTTTGCGCCCTGTTTTTGAAGATCGCATTATCAGCCGCAGAGCTGATATCGTTTGGCCACTTCGGAGCTGCGATTTGACACCGTTGGACTATTATTTGTGGGGTGTCGTAAAAGATAAGTGTTACGCCGACAAGCCAGAGACAATTGACGCTTTAAAGGACAATATTCGTGGCCATTGGTGAAATACAGCTGCACACAATCGATAATGTGCTTAAAAATTGGACCGATCGTGTAGGCTACTGCATAGCCAGCCGAGGCAGCCATTTGAATGAAATTATTTTCCATTATTAACCGGAAGGATAAAACTAATTATCTGTCACATCAGGCATGAGCTAAGTGTTACCATTCACGAAATAAGCACTAGTTGAAAAAAAAAAACGTTAGATGGCGAACCCTTTACTTACAACCCTATTCTGCTATACGCAAGGGGAAATGTTTATGTCAAATACGACTTATCCGTTCGAGGTGAGGCACTCACTTGTCGGTAACGCAGGTCGGTATTCCACTATACCGTTTGACGTTTAAATCTTCGAAACTTTGAAATAGACAACGGTAAGACAGTTTACCCGCCGTATAGCAGAATAGCGATTCGAATTGGAAGTGAATCGAATAGGTGAAGGGAACGTTCGATTCGCACGTATAGCAGAATAGGGGTGTTAAGCTGTATACTAACTTTGGATATAGTAAGGCCCAATGTGTTCCGGAGAACATAAAGAATTCCATTCAAAATAATGTGATGAAATTCCCAACCGTTGATTTATACTACTGGTGGCGATAATCGAACAAAAAATAGCTTATGACACATTCCTCAGCAGTAGCTATGTATACGTGGAATGTTTGCAGAAGAATCTGATAAGCCGGAAAAGAAATTAGTTAAAATCTCCACTCATTCGAATCATGTGAAGATTCTGAAATTATAGAGAACTCAACCATTATATTCGACTAATTAAAAAACAATTATAAATACAATATCATACAGAAAAGCATTGTGATAAATCACTAACAAATCGGTGGAAATTCTCCTTTCCCGTGCTTTGCAGTGATTTACAAAATGTTTTATTGAGCCCAAAAGCTGAGAACTCGTAATAATTCTGTTTATTATTTGTCTTAAACTTTTATTGTGCCTCTTGGAATATTTAAATATAATTATATAAACAAATATATTTTCTCAATATAAGAAAGGACTAGTATCTAATAGTATTTAATAATTTAATTTGTGTAGTAGAACAATTTTGTTCATAAAAATCAGACCAAGTAAGCAGACCAATGTCTATGTCAAAAGCAATACTGTATTTATACATAATCGAATTCAAAAATCTGTTTAACTTTCTGTTGCCAAAAAGTGAGATTTTAACAGAAAATTAATAATTAAATAAAATTGTAAACAGAAGAATGTTTTTAGATTTTTGTTTTGAAAAAAACTATATTGAAGAACAGGCAAATAAAATCAAAATGTCTCGGTGAATAATACTGAACAAGTTTACAGAATCTCATTGATGCGTTCACACTGAATACCGACTAGGTTTTGTTTGACAGTTGTATCAGCTGTGCAGAGATTTTTAATTCGTTTTTTTTTTATACATTTTTTTCTCCTCCATATTCTGTTAAAAAAATATTGTTTTATTTAATATTGAATTATTGATAAAAAAGTTAAAAAACATTTATTCAAATTTGAAGTTTTGCAATTTGTTATTGAAAACTACTCTTTCAGCTGTTTTTCTGAATGTGCTGGGTGTTTCAAAATGTGTCTCTCCTTCATTAACCTCGCATTTGCGTGTAGGTTTTGATTATTTTTTAATCAAAACCTTATTTTAAAAAACTAAAAAAATTATGGGGAAACTTCTGTTTTTGATGTATTTAGGTTACGAGAGTTTTCATAAAAACTCAGTTTTCGATGTTGAAAGAGTATTAAGAAATCTTCGTCCTGAGCTACACTATTTTAAATAAGAAATCGTTAAATTCGCTAAAACTTATATTTCCAATTCTTAAAAAAAATAATAATAAATAATAATAAAGACAATCTGTTCGCATACTTTTTAACAAATTTCATTCTCACCACCGAATTTAAGTTTTATGAATTACTCAAAATGTTCAAAAAGTTTTTTTCTTCGGCCTGAATGATGTCAGTCCTTTATTTGTGTTGCACCAGCCTAAGTACGGTTGTTGGAAATTTGGAAAGTTTTCCATCTTATGTTGTTGGCTGCTCATCTATGGTTTAGTTCATCTATGACATTTTTGACAATTGTAAAAAAAAATGTTTGCAAAACTTGAGTGATGCTACGGAATGCCTGTTAATTCCTGTGGAATTTACTCTTAGAAAAGGCTTATCTCGAAAATGGATACAATTGAAAATAAACTAAAGAAACAATGTAGAATATGCCTAGAGTTTGATGCAATGATTGACATGTTTGAAGATTCAACGACAACTTATAAGCTTGAACTTTGTTGTGGTGTAGAGGTATGGACAAAAAGGCGCATCTCCTATAGTTCACTAATGTACATAATTGTAATAACTTATTATTTGTAGATACTAAACATTCCAAATTTACCCGCAAAGATATGTAAAAAGTGTTCTGATATCCTAAATGTGGCTTATGATTTCCGAGTACTATGCCAAAGATCACAGGAATACCTCAGTGGGCACCAAGAAACAGTGGATGACGAGGAGCACAAGCCAAATTTAGCTGAAATAGATCTTGCCTCTTATGATGACATAAAATTGGATGCTGATGTATATATTGAAAATGTTGAGGAGGTCATGGAAGACGATGTAGACCATGATGATCTCACTGATGATGTTGCAGCAAATATTTTGCAAAAGGAACAAATTGAGGAAGATGTAGAAGAAGAAGAAGAAGAAGAAGAGGAAATTTTCAATGAAAGCGATGATAAAAGCAAAATCCTGCCACCTAGTAAGCCCGAAAAGAAGCTTCGTGTTAAAAAATTCACAACAAGAGCTCCGAAGAAGCCTAAAACCCCAGTGACCTTCATGTGTAACATCTGTGGAAACCTGTACAAAAATAAAGCGACGTTTACATACCACATGAAGCTCCATCAGAACGACAAGAAATATGAATGCGAGTAAGTAACGATGTTTCTTTGAATGTCAATCAAATCACAGAGTATGTTTTTCGATAGAATTTGTTCGAAGCGTTTCATGCAAACCTGTGAGCTTCGAGCCCATATACGAGTGCACACCGGGGAAAAACCATTCAATTGCTCTTATTGCGATCGAAAATTTCGTGATAGAAGTGGTGTAACACGGCATGAGAGGTAAGTCAATGTTTTCTCTATCAAAAAGTAAGCTTATCGATGTTTTATGGTTTTAGGACCCACACAAATGAACGCCCATACGGTTGTACCATATGTGGAGCTCACTTTTCATACTCAGCAACATTAAAGAAGCACGAAAGAGTTCACACTGGCGAGAAACCTTTCAAATGCATGATATGCACCAAAGGTTTCTCTGAATCTCATCAATTAAAAGCACACTTGACAACAATCAGGCATAGAGAAATGGCTAAAGAGAATAGTAAACTTTTACACTTATTTTAAACTGAAATGTGTTTTCGATTTCCTCGACATCTTTTAACACACACTTTGATTAATTTTTCGGGGCAAGGACAACAGAGTAGAGGCGCACCTTCGTTATGTAAGTTCCTTAAAAATCAGAAAGGCATTGAGATATCATATTTGATTCTCAAAAACCAGCAGCCTATGAAACGGAAAGATCTTATTTTGAAACCCATTAGCCAATGCAAGAAAGGATAAACGTAACGGCAGTAACCCACTAGCTTTATGCAAAATAACCCACTAGCTTATGAAAATAAGTGCAAACTTCCTTATTTGTGAGGAGAAAACATAACGATCACCGATCCGAAGGTTATGACAAGATCTCCAGTAAGAAATCGAAGTAAATGCCATTGAAGTCCTTACTTGAAGGTAAAAAGTTGAAGAAGTATAACAACCTTTGTACTCGCAACAGCAACAACCCATCCGATTCGGGGGGCTCTAATCGACAGGAGTCGCTAGATATGTTGATTTTATGACTCGTGTGGCTCTTTTTCCAACAAGTTCTGTAGTTTGTGCTAGTACTATTGAGAAAGTGGCAGAGGTTTAGCCTGTTTCGCTTAAACTCCCAACAAAAAAAGGAGATTGGTCATGAACCATGATACTACTTTTGTCGGCTTAACCCGGAAAACCGAAAAGATGGGCTACAAAAGAAACATTTTCTAGAAGGCTATCATTTAAGAGGCAATTGAATTGGAGAAGGTTTAAGACAGACGAACTTCGCAAAGAGCCACATTTTCTCAGCAGCGACGGCAAACAATTTTGAATACAAGAACTGAAACCGATCAACCTCTCGTTACAGAAGCTCCCCCTATCTTACGATGCCTGGTTGCAAATGGCTTTACAACGAGAAAATATCGTAGCTCATGTGGACAAAATTTGCTGAATTCTAATCGCTTTCTTAAAAAAACAACTAGGCTCTTAAGGTTACAAATAAAATTTTGCTTGAAGCAACAATGACGGCAGATCCCTTGGACGAAAAGTATGTGTCGCAAATAAAAAGATAACAAGCCTATAAAGGCGTTGTATCTAATCTTTAGCACAGTGGTTTGGAAGGCAATTGATAATGAACGACGCGAGTTCCAGTGCCCACGAAATCAACTGAGCCCTAGCCGACTTGGAGAAAGTTTTCATTTAAACGTATGACTACGAATCGGAAAACTAAACCTGGGTAAAATGTTCTACCGAGTAAATCATTGACCACTAAGCGATTCTACCCTAGGGATGAAATCCCTGGGATTCACGATTTTTAGATAGACCAGCAAAGAAAGTTTTGGAACATATAATGCCTTAGAGAAATTCAGGAAATCGAAGGATGTGCTCTCTATACCTAGCAACTTGATCTCGAGGCGACAAAGTGGAAAATTTGTTTTCACAAATTGCGCTTTATTTTCAAATGACACTCCCCCAGTACTTGTTTTATGATATATATATGTTGCGAAGGCTAAGCAGCAGATTTCTGGATTTCTTTCAGCTGAGTGAAGGAAGTCGCTTCCGAAATGTGGTGGACTCGACAACTCGGCGGAGGGCCTACCAGAGGAATCCCTTCTCTCGGTTTTGTTTGTAAATGTCATTTACTGACATCAATTCTCAATATTCTAATGCCACTGCTTTTCTATGAAGCAGGACGTGCATGTTAATATAAAATCTCAAAATACTTATAATGTAGTAGTGGGTGTAGGAAAAATGAACCTGTTTTGGACGATCGTGGGTGTCCCACACTCTTTGATAAACGATCTGAAATAACTAAGACTTATACTATCGTGTTGTAACAACTCGCAGCAGCTAAACTTGGGCAGTTCTACCAAATATTGTTGCTGCAGTCTTAATCAAATTAACGGAGAATAGAGTTGGTTCGTCTTTGTGCTCTCTATTTATATAAACGATTCGGTTCTACCTCCAACACCAAAGGGAGTAACCTAGTTCAATCAATTATTTATTGATTTATCAAGTTGTGATGGGTTGTGTCAATGTTGTTGCTCCGTATATTTATTGCAAATGCAACGTGATGGGCAAATAAGTCGGCTAAATATAATCGTCTAACTCGTTCATCAATCCTCCTCCTAGAAAGGAAGGCAGCAAAGTAATCGACTTAATCTAATCCAAAAGGTATTATGAAGGTATTACCAGCTGGAAAGTACTACCAGCAGATCCATCTTAAACCATAGCCCCATCGATTTTACAAATCCGATCTGAAATATCGCAATCACATCAATCTGTCAAAACTCAGAACAATGTACAAGGCAGATAAACCTGTTCAGAATTTGAACAGTGTCCACACCAAATATCTTAAACTGATGTGTTTTTCTGCAAAAAAAAAACACTAGGTTTTGAAAAGCGCTTTCTAGAAAGGCACAAGCCTTTCCGAGTATTTATTCCGAGTGTATTTAGAGTGTTTAATGCGAACTTTCAGACAAATAAAAGGGTCTACTGAGCTAAAGTAAAATCATTCAGGAAATCTGATACCTACAATGAGTCGAAGTTAGCGACCCTCAGTTTCATGCTGGAAATTCGTTTATCAGTTCAAAATCTGCTTCTTCAACTCGACATTGCAACTAAACACGTGAGCTAAGTACTACAAGTCGCCGTAGCTGATATCTGGTTACAGCGACCAGCGAAGCCTCGATAGCGTTGGTCATTTCTGGAAGAGAGGATTCAATTTTGAAATACGAGGGTGGGTCAATAAGTCGCTGAAAATTGAAATAAGGAACACTCTTTTCGGCCTAAAAACATTTTATTTTTCAACATAATCTCCTCGATGGACTTTATTGAGCGTCCAATTTTTTGATGCCCTCCAAATAATACGATTTCTCGTGGCCCTCAAAATAGGCTATTAGGCTGTTATTTCGTCAATGACCTCTTCATTCCACCCAAATCTCTTACTGCCGAGGTATTTTTTCATGTTTGGAAACAGCAAATAGTCGCTGGGTCCTAAATTTTTAAAATATGCTGGATGAGGAAGTAATTCGTAACCTAAATCATACAATTTTGTCATTGCGACGGCGGAAGCACGACCGTAGAGCTTCAAATCGGCATCGAATCGATTCAACAGCTCTGCATAATAGACTCCGTTGATCGTTTTACTCTTTTCAAGGTAATCGATGTGAATGACACCGCCCGCATCCCAAAAAACTGTCGCCGACAGACGCACCTTGACCTTCTTCGGTTTCGATTCACTAGGAGAAGTCCACTGTATCGACTGTTCCTTTGGCTCGGGTATTGTGATGAATCCCTTTGGCGTCATTTGGGGTGGTACGACCGCACAGAAACTGAATAAACCAGTGGAGGATAGTTCCGACCAATGGTGAAGAGTCCCCATAATATGTTTATTTTATGAGCACACGAAATTCATTCCTCCCGTTTTTACAAAAATTCACGTACGCGTCTATTTTGAATGGCTGTCACAACAAAACTATTTGACAGATCTGTCTGAAAATTTGGGCCATCTTGACAAGCAGAATGTTGGATTTGAGGTGGCAACGCCATCTCTTTTAATTTTCAGGAACTTATTGACCCACCCTCGTACACAGATTTCTCATCGGGATTCCCATCACACATTCATGTTGGTTCGCTGGTTGAAAGTGGCCTCGAATGAAATACACTCAGCCCAAAATAGGTATATTGTGTTGCCAATGAGAAAAAAGAAACAGATTCCAGCACTATTCGTTCCTAGAATGAATCGCAAAAAAAATGGTTTTCAACAATATTGTTTACATATTTTACTTAAGGTGGCGCTACAATTAACGGTGATCTTGGAGCTCGACCAACATTTAGCATGATCTTGTCCCTAGCCTTTGAGCGCACCACCTAATAAGAGGTCTTCGGTATTAATTATTATTATTATTATTATTTCGAGGGATCTTTGACCAACATTTAGCATGATCTTGTCCCTAGCCTTTGAGCGCACCACCTAATAAGAGGTCTTCGGTATTAATTATTATTATTATTATTATTTCGAGGGATCTTTACAAATGAATTTGTAAAGTCCGGAATTTTCACGCCGGGGTACTATGCCCATGTGGCGCTAGTCAACAGCACGCGGTGTACCGAGTTCCCATGTGGTCCCCCATCTAGGTACTTACCGCGCCCACACTGCTTGATTTCGGTGATCTAGTGGGAACCGATGCTTTCAATGTGGCGAGGCCGTTGACCTCTTCGGTATTAATTTAAGTGCGTTCAATGCCAGAGCGAACGAATGAACACCAAATTCGTTCAAAATGTCTTAGCCATCTAAACCTATTGCTCATACAATTTGTTGTTATATCTTCATCTCCAAATGCCGTTTATTAAAACGGAACTCGAGAAATGTTTTTTCAAAACAGACAAGGGCATTATTAGCTACTTTAGATTAAGAATACTCTTGCCTATCGCTGTTTCTTTGACCTAAAAAGCCAATTGAGTAGTAAGGCCCTATCCCAAAGAACTAATGAAACTCTATATAAGACCTTGATCATTACAGTCCTAATTTATGACGCTGAGGCACGCACTCTTTCGAGATCGGATGAAGATATTCTCGGTCGTTTCGAGAGAATAAACCTTCGTGCAATAGGTGCAATGGTCCCGTTCGCTTTGATAGGTTTTGGAGGAGAAGATTGCTAACTCGGGGGGACAACGCAGTAGAGGAAAACCTCACCGTAGGTGGCGCGCACAAGTAGAAGGGGACCACAATCGACTTCGAGTGCGCAACTGGAGCAGTTATCTAAGGATCGGACTAAATGGATATGCTTGTTAGTTGAGGCCCATGTTCACTCCGAACCTTAGCGTCACCTAAGTTAGACAAAGAATATGCTCCTGAGTCACACATATTCGTCGTTCGTGAAGCGGACTTATTTCTTCGTTGCCTTCTTAACCCAAAGAAACCGATTGCCAAGAGAGATTCTTCACTTGATCTGTACGGTACAGTGTACCTCAGTTTAATAAAGTATTTTATCACCTCAAAGTTATAGTTACCCGTTATGGTCGGCTAACTGAGCCGTTGGTATTGGCGCGTGAGTTTGGCAACAGTTCGCACATGTATGAAGTTGAAGCAATCATATAACCGCGCCTTACCTTGTCGAAATCCATTTTTGCCTCGGTGGGGTCATTATTGGTCTTTAGTTTAGATATCGGTATCCAGACTTCTTTGTCAGGTTGACGAAGTTGTTGTGGATCACATTCCTCGTTGAGTGATTCATTATGAGAACGGAATGTTGGTCGTCTTTCAAAGTTTAGCTGAACCGACAGTTACTGTGCTATTACGTTCCCATCCTTATTTCTACATGCTTCAGGTCCGTATTTGTATCCTTGTTAATTGTTTGCACTTTTGACAGAATTGCTGAAAATCATTTCTGCAGAAGCTTCTCCATGAGCCGGGTCGAGCGCTTCTGTACTTCTTTCTATTTTGTTCAGAGAAACCGATGTTTTACTGTCTCTTGTCATTTTTTGCAGTTCCGCTTGTTACGCTGCATACGTTTGCTGTCACTCTTCGTCAAACCACTGTCTCTAATGCTTTGTTGACAATGTCGTCATTGGTTTTTAGCACTTTTAATTCTTAATTAGGACTTCTCGAAGTTTTTTATAATTCTGTTTAGTGTTCTGTCTTACGGGACACCCGAGTTATAACAAGGTAGTGATCTGAGTAGATGTTAGCACCTATAAGGATTTGGGTATCCAGAAAACTTAAACTATGTCTTGCGTCGTGGTTATCCTCAGCGACTCCTTTCTCAATCTGGCCTTTTGCAGTGACCTGGTACCCAGCCAATGGGTAATGCTAAACTGTGTTGCAATAGTGAGTCTGAAGGGAAGCTACTGTTGATAGCATGCCCAGTATTATGTTCTTTTCATTGGTGGGAGCCTCTTATCCATAATTTTGTTAACCAATGATCTGTATTGAGACCACGTGAAGATGTGATTTTTTGGGCTCTTTGGTTTAGTTTTAGTTTCATATAAAAGAATCAGCTTGAGCCAATACCCCACAAGGAGTAGGTTCTTTTTTCTAGAGCAATCAACATCATCTTTACATCTTTAACGTTCTCTTTTCAGTACAATTTCCGGTCCATCTTTAATTCCTGTTTAAGGTGCCATTCCCTGATGCTTCTAATCGCAGATACGAGGAGTAAGGAAATTTATTTCTAGTAAAAAGATGGTGCTCGTGGTATATTTGTTAATTTATCTTGCTTATTTACTGCAGATTGCAGGACGTCGGCTTGTGTCTGACGGTTCTCTGCCGATATGGGGATATCGTCGCCGACTGGAAACGATAATGTCTACCAGAAAATTAGATAAATATGCAAGGATTACAGCTTAAATACACACAAAATCACGTCAATTAGCATTTGTTCGATTGAATGATTCATAGCGTTATTAGTAGAGTGCGACTGAAGGTGAATTTTTTGGCCGAAGCCGAATCTAATGGAGATTGTATTCCAAAATGCTAAAGAACCTAAGTTTGATAAAATTGATCGGTAGATATTTTCTTTTTTATTAATTTATTTTACAAAGACACAAACAGCAAAATAGCCAGTAAAATATTGTAGTAGACTCTTTTAAATAACACATAAACGGAACAATCAAAATGAATGCTTAGCAAAGAAATAAAAACAAAAAATAACCAGTAAAACAATCCAAAAGCATAGGTACATTCGATAACACGTAAATACAACAAACAAAGTTAATATGAGAAAACAAACGATGAAGTAGAATTAATAATCAAAATTAAATAACTTAATATTATATAAGAAACAACAGTCAGCCCTCCGAACAGCATAAATTTGTCCAGCAGCACTGAATAATTGCTCACTCGCTATACTAGTAGGAGGAGCTGATAAATATTTGTTACCTATTTCTTTCAAGTAGGTATAAGGACTTGAGGCCCAATAATTAAAAATATCAGCATTCCTTGTAGCTACGAGTACCTGCTACAGAAACGAAACAAACATGAAATGACTTGCTCGAAATCTCCTCCAAAACATGGTGCGTATGATATTTTAATTGCGGAAAAATGGTTCGGCTTCGGCAAAATCTTCGGCCTTTTTTTGCCTTAGGACGGAGAGTTTTTTCTTCACTCAGAGTGATTCGAAGGTTATAATTCACAGTATATTTTTGTGCTTGAAACTTTACAACAGCCAAATCTACGCGTCAGTGATCACACAGAATTTTTCTGTCTGAGTTCCAATTACACAAATGAGAAACTTGTAAATGGGTAAGATTCGAGCCTTGACCCTCCGAGTGAGAAGCGATTGCTAGTACTACTACACCACGGCCACCCAAATGCCTGCACACAGCGCTGTGAAGAAAAATTAAGAAAAAAAAGAAAGGTACGTTGGTTTAAAATGTTTGATGGTTATAATGACTAGCATTCCATAATCAGCTTATAAAGAATCACGTTAGTATACAGTCTGCAAAAGGCGTCTTTCTATTTACTCATGACCAACTGCAACTCTATGTATTTGCCTCTTCCTATTCGTTCGTGTTCCTTGTTGAGAGAGCTTGATGGCAACGAGATTGGCAAAGATTCTGGCGGTATCTTGCAAATGTAGCTGTTTGACGTCGACGTCGAAATCAAAGTAATTTCTTTAGTGACAGGCTAAAGAGGCAGATCCCGCCACAACAAAGTATTGGGTTGATATTCTAACTAGGATTTCGATAGGAGCTTGCCCAGTAAAATAAGCCCCAAAATGTATAAGAAAAATAGCCGTAATGAATGAAAATAATCGTTTACGTGCATTACATTGTAAACAAAACCAAAACTATATTCAATTTATTAATTCTAATAGACTATTACTGTTCTAATTCAAGAAGCACACGATGCATATTTGTTGAGAGATGAGCTTTAAGCTGATGAGGTAGAGTGAAGGCTTTCGAACAGGGTTCACATCTAAAATAAGACACAAAAATCACAAACTGATCTGATCGTACAACAAGAAGATAAAATCATACTTATAAGGCTTTTCTCCAGTGTGCATTTTCTCGTGAGCTTTCAGTGAAGTGGATAATGAAAATGCCTTTCCACAGGTTGCACAATTATATGGCTTCTCATTGGTGTGTATTCTTAAAAGAAATTGAGTTCAATATCTACTCTTATCGTTTGGAATTTAAAACATACCTCTCGTGCTTTATGTGCGTGCTACGATCGGCAAATTTCCGATCACAAAATTGACACTGAAACGGTTTTTCCCCTGTGTGTATCCGTATATGCGCTCTTAGGTTGCACGGTGAATTAAAACGTTTAGAACAAATTCTGAAACGAAAAAAACACTCGTTAAATGAATAATGTGCAATTGTATGCCCGATTATCTAAACAACTCACTCGCAAATGTAGTTCTTTTCGTTGCGATGAATTTTCATGTGGAAATTCAGTAGGCCCCTCTTTGTAAAATGATTGCCACACACGTCGCATATAAATTCGACGGGATTTTTTGGTAGCGCTCTTTTTACATACCTCCTAACATTGTACTTTTGTTCTTCATCACTTGTCCTAGTTAGCGAATCTTCTTGCACAATTAATTCATCAATTTGATCAGTTCGGTCGCTTTGGCTTTGTAAATCTTCATCTTCGCCTGGATCTTCAATTTCTTGTTTAATTTCATTTTCAAACAAATACACAAGTTCATCGTTTTCATTGTTCTCTGTAGTTAGCTCTTGTTCGCTCTGCTTTAGAGATACAATTTCAGCTAGCGCGTCTTCCACGTCCTCAATGATATAATGCATTTCACCGTTCTCTGTTATAGTTTCAATTTCAGCAGGCTGTTCCTCGTCAAGGAAATCAATGGTTTCAAAAGATAACTCATCTTCGGTGGACTTGGCTGACTTAAAATAACTCGAAGCAGATTGAGTTTTTAGTAGAATCGAATGCAAATAGTCCGTGGACTTCTGACAAGTGGTGCGGAATTTAAGGGCATATTTCAATGTAAGAAGACATTTTTTGCATATTTTCTCTGGTAAATTGTCTGAGCTCTTAAGCTGTTAGTTGGAAAAACCGTTATCTATTGCAATTGGATTAAAAATTAATGAGATATTACCTCAATTCCTGAGCATTCAAAGATTTGGCTGGGTAACTTTTCGTCGTCGTAAATTGAAACCATTGCGGAGATATTTTCTTCTTCTAGGCAAATTCGACAGACATTCCATTTTATGCTTATTTCCATTCTTATTATTTTGTACTTTTGTGTGAAATTATTGGAATGAATAAAATCCCACCCAGGTGCAAGAATATTTACCAAAATTGTATGTTTACTAAAATTAAAGTTGCCAAAAGTCCTCGGATAGTTGTCATTTGGCGTGTGAAACAATTTCGAGTATCGAAAACTAGATATTGAAATCGTTCTAAGGTCGACTTTGCACTGTGTCTTATTTCTTGTTAAGTAAGTACCTTGGCGGTTATTTGATTACATCGTTTTTAATTTCCCCATATGACGTAAAATAAAAGCCTTTATTCTATGAGTTTGTAAGACCATATTAAATATATGGAATTTATCTTTATTTGTCTCGAGGCTATTTCGAGAGGTCACTTAATTACTACCATCAATTCCTTGTGTGTGCTGCATTTTAAACCAGGTATAGTTTATATTCACTTATTTCTAAGTTCATCAGTTAAATAACTAAAATTGAGAAAAACTCATGAACTCAAACAAGAAGATAATTCTAACCACAAAAATTTAAAAAAATTTTATTGAAACTATTAGACAGCCAACAGTACAATGGAAGGCACCTAATTCTGAACCTCTAGTAAGTGAAATCAGGGCAAATCCAATGTCTGACTTCAAATTCCTAGATGAAATTATTTTTACTAATTTTCTGGGTTAATTAGTGAAATGAACTATGTAAACTAGATGGCAAACTCTACTCTCTATTGAGCAAGTTTGTCATAAAATTTGTCTTCGATTCTCTTCGTTTAGAATATGAATGATAGAACCTAGTATAGTCCAATTTTTGCCGTTATAGGTCACCTTAAAATCGATGAAACTTGTGATTTAGATTTTTTTTAGCATATGATACTCGATAATATCAATCAAAGGATTTCTTAATTTATAACTACATCTATTAGGACCGTGTTTTGTCTATAATAACATGTTTTATAAAGTTCAACAACAGGGTATAGTTCAAGAAAAATCTGCAGTATAATCCTTATGGGAGAGATTTTTTTCGGACACGAGTGCCTATCGCTCAAATTTTGGTTCAAAGTACTACAAATTGCCACTGACGTGCCACCGGTTTACATTGAAATTATTGTTGTAACTTCTCAAACAATCCGATACAACACCAGTGCCAACAACACGTAGACGACAAGGGGTTAGGTAAAACAGGGGTATGATGGATATGCAATCTCACAGACATCAGTCACAAAAACGGGCCCATCGCGATTCCTGTGGAACCAGTTGAATTTGCCCGCAAATTTCAAAAACCTAAACAATCGCCCCGGAGTAACACCCAAAGCCAAGAAGGCCTTTGAAGTTCGTGCCGTCTATTTCTTCTAGGTTTTCGAGAAAGTATTTGCCTAAAAATTTTCTTCTCTACGCGATATTGCCTCACATTCACACAATATGTGTGTTATGTCCTCAACAGCTTGCAGATCACCGCAGAATCTACAGATATCTGTATCTGACAATTTGTGTCTCTTTGCGTGCTGCCGAAGGAGACAGGGTCCTGTCAAGATTCCTATTACTGTCCTAACCAAAAAACGGCCAAAGAGCTTTGGATACCCTGCGTCCTTCAAGGTTTGACCACCTTAGGTTGGCTGTCTTTGTGATTTTTTCCTCGATAGTGCTCCTCACTATGCAACGGGTGGATTGATGTTGGCAACCATACTATTGTCGAGTGGCACTCCTTTTCTTGCAAGGTCGTCCGCTTGTTCATTTCCTTTAAAAGCGCAGTTTCCTGGCACGCAGCACAGTCTTACGAGGTTCTGACTGCAGAGTGCCTTGAGTACTGTGAGACAGCCCCTGACTGTATCAGAGTTGACGTTGGTGGATTCCATTACCTTGAGGGCGGCCTGGCTATCAATGCAGATAGCTATATCTCTTTCGGATACCGATCTCATCTGCGGCCTTGGGACAGGCAGAATGCCTGACTGGAAGACACTGCTTGCGTCCGGTAGTCTTATAAATACTCTTAGCTCTGGGTCTTCTGACAAGATACCAGAACCTGTGCCTTCCTCTGTTTTTGAGCCATCTGTGAAAATTGCAATTTCATTCGACCTGATTATTGCATTTTTTTGTCAGTCCCCTCTCTCCGGATATATTATATCATACGGGATGTCGACCAAGGAAGGAATTTCATCCGTTAGAATGAAATTAGTCGTAGCTCACTGTTGCCTGCAAGTTTTTTGATCTGTAAATCAAGCGGTGCTAGGTGCAAAAAGGTGTCCAATGCTGCCGTATGGGTGGTACGGAGCGCACTTGTAATGGCTATGGAAGCCATTCATTGAACAGCCGCTAATTCTCCGTAAATCATTTTCTTGTGTGTTGCTTTCCATCATGCTAGTGCGCCGCATGTAAGTACCGCCACCATATACAGCCAATACACCATAGCAGCTTTTACCCCCAAAATTTTTCCTACTGCTCTTTTGCAGATAGAAAGAGCATTATACTCATATGCATTTTTGAATCTTTCTGCTACGTTAAGATTCCTATTCAGTTTTTGTCCAGAATCACACCCAGATACTTCGCGCTGTCCGAAAGTGACAGTTCCACTCCGTTGAGTTTTTTGGAGTTTGAATTAATGATCCTCGTCCTTTCCCTTGGTCGATGGCTTAACCATCAACCTACCCATGCTGTACCTTCCCATACCCTTAGATTTTTTCGAGGTATAAGAAATAATATAAAGATTCTCCAGCAAAGAGTGCTAGCTATTAAAGCTAAACAAATAGCAAGGAGGGAGAAGGAGCAGATAGGAGAACTTCACGATTCTCAACAGCCACAACAACACCAGCAACTAGCAGAAAAAGAAACCCAACACATAACAACACAACAACAACAACAAAAACTAAAACAACAGCTTAAACATATGCAGTCACAAAAAACAAATCAGCGGTCACCACACCAACAACAAGGACAACAACAACAGCAGCAGCAGAAGAGCTAGCAACAACAACATCGAAAACAACAGAAACAACAGCAACCACAACAACAACAACAGCAACAACAACACAAGACATCTAAAACAAGGGTTCCACCTATAAACACTTACAATAAGGAACTCAAAGATACATGTGTAAGTTGGCCATAGGCAACAACTTTTTTATAAAAAGATTATCGTTAGATAGGCATGCGATCCACTGTAACACAGGGAGCGCTATCATAAAATAAAAAATTGACTGAAGGATTCGACGACAGAGTTCTTCTCCTATACCCCGAAGGGGAAGAAGCTGCAAACAATGCTGCTGAAGGGGTTAGAACAGACGACTGATCCGGAGGAGCTTCTTGTACTGCTAAAAGAGAAGGAGTGCAAAGAGCTCAAATTCGTGGGTGTCAAGCCATTTGTCACGGCTAGAGCCAAAAGGGAGAAGCGGCAACTACCGTTTTTCTTGGTCCAGCTAAGTCCCAACAGCAATCTGGATGGTCTAAGGAGTATCAAAGTCCTAGACTACCAGGTAGTACAGTGGGAAAAATTAAAGAGGAGCGAAAACATTTTACAATACGTTCGCTGCCAAAGGTTCGGGCAGGCCGCGTCGAACTGCGAAATGCAGCCTCGATGCGTGGAGTGTGGAAAGAACCACAAGTCTGAGGAATGCGCTCTGGGTAAGGACGGATCGTCTGAAAAAATCCAACTCTCTTGTGCTTTATGTAGGAACACGGGACACACCGCAAATTATCGGGGTTGTCCCAAATTCCAGTATATCAAAAGAATAAATCTGGCCCGGCAGCAGAAAGAGGAAGTTAAACGTCCACCCGTGCATTTACAAACTCCAGCCGTTACGCCCCATGTTACCTACGCCTAAATGGCGACAGGTAGGGGAAATACGGTACAGCAAGCGAAGGTAGCTTCTCAGGCCCCAGCGCCCAGAGCACCGGAACCAGTACCTGACATGCTAGCTATCTTGCTCTCTTTCCAGGGGCAGATGGCTCAGCTACAACGTCATTTAACTGAACAGACCGCGCGGGTGGATCAAGTATACGCGCTGCTGCCTGGCCTAACAAGGTGCGTTAATGCCGTAATGGGTACGTACGTGGCGGAGCAAACCCTGAAGGTCCTTGCTGTGAATGTGAATTCACTGATAAGGTTCGAACGACGAGCCGCACTATTTAAGTTGCTTAAAGACCAAGCCCCTGATGTGCATTTGGTTAGCGAAACTAAGCTTACCAAGAGACACAAAATGAGGCACAGAAGATACAAAATAGTACGGAGAAACCGACCCAACTCCATTCAGGGAGGTGGCGTTGCAATTTTCGTACGAAAAGGTATACGGTTTAAAAGAGTATACAGTCGTGTAGTACGTTGGTTCCAGGTACTGGAAGCACGCATCGTGCATATCCCTCTCCGTAGTGGAAAGCGGTTGTACATGGTGTTTGTCTATGCTCCTAAGGCTACTCAATCCACCTTATTCATCTCAGAGCTCGATACACTTTTTCGATTCCTGAGGCAGGAATTGGAAGACGACGAAGATTGCTGCTGTCAATGCTAAAAACCTTGTACAGACAGTTCACTGACAGACATAACCCTGAGATTATGACGCTGAAGTCGTCGGTCAAAATCCTCCAAACATTAATAAAAATAAATTACAGAAACTCTATAAATTTTTATTGGAACAATAAAATTCGGGCTGTAAACACCAGCAACCCGCAAATAAACAAAATATTTCGGAGAAATAATCAGAACGACCTTCCATGTCTTAAAATCGCCCGAACGACGAACAAGGAACAAATACTTGTAGAAGCAGGCATGGATCCAAATGAGGCTGTTGATGATGACAACTTCTTTGTGATCGAGGATCCGCAGGAGCAGGTAGTGTATAAGGCGAATGTTATCATTGTCCCGAATTACGATCTGAAGAATCGAGTCCTTGTGCACAATTTCTACCTTCGAAATCAAATTGCGAATTGGCGATTCGAGAGCTCGGGTTTCACCCAGTTCAGTGACGAGAATATGGCAAATAATGTCATCACCAACGATAGGATACTACCCCCGTTCATTTCGAAGGAAGAGCTCCAAACGATCTTCGAATCACTTAGAAGTAAGAAATCAGTGGGAACCGATGAAATACCGAACATTGTGCTTCGACATCTCCCTCTAGAAGCGCTTAACATTTATACCACCCTGTTTAATAATGCGATGAATAATGCACATTATCCAGCGCATTTGAAAACTGCGGTGGTACATCCCATCCCCAAAAGGGATAAAGACTCTTCCAATCCGGCGAATCTCCGCTCGATCAGTCTTCTTCCAAACATCAGTAAGGTGTTCGAGAAGGTGATCAATAGAGTCCTGAATAAGTGGGTTGAGGACAAAAATATAGTTCCGGATAATCAATTCGGTTTCAAGACGGGGCATGATTATATTTATGCTGCGTCGAAACTGGTTTCTGATATCCAATGGAACAAAGGCAAGAAACAGTGCACTGGTGCCTGCCTGATTGACTTGGAGAAAGCCTTCGATACCGTATGGTTAGAAGGACTGTTTTTCAAGCTGGACAGGTTGGGCATCAGTAAACCACTGCTGTATATTCTTTTTGATATGCTCTCCAGTAGACAGTTCATCGTGAAGAATGGCGATGTGTCTTCTGCTGGGACATTTAACATTAAAAACGGTCTGCAACAAGGTGCGGTAAATTCGCCGATCCTATTCAACATTTACACGAGTGATCTGGTAGGTTTACTTCACCATACCATAGCGTACGCAGACGACATAATCGCATACAGATCGGGTCCAAAGATTGAGGTCATTAATATACTTTGCAGCGTGACTTCGACAAAGCGATATTGTGATCACTGGAAGTTGAAAATCAACTTTCAGAAGTCGGAAACCATTCTGCTTAGGACGCCTTTGTTTGGGCCTCTAGAGATACCAGAAAGAATTGGCGAAAGTTCTCGATCGTGGGGCAGCATGGGCAGCCACTTGCTTGTCGAAATGTAGTTAGATACCTTGGGATCTGGCTAGATCAATATTTGTATTATTTTAACAAACATGTAGATGTTGCTCTGGCCAGAGATAAAGGTGCTTTTGCCCTTACAAAGAGACTGTTTTATAACAGCCAACTCGATGCGAGGGTGAAGGTAATCTGCTACATGGCCCTTATCATGCCCATGCTTGTATTTGGATGTCCCGTGTGGTTCAACGTGAGAGCACGTTTAATGAAAAGATTCGGGTGTTTGAGAGGGCTTGTCTTAGGACTTGTCTTCGCTTGTACAGAACACCAAAATCTGATTACATAAAATTCTATCCTAATGAGGTCTTGTACAATAGGGCGAACCTAATAAGAGTGGACAATTTCGTCATTAAATTAACTCGAAGGCACGTTGCAAGAGTAATGACCTCATCGAACAACCTGATCTCCGGGGCTTACTACCCCAATTATATGTATCACGAGAGAGTTCGCTTTGACGGCTTTATTCCTTCAGAAGCATTCCTCTATCTAGATAGCAAAGGTCTGATCCAGGACAGATTGGCGGTGCGGCTAATCTTCCACGTCGCTCGAACAGCTGCGGATAGGTGATTCAACTAACACAGAGACGTCGCACATGGCAGTGCGGAGCGTCTCCCGTTTAGTAGGACGATAGGGAGTCGCGACATGAGGGATGTTGCTCGGCAGCACCAACACTTTTGGTGGCTAGTTGAAGGGGAGGATGCTTCGTCGTCGAATGCCTCCAGTAATAGATAGTTTCATATGAGGCAAAGCGGGTCAGCCTAATTTTTTTTTTAGCCATGGCCGGCTTACATAGTTTTAGGTAGGAATAAGTTAGTTTTAAGAAAAAAAATATATAAAAACCAAAAAAATAAAAAAAATATATATAAATATACTCGTATACATGTATTTATATATTGTATATATACATATTATGTATATATATATTTATGGATGTCTATGTTTGTGTTAGATGTAAGTAGATTAAGATTTATTTTTAGGTAGTTTGTAGGCTTTTAGTTTTAAGTTTTATAAAAAATTAAAAAATGTCCGTTTACTAAGTTTTTGCTTAAAATTTATTTTCTTAGTTTTAGTACGTAAAAATAGAAATAAAATTAGACTGTAAGGTTCGTCACATAGTTTAAGTGTTAGGTTTATCTTAGAGTGCCCGCATGGGGCCAGTAAGTTAGTATAAGATAATTTTAAGTTATTTAAGCTAATTTTTAAGAATTTTTTTGTATATCATGTAAGAGTAATTTAAGGTGTATAAATAAAAATGCATATAAACTGAAAAAAAAATGAACTGAGTTCCCGAATCTGCATATGGAGTAGTTCCAGGAGCTTCTCACGGTACGTGTAGGGACACGGAACCCATTCCCATGCTGCCGGCAAGGTGTACTTTGCCAACTGTGCCACCGTCGTGCGTTTTAGCTTCATACTTTCCCAAGCATTCCATACTTCCAAAATGAAGCATCTGAGGAAGTCCACAGAAGACTTAATCCCACAAGCTACAACCTTGCGTCCGCCCACCCAACCAGTGCCATCGAATTGGAGTTCCACGTTTCCTGTGGTGGATAGTTCCTTCCACAGGACGCCTTGGAACTTCGACACATTCTTTTTAACTGTTCGTAAAAGTTCGTTGTTCCTTGAGTACAAACTATCAATATCTTCCATCGCCGAAGTCTTCACGTCTCCTTTCTTCGTTGGAGCGTCGCTTTGTTTGCTTCTCCTTTAGAATGTGCCTGTCGGCACTTCACCTAACCAGGGATTTTTAGTGGTCGTTGGTTGAAAACCAGCGCGTCAGTTACGGCGTCTCTTATGGCATGTTGCAACTGGCTTGTTGATGTTGGCGACATGAGAGATTTCGCGATACGCTATCGGTAAACGCTACAATATCGAAACATCATTATTAAACAATTTCTAAAATAACCACGGAAACATATTGAAGAGTCATTGATTTCTGGCAACATTTCCAACAGCGTATCCAAATGCCAATTGGCATCAGGTATAAAGCTTGGCTTTATAAACCTGGAGGTAACGTTTTAGAACTTATCACAAATCACTAAGCACTGGCCATTTTAGTAGAAATTATTAATCACTTCGACTTCGACTTCAAGGTACCTAAGGAGTTCATTTATAAATACATCGTTCATCAGGGGCAAAGGTTCTAATTTCAAGAATGAAGATTACCTATGACACACAGAATCCAGATTTTGCCAATCCTAATAGATGCTGTCGTGAATTGGGCGATCAGTACGAAAATACAAAAGATTTTCGGAGAAGGGAACAATACTTAGACGAATATGTGAGTTCTATCATAATAACGAGCTCTATTATCTTTACTAGGACAGGATGTACTGCGATACATTGAGCCATTGTTTTTAACTCTAAATAGGAAAGATTTTGAGTGTAAGCCAAGTAATCGAGGATTCGATGATGTTTGACTGGCTGATATGGAGATCTCATAAAATGGTTTGAAGTTGTCCATCTTCTACAGTATCTCAGGTAAAAACACTTCGAATTTGGACCCCCGTTAAAACTAATCCGGATATGTAGGCTTATACCTATGCTGACCATCAATGTTTTATTCCAAACGACAAGCCTTTCTTTTTGACTTGTCATGTAACTTTTTATATTTAATAATAAATCAGAAGAATAGCAAATACCTCGTTGTTCACTTGCAAAAAATTGTTTGCCTAGTTAAAAATAATTTCTTCTTTATTATTATCAATGGCATTTTCCATTGATTTCTTTCAATGATTTTGTAGGTACCACTAAGGGGTTAAAGTACTCTCTGCATCTATTACTAATTTCGTTGTCCCCCGTTCCCCTGCTTGGGAAACGAATACCTGACGAAGAATCAATCATAACACTCTTCAACGACATCAATGTTTCTTAATTATTTCGTTATTTTTGATAAACGCTAATCTTTCTTTCTAATTTTTTGTTTTAAAGCATATTTAATGAGATTTGGTAAAATAGCTTTAGGTAGACGGCAACGCCATGCAAACTAATTTTTGTAATTGTAATCTTTTGAGCACAAATGTTTGAGGAGTAATAAATTTACAACTTCAGAATTGTCTACGAATTGGTTTCAAACATGTATCAACAACAACAAAGAAAACATTTCATTTCCACACAAAAATGTTGTCATTCAATATAAACAGTTCTCAAATCAAACAGGTCGTACATGCTATTGTAATTCAAAGACGTCAACATAAACTATTCAATTATCAAGTCTTTTTTATTTCTCATAGAATTTTTTTTCTAAAATAAGTTTTGTACAAACATATAAAACAAATTGGAAAGAGTTTTTATTTTCTTTAATATTGTAAGAATAAAATGAATTCAGCTGATGCCTGTCGCATCTGCTTGCGATCAGATGATGATTTCGACATGGAATCCCTATACAAAACCTTCCCTGAAGAAAGTGTTATTATACAGAAAATCGAGTTATGCGGAGGCATAAAGGTGGTCCAGTAGCTGTTATAGCCTATACTGAAACTCATTATCCACTTATTTGCAATTTTTAGGTGGAAGCACGAGAAGATTTGCCAAGAAAGATATGTAGACAGTGCCTGCTTTCATTGAACGTCTCGTATGATTTTCGTAAACTTTGCCAAGCCAACGATCTAAAGCTTCGAAATATCTGCATTCCTGAGAAGGTACGGTTTAGTTATCTGGTAAATTAAGGCTTTTAGATTGTAGTTTTGATTTTAGGTGGAAATAAAAGACGAACCTCAGTCAGAACGAACATCATTACTTGAGACGCCCGAGGCTATATTCCTCTCGGAATTGTCCAATGGGTCTAGTATATGCAATTCACCTCCAGAAGAAGACATAAAACCTATTAAAGAAGAGACAAAAGAACCGGTTAAAGTTAAGTCATCCAAAAGTTCATTTACAACTCCAAAGAAAGTAGGAAAAAAGCCCAAACCTAAAGAACTTCAAGTTTGTGAACTTTGTGGAAATGTTTACTCGAGACCGAGCCTTTTGCTGCTGCACATGAGAAGACACGCTGCCGACAAACCATACAGTTGCGAGTAATTACTGCCCCAGACAGCAAAGTTGTACAAGACTAACAAAAATATACATATATTTCATTTCTCTAAGGATTTGCATGAGAAAATTCACATGTCATTCAGAAATCAATCGGCATATGAGAGTACACACCGGAGTAAGACCGTTTAAGTGCAAATACTGCGATCGAAAGTTTAGTGATCGTAGTACGAACATAAAACACGAAAGGACACATACGAATGAAAGGCCGTTCGAATGCTTAACGTGTGGCAAAGCTTTTACTTATTCAAATGTGCTGAAGAATCACATGTTGACGCACACGGGAGAAAAGAGATTTAGGTAAGATATTATTGGTATTTCAAATCAATTACAATTTAAACGCTTTTTTGATCTCATGGATGAGGTACTTATTTGGAAAATTGTAGGATATCAAACGGATTGGACTATGCAAATTTAATACTTGTCAAACAAAACTATTTGTTAGACATTCTGTCATAAGTGTTTATTTTACCGCTTTCATTTCTTTCACTTTCAGTCCACAAAAAATCTGACTTAGACCATCTCTAACAGACTCACATCGGTGTGTGTTAGTATCATTGACTGATTTCACCCACACATGTCATATCTTTGACAAAGCTGTGTATATAATAGTAAATATCTTTGGCTTAAGCATGCCCACTCGATTTGATCTAGGTGGTTCCTAGAGCACAACAAGAAAGGGTCTATGTGGCCATCCTGTTAGGTTTATTGCTGGAATAAGCTTGAACATAAATACTTTACTCCAGCTTTTCAATTAATGTCTAGCCTCGTACTATTCTGGTTTCCTTTAAAAAACATTTCCCGTAGAGGTCAGATTAACATAAACTGCCGGTCACTTAAGAACCTCTATTTCTAAATTACGCTAAATTCGGAAAACTGAAACCGTGTTGTATGAATTTGTAACTTTTGTGTTGAATCTACTAGTACGTGCTTTCCCATAGCGGGAATTTAGGTAAACAAACTAAATTATGGGACTGCGCCGGAGGTTGATGGCCCCAAAGCATTTCCTGATTATATTATTGTCGACCACACCGGAGTTTGAAAAACGAATGAAACATAATTAAGATTGACCTGATGGTTTCCAACAGTTTTTCATGATTTAAGGAAACTGGAACCGTTCTTGGCATTGTCATGATTCGATTTCTATCCATAGGTCATTCAATGTCTTTTAATGTCGGCAGAAGTCAGCAGACAACATTGACTTTTTAGAAGTCGAGAATATGGAATGTTCGAAGGCAGATAATGGATTCTTTAGCAACGCAAACAACGAATCCACTCGCCAGCTCTTGTAAAAAAAAACTGCCTTGGAACAGGTAGCGTGGACATTTTAGAATTGCCATATAATTTTTCTGAACTCAATCACCTCGAAAATGTCTTGAACCTGGACCCAGGTTTTAGTAAAAAAAAATTTAAAAGGAGAACACAATTCCATAGCCTTTAAAATTGAAGATGATTTAATGATGCATTGGAGATACTTTTGACAAAATCCCTACCATTAACTTCTCAAACTATTTGCAAGTATGTCAACTTATAAACCTTTTGAAAGTGTAAGAAATTGAGGATGACCGAAAAGTACTTGTAAAAATGTAAAACCACAGAAAAGTACTACAAGGAACTACGCGATCGGGGATGCTGCTCTCGGAACAATATTTAATACATAATAGAGTTTTGCCACTAACAATTAATTGGCCTTCAAACTTTCTACCGTAACTCGTAAGCACACTTTCGGTCTTACTCTGAAATATTGAGATTTTTTCTAAGCGGTGCAACTCGCTTATGGAATGCTCTATCGAATTCTTTATTTCCTAGCAATTATAACCTACATCGTTAACGATGTACGATATTAACACGAAAGCTGATCTTGGGGATGACTCGGGCGTTCCAAAAAGATGGTCACAAATTCATTGTCAGTACTAAAGCCGTGTATTACACGATTTATAGAAAAGAGTTACCAATATGTGGGGAATTTTCTGCTTTCTAATCTCTTCAGAACTTTTTCCTTTGTGCAGGGGTAAGGTAAAGCAGCACGCTTTTACTTCACTGTTTTAGCATACTCGAAATGTAATACTTCCTCGAATTTTACCAAACTTAACATATAACGTCTTGCATTGAGTTGTAAAATCTTTTACAACTTTCTGCAAATGATTTGCCAACCAGCCAAATTTAGTTTGGCAAAATATGAGGGCTAAACCAAGTAAATGTCCCATATAAGAGAATTAAGATAGAAAGGAACTTTATAAATTTTATATTACGTATCCTTCTTCATTAGAGAGCAAATATATTTAAAAAAAAAATAGTTGTTATGGAAATGTTATCACTGTAACCTTTGTAGTTCTATTTTGCGCTTTACTATGTACTTGCTCCGTCTCAGATTCTTTAAGGAAATAAATTATTCAGAGCAGGGAAAAGTCAATTTTCTCTGTTTGATGTTCTCTCCGATGCTTGATGCTGATGGAGTTGTCTTGTCGTGGATTATTGCAGAATCTGCAATTGTTTTCCAAAATATCTACTTATATACAATATTACAGTGACCCGGAAAGAAGGTCTTTAAGGCAGTTGGATTATTATCAATAAATATTTCTTGAGAAAGCTATATTTTCCTATAGTCTCGTCTGGTTTTAGAAAGGGTAAGATGAACTTGCTCTGAGGCTGATATGTACATACATACATCTACTGTCCCCTATACCTTTAGACGAGACTCACGAAAATTCGAAGAGGCGTTTGTTTATAACAATGTGAAGACAATCGAGGTCTATGATGATATGATGATTGCATTTTTAAGTGTGATCAGTTTCTGATTTTTTTTTTTTTAGATTTTTTCGCCGCTTCTAAGTCAATTCTTCCTGCCCAGGCTAATGCTTTATATTCACATTCATCGTGTCCGTGTAACTTGCTGATAAGAGAACTGATAGAGAAACGTGGAGAGTTTCCCTACTCGTTATAATGGATATACTCTGGTCTTAATGCGACACCCTATAATGTACAATTGGCGCTACTATGTTTAGCAGATAGAATAATTTGTAGCCCACATTTTTCGTTTTGAAGTGTGTGTCTTTGTTTTGTCGTCTCACGTTTTTTGAATGCTCATGCGCATTCGTCGTTATTGGTAAACCCATTTTTGGCTAAGTGATCCGTTTCTGTAATCAATTACCCACCATACTCGTCGGATTGGCCCCGACCGACTTCTTTCCATTACCTAAGTTGAAGGACATTAAGGACTATTAAACGAAAATATTCAGTGACCAAACGGCCCTACATCAGGTCTACGATCGACCAACAATTTTTTTGAGGTGCAGGAAAATGTGTATAAGCACATAGATATTGCACGCCGAAGGAAAAAAATCTATCAGTTTGTAATTGCCCGTTTTTACTTCGAACTTCAAGTTCTGAACAATTTGTATGAACAAAATGTATTATACAACCGAAGGCAATTCTTGGGATCGTATGTGGTGTATTGTGTGTACAGCCGACGAGCAGGCATGCGCCGCGCCGTGTAGATGTGTCTGTGGTTTCTGTTTTCAACCCTTATCTTCATACATAAAACAACCACTGTTCACGGAGCTGCGCGGCGCGCTCGCTGGCTGTGTAGTTGCTTTACCTCATTCGCCGTCGACTCTCGACCGATTTAGATGTTTATTTATGTGACTGAACAATTTTTCTTAGTAAATTTTGTCAGCGGTGCTTTTTCAGCTATACACATGATATTTTGCAGTTTATATTTCGATAGCAATGGGTGACAAGGGATTATCTGGAAACTAAAAACTAAAACGAATTACCCTGACTTGAAAATTTTTAAATGTCCTTCTAGGGAAAAAATGAAATTTTAAATAATTTGTGGATGGAGGCATGTGGTCTTAAAAATGGAGGCAAATAGAAGATCTGAAGTCTCCTTTAACTAAACGAAGAAGAACGTCGAGCAGTTGCAGCATTTCGTGTGCAAGGTGCGATCACTTATTGGAAAGATGTGCAAAAGAGGAGAAAAAAAATGCAACTTTAAAAAAAATATGGCGTACTGCCATAAACATTTTTAATAAAAATAAAATATCTACGACGTCTCAAATCGAAAGGCTCAATATTTCAGACCATTCGAAAACATTTTGTAAAATGCTTCTGAAAGAATCAACGACTACAAAATACAACAGCCACGAAAAAGAGCTTTCCCAAAATATATATTATAGATCACAAAGCGCCTATAATTTTTTGAGCGATAGATTTGGCTTTAAACTTCCTCACATTTCCTCTTTCTGTAGATGGGCTCCTGTAAAAGGATTACAACCAGGATATGAAAACAATGCTCATTCGTATCTTAAGTCAAAGTTCGCTTTATTAAACCAGCGAGAACTTTGTGTTGTCCTGATATTTGATGAAATTAGGATTCGTAAAAACCTCACATATAATATAAAAAATGATTTAATAGATGGTTTCGAAGACCTTGGTGTAGAAAGAAGTAGATTGTTTGCTAATGCTATACGTGTTTTCATGCTAAATGGTTTGTTTGATAGTTGGAAAAGTGTTTTAAACTATTTTGTGTCAGCAAACGGTGTAAATGGGGATAACCTAAGCGAAATTATAAAAAACAATTTGAAAATCTGTCAAGAACTTGGTCTAAAAGTATCTGCTATTGTTTGTGACCACGGGGCCAATAATAGAAAAGCTTATAAAATGTTAGGTGTTTCTGAAGAAAACCCATTTATAATTTTTAATGATGAAAAAATATTTTGTTTTTATGATTTCCCTCATTTGTAATGTTCTATTGAAATCAGATCTACAAACGCCAGATGGTAAAGTGTTTTTTGATGTTATCAGAGAAATATACAATTTGGAAGTTGACAACGTAGCTAAGACATGTTTAAAATTTAGAAGTTGTCATATAGCACCAAATGCCTTCGAAAAAATGCATGTTCACCTTGCAACGCAAATATTTAGCAAGTTTAAAATTTAGAAGTTGTCATATAGCACCAAATGCCTTCGAAAAAATGCATGTTCACCTTGCAACGCAAATATTTAGCAACTGCGGCATCGATTCAAACTGCTTTTGAACTTAATTGCTTAAAAGAAAGCTCTAATAAAGCTGTAGCAACGAAAGAGTTCGTACTAAAAGTGATTTATTTGACTGCATGGATAGTGGTTCACATTATGACAAGAATGTTTTAAGGCGGGGGGTTCAGCTAGAGAACCCAGCTTATAATGAGTTGAAACAATTTTTGTCTTACTTAAAAGATATACAAAAATCAGTTAACTTTCCAAGAAATTTTTGTTTAAAAGGAATGGAACAAACTATAAACGGCGTCTTATTACTTTGTCATGATATAAGCAATGGCCTATATGAGAACGTGGATTATTTACTAACAAAGAGAATTCATCAAGACGTATTAGAAAATTTATTTTCTATTATACGCATCAAAGGTGGTTACAACAAAAATCTGTCTGTTTACGAATTTAATGTTTTGATGTCGAAAATTCTCTCGTCAAATATTATTAATTTTTCTTCTTTCAGTAACTCTGATGATGATGATGTAGAATTTTTAAACGTAGACTTACCCCCAAGTCAAACTAATATTCCAAAAACTTTGTATATCGTAAGAAAATCGTATGCGACTGTACGAAAAAGTCATTTGTGATATGGAAATCGAAACTAAAATCACATTAGAAGCAACAGCAATGCGATATTTTACTGGATATCTTGCTTTTAAAATGCTTTTAAGGAACAAATGTTTAAATTGTTCCAAACTATTTTTAAAAACTGATGAGCATGAGCATCGCAAGGACCTTCTATACTTTGCTCTCCTCGTTCTATTACGGAAGCATTGTTCGTGGAAGATAGAAAAAAAACATAGCATCCAAAAATCAAAAAATTCAAATTTTATCTGGAAAAAAACGTAAAACAACTATTCAATAAACACAACATTAAAGAGAGCGCATTCTGTTTTGACCTTCCTACGGTTCTCAAATATAATTTTTATTATTAGTCAAATTGGATTTAAAAAAATTAAGTTGCGAAAAACGAAAAACTTATATCCAGTAAACAGAACACGCAACATGATAATACAAAACAATTAAGAGTAACATCATGTCTGAGTATGATTCACTCTAGTTCGATCGAACTGGGACGTACGGGTACGTCCCATTGAATGGAAAAATGGTAGATTTTTTCCTTCGACGTGCAATATCTATGTAACCTACATATATCATCTGTGGTATAAGTGCTTTATCTTTAAAATAAGTCAGACCCGGAACTTTCTGAATAAACTCTATATACATAAGAGTACATATGTACATACTTAGTTCTCCTCTCATTTACTGTGTTCCAATACTTGTATCAGTCGTCTGTGTTCTACTAACGATGTCAATGTCATCGGCATATGGAAGTAATGGGTGATATTTTAAGCGTTGGGTTTTTAATTGTCAAAAAAAAAAACAGGAAAATTGCAAAAGTGTATGCAATTTTTATTCGAGCTAATAAATCAATGCTTTCCACATACTTTTTAAAGATTATTTCATGTAAATATTAACCACGACTACGTTTTAAGTGGTCCATACGGAGAGTCAAATTTTGAATCAATTTTTCGAGCATATTGGCTGGTATCATCTCGCTCATAACACGTGTAATGCTGTCTTCCAAGGCTACAATTGACTCTGGTTTATCGACATGGACGAGGGATTTGTGATATCCACATGAAATGTAGTCTAAAGGCGTCAAATCGCACGATCTAGCTGGCCCAAAGCGAGGGATGGATAAATTGCTAACCGAACTCATTTATCAATTGGTCCATCGATTTGCGTGCTGTGTGGCATGTAGCTCTGTCTTGCTGGAACCACATGTCAACCAGGTTCAACTCGTGCATTTTTGGCTCGAAATCATTGAACGATAGCGGGCGCCATTGACGATAAAATTGTTTTCACGGCCATCTTTGAAAAAATACGGACCAATGGTTCCGCCGGACCATAAATCTAATCAAATAGTGCATTTTCCGGTTGCATTGGCAGCTCTTGTATTGTCTGAGGTTGCTGTTTTTGTTTATTAATATTTCCATTCAACCAGAAATGAGCTTCGTCGCTGAAGACAATTTTTCGATAAAAATGGATCTTCTTCCAGCTTTTCTAAGGCCCCCTCACGGAAAATTCGACACTGTGACAGGTCGTTCAGCTTCAGTCCTTGCACGAGCTGTATTTTGTAAGGTTTTAGACCCAGATCCTTTCGAAAAATTTTCCCCGTAATCGAGTAACACTATCCCAATTGCTGCGAACGGCGACGAATAGACAAATCACGGTCATAGGAGTAGGTGGCTTGATGTCCAATAGCGTGACATTGATGCGAACTTTGACCACTACGGCTTGAATTGCTTGCTAGGTAGGTCGATTATGACGACCGTAAAATGGTGGAAGTGCGCAAAAAACATTTTTCACAGAGCACGAATTTTGATAATAAAATTCAATAATTTATAGGCGTTGTTTGGGTGTAAGTCTTTGCATGTTCAAATGACAATGCTAACTGAGCATATTTGACTTTGACACATGTCACGAATCACGCGTGAGTTGTCAAAAATAGAACAATGAAAAAGCAAATTTCGGACAATTTTTGCTAGTTTGAACTAACATGATGTTGCTTTCGACTTTTTCGGAGTAGCGAGCGTTTCTCATTTGTTAAAACAAATCAACATGTTGTGGAACCCCAGCATACAACACTTTGTTCAGTAAGAAAAAAACAACAGAAAAGCACAAATTTGTGACAAATGTCAGATCAAGTAAAAAGTAGTACAGAAAAGTACATCCATATGTTAGCTGTCAAAAATTGCATCTATCATATTCTTCAGTTCTAGCGATCCAAAATCAAAATCGTACAAAACCCCTTTTGTCATAGATTAGCGCCAAGCGATTGTTCGAAAATTTGCATGCAAAGATTTTCACTTCGAAGAATAGTGAAAATAACGTAAAACGTGTTTAATTCCACTAATACAGATTGGCGTATTCCTGACTTAAGTTCAATCTGAAGTGTAGGTGCAGAAAATTCTGTTCTAATCTGCTTGGAACACACATTGAACACAAATCAGATCAGTTTCGTACAGAAAATTTTCTCATTGAACGCACAAACTTGGACTTTTCTATTCTGAACTAACATAAAGCTTAATTTCCAAGTTTTACATTCAACCCTACCTTGCAGATTGGCGGTCCGGTCCAATCGCATTTTTGTTGAATGAACAGAAAGATGATTGGTTTATTCTGTCTGGCAGCAGAACTTGAATCATCTTCGCCGCTTACCTGCTGAAGTAGTTTTTTCATATATGTTCTTAGCAACATCTGTGACACTACTACAAGGTTTCTTTCTTTGTCTTTATAAGGTCAGTCAACAGTGAATTCGTCCTCAATTGAAGCTTTGCAACTGTACGATTTTACGTTTCGAGTAGTTACCCCAGCCATAATCTTTAACTTGCAGACTAACTGAGAATGCTTTTCCGAGACGAGGCGGAATCATTAACCCGCTTCATCCCCAACATTAGGGGTGCATCACTTTGAACATTCTGACTATTGAGTTCTGAAAAATCCTTAGCCCTCAATTACTCGTATGACTATTGACATTGATGTAACTCATATAAGGTCTCTGTCACGTTGATTTTCGATGCCATTCTCGACTCGGTATTTTATGGCTTTATTCGAAAGAGCAAACATTTCGATTCGTTATGGAATATGATTTCATTGAAGTGGCCGCCTCGGCTGGTTTCTCAGTAGCGCATCCTGTCAACCCAATTTTCCAAGACCTGTTAACTGTTTCTGGCTCTATGTCACGAATAGTTCAGGCGAAGAGCTTGAGTCGTTTCTGGATTGTCCGCATAACATCGATCTTTAAGAGCATCCCACAAAAAAAGGTTAAGGTTTCGAGCAGGAAACAGCAAAATAATATATGATTCAAAAAGAAACTTGTACTTTTGACATACTGTATAGTTAAGACCAGCACCCGGTGGCTTCTACGAAGATTTTTAATGAGCGCAATTGATGTATAGCTATTATGAACAAGGATAGGGCTTCGAGTGCAAGCGTGAATAAAATAATTCGAATTCATTCGGATAAATGCAGCAGTTGTGTTTATTCTGACTACTAATACTGAACAAGACTTGGAAGCTTATCACATCTGTTGCGATCCGGGCTACTATTGCTACAGGAGTATAAAACACTTAATCTCATCTTTACATGGTGATCACATGGTTTGATTTCTGTCAAACCACAGGTTTAAAGATCTGATGTTAGCATTGTACTACCGACACGATCAATCAGTTTTTGGTTTTTGTATGAAAAAAGGAGCACTTGTATTAGAAAACTTCAGAATCTTTGTATATCTTTGTCTCCCCTTTTTCTATTTTACAGGTGCGAAGTATGCAACAAAACATTCTCTCGAACACATCAATTGAAGCAGCATTTTGCCACGATGATCCATCAGCAGAAAGAAGCAAAACTTAAACTGCCTAATAGAATTGATGACATCAGCGAGACGGTCAATGCCAATTTACCAAATAAGTCTTAAAGTTAAACTCACAAATGTACATATATGTTATCACTTGTAGAATAAATCTTACACAAAAAAAAATGAAACCGTAAAAGCAAAACAATCCCAGATAAAGACATCACAAAAGTATTTTTCTTTTATTTTTTACTTTGTTTTAAATGTCACCATAGAAAAATTTGTTTTTCCTCTTTAGATCTTTGAAAGTTTTACATAAAATATATATATTTTATATTCAGGCGCAACACAGTCTTAAGAATCTTCCAATAAAATAAGAAAAAATAGAAAACATTCCAATTCAATACAGACAACAGTTTTCCATTCAAGACGACTACAACGACTAAACACTTTGGGACAGATGATGATAATCTTGGGAATAACAAACAGCAGGTACAGGTAACTGTTATACGTTAGTATAGGATATTTTTATGTTTTACTTAATCTCTTGGTTCTTATTGTTTCCGGACTCCTTCAATGTGAACTAACCGATGATGCAGTTGTTGTTGAGTTCTCTTCTGTATTGTCCTCTGATTCGTACGGAGTTTCTTCGCCATTCTTTAATTTTGACGCGCTCTCTGCCGATTCGGATCGTGTTGATCGATCTACACTTATTCTTGAGTTGATTAGAGTAAAATGCTCAAAAGATTTCATAACGCTCAATGGAGGAACATTGAAAAGTGGATGGGTGGGCAAAAGTTCATTGCATGGATCGCCAAGAACAATTGGATTTAGTGATGACTCGCAGTGTTGGGCTATTGATACGCCGCTTAGTGTGTAGCATGTGTGATAGAGATCTTGTGGTCTAAAATGGAATTTATAATTTATGAGTAAACGCTATTGGGAATGTGACTTAGGAGAACGTACTTTCCAGGTTTGTCAATTAGACCACCATTGGGTTTCTGGCAGCAGAGTAGAATGTATTCTTGTAGTGCCACGCTGTCAAAGAGCGATTTCTTAATAGGGTGTCCTTAAATAAATGATGAAAGATTAATTTTGCCATCCAATGGCGTTAAAGAATACGGGACTACCTTCTTTAGAAATGATTGCTTCCACAATTGGTAAAATCGCACCGACCCAGAAAGAATAACACCCGTCAACCAATTTATTTGTTCTTCCTTGGAATCCACCTTCGAATGGCATTTGCCTCCCCAAAGCCCATCTCTACAAACAGAAAACGTTTTAATAATACAAACTATGGGGATTTTTTCTTAAATACATACCAAAAGTTGTTCAGTGTCGCATTTACTACCTTCATTCAACATAGCTAACGCTGATATCGCACAGAATGTGTACCCTCCATGAGCTTCTAAGTCTGGAGCTCCGCCGAACCCACCTTCATATGTTTGGCAACTTGCAATCCAATCAGCAGTGCCCTCAAACAGTTTGTTGAACTCATCTTCAGGAACATTAGTCAGTTTAGCGCATGAAATTGCGCAGTATGCACCTCTGACATCAGTCTCACCATCCACATGCAATCTGAACGAACCATCTGGCTCTCGAATCGACCACAAGAATTTGACCAATGAATCTCTATCTATTGCCCTATATGAACTATCTGTTCCAATCATACACAGACTATTAACTGCTGCATAGGTAGGCGCTAAATGTGAGTATTGGCCAGGTCCTCCAGCAAATCCTCCTCTTGGTGATCGACATCTAAATTCAAAAGAAAAAAAACGTAAGAAATTCGTTCGTTCATTCTACGGATTCAAACAAACTTTGTTAGGAATTCAACAACATGACTCAAAACTTCATCTGGGAAATTAAAGCTAAGCAAGTGCGCTGCATTTAAGATCCAGTAGACATTCCATGGACGGCTCGAGTCTAAGCATTCATAATTGGTTGGCAATCTCCGCAGATAAGCATCCACATACTTTTGATGTTCTTCACGATGGAATTTCGCTACTTTTGGACAAAGATACTGCAATTGTTGATATCTATCAAAACATTTTTCAATGCTGCTTTCAGTTTTTTGCTGTATTTTGCGACACAGTGGAAGTATAAAGAAATGAGTCAATCTATTTACCAATAATGATGTTTAATAGTGTTACCTGTTCGCGAGAGGTGACTGTTGATACTCTTTCATCGTCGAATTTATAATTCTTTAAAGCTGTGTAGTCTCGAACGTGTACTTCCATTTCCTAATCGAAAAATAATTAAAAACAAAAGAAATAAATAATTTTCTACTTGAGTAAAGTCAGAACCTTTTGGTATAACACTTCACTGGTGATGTCAAAAGTGACGGAGCGATTTTTTTGTTTGACAATTTGATTTGCAGTATCGAATTTGGAAAATGAAGGTTCTGTTCGATTTATAATGCACTCGATTAAAGATATGAACAATTTTTAACGAATATTTGGAGAATACCGTTAACCTGTTAAGTTATAACGATAATTAAATTAACAAGCTACTTAGTATCTAAAGACCTAAAGCACAGGGTCGCAATTCTAAAAAGAAACCAAGAAAATGCATCTATTCTTGCGGTAGGGCACCAAAAGCTATTCAACTACTGAAGCTATTAGGGAGCAAGATGTCGTGCCAGAATCATCAAATAACGGCTTCAGGCCGAACGAAATATTTCAAAAAGTGATGTTTTTCTTGTTAATTTGATCGGTTCTAGAATTTAAGGTACGAACGACGGATCGATCATTAGTATTGCAGAACTTTTAGCAGGACCAGGACCTCGGTAAGCATGCCTCTCCAGCTAGCTTGATCTTTTCTCAGCTGCCTCCGCACGAAGTTGGCTGAGATCCCCTTCCACTTGAAAGCGTCATATAAGAAGTGGTCTTCCTCTACTGCGATGTCCCTCTGAGTTGGAGTCTAAAGCTTTCCTGGCCGGGACGCAGAAGTCCGTGCGCTTAACGTGATCTAATTCATCTAAGCCGGGTTATCTGAGCTTTTCTGACTAGGTCGGCATCGCTGTCCAGCCCGTACAGTTCTCTGTTGAAACGTCTCCTTCCATTCTCCATTGATCTATACTTTTCTCTCGAAGCGAGTTTTCGTCAGTGTACATGCTCCTCCAATCCTGCTGGACTATGATGATCAGTGTCTTGTATACTGTCCTTTTGGTTTACTACTCAATTGCCTAAAGAAGCAGCGATCAGCAAGAGTGATACTCACCATGATTCTCACCTAGTGTCGGCGTAGCCGAGCTAAATACATATGTAAAGTCACGTTAAAATTGTTGCTGTCTATCGTGACATTTTGTCAGAGGTGTTGATGTTGTGTGTCCCTCTTTGTTGACAGCATATATTGTACTTTATGTTTTCTTAGTTGACCGCAAAACCCAATGCTGTCTGCATATGCGAGTAACTGAACCAACTTTTGAAAGGTGGTGCCTTTAATGTTGACTTACAATTCTCTCAAGTACGATGATGAAAAAATCACATGACCACGTATCGCCTTGTTTAAATCCTATTCTGACATATAATATATCGACTTTGTTATTGCCACCTTGACGAAACAGCGGGCACTCTTCATCGTCATCCTGCAAAGTCGAATGAGCATGACAAGGATGTTCTATAAAGTTCCTCTCTCGGAAAAGAGGAATTAAGTATCAATTTGGAGCTCGTCCGTCTGATGTAATATGAAAATTTGTTCTATTGTGGAATCTGACCTAAAACCACACCGACACGGACCAGTCAGACTGTCTTAGGTATTCATATGCTAAGGTTCCATTTGCCGGCCATACTTTCCTCGACCCACATTTTTTAGATGAGCTGATCGTATATGATACGTATCCAATCGTCACTTGCTGCCTTAAACAGCTCGGCAGTTAAGATATTGGGTCCACCAACTTTGTTGGACTAAATCTTGGAAATGGCTGTCCTGACTTCATCTTGGTCATCATCACCGTTTAACAGTCTGCATAAATTTTATACTACTATTTAAATTCTCAGCACAGAGTGCTTTTATTTTTTTATAAAACTTCCGAAATTCATTCTTCTGGTAGCACCTCTCTAAGATCTCGATCGAGCGCTTCTCGTTTGACATTGAACTTCCTCATAGTGGTTCGTTGGCTTTGAACTCGGATATTCTGATCCGTATCTTGGCTACAATAAGATAATGGTCCGAGTCGATGTTAGCTGCTCGGAATGTTCGAACATCCATATCACTGGAGGAGTGCCTTGCACCGATCGCAATATAATTAATTTGGTTAACGGTTTGTTTATCAGGAGTCAGCCAGGTCTCTTTATGAATATCATAGTGTTGAGACCTAAGTCTGTGTCTGTTTCTGGGTTGATGGCATATTAGATATCCTTCTTACCTAGTTTGGCAATTAAATTGCCCAGGACTATTTTCATACCATATTTAGGGCATTGCTTGTAGGTTTTGTTGAGGAGTTCGTAGGAGCAATCTTTGGTAAGGTCGTTATTCTTCGTAGGAATTTAATGAATTTCTATACATTAGTTTATTCTTTCTTTTTCTTTTATTGCTATTTAGCTTAGACCTTTGTAGTTTATTTCGTAACTTCTAGAAAATTATATCTGACAATCTATCGATTGGCCCTTTTTCGTTATTTTGCACCGCTTTTTGAAGAGATTCTTGTGAAATTCCAGCAATTTCATCGAGTGCATTATGAAATATTCCAAAAGAAAAAGTCAGGCGCAGCCAAATACAATGATAGAAGTGCCCAGTTGAAATCACCATTTTTAAAATCAATCGATTTGAAGACACCGTCATAAATAAATTGACTGCTTCACGAGGAGTATACCATGTTTCACCATCATGTTGAAGCGAAAACACTTCATGCCATTTGCGCCCTGTTCAGATGCCATGATCGTTGATAATCGCAATTACCGTATTCCAAAAAGTTAGGACCAGTGACACTTTCAGAGCATACACCGCACCAGACATCGCTACTTCCACACAGCGTATCATAAAATAAGCTTCGTCGGTCATGATCACACGGTCCCAAAAATCAGGTTCATCAGCAAGTATATTTTGTATGTTTCGGGTGTATTTCACACGGCCAATTATCAAGGCTTCGCCCATTAATGACGTTGTCTAATAATGCACGGGGGCAGAGCAAAGTACTGGCCTTATCGTAAACACCTTCAGATGACGCTACCGAAAGTTGCTACGATTTGATCAGTCGCAAGTTGCCGGTCATAGGTCTTGTTAGCGGCTGGACACCGGTAGTCGCAACCAGGACTTCAATCACGGTACCATGGGAGTCAGGAGCCCCCCGGATCTCGGTCTGGGCCTGACTTGAAGAGGTAGACCCCCTTGTGGGAGCGTCATGGTGGCTGTGGTTTAAACCCAAAGTCGCGGGAAGGGTCTTCCTTCGGTTGACCCAATGTAAAGTTGCAATAAGTACTGGGTGCTGCGACCCTAAGAGCAGTAAGAGATTTTAGGTCGGCCTCGACTCATACCAAGGGTAAAACTTGTGCCAGCATCACAGTTCCGATTTGGTATCTCAGGAAGGCAGCAGAGCGATGGCAAGGCGTATCCTTGCCCCTATGGATGTATGGGCATTCCGTAAACATAAGTCTCCATGACAGGTGGTTTAAGTTAAAAAGTCAGACACTATGTATAGCATACGATGCGGCTTATTAAGCGGCAATAATTTTAGAGCCATTTGCAACTTGTATGAAGAATTGTGCTAATCAACTTTTAGGATCTTCCACATAGTCGATGGATGCAAACCTGCTGAGCGCGGGGACAAAATGGAGTTTCTGGATAATGGTCAACATCTGCTTTTGCAGTATCAATGGTCTCAAGGGTTAACCTTCGGATTTGTCGTTGCCACACTACCACTTTCATTAAATTTGGTAACTAAAAGTTACAGTTTTTTGGCTGTTGATACTGCTAGATCGCCATATTTTCCATAGAGGACTTGTTTTCAAAGCAAAATTTAATGATTTCAGCCCCTTTTGGCTGTAGCGCTTCATGGTAAAAATTGTACTGGAATGAAATTTTTTATTTGAGCTGTCAAATGCCGATTTGAGAGTTTCAGTCATTGTTTTCAAATTTTAACATCACGTACCACAAAAATACTCGTATCATCCTGAATAACAAATTACAAAGTCCCAATGGAGATTTGATAAACTTTATGGCGTTTTCGATTGGTCGACAGCAAAATTTCTGGATTTTATGTCAAAATGTACTAACCCTTATAAATCTAAACGTCAAATAGTATTGTGTGTCAAATCAAATTTTATTTTCAAGTAAACGTGTATGTTTCGCCTCAAAATCAAAAGAAGTCTTTAGTGTTACATTGGAGTTCAAATTGGCAATTTCCGGAGAGAAGGCAATCGAAAACGTCATTGGTTTTTGTGTTATTATAACGGATTCTTTATTGAACTCCAATGAAACAAATTAGCCTTTTTTTCAATTTGTAGGCAATATTGTATTATTCAAAATTTTGACTAAGGGCGTTAAGGTTTAATCGCAGAACATTAATTTTTTTAAAGCAACGAACTGGTTGAATATGAGTGATTGCAAGGTTGACGACCTGAGCAAACAAAACAAGCACTATAAAATTCGAATTTGTACATGGAATGTTAATACGAAGATCCTAAAGAGAGGAAACCTTTTAATTATAGGGGTATACGATAATAAGTGTCCACAACACAACAATACCTTATTTGCTGTACTATGTGAGCGCCTAAATCCAATTGTTAACATCCTAATTGGTCTATGTTGGTGTAGCTTTAGATAAGGAAAGGCCACCATAGGCCAGAATTCCTCAACTCTTGGAGTAAACCTATGAATTGTTAGTCAAAACACACCAACGCTATCAAGTATGACAGAGACGAGGTGTAGAGTACACTGTCTAATGTTGGTATCCCTGCCAATCTCGTGCAGTAAAGGCAAGCCTGAGACCCACGATATCAAAAATAAATAATTTGACAACGCGACGTGAGTTAAATAAAAAGCAAGTGATTTGTTTTGGTGTCTATCGCTGACTGATCTTTTATTATTATTCATATGATTAAAATGATTATGTTTAAGAAAATGCTGTCAATGCAAACGGAAATGCTATTGATATTCGCATACGTTTGATCTTAAGGTTGTTGCTCTACATGTTCATTGGTGGAGGTGACCATACAAATATGTAACTCGTGCTGTCATTAAATTTCTTTTTAACAATTTCGTAATCAGAACCTTTAAAAGGTCTATTCAATTACCTGCGTTCGCTGATGATATTGATTTAGTCGGTAAGATACAAACAGAACATTCATGAGTGCAAAGATGGAACCAGCGGTTAACGAACGCAAAACGTCCTATACCCAGTCTACGAGAGATGTTTAACACAGACATATGAATATCAGGCAGAAGGTAACTTATGCATAAAACTCAATGGCGCTTCGGTTTCGGATTTAGTAAATGTTACGTTTTATTCGCTTTGCCTCCGCTTTGAAATGACATTTCTGAAGTTCTCTAGAATTGTTCTACAATTAAAGAGAACAATTCTTTTTTTGCTAGTTGAAAATTTGTTTCAATTGAGAGCATATCTTCTTTCAAAATTAATCAGTTTAAATTTTCAAAACTGCTGCGACAGCTATTGCACGGACGGTTTTTGTTTGCTTACATGTTTTCTTTTCTTTACACAGCTGTTGAATGTCAAAAGCATGTAAAAGTTCAGCCTGTCCCAACTTCTGCTATGCCTTGAAGTCGCGTTACGTAGCATTACGATCTTCATTACGAATGCAAACGTAAGTCCGAAACTCAAAGCTTTATAAAAATCTGGTCAATCTGGATCTTCTTCCATCTTCAATAAAGGAAAATCAGCGAAATTTCGACGTGTACGATGGTGATTTGGCTTTAGCCAAGTCTTTTTGTAAAATACGCCACAGAGACGTTCGATGCATGCCCTGTTCTTAAGAACGTCAAATCTTGAGAATTAGAGAAATCAACACCAATTAGCAGTACATCGAGATACTTAGAACGAGTAACAAATTGCGTTTGCAGAGGGTTAACCACTAGACAATCGATCTATCTCATGATGACAAATACATGGGTGTCGGATTTTTTGGAGGCAGCTATTTGGCTGATAGACGTAGTCAAAAAATATAAAAAAATAAATTTTTGAATAATCTCCCGAGCACGGAGGCATTTTGAGTATTACCAAAGTCGGTAAGTAGGCCTGCCGAATTCGGTCAAAGTATCTATTGCGACTACAAAGGAATACGACATGTATCAATATAAAACAGGGTTAACAACTTTTTTGAACTTTGTATGTTAGATTAGGTTTTGGAAGTTATCTGTAAGTATACTCGTAGAGTAGATCCCTCAAAACATACTCGTAACAATTTTGGCTAAGCCTGACCATATTGGGTTTTAACCTAATATCATCTCGTTAGACATGATAGTTCTTCGTTGTTGCCTTAAGAAGTAATGTCTCCTTACTTTAGATCAGTTATATGTAAACTATTTGTCGCCTTAGATTATTTTGCTGGTTCCTTTTTTTAAACACTATTGAATCGGCTTTGGGTACGATTTCAATAAATAGGATCACAGTCAGGACTCCGAGAGAGGGCGACATCGGTTTGATCTTCGGTAAGAGCCATGGTAATAATTTGATTCCCAAGATGACAATAATTAAAATTTCAGATGTAACCGTTATAAATAACGCGCTGGAACAGAAAGAACTACTACACTATCGCATTCGGCCTGAAAAGGAATGTTGCGTAAACATAACCGAGCACTCGATGTTTTCAAATGTTCGAAAATTAAAAGTTGTCCATAACCATAGGAATTAAAGTTTTTTTTTAAATTTTAACAGGCTGGAAAAATACTTGGTGGTTCCTTTGGAGAAATAGAGGCAGGAGCAATGCAAACCGTTTCGTTAATTTGGCCAACAACGGTGAGGAGCCCATAAAATAATTTAAATTTTATTTTCTATATACATATATATATATATATATATGTAATAACTCGTAGGCAGTATTTAATCGAGTTGGCCACTGCACGGTAGTAATTATTTCAACCAATTTGAAAAATGAAGAAAAAGAACTTGTTCAGAGGTTAGATTTTGATACGAGATTTGTAAAGATTGATCCGACTGGGACTAAATTTAGAAACCGTAAGATCTCCTAAGTATTTTAATATTTTAAAAATAGTTTGTTTTTTATTATTCTAGGTAAGGAATACAAGGAATGTCGAAATTGGGATATGGACTTTTTAAACAATTGTACACCTGTAAATTGTCAAAGAAAGTATTTAGGACAAAGAAATTTCTACAATAAAACAACTGAACTGTGTGAGCCTGTTCCTAGATGCATTGGAGAAAACCTGGTAGATTGTCATTTGAAACGGTAGATTCACTCAGCTATTCTTTTTTTTCTTTAGGTTTACAATAGGTATTCAAACGAATGTATAAACTTAAGCCAACTTATTACTGCGGAAGAAATAGAAAATTTCAAACGAGGAAAATATGAAAACAACACTCTGGACCTTGCGGCAACAGCTATAAAGGTATGAATGAAAGTCAGTAAAGTACATTGATCTTGTTTTAAATAAGGACAAATGAAATGTGTAAAAGTAGTTTTTTTTTTATTTTAAAACGATTGGCATTGATTCGAATCGATTTAGACATTCCAAATTTAATGTAGAATATTTATCCGTTTGATAAGCCTTAATGACATTAATGGTTTCTCTTATTACTTTTAGTTTGCATGGACCTTAACTCCTTCAAGAAACCTAAATGATACCCGTTTCTGGGGATTATTCTTCGCAGGATCCTCATCTGGTTACATTTTGCTCAATGACATTGATATTAACACCTGATTTTCTAAAACTATGATACGTATACTATTTGCGTATTCCGTAATTTAGTGAAACTGATGCCATCTTGGTAACCACCTTTAACTATTCCGCCACATGTTTGTGGGTTTACGTATGTTTGAAGCTCCATAGTGAGAGTTCTGAAATGCGGTGCGAGCGTGCGACACAAACTGATTTCGGGATTCTGAATTCAACAACTGTGTTGCACATACCGGCTTTTTGAAGGTATAAGGGTTATGGAAATTGGTTCAGCGTTAATTTGATGTGAAATGGTCTTAGACTCATTAAATTGGACGTTGTTTTAAACGTTTAGTTATAATATATTGAATCACCTTCAGAAAACACAGCTAGGGCCGATATTATATCTCAAGGGTTTAGTGAATTGCCCATACAAAGAATACTGCGGTGAGTCCCTTGAGCTCACGGTCTTGATGTTTTGTACGCAAAAATATTCATTTCCATTGCTATTTCTTGTTCATACCTGCTAAGCAGGACCTGAAAGTTTCTTTTTAAGATATGTCCTATAATTTGATATCAGGACATATGGATGTCTGGTGTGAAATCTCAGTGATTGGAGCGGATGATCAGGTTCTCCCTTTTTTGTGTAAGAATTTCTTCTCCTTTTTTCTGGTTCTGGGTTCATCCTCATGCTTTGTCTCACCCGCTTACATTTGTAGCAATTTCATTTCCATAAACCTTCCTAGACTGCGATGCATCTTTAATTTTAAGCGGTATGTCATCGAATTTGTTTTTTAAGTACTTACCCGATAATTACCTATGGCACTTGGACAACCTCAAATATTATGAGGAGCTGTGCAGAACTGATCCACATTCCACTGTCTTTGAGAGAAGTAAAATGTTCTCATGTTGTCCCAAAAGACCTCGGACCTATAAGTCTATCATCTTTCCTTCTGAAAACTCTAGAACAACTGATTGATATCCATACACGATCTAAAATTGATACAAGACTTCTGTCGACGGCGAACATGCCCATTGTAAAGGAAAGTCGGTGGAAACGGCTCTGCATTCACTAACTAGCCACACAATGGTTGCTTTCCTGGACTGCCACAAGGCGTTGTATACAAGGCTGATATACGAGGGCGGGTCAATAAGTCCGTGACTTTTGGAATAAAACACAGATTTTTTGATAAAAATAATTTTATTTTTCAACGTAGTCTCCCTTGAGCTCTATACACTTTGTCCAACGCTTCTTCAATTTTTTTATCCCTTCCAAAAAAAATGATTTGTCGAGGTCCTCAAAACAGCGAGATGACTTCATCATTGGAGTCAAATCTTTTTCCACCAAGCCATTTCTTCAGGTTAGGGAACAAGAAGTAGTCGCTCGGAGCCAAATCTGGAGAATAGGGTGGATGAGGGAGCAATTCATAGCCCAATTCATGGATTTTTGCCATGGCAACTGCACATGTGTGCACCCTTGCATTGTCTTGGTGGAAAAGAACTTTTTTCTTGGCCAAATGAGGTCGGTTTTTTTTTCAAATCGTCATTGAATCGGTCCAATAAGTTGGCATAATATTCCCCATTGATTGTTCTTCCCTTTTGAAGGTAGTCAATGTGGATTATCCCGCGTGCATCCCAAAAAACAGTCGCCATAACTTTATTGGCTGACAAACCCACCTTGGCCTTCTTTGGTGCCGATTCACCCTTAGAAACCCACTGTTTGTTCTCTGGTGTGTTGTGATGGATCCATGTTTCGTCCACGGTTACAAAACGGCGCAAAAACTCCTCCATATTGCGATTAAACCACGCCAAACCTTCCTGTGAAGTTGTTACACGATTGCGTTTGTGGTTGACTGTGAGCAAACGCGGCACCCATCTTGCGGAAAGCTTTCTCATGCCCAAGTGATCATTCAAAATTGAAACCGCTGAGCCATGCGAGATCCCTACGGCTTCCACAATCTCCCGCAGTTTCAATCTTCGGTCGGCCAACACCATATCGTGAATTTTTTCGATTGTTTCGGGTGTAGAGACCTCAACTGGGCGTCCAGGACGTTCGGCATCTTCAGTGCTTGTACGGCCACAACGAAATTCAGTAAACCACTTTTTTACCATTGAAATCAATGGTGCAGAGTCCCCATAGCATTTATCAAGCTTAGCCTTGGTCTCGGTAATGGTTTTTTTTCGCAAGAAATAATGCTTAATAAGCACACGAAATTCACTTTTTTCCATTTTCTCCTCAAATTAGTGAGTAGTCTGATAAAAATAGCTGTCAAACACAAACTAACTGACGCAGCAAGTTTAAATTTTGACAGGAGTCAACTGACAGATGCCTGTTGACAGGAGCAGTGTTGCTGTTTCAGTAAAGAGGTCAGAAATTCAAAAAATCACGGACTTATTGACCCGCCCTCGTACTTAGAACGGGTGGTAGCAGGGCGATTGCCTATGCGAATGACGTTACATTAACCCTCTCAGGTAAGCTTCTTAATACCATTAAAGAACTCAACTAAATCTTAAGAGATTAACCCGTTGGGCAGATCGCTGTGGATTGGGAGCAAACGCCCATAAAACTGACCTTGTCCTCTTTTCCAGGAAATACAAAATTCCAATTATAGACCCTCCCTCAATAAACGGTACCAGTTTAGTCTTTTCCGATACAGCAAAATATCTGGGTCTCATTTTTGACAGGAAACTAAACTGGAAACCTAACAAATAGTCAATAAAGCTACAGTAGTTTTATTCTCTTGCAAAAAAGTCATTGGAAATAAATGCGACTGCAGCTATTCGCCTTAAAGCGACTACGCAATTAAATCATTTGGCCACGCTAACATTCTTAATACATTAGGAATCCTCATAGAGAATATTGATTACACCATACCTGAACTTTGGTTTGACAAAGACTTCCCTCTAGATCTTTCTGGGAGGAGGATGCTTTCATGGAGGACAAGTCAATCCACTTCTACACAGATGGATCTAAAACCGATAGCGGGGTTTTCTCAGATAAAATAAATCGAAGCCTCTCTTTCCGTCTTCCAAATCACTGTGGAGTGTTTCAGGCGGAAATGTTGGCGATTAAAGAAACTCTGTCCGGGCTGAAGAAAAACGTGATATCTGCAAAGGATATCCGTATCTTTTCGGATAGTCAGGCCGTTATCAAGTCCTTGAGGTAAGTCTCATTAAATTCTAAAACCGCCCTTGAATGTCGATCATCTCTTATAGAGATGGCAGAGCAGTTCAAACTTCACTTTTGATGGGTGAAAAGGGTAGCATAGGTGTACCAACCGCTACGTGCAAATTAATATTAAAGCTGGATGCTACTAAAAGAACAGACCTTAGGTCGACATTTGGACCAACATGTCTAGCGCCTAACAGATTTGACCAAAGTTAGATATGAATCGCTCTAAGAGTCTAATACTTCTAAATAGGAAACATCTCAGCATCATCATAAGTGCCATCAATGGACACTGCCTCATAGACAAGCATGCAAGAAGGCTCTGGTGCTTTTACAAACGACTGTACATGTCCAGAGAAGAAAACTTCACTTAGGAGCTTGTTTTTACAATGAGCTAAACGATCTTAAAAATATAGAAGTAAACAGTCTCCTACGCTTCATTGTAAACTCAAACTGATTCCATTAGCAAGAGCATCATAGATCCATGTATCATAATGGGCCAATAGACCTAAGTGGGTTGGTGTTTCCAACAGCCCCTCTTACCTACCTACCTGATAATTATGGTGGACACTACGAACTAAAAGATCTATTGTGCCAGAAAGTGAGTCAACAATGCCAGATGAGCCCCAACTTTCTTAATAAACATAAGGACCACTCTGGTAGAGATAATTTGCAGTTCTTCCGTCACTAAGATTTCTCTGAGAAAGTAATGTCTCCTTATGGCGTATAGAGCTATGCATTTAACTAGTTTGTGTTCTGAGATTTCGTCGTTTCCTATACAAATGCGACATTCAGTTTCCTGACTAATACTGCGTTCTTGCAAGTGATATCGAATCTGGCAGTTGCCCATAAGGAAGCTGACCAGTCTTCTGACATCATCTTTTTTGAAGTTAATAGATATTATGCATTTGCATTTGAAAGGTTTTATGGCTCTGTTAGCTTGTCGAATACTCTGTTATTCTCCCAGTAAGAAGACACATTTTGTTCTGCCAATTTTTTGTTGTTCAATTTATTGCTGAATATGGGATCCCACAGAAGGACTCAGGCGCAGTGAATGGATCAGCTGAAACTTTTCTACGCAGTTTATCTGCTTTTTCATTTCCTTCAATACCAGAGCTTACTTACTTTATTTTTGATAAGTCTTGAAGAGTATTGCAGCGTAGCACAGATTTAAGCTTAATGCTTTCAATGTTGCTTGACTCTCCACGAGTACGAGTGTATGGATGTGATGCCCTTTATTTCTGTTTCAAGGATGGTACTGACACATTCTTGTATTTTATGACGACTTCTTCTAAATAAAATGGATATGAGGTTGCAGGCCTCGAAAACGGCAATGCCAACCTCCGTCCTTGGTACGGCTGGTTCGCACTCTAACTCTTTTATCCAATTATACCATCTTGATCAAAACGTTCTCGGACTAACCACCGTCTGGCGCTCTCATTGTTCCGATTTGAGTTGTTAAGTTGATAAATCTGTTGTTGACATTCCCTCTAAATCTTAGACTCATAGCTTGACATTTGCAAAAGTTACGTAGCCAAGAGTACATCTATCTCTGTGTGTGTTGGCGATTTTTTACAATTTTAGAAATGGATTTAAATTTGCAACAACGAACTTGTATTAAATTTTGCGTAAAAAAACGGATTAATGGTGCGCGAACGTTGGAAATATTGGAAAAGTGTTTCAGCAACGATTCTCTAAAGAAAACGGTCGTTTACCAGTCGCACGAGCGGTTCAAATGTGGTCGTGAGTCAATCGAAGATGATGAACGCAGTGGCAGACCATCGACATAGAAAACCGACGAAAACATTGATGGAGTAAAAGAAATGTTGTTCAATAACCGCAAATTAACCATCAGAGACATAACGGAGGACTTGAACATTGATATGGATCCGTCCAAGACAATTTGGTTAATGATTTGGGGTTCTGTCATGTAGCAGCAAAGTTGGTGCCAAAAGACCTCAATTTCATGCAAAAAATAGACCGTGTTGACGTCGCAACAGAGATGATTTGCGAGGCTGAATCCGATCCCACATTCATCAAAAGGATTATTACTAGAGACGAGACGTGGGTTCGACGCGCAATCCAGACATCAGGCAAGTGAATGGCGTTCACCAAATGAGCCGATACCAAAAAAAACACGTCGTTTTCAGTCAAAAAAGAAGGCAATGCTCACGGTTTTCATGGATTACAACGGTGTAGTACATCATGAATTTTTGCCAGAACAGACAGACGGTAAACAAAGAGTATTATTTGGGCGTTATGAGACGATTGCGTGAAGCAATTCGCCGAAAGAAACCAGAATTGTGGGCAGAAAACTCGTGAATTTTGCACCATGATAACGCACAGTCGCACAGTGCCATCATTATTCGTAATTTTTTGACGAAAAATGCAACAAATACCATCCAACAGCCACCGAATTTACCTGATTTGGCTCCCAGTGACTTCTTTCTGTTCAATCGAGTTAAAAAACTACTACGGGGAACGCGTTTCAGCAGCCGAAAGGAAGTAACGGAAAAATCGCAGAAAGCACTGATGGACATACCGAAAACCGAATATAAAAAATGTTTCGAAGATTGGATCAAGCGCAGGCAAAGTGCGTTGCAGTCGGTGGGGATTACTTTGAAGGGGACAATATAGATTTAGATGAATAAACTTATATTTTGAATAATCTGAATAAATTCCCGGAACTTTTTGATCAAGGTGGTATAGGGATGCCCTAAGGGTTGTCACTTTTTTGTTATCCAGGGGGATTAGAAGAAGAAGATCGGGTGATTTTTGTAGAGGTATAGAACATTTATTAAAAATAAAACACAGAAAAATTAATGAAATCAATTTCGGGCATAGGGCCACCGCGGCTGCGTCTTACGAAGGCTGTAATATCGGTCAAATTTGGCGATAGGTCCATTTCTTGAGGCCGTTCGTTCAGCAAATGTTTATCTCAATAAAGTGACGGTTTGTCCTTCTATAGGGCATGTTGCACCATTTTCCTGAAACCATTTGTCTCTTAGACGATTGTTATTGACACACGGAATCAAAAAATCGCAAATCATTTGCCAGTAGCGCTCGAAATTGACGGTAATGTTGGCTCCATCTTCAGATTTGAAAAAATGGGGTCTCGAAAGTCTCGTGAGGATTGTGTCCACTCCAAAAACTGCAATCTTGTTTGTTAAAATACCCATTAAGGGAGACATGAGCCTCTTCAATGATTGTTCAATTTCCAGTTGATTTTCAGTCCATTCACCGGACGTACGACCCAAACGATGGTCTTTTGGCTTCAATTGCTATACCAATTGTATCTTATATGGGTGTATACAATTTTACACGTAATGGACGGGCAGAGGCCGAGTTGCTGGCAACGGCGTCGAAGTAGAGTAGGAACTTGGAAGGATATTATACATGAGAGTATACATATGTGGACATAAATTGTTTCATAGTATTGCGTATAAATTGTTCAGATGGACGATTATAAGCATCGTAAATTGGGTGTTGCGCTCTATAAGTTTGGCGCATAGAAAGCGAATTTTGTAAAAAAATTTCCACAAATTCTAAACGTTGTTCAGGTGTAAATCTTTGGATAATAATTGTTTAAAGTATACTGAACATAAATGTCAAGGATACGTCCCAGTCTGACAGCTGGTTTGATAGATAAGCCTATCGGAAGTTCTATATCTCTAAAAAAAAATCACCTGTTAGAAAATCTTTCAGGAAGTTTAAAAACTTGGGACACTAGTGTACTTCAACTTTAACTTCAAATCCTACAGTTATTCTAGCCTTTGTTTAAACATATCGTTCTAATACATGATTCGAGTATATTTGTAGATCTTAATTACCACTATTCATATAAAAGCTAAATGGTATGCAGATCTTTCGCTGCTTCGCAATGTTTTTACATTATTTTCCATAAATTAATCGAATCGTAGGTTCATCAAAAAGCATAGTTTGACTGCAAGTTTCCGGTTTATTCTTTTTACAGTTTCGTTGACTTCAGCTTCCGTTAAATTTACGCGACAGCCGAATAAATGTTACTCCGCGGGAATCCTTAGTTAAGTAACGAGTTAAATTACCCTTTACCTACTCAGATGGGGCTACACACCGTGTGAAACGTGGGCGTCGACAAATAAACTTTCCCAGTTAGGGCGCTCTTAGGACAACTAGCGATTCAAAATGTTTGAGGTACCCTTCCAATGGTGACCTACCATCCATCACACCAGCTTCGAGTACCTGCAGTCTGATGCAAACGGAGGCCGGACACTCACAGAGAGTGAGCTCCGCGATGTCGTCATCACTTTCACATTAAGTATTGCAGAATGTTTGTCACTTATGTGCAGCACAATTAAATGCAGCAAATAAGCAGCCTACTAAGGGACAGTAAGAAAGTCGTTGACCTACAATCGATAATATTGTAGATAGCGGCTACGGGGTGTTGTGTTTTTATCAGCTCACTTGCAGTTTCATTAGTAGAAGTTGGTCGTGATTTGATCCTGATTAGGTTATCTGAAAAGCGAGTGTCAGGCATAAGACGGAGAAACTCTGCTGTCGACTCAGTGTAGGTGCCATTAGATTTTCTGAGTGATTCCAGAGTGGCTGATTTTCCCTTTTTGAGGACTTTAATTTCTCTGCTGGTTTCAAAAACTGTTTCGATTTTTTTCGCTCGTCTCTTTTTTTTTTTTTTAAGAACTTAACACTCAAGTGGGTACACTATTACACTTAAACTGCCTGAGCACGTGTTAAATTTTAAGGAAAAGGGGACAGAGAGAGAGAGAGAGAGAAAGAAACATTTTTGGGGTCAGTGGTTATTTCGCTCCATGGGTGGCATCCAACATTTAATGGGGAGACTAAATTATTAGTGTAATTATACTTGTTGCTGTATTATAGGCAACCCTTCGTCTTACGTGAATTAAGTTGCCTGAGAAATGTCTTTCGGGCGAGGCTGGGATTCGAACATCGAACCCTCCGATTTGGAAGCCAGTACACTACCACTTGAGCCATGGCCTTCTAGTCCTATCGTGGAATGGGCGATCTACACGTTTGTTTCCTAGTTGGATTTGCCAGTTCAAAGCATTGGTGAGATCACAGCTGAACAGCTTCCTCTACCTTTTGTTTTGTTCTTCAACAAGGTCGGGACTAGCGTTCGCAATCCTAGTTGCACATTTGCCCAAGATTAGATTGTGAGATGAAAAAAATAATTTCTTAGCCTTTCCAATCGCTCGTCATATAGCGTGAAATCCTTAAACATCCTAAGCCACAGATGCGTTCATTCCACATCCATAGTTCCTGTATGCTCATTTAATGACATTTGCGATTGGTTTCTCTCCGGAGATAAGGCGATTCGGATTCATGGAATGGAATACTAAGAACTTCTTCTGACACAATTAGCGTGAGCTCCAGGGTTTTGTGTACCCTTAAAATGTTTGTACACAGTGCGGGAGAAGGAAATTTAGTTAGGAAGAAAAGAGAGGTGCCGATGTATATTGTTCTTAAATGTTTGCAAGTTAGAGAACTCGACAGAGTATTCTATAACCGAGATGTACGGCTTAGGAACGAATCACGATATTTTAGAGTACGTCCGAAACTAGGTTGGACGTGGAAATAGCGATAAAGCAAAGGGAGACAGGAAAAATTACGTCGGCGTTCGAGGGTGTCAATTGACTGACTCATATTTGTATCACTTATGAGTTATATCGCATGGTTTTGAATCCTATCTGCACCTGACTAGAAGTGAATATTGTACTCCAATTTTGGGCGGATTAATGCTTAAGTGCCTGGCCATACAAGCGTGGGATTGAAAGGCATGTCGGGTGAAACAGGTAGATTTTTAGTAAGTTGGAAAGAGAAAGGTTGATTGCACCAAAAATCCACCGAAAATCATCTCAAATATGAGTTTCTACCTGGGCATGAATGTTTCGGTTCCAAATCATATCGTCTTTGACGTAAATTTTCATTTTGCAAGTGTTGCGATACGGAAAAGGTCTAATCAGGTGAACGCAACAAGTTGTATGAATTTTTCCTAGTGTTCTACGTTTAATTCAAAATAAAATCTGCAGGATTTAACCCATTCTCTCTTTTTTCTTTCCTCATATTCTGTTTTATTTTCGTTTTCAGCTGCATAAAACAATATAGCAGCGGTTGCAAACAGTATTCCCAGTTATCGCTCATTTTGTATTTCACAAACACATAATTACTGCGAACCAGAAACTTCCGAATTTACCTACTCTTTACAAAACAAATGTTCAAATGGTTCATTTCAGATTTCACTGCTCCTCTATCTGTCAAAAATTCTTTCATTCCAATGACGCCTGTTTTTTGTGTGTAGCCACTTCGTTCAATGGCATATTGAGGCTCGATTAAAGCGGGGTGAAATATTTCTTACATCGCTTGAGGAAACATAAACACGCAGCATTTTTGACGACAGTGAATATGTGGTCGTTCCTACGTAAGTTGTCACTGACACACATACCGAGAATGGAAAGCTTTTCGGTTTCGATGATTCATGGATAATGGCTGGGTATTTAAATTTCGCTTTAATGACAACATACAGCATTGACTTTTTCAACTCTGTTAATAGTTCCCCAATTAGTTATGTTGTTAATATCGGAATTTAATGCACTTAACATACGCAGTCGTTCCCGTTCTATTGGATTAGAAGCGGCAGATAAGAAAATTAAAAAGAGTGTCAAAGGAGCCCTGGGACACACCAGCATTTATTTTGTGAATATCAGATGTGAAACCATCCAAGAGAATTGAACGTTCGGAAACGTAATTTCTAATCCATTGAATAAGAGAGTCATCGATCTCAAAAGCATGCATTTTTGACAAAAGGGCCTGATGCCAAACTCTTTGGCTTTGGTTCCACTTTTCGGTGAGACATGCCATCAAATCACCAGTGGACCTGTTGCTACGAAAACCATTCTGTCGGTCATTGAGTAGATTTCGCGTTTCGAAATGTTTCATAAGCTGACGGTATATTAGCGTTTCTATGACCTTGAAAGAAGGGACGTAAGTGAAATGCTGTTTTCCATCTGCCCGAAAAGAGTCCTAAAGAGTAGGATTGATGAAAAAGCTTACGCAGTGGTTTTGCCCGCGACGAAGAACACCTCTTCAGAAGAAGTGGAAGTATACCATCTGGACCATCTGCATTTGTGTATATTAAGATCTTTAAGTAATCTTGCTACTACACGTGCGAAAGTGGAGGTGGTACGCGGAGATAAAGCACACTTTTTAAGTGTTGAGATGTCCGCAAAGTGTGCAGCAAACATATTGGCGTTGTCCAAAGAGGTGAGAGCTGGAATGTCATTGTACAATAAATGAGCTTTGGGATGGAGGATGAGGTAGAATTTCTAATGTTTTACACTAACGACCAAATAGTTTTACTACCTTTGGTACATTGTAGTATTTTTTGTGTCAGTTTTTTCATATTTTAATTTCAAACGCTTAAGAAAGGCGTTGCAGGCATTTCTGACTCGTTTGAACTTTTTTCGGTTTTCCTGCGTACGGTTGGTCGTGTAGGACCGACAAATTTTTTTTTGTAAACCTGACAGGTTCTTTATAGCTAGAGTCGTAACACGTCTTTTTTTTTGTGTTTGATACTCTTCATCCGATGATTGATAAAGCATCTCATTCCAAAGAGAATAGTGTTAGTGATCATATCAGCAGCGGCATCCACGTTGTTACAGAGGAAACATAACGACCAGTTAAAATTCCTACAGATGCTATTAAGTACACTCCAATTGGCTTTCTCGTATTGCTACACGGTTCTTTTGGGAATACAAGAAATTATTGTAGCTGATATGGCACAATGATCTAACGAGCTTAGAGGGGAAAGCACATCAACAGTGAACTTATCAGGCTGAGAAGTTAAAAACAAGTCCAGGTATGACTATATAACGTCCGGTATTCGTGTGGCTTCATTTACAAGCTAGACCAAGTTGTTTTCCGCATCTAGATTTCAACACACTATCCTTCGAGTATTGTCTGTCCAGAATGCCAGAATTGTGTATATTTAAATCGCCGTAATCACGATTTCAGTACGAGGATACAGGGTTACAATTCTTTGTATGGAGTCAGACAGCGCATCAAACTTGTTAAAGGTCGAATTGCGGTCCAGTTTGAGGCTTCTGTAAATAAAGCAGTATTGGATATGGAATTTTAACCACATCAAGTTGAAATGCGGATTGCAACATGGATCAAATTGTGGTGAAGTTTGGGAAGCTACATCACTACGCACGTAAATGACGAGGCTGCGGTGAGAAAAGAATAATGGCACTAGTTCGTAGCCAGGTAGTTTCAGATCAGGCTGATCTGATAGGTGTGGGCGGGGATCTACCTGTGTTTCACTAAGTTACAAAACTGTTGTGCTATACTTACAGACGTAAGTACACAAACATACACAAAAAACACAAATACCGACGATGCTAACCAAGGCTGCAAAGTGAGAATTTTGACGTTGGGGTACCGAATTAAATTGCTGCAGGTATTATGCCCTTACAAAAATATGAAACAGTGCACCAATAAACTTCACACTCACAACCGACTACTCATCGGTTGTTACATACACTCCGTCACTACCTTATATGTATGAATTAACTTTCCAGAAAACCAAAATCCGAATTCTACTGATCGCTTCTATTCGTGTTACCCTGGCTGTGAATACGTGTGGATTTACATCAATGGAAACTTTTTTCCTATTTTACTCAAAAAAACGTCATCCACATTACACACACGTATGCAAATCGCACTTATAAATTGCTCTCATTCTAGCAAATTCTGGCAGGTTATCCATAGAGATGTACAAAGTGTTGGTAATTCACTTACAGTGGATCTGTGTAGAGCTTGCAAAAGCATTATTAGAGTTTGCCATCTATGTAAGTTAGTTCATCTATTACCCAGTTTATCCGACAGCTCAATTTGCGTTGAAGCAATCCGCATTGGTTCAATACGATCGAATAAACACCACTTCAAACCGCATTGAAATATTCAACACGCATACGTTCATTCCTGTTTATAAAACGCATCGAAAATTTGCAACCGTTTTGAAATATCATATAAACATTTTCAAATTGTATACAAACATTTTATTCTCTCGCGCTCTCATCACACTGGGCATATGCTCGGTACTGTGTTAGTACACATTGAAATAGAATCCAGAAGAGAAATTTTGCTTCTGAAATGAAAACCAGAAGCAAAATATTTATTATGAGAAAGTGACAGTATAACAGTTTATGTCATTTTTTCGTTCCGGAGTGCAAAAAGAAGGCTTTTGAATCGAAAACGCCGTAAGTGTATGCTTTACGGGAAGTCATTGGATTGGAATTAACCCTGGATTAAAAGTAGCCGGCTGTATTTATGATAACAATACAATTATAGTCGAAATAAGCAAACATTTTTCTTGTTTACCTAAATTAGATTTTTTTAAGCCATTCGAATAAGTAGAATAAAACCGACCAAGAAGACGTACACATGAATATTTTATCAGAAAATGTATTTATTAAATTATCGTGTCAATCACTTTGAACCACATTCCGCTGTTAGTTATTTTTGAACTTATCTAGCTATACATTTAGAATAAATTTTTAGTAAAAAAATTACATGTACTATTCATCATTGCCAGTTGTATTTCTATTTTGAACTAATGGTGCTGAATGGCGCCGTGGCTTAGTTGGTTAAAGCGCCTGTCTAGTAAACAGGAGATCGTGAGTTCGAATCTCGCCGGGGCCTTAAAAGTGTCAGATGCTCTACTTTTTTTTAATTTCTATTTTTTAAAAGACCATTAGTCACTACTCACCAGTCAGCAGGTGCAGATATAAACGTGTAACAAATACGGTGCTGCGAGTCTGCCACATTTTTGCCATATCGACAAAGCTAAGGTGAATTATAAATGTTCATATATGTAAAGGGTTTTCCAATAGGGACTTGACAACTTTGAATTTAATTTGTGAACGCACTCTTTCACTAATCCTCAAACTGTCACTGTCAATTTATTCAGTAAACTCAACATTTTCATCATGGTAAAGTACACGAACGGGCAACGTCTGCAAATTATAAAAATTTTCTACCGAAATTCGGAGTCGGTGACTGCAATTTTCGGTCATAATTCTCGCCCTAGTAGACAGGCAATAACAAGTTTAGTGCAAAAATTTGAGTCTACATATTCGTTGTGTGATGTTGCCGTGTCAGTGAAACGACGTGTTGATCGAAGTGTCGAAAATATCGATGCCGTTCAGGCGTCCGTAGCAAACGATCCATATCAGTCAATTCCACGGCGTTCTCAAGAATTGGGCATCGCTCAGACCACATTATGGCGTATTTTGCGTTAGGATCTTGGTTTACACCCATACAAGATCAAGCTGACTCAAGAATTGAAGCCGATGGACCATTTGAAGCGACGTACGTTCTCCGATTGGGTTCTTGAGAAGATTATGAATTTCATCGCAAAATCATCTTTGGCTCAATGGGTTCGTCAATAAGCAAAATATGCGTTATTGGTCGGATGAAAATTCACATGTGCTTCAGGAATCACCACTTCATCCACAAAAAATAACTGTTTGGTGCGGTTTGCATGCCGGCGGCCTTATTTGGCATTATTTTTTGTCGTCGATAACGATCGTCACCTTACTGTGAATGGTCAACGTTATCGCGTCATGATCAACGATTATTTTTGGCCCGAATTGGAAGATATGGATTGGACGACATGTGGTTTCAACTGGATGGTGCCACAGGCCACACAGAACACGCTACAATCGATTTATTGAAGAGTAAGTATGGTGAGCGTGTTACCTCAAGAAATGGGCCAGTCGATTGGCCGCCTCGTTCGTGCGATTTAACGCCGCTTGACTATTTTCTGTGAGGCTAATTCCAACACGCCGACGACATTGGAAGAGCTCAGAGCCAACATTGAACGCGAAATAGCGGCCGTTTCGGTCGAAATATGTGGCCGAGTCGTTGAAAATTGGGTCCAACGAATTGACCGCTGCAAACGTGCCCGCGGTGGCCATATGAACGAAGTCGAGTTCCATTCATAAATGTTTTGATTGTATTTCAAGCCGATAATAAAGTTTTTGAAATATCTCAAATGGTTTCCGTTTTATTTAAAAAGAAAGTTGTCAAGACCTTATTGGAAAACCCTATATAATATATGTATTGCGTAAATGCTTCGTTCTTAGTGGACAAGGATCTCTTTTGTATGATACACCACTTAGAGGGTATTGATTTAATAATTTCAATCTCTATCGTGAGTCATTCTATATTATTTTGGGGTTTCTAGAAAAATAAATACAGAGTCCCTTGAGGGCGATATTCAATATTCTGTGAACATTCGACAGATAAGCGAGGTGAACATGTTCAACATCTCATTTTCACTTTTTCGATTGTCATGTCCCAATCAAAACTAAAACGGTGAAGTCAAACCATTTCACATGACACTTGGTTAGGGTTGGTTAGGTTTGCAGGATGAGAGCACCCTATAATTTATCACACTTAGGTCAATGTAGACTCATTGTGATGCCCGATGGGAAGAACTGGATTGCGTTTGCTACTCTTAATTGTGATTTCCGCTTTCCGTCTCGTGTTGGCTTACGCAGATAGCTCTGAGAGGTCATGAAAGTCGTAACTTCCTAAAGTTCTACACAACTTCTGTAGAGGTCGTCGTCGGCAAGGCGAACCTTTATTGCATGCTCTCCCAGCAGAGTAAAGCTTGTGAATAATCTTACTTATTCTGGATTTCTTCAGTTGCGACCGTAATTGACATGAAGTTTCACAGGTTGGAAGTTTTCTCACCTTTCATTGGATTTGATTAAGGGACCTGCGCGGCGATTGATCGGGAAACTGACTGGATTGAGCAGCGGAACTATAATTCGTAGCGTAGTGTTTGCCTTACCTACTACTGATGGTCCCCTCATGCGGGCTTAAATGGGAAGGGCATGTTCGGGTAGTAGTATAATATTGGCTTACGCCGCTTACAATCCTATATGGAAGATATAAGAAAGATGTGGAGAACCAACTAATGGCAGCGGATAAAAATGGATTTACGGTTGACGACCCTTGCAAACGTTTAACGGGCAACGACCTTCGGATCTTCATGTGGAATGTTCGAAACCTTAACGTGCAGCAGAAACATTAGCAAAGGCTTTTGAGTGCTATCACATAGATATCATCGACATACAGGATGTGCGATGGGATGGACCCATCATCACTATGGTGATTGCTATATGGTAAAGAAACAGCGTTGATCGGATGTCATATGCGGCAGAATAAGGCAAAAAGTTTTGAGCTTTAGACATGTGAACAGACGTCTTATGACGTTTTGACGCGCATTGAGGTTAAATTCCCTACGGAAGGCAAGCACAATACCATCAAAGAATGTTTCTACAAGCTAATCGATAAGACTTATGAGTAATGTCCTAAGTATCGTACTAGTCGATTTTAATGCCAGGGTAGGAAAAGAGGACATCTTTGGTAGCACAGTTGGTAAACATGGCCTACAGGACTGTGATCCTTCCCTAACGACCGAACGAAATATCACTATGGTAAGCACACAGTTTCCCCATCTCAATGTACACTAGGCCACATGGCGGTCTCCGGATTATGAAACGCTAAATCAAATTGATCACTTTACGATAGACGAAAGACATGCTTAAAGTTTTCTGGACGTACGAACGTTCCGCGCAGCCCATACTGACTCGGATTACGATAATTTTGCAGGCAAAATTCGGGGATTTCCGAAGCGCCACAACAGAGAAAAACTACTGTGAGAAGATGTAACGTAGGAAAGCTGCGATCGCAAGAGACCACCAGAATCTTCGCCGAATGCGTATCCCCGAATCTTTTAACAATTCCTATCAAGTACCGAAGACCAGTGGCAACGGTGCCAAAGTGCCATTAGAGACATCCCAACTAATGTACTGGGTTTCACCCGACCACCACTAAGAAATCCTTTGTTTGATGTAGAATGCCGGCAGGCACACGCATTTAAATAAGAAGGATACAAGGCGGCGTTGCAAGTAAGGCCGAGAGTCCCTCGTGAACTATACGAGCAAAAGAGAGGTAAAGAACATAGCTTCTCCAGAAGAAGAAAAAAGGGCACGAGAAGCGCGCGGTCGAAGATGTTGAGAACTTGTATTCCTGGAACAAGATATGGGAGTTTTACTAACAGGTAAAAAGTAGAGATGAAGAAGGAAACTTTGTACTCGTATTAGAGTCACTGTCGGTGCTATAGACTGTATAATGGCTATGAACCCCAGCATCCCGCCATTAGGCAGAATAGATCATTCAACTTAGATGGTGATAATCAAAACTTACGGCCACCTGACCAAAATGAAGTGAGGATAGCAATATCTAAGCTTACATTGAACTAAACTTCTGGAGTTTGCGGAGAGCTTGGTATATTTTTCATATCTGGTCAGAAAAGTGTATGCCTAATGAATGGAATCTCAGCATCGTTTTGCCGATCCACAAAGAAGGAGACCCCCCCAACTACGCCAACTATAGAGGTAAAAGTCTCCTCAATATCGCATATAAGGTCTTATCTGCCATATTGTGCGAACGTCAACAAGCTGATTGGCCCCTATCAGTGCGGTATCAGATCAGGAAAGTCCACGATTGACCGAATTTTCACACTCATACACAGGGGAAAATTTGAGAAGCCCAAATCGATATACACCATCTTTTCATCGATTTGAAGATCGCATATGACAGCATTTATAGAGACGAGCTATGTAGAGTCATGTCAGTTTTGGCGTCCTTGCGAAGCTCATCCGTTTGTGTAGAATGACGATGGAAAACGCTTGATAACCGAGACCTTTGATGTCAAAAAAGGTTTCAGACAAGGTGACGCGCTGTCATGTGGCTAATTTAATATCATACTGGAAAGCATTTTGCGGAACTCACAAGTGAATACTGGAGGTAGAATCTTTCAAAAGTCTGTGCCGATGATATCAACATAATTCGGACAACTCACCCCTGCCTTCGCTAATATTGAAATGGTAGCTGCCGCTTAGGAGTAAATGCGAGCAAAACCAAGTATGTGATGTCAACAGGAAGGGACAGTCGATAGCTCTTGCTTTGAGGTAGTAAGGAACTTGGTCTATCAATTCTGCCAACAACGCCTCAGTAGAAATTAAACGAAGAATCACTAATCGCTGTTTCTTTAGACTAAGAAGACAATTGAGTAGCAATGTCCTATCCCGAACAACTAATTTGTTTTTGGTGCGGGTCAACGCACCCATTAATCAAGGTTTACTATGGGTAAAGCTAGGGATGGTGAAGGAGATCGATTTTGAGGGAGAGAGTGCTGCGATTAAAATTGAAAACTGAAAGGTTGAAGTTTGCCTTACGCAGCATACGGGATATTGGTTCTTTAGAGTCATATGTGGTGCGATGGATTGGTAGATAAAAGAGACGTAGATTTCGAGGGTTAGTGTAAAAGAAAATGGAGTTGTAAAGAGATGAGCAGTCGACGGAGTCTGAGAGGAGTCGGTGAATGAAAAGGATGTTTGCTGCGTCCTTTCGTTCCTCAAGAGTATTCAGGTTAATGAATTTGAGACGGTCTCAATAGTGAGGTAATATTAGAAGGTCGTTCCAAGGTAGACCTCGAAGAGCAAATCAAAGAAAACGACGCTGGATGCTCCCAATTCGGGATACATGCACTCGTTCTAAGGCACACCACGCTTGGTTAGCGTAAGGAGACTCTTATAACATAAGACTTTGACCATCCTAGCATGGACTATATCGAAAGCAGATATCTTCGGTTATTTTAGAAGAAAAATTCTTCGTGAGATATTCGGTCCCGATTGTATTGACGGGCTTTGGAGAGGAAGACTCAACGTCGAACTGTATGTGCATCATGATACCAATGGTCTGGCCCGCAGAGTCCTCAAATCCAACCAGAAGGGACAACGGAGTAGAGGAAGGGCTCAACGTAAGTGGCGCGCACAAGTAGAACCCTTGGAGTGCCCAACTATAGGCAGTTAGCTAAAGATCGGACTGTCTGGAGAGACTTGAGTTCACAACGAATTGTAGCGCCACCTAAGTAAGCAAGCAGCAGAGACAACATAAGGTTTATGCAGACGACACATATCAATATACTCTGATATAGTTTTTAAATCAATTGATAAGATCAATTGGCACAACCTTAGTCCTTTGTCAGGTGAACACTTTCGATTCTCTTTGACATTGTGAATCCATGCTTTTGCTTTACTAAAGGAATAGTGAATATTGAGTTTCGAAGGCCTATATATTAAGAGTTACTTTTATTAGGATCACATGGACGCAAGTCTTGCTTGAAAAAGGGTAGCTGAAGAAGAGTTGCGTTTAACTTTCCTGCATAATTATACGAATGTTCAGTTCCAGATATTTTCTTGTACAAAATTGGGCGTATTTTGCTCACCATCCAGCAGACATGTTCTTACAATTTGGAAATCGATTATATTTTTCTTTGTCATCTTATTTTAAACTCAACATTTAACTAATTCCTTTTTTAATCGTTTATTCAACTTTGTTTATTTTTTAGGAAAAATACGTTGAAGTTAGGAATGCAAATGAGGAAGTTGCACTTGAAAGCCCGAATCACGCATCTTGGTGGTCTGGTCTTCTGACTGCACTTGCCGTAGTAAGTATTTCTTTTGAATATAATATTATAAAAGATGTTAAAGATTACCACCATCTCATAGATATTCAATGGTCACCTAAATATCGGTGTGCTTCTTGCTTATTTCTTCTAAATTTGCTTATTTCTTCTAAATTTCATCAAAACCAAGATCATCAATCATAATGAAAAATCCATCTTGAGACTGGTCTGTCGAGAAGGTGTCAATATGAAATTATTCTTGCTGTTATCATCTTTTAGTTGAAAAAATACAATAATTGCAAATGCATAAAATTAAAGTCTTGTGGTTGCGCTGCAGTTTTCTATTATTCAACTCAACGGCTTTCGCAACTTTGTTGCATTTCACTGCTGCGAGATCTGATTAGGTTTTATGTTCGTCGTTTCGGTTCGATTGGCTTTCATGGCATCATCAACGGTGCATCCATTGGGGAATAGTCCCGTCTAAGGCTATTATGGGCTCCCCAAATGGAGGAGCATGCACTTCTTCCGACTTTGAATTATGGCTAGCGATGTCTGACAGACATTATTCATATCGATGACGTTGTGTTGCACCTTGACGAGATAATTTAAGGAGTGCAAAAGTATTTTATTTATTGCGTTATGAGAGGAATTTACAAAGAAATATTGCTGAGAGTAATGATCGGCTTGAGATTTAATGAAAAATGAAAAGGAGTAGTCTTCCGGAGGCGATTCAGTGGAAACGGAATTTGTAATAATGTTTTCTCCGCCTTTGAGGCGGCAAATGTGAATAATTTTTATTGTTGTCTGCAAGTATAATAAAACAATAAATAAGAAGACAAAGGTCTAAATTACATAGCAAATTATTTAGGTGAAATAAATAAGTTGATACTGAATAGGATTTAGATTTAGGATTATGTTGACTCTGATGTACTCGTAAGTTGTACAGCCAGTCCTCCAACAATAAGCCTATCCGTTTTCTAGTTTTTAATTAAAAGCGCCCAAAACAGTTTCACTGTTATACCTAGAGTACTCGTATGTTTTGAATATAGACTCGACTCGTATAAGCTGCGTTTGGGGTGTGATATTGGGTGTTAATGGCTTGTCAGAATGTCAAAATCTCTAGAAACTCTATACTTCTTGCCTTAATCTGCCTTTAAAGATGAATCCGCATCCAAATAATCTTATCAGTAGTAATGACCGTTATAAGTGTCACAGTTTTTCACTCTCTATTTGACTGAACTGTCCTATTGTCTGCATTGTGGCAATCTAGGTTTTCGCCTGAACGTGGCCTTTGAAATTACTTCACTTTACATGCAGATTCGTTACCCTAATTTTACATACAGTGAATCGGTCTTTATCCAAGGTTTTTGGTTGCTTTGAAACAGATGACATTGACATCTTTGTCAGAACGCAGCGATCACTTACTTGTAATGCAAGTTGTATAGGATTTCGAGCCTTCGTCTTCGTTGAAAACATTCAGCGTTAAATCTTCTCACAGTAGTTGTTGACTGTTTCATGATGAGGTGTTCGCTCAATTGCTGAAAGTTTAAGAGTTATTGCCTTAGTCTGCTTCTTAACCCATCCGTAACCAGATAGGCGCTGCTCCTGTTCCTCGCAGTTCAGATCCGAAAGTCGTTGTTCTTTTTTCGGTGACTATTATTTGCTTTGGAAACTTCACGTGGGGGATAGATACCCCAAGCACAACCTCTAATATGGAGGATAACGATCTTTATCGGACCACCTTGTACAAAAGGAGCTAGATATTTCGGAGCCGATTACCAACTTAGGGGATATGAGCGCTGCAGTTAGCCCTCCGACACCATCTTTTTTTAGTACCTTGACTAGTCCCTGAGAAATAGTTATTGACCTCAGCTTCAAACACGCTGAAGTTTTTCGTACAAGGTGACCGTATACGAATATGAATTTATTCCGATGAGTTTGAAAGATCTAAAGATGGTGCAGACGACTTAGATTTTGACATCTATCATTCCTTGCGACTTACCAATTACTTAATCGTCTTTAGAGTCCAAAGTCGAAATTATATTTCAAATCGGGATCTGGTTGGATTTTAAACCGCAAACCAAAGGGCAATCCGCAAAAGTACTTGGACAATAACATAAGGATTCGAAATCTCAAAGAGCATTTTGAAATCATAGCAATGCAATGAAGGTCGTGGTAAGATATATCACTTTCGTTAAAGTGGAAAGCTGTTAAGAAGATTTAGTCAAATAACGGATATGAAGATGTAGTCGGTGGAGTATTCTCGTGTACATTAGAAAAACACCCGTAAAAGGTTCATTATACTTACAAATGAAGCATACGAGAAATCCAATTGGAGTGGACATAACAGCTTCATTAGGAATTTTAACTGGTCTTTATGTTTTCTTGACAACGTATGTTTTTCCTTCAATCTTAATCTTTACGAATTTTTCTCGCTCGTCTCTAAAACAGCAACTTTACTTTCCTCTCCTTACGACCCTTCTTTCTAAGGTCATGGAAATGCTGATATACCGTCAACCCATGAATTATCTCAAGACATGAAAATCTCTCAATGACTGTTTTCGTAGCAACAGGTCCACTGCTGAACTGATGGCATTTCTCACCAAGAAGTGGAACCAAGTCTACTGCAATCTGGTGAGAGAAAAATAATTGCAATTGATATTTCTAAGAAAATGCCTGAATTTTTAACCGACGAATCTCTTCATCAAAGGATCAGAAATTACCTTTCGGAACGTTCAATTTAAGTTGTTTTGGATGGTTTCAAGTCTGATATTCACAAAATAAATGCTGATGTGCCTCAGGGTTCCATTTTGTCTCTGGTACTCTTGTTAATTTTCATTAACCATGTATTGTCTACCACTTCAATACTCCATGTTTTTCATATTTGTTTCGGGACTCACGCTACTCAAGCTATTTTGCGAATTTTGGGACACCACTTTCAGATTCGTAAAGTGTATTGGCTGACCTTTGTGACAGTCAAGGAGAGCGTTTCTTTAAGATATTACATTTACTCGTGCCTCCCATAGTAATTCGGCATAGATATTTGATTGCAGGGGGTCTGCAGGGTGTCTCTATCTTATCATCGGCCGAGCAATATACTGTCGGGGAGGGATTAACAAATCAGTCTGGACAATAGGACCAGTAACAAAGAAAACCACGAAGACAATCTTTCTCATTTTATAAAACAGTAGAAATGACTAATATTCGAACCGTGACTCAAGTTGATTTTCCCAGACTGTTATCAGTAAGTCTACGCTTCAAATGTCATCAAAAACTAGAGAAGCTAATCACACTTCTTCAAAAAAAAAAAAACTTTAGAGCTATCAATCCGTCTTCATTTGTGAACAAACATTTGAACGCTTACTAGATAATATACGAGTACATATGTGAGGAACATGATTGGTGACGCCAATCTTCCTAGGTGAATATATATTGACAGCACTACAGGATGATAGAATTTACGTGAAAGTTTACGCTGATGATTTTTCCACTCAGATTTCGGGAAAATTTGTTGCAAGCAACACACATGTGTTACTATTTGCATCAGTAGGTGCATTCTCTTATTAGGAGAAGACCCCTTCATTGAATATACCAAAGACAGAAAAACCTACATTATCTTGAGTTCAGCACGCTACCTTGATTCCAAACTATGTTGGAAGGTACATAAACAATAAAGGTTCTATAAACACTGGTGAAAATGCAGAAATTTCAGTAATACGAGTATGTAGGATTCCAAACCAGATTATCTGAAAACAGCAGCTGTGAGATCTATCTTAACATATCTCGCAATAGTTTGGTGGAAGGCATTCGATAAGAAATTCTATCTCCCCAACCTCACCAAAACCCAGATTAAAGCCTGTATCGGAATATCAATGTCGCTTAGAGCAAAATATACAGCGGATATGGAAACCGCGATGGAGAGTGGGTTATGCTTTCTAAAACACTCACGAAATACAACCGAGAAATTAAAAGAGTTAACAGAGAATCATGGAAAAAGTTCTGCCAAAATCTCTCCGACGTTCGAAGCAGCACTCGCATCCACGGAATTCTATCAAAATAGCACACAAATCAGATCGGACTAATGAGAAAACTGAATGGTACCTATGTGGTACCTATGTGGTAGTCAGCAAACGCTACAGGTCTTGGCCGAAACCCATTTCCCAAACTTCACTACCACATCCTCTCCAGGATGTGATCAATAAATCAACTAGAGAGGACTGGAAGAGGTCAAAGGAAATTTTTCATGAAGGTAAAATAAAATGGACCATTAATTCGTTTGACGCATCCATAAGTGAAGATGGAATTCGAAAAATTTTCAGAACCAGTTATGCTCGAGGTTACATACCAAAAAGCTGAAAATCATACAGATCTATAAGACTCGCTTTGTTTTTCCTAAAAAACAATGGGAAAAATAATTGATAGACACTGATATGTCTGCCTATTAACCAGGTAAATCGACAACGCATGATCATCAGGATCTCACCACAAAGATTGATAAATCCCCCAGGGACAAAGAAATTGCTGTGGGTCGCTTTATTGACGTCAAATGAGTTTTCGACAACACCGAATACCGAATACGGCGGTGACAGAATCTGCGTCACGGTTGCTAAAGATTGCCCCCCGGATGGTGTTCTCTCCCTCCTGCTATGGTCCATCGTAGTAAAGGAACTGCTAAATACACTCAGCAACAACGTCGTCTATGTCCACGGATACACTGATGCTATTGCGATCCTTATCAGAGGCAAATTCGAAGAAACTATCTCGGAACTCCTAAGGAGGGTACACAACCTTGATGCTGACTGGTGCAAGAAAGTTGAGTTAAACATCAGTCCCAAATCAAGCACTATAGTTGCCTTCACTAAGAGAAGAAAATTGGACAAACTTAGAGCATAGAAAAAGCCAGGATCTCACTACGGACCAGCTAAAGTCTACTGTGTAAAACCTGGGGCCTTAATCCAAAAATGACACTGTGGATGTACACAGTAATTGATAGACCTATAGTCACAAACATGTACACGGGCTGGACGAAACAAACTTCAAAGACTTGCCTATGTGTGTGCTACGGGTGCAATGAGAATAGCATGGACAGTAGCATCTCTGTATTTTAAGCGGAGATACACACAATAGAGCTCTGCATTAGGGAGAACTTATACAGATCTGCCACCAACAAGAACATTCTCTCTGACAGCAAAGCCGCCCGCTTGCTATACAGGCTTTTGAGATAACTTCAAAATTTTGCAGAAACTGGATTATATTTCTCAAAATTCTAGCTCGCACCAATACTATTTAATTTGGGTGCCAGGTCACAGGGAAAGTGAGCAGATGAATTGTCCAGAGAAGGCTCGCCCTCTACATTCAAGTTGCCACGACCATTTTGCGAATTACCAATTAGCTCCATAAACAGCTATTACAGACTAAAAAGGCACAAAGACAAAAATTGGACGTAACAGTCAAGACAACAACTCAGAAGAAAAAAAAAACTCTTATAGCTTTATAGAAGTTAAATAGACGAATTAACCGGATTCCTAGCGGGTTATTGCAGAGCCAAAAAATACCTCATGGCTATGGGAATGTCACAAAACAACACCTGTGGCATGTACAACAAGGCCAAGAAACAGCGGACAACATCCAAGATCGTCAGCTAATTTCTGGAAGGCGGTTAGGATGATAAATGGTAAAACGTGTGTAATCGGGTTAATCCTGTAAGCTGAGGAGTTAGGAAACTATTTTATAACTCTTCTCATCGCACCACAAATGTTTCGGTCTCCTCAGTTTATAGCTCTTATGATCGTAGACAAATCTCTTGACGCACCGTTTATAGTGGCCGAAGTGGTAGTTGTCATCAAGGAAACCAAGAGTAAGAAAGCGCCAAGAATTCTATAAAAGATGGCCGAATGTTTTCAGAAATCAATTATTCTCCCTCTACACAAGAAAGGAGCCTACGATGATCCAGCTAATTATAGAGGAATTTCGATCTTAAATATAAAAATAAATAGATACATCCGATCAACATAGATCATCAAATACTCGTCTGTCTCCATTTACGCCGACGGTACCAAATTTTTCAAAACCATTTCCTCACCCCGACTCTACCTTCTCCACAACCAACCGATGCAATCAGCTTAATCTCATCGCGACCTAGGCATATTTTGTGTGATAGGGAGCTCAACGTCCGTTAACATACGAGTATGGGTGAGATAATCCTTAAAGCCAACTCTAGGTACTAGGTTTTGCAAAACGGTAGTCAAAATAATTTACCAACCCATACGTGACGAAGTCTCTCTTACCATTGTTCGCCAGTCAAGTGGTGTGGTTCCCATATCATCGTGTTTATATCTCGAGAATTGAAAGCATCCAGCGCCGTTTTTTTCTATGTGCTCTTCAAGGTATACCTTGGGACGATCCTTCTATTCTACCCCTATCAAAAACGTCTCAACCTTATTAAATTAAACATACTTGAGGAATGCAGCCGACTTTTTCTTCATTCATCGACTCCTTACAGGTCACATTGAATGAGCGTCCCTTCACAACTCTATTTTCCTTATCATTAACCCTCGTTTCTTCTTCGAAAGAACCAATCTCCCGTATGCTACGAAAGATCAATTCGAACCTTACCGTCTTTGATATTAGTTGCACTACTCCCTGCCTCGAATCCGATCTTATTCACCACTCCAACCAACCTTAGTTTTAAGTTTAAGTTTAATGTAAGTTAGTTTAAGATTGTATAGCTTGTATTAAGCCGAATATATGGGGGCCTTCTTCCCCACCAAAACAAAAACACTACACTTGCCGGAGGATTTCGAAACATCAGTGGGTGTTAAACAAGGCTGTGTTCTGAGTACTTTACTATTTATTTTGTACATAAATGATGTAATTAAGCATGTTAAAGGGGGAATACAGATAACTGGAACTAAAATTACAGTACTATTGTTTGTAGATGATACTCGTATCATTTTGCTTGCTGCTAAAGTAGAGACCACGCAGTTAATGATAGAATAGGCTGGATACTTACTGTACAACTTGGAACCTGTCTGTAGACTTGGAAACGTCAAGGATGATGATATTCAGAGATGGTATCGCTAGAAGCAATGAGTAGATGTTTCAAGGGAAGGAACTTCCGTTCTTCCATATGCAACACAAGTTTGGGGCTTCTGCTAATTTATAAAGCGAGTATTTAGACTCCCAAATCTGACTCCTATATGATTTCTTTTGGAGTTTGGAGTAGCCTCCCTGTTTCTAGTTACTCGATGAAACCTGAAAGAATATACAGGTTAGTGTTTCTGCAAATATTATGGAGCAGAGTAAAATATGTACAAGAGTGGGAAATGCTAGGAACGGATAGTAGCTATAGTCTAAACATTACACCAAACGAGCAGCCGAACTCGCTCCAGTAGAAATTCGACATCTTATTGGAAAAAAATTGACACAAAATTTACAACAGCGTAAGCGAAGCTGAGTCATCCCAACCTAGATCATAATACAGCCTACTCGATCGACGTACTTTGTGATCAGCAACTCTGCAGATAAGATTAACGCTGTCTTCAAAGTAAGAGTAGAACTCTTGAACCTAAATTATATGCCACACTGTAAGAGTTATCAATTCTATGTGACCTATGTAATCGCAATGAACGAGAAGATGTGCTGTACTTCAGTGCGAAATGCTCAATTCTTAAGGAGTTTCGTCAAAATTTCTTCGGAGCACAGATACTCAAGCTAGATGAAACAATCCATATTCTAAATGGTGTCCGACGTTGAGATATACTATATGGCTACACAGTAAATGCACTATGCTCTATCACCCTGAAAATGAAAACAGATCCACCTTATATCTACCATTTTGCTTGTCAAGAAGTATCTTTCAAAAGAACTCACCCACATTTTCAGACAGATCTGTCAAATAATTTTGTTGTGACCGCCATTTGAAACAGACGCCTACGAGAATTTTCGTAAGAAAGTGAATTTCGTGTGCTCATTTCACACTATTTTTTGCGCAAAAAAACCATCACGCAACCAAACAAAAGCTTGAAAACTTTTATTGGGACTCTTTACCATCGATTGAAACCAGCCACCACTGGTTTACTCAATTTCGGTGCGGTCGTACCAGCACAAGTGTCGCCGAACGTTCTGGCCACCCAATTGAGGTCATCACACTAGAAATGGTCGATAAAATCCACGGTATGATATTGGACGATCAGGCGAGTGAAGGTGCGCGAACTTGAAGTTGCTACAGGCTTATCGCATGGATCAGTAATTTCAATTTTGCAAAAATATTTAGATATAAAAAAGCTATCCGCTAGATGGGTGCCTCGTTTGCTCACAATCGACAACAAACCCAATCGTTTGACAAGTTCAAACGATGTTCAATCATAGTCCGAACGAATTTTTGCGCCATTTCGTAACGGTGGACAAACGATGGATTCATCACAACATATCAGAGACCAAGGAACAGCCATGGCAGTAGACTTCATCCGGTGTATCCAAGCCGCAGAAGGTCCGTCAACAAGGCTAACATGGTGAACAAGGTCATGGTGACAATTATCTTGAGAAGGGTGAAACGATTACTTACGTTTATTATTCAGAGATGTTAGATCGATTTGGCGCCGATTTGAAACAAAAGTGACAGCATTTGGCGAGGAAAAAAGTTCCCTTCCACCAGGCCACCAGGATAACGCACCTTTGCACAACCTCTCAGTTGCAATGGCAAAATTACATGAATTAGGTTACGAATTGCTCCCTCATCTAACATATTCTCCATATTTAGCCCCCTCAGACTATTTCCTGTTTCCAAACATGAAAAAATGGCTCGGCGGTAAGAGATTTGGGTCGACTGAGGAGGTCATCAAAGAAACAAACTCCTATTTTAAGGACCTCGATAAAACGTATTATTTGGAGGGCATCAAAAAATTTGAAACGTTGAACGAATTGTATTCTAAAAACATTTTTTGCTGAAAAGAGTGTTCCTTATTTCCATTTTCAGGGACTTATTGACCCACCCTCGTATACATATATTAAGCTACTCTTATTATTTAATGTCAACCTGGTAGACGGCCAAGAGGCCAAACCTTTGAGCCTAAGAATTAACCAATGTATGAAAAATTATACCTTTTTTCAAATACGAGTAAACTAGCCAATCACAACTAAACTAATCAACTTGAGGAACACCGCTCCGGGTCGGAGTGTCTTCGAATCCATTCTGGAGGGACGGAAAAGTACACAGAGGGGCGATTAGTGCCAGATCGCGCCAGATGAAGAGAGTTGTGCGTTGAGGCCCAGATCCCCCCGGCCCGTAGTGTAACCTAAAACAAATCCCACATCGAATTTACAAATCTTCAAGGCCTTCAATTGTGTTGAATTATTGTACATATATTTTGTCCTTACGTTGCGGGAATTCTGTTTTCCTTAGGTTTTTCTCGGATCGTCCGTGGGCTTAGGTTGAAATCATTTGTCTAAGACGTTCGTTCTTATCGACAATTTGAATGCCGAATTATTATTTTGTGCTCATTATTGTGCAGCACAAGCGAACGGAAATAAAGTGTGAACTGTAAACAGTAAGACATTCGATCGATTCGATTAAAATTGACTGATAGCACTTCGAATAAGTTGGAGACTACGAAAATTAGAAACAACTTAAAAATTTCGAACAGATGTGCATAGAATCACGTCTTAGGCTAAACCCGAGAATAAGGATCCTGAATTATACCTCTCGGTGTTGCAATTTCATTCTGTGCCCCCAATGTAGTCGCTAGGTAATTGCCCTTGTCAGGAAAAAATTACTAGATTGTCTTGATACCAATGTCATCTTGGAAATACCAAACAAGTTTTGTTTCAGTTGATGTCGGTGAACCTTTTAGTTAAACAATTTATATGCGTTCGATTGTTATCGAACTGGGAGGGGAGTGCACGTCTTATCCTATCTTCAGGAAAAGTTTATTCATTTGTCATTTTCCTAACTAAACACATCCCCTATAATTATCCCAACAAAAACCGGAAACACCACACACAGTGTCCTGTCCGATCTACGAGACCAGATAGTGGTCACTGTCGATACTCGTATTTTGCGAAACAAGACCTAAGATTGCACTCTAATTAAGTGGACAACAATTAGTGGCAAAATTTGACATTCATCCGTCAAGGGGGACACATTGCCATCGATGTGCATTGTGCATATTAATTGCATAAAAGGACAGAGCTCAAACTGGCACCAGTAAACAGGAACACCACTGTTGAAGGGTTGGAAACGGATCCTTTGAATTGCGGTGCTCCTTTGGTTCAACAATACGAGTAGTTTTTTTGTTTTTGGTGCGATTTTAATTTTCGTCCTTAATTAGGCTACGTACGAGTTGCGGAAAATGATCGGTAGCTCTGTCAGTTTGTTGAGCTCAGTATGTGCTCTACATATGCGTGCATGGAGAGCGCATGGACATGGACGCAGACACTTTTTCTGCCATGGTAATCGGTGGCAGGTGAATGTTACGAGTAGCTAGCGTCAACATTTTGGTTCACGTTTGGCTCTTCGTTCGTATTCAAGTTACATTCGTCCACCATTCAGCGTCCACCATGGTTGATTTAAATTAATTAAAATTGGTTCGAGATGTGAAATATACACGTGTGCATATTACCAGTTGAACAAGTTCGACGATGGGAATTCAGGGAATTCGTGTTGTGTTCGGTTTAGTCTTCCTGTTTAGCTATGTCCTGCGCGTATCGAATTGCACCAATTCGAGAATTGTATTTAATCCACTATATCATGGTAATTTCAGAAGCAACATGGATATCCTGTTATTATAGCACACAGCATTTGGGGTCCGTCAATTGCCAAAGATAAGACTTAATCAATTTAATAATTTTTCCTTCGATGATTGGAGTGCGGTGCAGTGCAGACATTGGTCAGGAATTTGCAAATTGCAAAGCGGAGCATGTTTTTCGTGCTGCAAGTGTAGGTCATGGGCACCTGTCTGTTTGTTTTGCTGGATTAGGGTTTACGATGGACACACAATAAAAACGATAATACAACAATTTGGATGCGTACTGTGGACTCAAATGTTAACATTTCATTATTTGATAAGCTTCCCTTGTGCATGCCAATAATTTAATTGAAAGGCTGAGTCAACCTACTTCTGACAAGCACCTTTTGGGCTATAAAATTTTAACTGACAAAATATTGAGCAGAAAGTAAATAACCAACAGGCATTGTATCAACAGACAGAGAAGCCTAAATCGAGGGTAGAAGATCGTTTATCTACAGACTAGGTGGATAGTATGCATGGCATACTTCCCAACAGAGCCGCCTTTGCGCGCTAGGTTGTTGTACATATTTACTCGTATATTCAATCCATTCTCTTTTCTCTCAGTGTATTGTGAAGACTGGTGGTTCTTCACTTATGCTTGTGAGGAATTGTTTATTTGAATCACTAAATGTAGAAAACTTGTTATACGAGCCACATATCGATTTTCAAAAATGGGTAAACACGAAACCCATAAAAGGTTCCAGAATATTGAAAGCATGGCAATGGCAATGGCAACTTCAACAGATTCGTATCATTCATTTAAAAATGAAACATTTACTTGGTTTATGATCCTTTCTCTGATATATGTCCCTTGTTTCATGACTCCTTGTTTCCCACAACCAGCTTCTATTAACGAAACTACAAGTAAACAGAATAACACAACACGCCATAGTTGATATCTCTCAACGGTTGTTGCTTCATTTGATAGCTTCAAGTCGCTTGGAACCGGTGGCATATACCCAGTTATACTACAAAAATTTATAGACCAACTGGTGTTAGCTCTAAAGGGAATCTTCATTGCTATCCTGGCACTGGCATACATACCAAAACCCTATCAAAAATTTATTGTAGTCTGTGTTACGAAAACCGAAAAGTAGAATACACGCACGACCTAAATGTCTGACTTCTATCAAGTTGAAGAGCATGGGGAGAATGATCTAGATCCATGAGAGCAAAACTGCTTTGCGAATGCATCCCCTGTTTCAGATGTAAAATGCTTACCAAAGCGGAAGATTTGCGAGAGTGCGCTTCAAAATCTGGCAGACAGAATTGAAGCCGTACTCGCCAAGAAGGTATACGCGCTGGGTATTTTCATAGATATTGAGGGTGCTTTCGACAAGGTAACTTTTCACGGCATGTCTAACTCATCCAGACAAAAAGGTGTAGACGAATCACTAGTTTTGTGAATAAAGGTAATGCTGGTGAATAGAACACTAATTGCGGATGATGACTGTGGCCAATATGTGATGTCAGGTGTGGACAGTGGTTGCCCGCAAAATGGCATTATATCTCCACTGCTATGCTGCGTGTTGGTTGACTCACTGCTTGACAATGTCAATAGTTCTGACTTCTAATGCTTAATCCTCTATCAAAGTCATGCCTTATATCATATAAGATGTTAATCGTAGTCGAAGAGCAACTATGGTTGATTCTGAAATCAGATTGGAAAGGGCTAAGGAGACTATTCGAAGATAAGTGGACTATTACTAAGTTTCTCAAATACCCTAGATAGGCACGGTAATATGCTGATAGGCCTATAGTCGCTGGGGAGGTTACATTTGATTTTTTGGCCACCGGAGTGACTTTAGCGATTTACCAAGATTGAGAAAATATGGATTCCGTAATACAGTGGTTATATATATCAGTCAGATGGTTAATTATATGTGGCAATAAAATCTTAATAAAGTGAATAGGTATACAGTCTACGCAGATCGAATTTGATTTTATGGCTAGAACGTATTCAATAACTTCTCTCTCCGTAACAACAATAAAATCACCCTGTCTATAAGTTGGTGGTTCAGAAATAGGATTTAGATCAAAGTGGGAGCAACTTCCCAGGAAAAAGTCATTTAGAACATTAAGATCGAGGTCACACTGTACACTGTTCGTATTAGTAGGAGCAGAAATCTGGCGCAAGTTACTCCATAGCTGTTTGGGTGGAAGTGAAGTACTTAACTTGAAAAGGTAGTAGCTTCGTTTTGCAATACGGATAACATTCTTGTTATCTTGTGCGATTTTTTTAAGAAACCAAATTATGGGGGGAAGAATTGTGCTTCCATTTTCTTTAGACTTTGTTTCTAATATTAATTTGGGCAATAACTTCACACATAAACCAAGGACAGCTTTTATTGTGAATACTTACAGTTATCAAACAGTTTCCATAAGATATATTGGAAATAGTGAACTAACCATACCAAGGGGCTGAACTAACTGCAAAATGTGATTTTGATAAGCTAATAGAGTTAAAATCTCTTTATATGAAAGATAGTCGGATAGAACGGTGAGAAAAGTCAATGCTGTAAATACAGAATAGAAGATCATGGTGAGAGATTTCATCCAGGGAGAGTTGGTTAAGAAAGAGAACTGATAAGGGATCAGAAAAAATTATAAGGTCAGGCAGGCTGGGGATAGTCTTGTCAGAGAATCACGTTATTTACTATATGGAGTCCAAAAGAAGAAGATAGGCATTGAAGTCGCTAGTTATAATGATGCCCTGATATATCGTGGAAAATTCAGAGAGAACACTGAAAAAGGGCTGAGGGTAGCAGCTTCTAAATATACATTTAGTATTAGGTACTCAATGCATATTGCTTCTGACGCACCAAGAACCTTGCGCTTCAGTGAAGAATTAACATACATACATACATTGATATTCCTCCTCTAATCGTGTTAGTAATTCTATCATTTCTGTATAAGTTATAATTAGGTAGGGAGTAAAATAAATCGGGAATATTAGGTCGGAACCAGGTCTCATAAACACATATTACATCAACATTAGGGTTCAAAAACAGATAGTAGTTAGGCTTTTTGAGGAAACAAACCTTAAATCCCTCCTGAGGTCTGGAAAAAACATTAATCAACGCATGTGCGGAATTTTCGTTCATTTACAAAAGAAAAAAAGCTATGCCACAAATAAATTCAAAATGCTTATTAAGAGGACAAGAACACATACATAGTAGAAGTAAGGAAAAAGGAGTTAGAAATTGATGAAAGTAGCTCAAGGAGGACGTTGTACATGAAAGGTTTAGGCTACTCTAGGATTTTCAAAAAATCGATTTTTTTTATTGCTTTCAATGGTCCCAAAAGATTATGGCTGAGAAATATCTCGAAGTACTTGTTTTTCAAACTATAGTACAAGGCCGACAGGTAGGTAGTGAGCCACTTTAAAATTTCAAACTCGTTTATCTCAAGACTGCATTTTTCAAGTTGTCCGCACCCATAACTTGAACAATTTTCAACCAATTCACTTCAAATTTTAACTAGATCTTTAAAAATATATTGTCTAAATAAGTACGTAGCATGGTTTTTTTTATACGTTATAGTTCATTTGTTATTAAAAATTTTCTGGCGATTTTTCTGCGAATTTTGCAAGTTAGACTTTGGAAGTGCCCCATTCGGCCAACAATCAATATATCAAAAAATCACACGTACTTCTCTAGCTGTTGTTATGCACAATAAACAAAAATTTAGTATCTTATCACAATTCAAAATTTACAAGAACTGTTGGTACGGCCGTAGAAAAAAGAGAGGTCATCTGAGAAACGCTGCACAGCCGCCATTTTTAAATAAATTATTCTATAAAAATTATAACTTCTATCTTTGTAAACTCGATTTATTTTATATTTTTCCTGGAAAAAAAACAACAAAAAAGCCAGTTTTTATGGCCTCTAGAGTAGCCTAACTCCTGAAGTGAAAGAAGTGCATTGAAATGGAAAATTGAGCATGACTCCACCCAATTCTCTAAAGAAGCTAAGTACGAGTATATATGTGTCATCCTGGCTAACAAATTTCTTTGGACCAAACATGTTACTTCGGAAGCGTCTAAGTCACTGTCCACCTTCTGGCAGAACAAAGAAGCTGTCAGCAAGACATGAGGTTTGTCACCGAGGAGGACCCTTTGGATCCACACCGTTGTGATAAGACCTGACCTAGATGCACTAATAAATTTCCCTCCTCTCTTATATTCACGTCATGGGCTGCACTCTCAGAGCCATATTCCTTTTAAGGAGAAGTGGTCTTTTGTACAACGCCCACTAGAGCTTTGATTACCTTGAGCGACGACTGTCTTTTGACTATGGTGTTATGGAAATCCTGTTTGATGCAATAACACCAGAGCTCCTGCTGCGGAAAAATGAGAAATTGACTTTCCCTGTGTCACAGAACCGATCATTTGTTCTCTTGTAGGTTGCGGCATGAATGGCTGTAAATTGATCTATGGAGTAATTCTGCTGCTTTTCTCATAAAAGCCTTGCAGAGCTCTTTGTCTGTCCGAGTTAGATAGGTGTAATTTAGATTTCCAGCCGCTTGTATCCTCCAAAATTAGTCCTTTTACAAAATCACCAGACCACTCCTTACACCACCCAATTTTCTTTACACACTGCTTGCTTCGGTAATCGTTGTTCGGACATGCTTAGCACTTTAAAGATGTAATCCATTTGTCGTTAACGATGTTTTTTTTCTTAGGAGATAAGCATGTTTACGCTATGTATGAGATGTAATTTCGTGTGTCCAATGGTTGGTGAAATATTATAAATATGACTTCACATTACGCTAATTTTACCACCTCGTGTAAGTCGGTATTGGCCTCTTCCAACCGGGCTCGACTTACCAAACTAATAAATGCGAGTGTCATGGAAGAAAAAAAAAAAACAATATTATAATATAATGTCCTGCCACAAAAAAAGACGTTCGGCTGAGTGAATTCGTGTGACTGATAGCTGCGTCAACAGTCAGCTTAGCGAATTTCTTATGAGCTTCGTAGTCAATAAAAGTTTCTCAGGACTAGCCAGGATGTTTAAACAATTCTCATATACCTGAGTTACTGGTTTTTGAATATCTGGCCCTTTTTACCCTCGAGGTCACAGAAAGAGCCTGGCTGGCTAGCTGATACTCCAGACTGCTATAAAGTAGATATCACCGCCATTCAGAAATCCCCGTGGGATGGGCCAAACAAAAGGACGATGGAAAAATGCGACATATAAATAGCACAATGACTGCTACAGTAGCATCGTCTACATAATTAAATATGGATTTGTTGTAAGTAGTAGATTTATGAAAGAATTCTCCCTTTGGTACTCTAGTCAAAACATTGTGACAATGGACTTCAACGCTATACTCCGCAAAAATTGCCTGATATGCGGTCACGATACCATAAATGCCACGCACAAAGCCATAAGTATTGCTAAGAACGTTTTATATGATAATATAATTTAAAAAAATAAATCATCTTTGGTAGCACAATATGAAAGCATAGTCTGAGACCATGTCTGCAAATGGGATTAGGCTAATTGAGTTTGCTGCGGGACGGCATATCACGAGCACTTGGTTTCTTCACCTCAATATTCACAAAGGAACCAAGCCACTAATTGATTGTATTTCGACCGAAGTAAGGTACTCTTATAGTATTTTATTATATTGTATAATAACGTCCGAACATTTCAACTTCCAATATCGAAAGAAAGCTTTGGCGTTGGTGACCTTTCAACCTGCACTAAATGTTTAAGATCATAGGCAGCGATGTCAAAAGGCGGTCAGAAATGCCGCAACTGTATCTGTCAAAACAATTCACCTCTAAACTAGTGATATACAGGATAACGAATCTGTACGTATGTATGTTAAAAGGTGGAGGGAAGAACACCGTTTCTCCGGAGAAAAATGATAAAGCTTAACAAACGACTGAGGAAAAGTAGATGTGTTACTCTCGGGAAACCTTCGGAAGTTTAACGGAAATTAAAAAGTACATGTTAAGCCAACAAGACCTGAACAGAAACGTATAGAGATGAGGAAGGAAATGTAGTAGACGGTGCTAAAAGTGTAGGGCCATCAGTTCTCTTAACATTGCGTACAAGAACTTATGTGCTGTACCGATTATGCGAATTTTTAGTGCAGTTTTAGAACCGGTAAGTCCACAGCTGACCAAATATTTAGTCCGGCAGTACATTGAGAAAATACAAGAAGTTCAGATCGATACCTACCATCTCCTTATCGGGAGACAAAATCTGCCTTTGCCAAGATCGTCAGAATGTGCTGAACAACGTTGCCTAGACTTGTGATGTTAAAAAAGGTTTTAGATACGGTGATGCACTTTCATTTTGTGACATGAAAATGTAGCGCTGATAACAGAATGTAGCGGACTGTCACTGGTCCGTTTTCAAGCGGCAAAAATGAGTTTATGGGAAAAACCAAGTGTATTCTGTCAGCACGTACAACATCAACGAATCGGCCAGAACATTTTAGCTAACAGCTATACTCTTGAAGTAATTAGATATTTGGTCGCAATTAATTCTGATAATAATAATTCCCCGGAAGACAAATAAGAAGATATACATACGTAACAGCAGCCTTTGCGGCGACATCCATCGACATCATCGAAAGTTCGCATCAGTTGTCTAAGATGGCTAGCACTTGTAGAGCTAATAAATTCTGAGGTTCTAGCCCGAAGAGTCTTCGGTTCTTTCCTGGGGGAACAATGTAGTAGAGGCAGACCTCACCTAAGACGGCGAGCACAAGTGCAAGGGGATCTCAACTATCTTGGCTTAACCATATAGGTATGTTGGTTTAGGCTAATTTCTACCATGGGCGGTAGCGCTATCTAAGTAAGTATGTCAAATTTTCCACCCTCTCATACCTGTTGTTTCTCTAAATTTGTGTTGTGTGCAATAAATTCGAAAACTTTAACCTCGCTACTATGGGCGACAGATCTGTTGCTGTGCCTCAGCATACTGAGGTTTCTCGAAAAATACAATTCCAGTAATTTGTATTTCTTTAGCACTTGAATAAATTCCTTTTCTCGTTTGTGCAATTTCGGCCACTTCCACTTCTAAAAATCACTATTTAAATTGAATACAATAACTGCTATCATGAGGCTACAGGAATTTGGCTGAGTACGTCAACAATATGTCTTCTGCGGACAGAAGGGCTTTAATCATCTCATCTCTATACCATATTCCTCGTATACAATTCCACAGTGTGGAAAGTCTTGGGCTCAAAACACATCCTTGTCCTACCATTGAACAGGTAGTCACTGTACTCTTAATCATTCCCATGATAAATGTTAAACTTTTTAAATTAGCGCGATCCACAGTGTCAAAGGCTGCCCTTAATGAAGGTCGACGAAAAGGGCAATAGTTTTTCATTCTATATAGAATTATTAATTACAAAATTAAATCAACAATAGAATATCTGGAAACTCGCTTGATCCAAAATATTAGTTGTCGATGTATTTAAGAACGAAATGCCACATTATTTGTAGTTCGCTGCGACTACCATACAGTCTTTCTACAAAAAATAAGGGCTTCTTTAAATCATTTCGGGAATATTCTACTATTCAAATTGTTGCTAAGCAGTAACGTAAGCATGTTGTGAAAGTAAAGGATTTATACAGTTCAGCTGGAATTCCATCTGTTCATGCAGCTTTACTAAGTTTTGAGCTGCCCTATGCTTCTGAGATGTCTTGCAAAACAATTTGTCTGTCCAAAGTTCGTTCGCAAAATCAGGCGATATCATACTAAAAGTAGTGCCCGAGAGGTTTAGATGGGTATAATGGTGGTTAATAGCCACATACAATCCCTACTTAGTTTTGAAGCTAACTCAGAGTTAGCTCCTGAAATTTATGTAGAAGTAGTAGTCTCTTCTTTTACTGACATCCCTGGCCCTCCTAAAAATGTGGCTTCTTCATTTCTGTCACTCACACTTGTATCATTCAGAACTAGCGTAGTTCAAATAATTCGCATAATCCTAATACTTTCTGTTTTGCCTTACAAAATGCTTACCTTGATTGTGGGTGTATCCAACCACATATCCAACACCACTTTCATTACTCACTCTTTCATTCAAGTCTCCTATCGCCGCTACTTTCGTGTTATGCAGCAGTTTCTCGAAGTCTCATTTCAAGTGACTGCATTTCAGAAAAACAGATGTATTGCATCCTTCACAGTTCTTAGATTGCCGCCAATGGTAACAATATGCTTTTTACAATATATTTAAAGAATCCTTTACCGGCCCTTCCTGTCTCATGAATCTTCATTCCTGGAATCTATTTGAACATATAGTTAGTAACCTCCCAAATTTTTTTCATAATTTTAAAGTTAAAAATTCCTTTGATGCAAAATTCCTTTGTAAGGGCATAGCACCTACAACGAATTGATTCGGTAAACCAATGTGAGAATTTTCACTTCAAAACTTTGCTTAGCATGGTCTGTGTTTGTGTTTATTTGTAGGAAAGACTCTGGAATTCAGATATGTTGCCAATGTATGCGGGCTTAAAGTAATCATGTTTGTACGTACGTCCACGTCTGCTGTTTTGGTACTTAGTGTAACACAAACAGATCTCCGCCAAAACCTCTTGGATCATTCTGATCTGAAGCTACCTGGCTAAGTACTAGCGCCATTACTCTTTTCTCACTGAGGTCTCGCTATTTACGTGCGCAGTGATATAATATAATCCCTGTTCTAATCCGGAATTCAATTTCATGTGGTTAGAATCCATCTCCGTAAGAAAATTATCCCCTACTGCTTTATTTACAAAAGCCGCAAAGTGGACAACTATTCAAACTTTAACGAGGTCGACGCGCCTTCTGACTCCATATAAATAATTGTATCCCAGTATCCTCATCCTTAGTACAGGCGATTTCAATATACACAATTCTGGGTGTTTTCAACATTTTCGCCCGTAGGATGGTGTGTTGAGATATTTGCAATAAGAGGCTGTCAGGGTTAGAGAAATGTTTTTTCGGTCCTTCAAGGCCAACGCGTCAGAGGAAAACCGAAAAAAATTCAAACTAGTCAGAAATGACTGCAACCACTTTCTTAAGCTTGTCAAATTTGAATACGAACAAAAACTGAGCCAGAAATACTACAATGTCTCAAAGTAAAAATTTTTGATTGTTCGTCAAAAACATTAGAAATTCCGCCTCATCCTCCATCCCAACGCTCATTTACAATGACATTCCAGCTGTCAGCTGAGGCCAAACTGCCTGCTGGATACATTGGGGACAGCTCAACCCTTCCAGATTGTGGTTTGCCTCCGCCTGCACTTGAGTGCATCGAATCTTCAATACGACGAATCTACTTTCCCTCTCATGTAGTAGCAAGAGTACTTAAAGATCTTAACATACACAAATCCACTGGTCCAGATTTTATATTGCTCCTTCTACTGAAGAGGGATTCATCCGCGCTGGTAAAACCACTGCGTAAGCTTTCAGAGCAGATGGAAAACATCATTTTTTTTAGCCAGTCTCTAAAAAAAGCGAACCTTCCTTTCTCTCCTCCTACAGACCCACTGCATTTACGTTGCTTCTTTCCAGGGTCATGGAAACGCTGACAAACCAACAGCTAATGAAATATCTCGAAACACGAAAACTTCTCAATGACCGGCAGTATGGTTATTTCCACCGGTTATTTGATGTCATGTCTCACCGAAAAATGGAACCAAAAGGAACATCAATCAATTGATATATCTAAGGCATTTGACAGAGTTAGGCGTCAGGCTGTTATGTCGAAAATGCATGCATTTGGGATCGATGAATCTCTTTTTCATTGGATTAGAAATTACCTTTCGGAATGCTCAATTCTAGTTGTTTTGGACGGTTTCAAGTCTGACATCTAAAAAATTAACGCTGGTGTGGCCCAGGGCCCGGTTCTATCTCCGACACTATTTTTAATCTTCATCAATAATCACTTGCCTGCTACTTCTAATCTAATATACTCATATTGCTTTGTTGATGACAGTAGTTCCTATTTTTTAAATACGTTCCCAGACTCACGTCCTTACCTTTCGGCGGGAGAAAGGGAACGGCAGCGTATGTTAAGCTCGTTGAATTCTGATATAAATAGAATAACTAATTTGGGGAACCATCAACAGAGTGGAATTTAATGCTTTCAAAACACAATGCTGTCTGCTCTCGTTAAAGCGAAATTTAAACCCCAGCCATTATCGAAGGATTGCACTTGCATTGTCAGAACCGAACAACTTTCCATTCTCGGTATGTGGGTCAGCGACAACTTATTTTAGAATGGCCACATATTCGATGTCGCCAAAAGTGCAGCGAAATGTCTAGGTTTCCTTAAACTATATAGGGAATATTTAAGGGTACTAAATACCCTTGAGCACGTGATAATTACAAAAAAAAAAATAGTTATAACGGGTGATCAGATAGTAACGATAGTTTTTTTCCAATAAATTGTTATGTTTTAGCAGCTGTCAAAATATTCAGTAAAGCTTGCCATTTCATCATACGTCGTTTTTTACGCTTGCCGAACGTGCGGAACTTCCGAAATTCCGGCTCAGTGTGCAGGCAGTTCGTCGCACTGTGATTAATTTTGAGCGTGAGTAAACTCTTAACCCCTTCGCCCCTGAGTTTTTATGTCCCAATAATGACTTCACCAAAAAAAAAAAAAAAAAAAAAAACAAGGTTTTTTAGAAAATACATTGAATCAAGATTTTATTTGTTTTACATTTCAAGTTATTTGTGAAAAGGAGCAAATGCCTTATGCATTGTTGCATCCAGAAATTGGTCCGAGTTTCCTTGTTTTGGAAAGTGCAATTCATGCGACGACGAGAATACTGTTCAATTGGGAAATGATCACCAAAATTTAAACGCTTTGTATATCTCTTCTGGACTTCCACCTTCCACGAGTTGTAAGTTTTTTGTGTTTTATTCCTTCAGCTATCAATGTTTCGGCCAGAGGTACTATAAATTGAATGAGAGGCGTCTTACGACGTTGATATTGTTCGAATAAAATCCTCGAGTTTACTACGGTTAACATCAAAATTTTGAAAAACATTTTTCCACCACTTTTGTGACTTTCGATTTATACGAGTATCGTATATGGCTGCCTTCTGATCTGACAAATCGACGCCTCCCATGATACGATTATAATCAGCGATAGCCAAAGAGCAATCAACTTCAACTTTGAGCCAACTTTCTGCTTTCTTTGGACCTTTGTTATGGTAGGCATATGACAATTTGAAGCAAGAAGGACCTCTTTTGAATCCATCCAACGCGCGGCCATTATTCCGTCGGTCTGTATTTGAGATTGATTTTGTGAACGTTTCAAAGCACCATTGAATGCCGGAGTTCCTTTGCGAGTTCTTATGTATGTACCGATAGCCGGGTACGATAAAGTTTTCAGCAATTTTATTGATGTGAAAAATCTGTCGAATTTCAGGACAACATGTTAAATTGCGCACAATTTTTTCTCTAAGTTCAATCGGCACGAACTTGGAGATATCTCTTTACCAGTATAAACATTCAAATCATGTATATACCCTGTTTCGGCATCACAAGGCAACCATAATTTAATACCTCGTTTGATGGGTTTCAGAGGCATATACTGCTTCAAACTCGAGCGACCTTTGAATTTCGCCAAGCCATTCATCTATGGATTGGGCACTACTTTCACTTCCTCCTGCTGGGAATGTTGTTTTTATACATAACACAACTTCCGACATATAGCAATATTTTTGAGCATCATTGGGTTTATTGCAATCATTGAAATACATTTTCGACATCAATGGAGTAAAACGATCACGAGAAATGCTTTTTTTAATCATCTCATTGTTCAACGCCCCTATTGCATTATCAAAGATACTCCAAGGATCACAAGAATTTCATACTCATCGGTAAGGGCACCTTTCATTGAGTTATCTCGGTTCATTTTCTTTATTCTTTGATTAGTGCACTCTGCAGTACGAATGCATAAACTTTTCGGGAAGATTTTTCGAAAAATATTAAACTCCGAAGCTCCGCGAGGAAGATCAAGAAGTATCTCAGACTCTTTCTTCAAGGGCATTTTGAATTTAGGTTCAAAATTGAAATTTTCTGTATAGGTCCAAGCACAATAATTGTTAGCTGTTATCTGCCCTCCATCCTCCGCCAAATTTTCCAGTACAGATCCCTCGTTTCCAACAGCCTGATCAACTATGCCATCAATTTCCGATTCAGCAGTGGATTCATGAATAATTCCGGAATTTATTATTTCATCGGCTTCTTCTATGGAATCCTCGTCATCATCTGATGTTCGTAGCTAGATTCTGAAGCACTAATGTAAATAAATAGGACATACATATTTGCATATTCCAGTGTAACAAAAAAAATTAAAAACTCACCCCTTCAGCTTCAATTTATCAAAGATTTACACAAAAATAACTTCCTTACTATTAAATATCTTGTATTCCCAAAAAAAAAACGTGCAAATTGTACTTAGCGTGGCTAAATGTGATGCGCAACTGCCGAAAATTAACGACACGCACATGCAAAACAAGGATACACGGTATATTTTTTCGAAAAAAATAACGGGGCACTTAAGAAAACCATTGAATAGCATTCAAGCTTTTATTGGGACTTTTTAGATCAGCATTTTTATTTAAAATAAAATTTATACACACTTTTCAGTTGTGCTGGGACATACTGTCCCAGTAGGGGCAAAAGCGTTAAGCCACCAACCAAACAGAGATCGGTGCGAAATGAAGAAAACATAGCCGCCGTAGTGGCAAGTATCGAAGAAGACCCGAAAATGTCGATTAGCTGAATTGGGCATCGCCAGATGCTAGGCTTATTTTGCTGTTGAATTTAGGCATACATCCGTATAAGATTGTGCTGACGCAAAAATTGAAGCCGAACGGCCATAGACAACGCCGCAAGTTCCCTAATTGAACACAGGAAATATTGGCCGGGGATCCGGATTTTGGCCAAAAAATAACCTTCTCGGATGAGGCCCATTTTCAGCTCAGCTTATGTGTCAACAAGCAAAATTGCCGTTATTGGAGCGAACACAATCCACAAGCATCAATGCATCCACAAAAATTGACTGATTGGTGCTGTTTATGGCATGGCAGCATCATCGGATCTTATTTCTTTCGAAATGAGGAAGGAGACAGACTCAGGTATAGAGCGATGTTAACAGACTTTCTCTGCTTAGAGCTCGATAATATCGATATATTTTAGGTGTGTTGCCAAGAAGACGGCGCTACATACCATACAAGCGATGCAACGCTCGAAGTTATGAAGGAGAAATTTGGCGACTGGGTCATCTCACGGTGAGCGTTAATCAATTGGCCGCCGCGATCATGCCATTTGACACCACTATTATTATTTCCTCGTTAGTCTATCCAACCACTTTGGACGAGCTAGGGGTCAACATTCGGCGCGCTATTGCCGGAATTACGCCACACATATTAGACCGAATCATTAAAAATTGGACCGACGACGGTTTGAAGCACAGCCAGTGAATCCGAGGCAGCTATTCGAATAATGTGCATTTCACACATAATGTCATGAACGTAACTTCAAAGTAAAGCCAGAATCAATCTTATATCTCACACCGCTGTTGTATTTTTTTTTCTCTCGTCCCTATGTTTTCCTGATAGATGCACTTTATGACTGGAGATTTTATTAAGAAAGAAAGAAGATATCTTCTGTATGAGGCCTGTAGCATTATTTAAGTAAATGAGGCAGTGTCCCCGATAGAATAGTCTCTTTCAGAAAATCTAGAGCATTTTATAGTCTACGGGAGTTTATCATAATTTTCCATATCAGCATCCTTTAGTCAAGTCAAATCTGCAATAAATTCATTAATTACTCAATCAGTCTTGAAATCGTTAGTTTTCAGTTCACTAAAAAGTAATTTTTACTTGAGCTTCCTATATCTATAAATGTCGTGTTTGCTCATATCCCATGACTACCATTCTTATTGTATTGGTGTTACCCCATGCTAATATTTTGCATTAGACAACATTTTGCACGTCATCGATTTGATTTAAGAACTAAACTGAAGTTTGAGGACAAATCGCGTAGCAATGAGTGGACTCATAACAAAACTCATACTTACGAGTAGATTAAAAAGTAAAATAATACTCATTTCAACTTAATAGTCACTTGTGACATTTTAAAACGTTATAACACAGATAACAAACTAGCTATGTACAAATGGTAGTAATACGTTTTATCAGAATAACATCTTCATAAGTCACTCCCTGAACCACGACCTCTAAGCATTTACGTTCAGCTGATTGGGGAACAGTGTACTAGAGCAAATTGCGGTGTGCGGTGTAGTCGCTTACGGCTAATTAAATTTCCACTCAATAAAATTTTTAAGAACTTATTTTCTCTTTATTCACAAGCAATAAAAACGTAAACGCTATTGCCTGGCATACTTTAGCGTTTACGCGCTATAACCCGTGAATTGTTTATGCGGAAGGAATTGACCAGGTACGACCAGCAAGTCCATGCCCACTGGGAAATTCTCCGCCTTTTGTTTTCTATTGCATTAATTTGTTTCTTTTTTTTTATTTCAATTTTTATTTTATGGAATAGAAGAATGAAAAAAAAAGAGGAAAACAATTCGCGATAAAATTTCCACTTTTCACTTTGGAGCTGATGGGGAAGTGCATTCAGCGAACCTGTCGCTGCATACTACGTCGTAGGGCGTCGTTTCTATTGTTTTGCGCCACCAGCCGAGTGATTAAGCAATATAAAAGTGTAATGTTTGGTGCTTGAGGCTTACGGCTTAGTTCTTATAGATTGTAGCCTGGTGTACCTCCATTTTTATTGTACGCCCAGGTCTAGCAGGTTGGCAATTGTTACGGCGGCGGCGGCTGAGTGCTTCACCATCCCAATGAGACGATGGGCGATGGCTATAACTATGGTTATGCCTTGCCTGCAGAGACGGTTCTTGTCAGAGGGGGTCTCTGGCGCTGCACCACCAAGAGAAATAAGAGAAGCATATGAAATGAAGTCATAATTCATTAATGATTTATGAAATGAAAGAGAGAGAAGTGATTAACATATCAACTCACGCACGGGGTTCTTAAAATGTTTTTCTCTTTTCTTACATTCCCCCCCCCATTTTTGTTTCTTTTGTAATAAAAAAGTTAAAACAAAATAAACGCGAAAAAATGAGGAAATGAAAAAAAAAATTTTTCTGCACTCTACGGCGGGTGTTTTTTTTTAATTTTTTTTGCAGCTTAGTTTGCATGCATTTAGCATAATCATGCAATAAACATGCATTTGCGCTTTTCGTTTTAGTCTTAGACCGGTAGAGGAGGGGCAGGTAGCCGAGAAGGGTGCCTTAATGGATTATAAATACAATTTAATGGGCGTAATTTGAAAATGAGCACAATAATGAATTTTATTGGCGATTTGGCGAATGGGGGGAGCCAGTGCGGAATTGTGTCTGCAAGCTTGACCTCGAATTGAAGTGGACTGTAGTTGATGTCGATTGATATGACTTATAACTGGCCTAGATAATCTATCATTAAGATCATCATGAATAACTAAATATTTTCTTTTTATAATCATAGTTATTTTCTCAATATTGATCAACAAGAACCTCAATTGGTCCATCTTCTTGGATCAGTATAAAGTCTTGCCATAACATTTCTGTAAGGAGACATTTCTTGCTAGATTCTAACTCAAACCTAGCTGTAAAATTTTACGTCGAGGCCTTCTTGTATTGATGAGCAAACACAATACCAAGCAAGGGCCATCATATATACATGTTCTTGGGCAATAACACCAACCAATTATTTACTTGAAAAGCTTTGACCCATTGAAATCATTTTAGAAATAAACGGTCGTCTCCCAGGCTCTATGATACTTGAGCCGAAGATTAGGTTTGCCTTAATGCCTTGAACCAGAGGGCTAAGATTTTCAATTGTTTCAAATATTCAAATATTTGAAGATCTCCTTAAAAAGGACGTTTAGGTGTCAGAGAAATTATAGGCTGCCTTACTTTACATTTTGGACTTCATACACATTTCGGTCAATCTAACTGACCTTGCGTTTCGACTTTGTTATCATTCGCCCTTATCTAACAGGGTCCACGAACATTATTCTGCCCTTGTGAGGAGTGTTTAACTTAGTTGTTTCGCCAAACCGTTTGCTGGGGTCAGTCCGCGCTGATCCTTAGCTAAGGTGTATTCGAAATAGCGATAATCCACCCGATTGCGGCCGTAGCACGGATTCTGAAGGCTCCATGAAACATATTCGTACTTATAAATACCTTTGCTGATTTTAGCGCTACGACACGTAGTAGTCTCTATCTATATACTAAAGACGTAGCTGGCTTAGGAGAGGTCTGGTCGGATGCAAGGCTCAAGGTTCTGGCTAAAGAGGATACCCCTAGCAATCCTAGAATCCGCACCTGGATCCCAGCTGAACCCTTCTCCCCAGGTGACATTCTGGAGATCATTGGGCTCAGCAAAACTGGAGGAACAAAGGGGCCCTTATAGATGCCCGTTAATTGTGACCAATAAAGAATCCTTCCCCTGGCGGAGACTAAAGGCATGATTCGGTTCGGATATTCGAGTTCTGCTGATGAGCAACCTCCTACTCCTTTAATTGAAAAAGAAAATACAGTCTCAGATCCTTGAGCGTCGATCTCGTCATTCCTAAAATGAATTATTCTGAGGTGACATTCAAGTCGACGGTATCCACTTCTGACAACCAGTCGGAAATGGAACAAATGGCAAATCAAAAAGAGATCTTTTATGATCAGAGGACGAAGATGAGCTTTTGAACACATTTTCATAATCGGAGGACTCAAATGACATCGTGGTGGAAGCTTCTCTGTTAGATTGTAGCAATGATAGTACGGTTTCTTCGGATTAACCTCCAAAAAGGCATTAGCCGCATACATTTTGCGCCTGTCCGAAGACGCAGAGGACATCATTCAAAGCTGTAGAAGGCGTGGTTCGTGGACTTGGGACATCTGAATACGTTAAGCTTTATAAAAAAACCAAAGGTAAGATCAGAAGTAAGTAAGGTAAGTAAATCTTAACAGATTAACCTGCTGGGCAGATCGCTGTGGATTGGGAATAAACCCCCATAAAACTGATCTTGTCCTCTTTTCTAGGAAATATAAAATTCCAATCATAGACCCTCCTTCAATAAACGGTATCAGTTTAGCTTTCTCCGATACAGCAAAATATCTGGGTCTCATTTTTGACAGGAAACTAAACTGGAAACCTAACATTCAAGAAAGAGTCAATAAAGCCATAATAGCTTTATTCTCTTGCAAGAAAGCCATTGGGAACAAATGGGGCCTTCAACCTCGCATAACCCACTGGCTATACATCTCGGTCATAAGACCGATACTCACTTACGGGGTGGTTGTCTGGTGGACGGCCTTGGAAAATGCAGTCAACTGCATTAAATTAAGCAGAGTCCAAAGAACAGCATGTCTATGCACAAGCGGAGCCTTGCGGTCTACCCCCTCTGCGGCATTAGATATTCTGCTTCACTTGACACCCCTCGACATTTTTAGCAAGCAAGTAGCTGCGACTGCAGCTATTCGCCTTAAAGCGACTAAACAGTGGACAAATAACTCATTTGGCCACGCCAACATTCTTAATAAATTAGGAATCCTTACAGAGAACACCGATTACACCATACCTGAACTTTGGTTTGACAAAAACTTCCATGTAAGCTTCCCCTCTAGATCATTCTGGGAGGAGGATGCTTTCATGGAGGACAAGTCAATCCATCTCTACACAGATGGATCTAAAACCGACAGCGGAGTTGGTGGCGGTGTTTTCTCAGATAAGCTAAATCTAAGCCTCTCTTTCCGCCTTCCAAATCACTGTAGCGTGTTCCAGGCGGAAATTTTGGCGATTGAAGAAGCTCTGTCCTGGCTGAAGAAAAACGTGATATCTGCAAAGGATATCCGCATATTTTCGGATAGTCAGGCCGCCATCAAGTCCCTGGACTCGGTCTCATTGTGTTCTAAAACTGTCCTTGAATGCCGATCATCTCTCATGGAGATGGCAGAGCAGTTCAACATTCACCTTTGTTGGGTGCCGGGCCACAGAGACATTCCAGGGAACTGCAGAGCCGATGAACTCGCCAAAATTGGAACCACTCTACCTATCCTACCGGACAAAGGTAGTATAGGTATACCAATCGCTACGTGCAAACTAACACTAAAGCTAGATGCCAATAAAAGAACGGACCTTAGGTGGACTGCTGGACAAACATGTCTAGCGACCAAACAGATCTGGCCAAGGCTGGATCTGAGTCGATCTAAGTGTCTGATCCTTTTAGATAGGAAACATCTCAGCGCCATAATAGGTGTCATTACCGGACACTGCCTCATAGGCAAGCACGCAAGAAGGCTTGGCGCTTTTACTAACGATTTCTGTAGAAGCTGCATGGACGAGGAAGAGGAGGAGACAATCCCCCACCTACTCTGCACATGCCCAGCTCTCTCTCAGAGAAGGAAGCTTCATCTAGGAGCTTTCTTCTACAACGACCTAAACGATCTAGAAAAAATAGACGTTAACAGTCTCCTACTCTTTATTATAAGCTCAAACTGGTTCCAGTAGTAAGAAGATCATAGATCCACGTGGCATCACAATGGGCCAATAGGCCTAAGTGGGTTGGTATTTCCAACAGCCACTCTTACCTAACCTAACCTAAGATCAGAATTTGTATATTTGTGAAACGTAGCCTTAATGTACTCTTACTTCCTAATCCCAGCGACCTCGACCTAACTGTTGCTAGACTGGAGACTGCCGAGGGTACGTACTTTCTGGCATCGACATAACTTGGATACGACTATGTGGCCTCTCTCCCTGGTGACAACCTAAAAAGGGTGGTCTTGGAAGCTGAAAGGCAAAAAACTGGCCTCATCATCGAATGCGATGCCAACGCACGTCACACGGTATGGGACAGTATCGACACTAACGAAAGAGGTGAGCGTTAGTTACTTACTTACTTACTTAAGTGCCGATACAGTTTGAGGTGAACCTAGGCGTCAATTAGCAAGCCTCTTCAGTTAGTCCGGTCTTTAGCTAACTGTTATCAGTTGCGCACACCAAGTCTGCGAGTCATTTTTTGATTATATTATAAGTACTAAGATCATTGTTGTCAGATCACTCTTGTCTCAGACAACATCACTTAAATTATATCGAACTGGTTCTCAATACTCCTTTTCAGATACAGGTTGTTTTCGGAATGGCCAAAATACAGAGGAACACTTTTAAAACTACCCTCCTCTGAACCCTTAAGTTCCTCATGTAACACAAATGGGCTCGACACGAAAGTCAAAAATTTTAGCTTGGCCCTCAATCAAGCAATGGCTGCTTCCCGCCCTCTTTTTCAGCTTAGAGGCAAGAAAAATACGCACTGATGGACATCAGCACGGTTACCACTTAAAAACGCATGCAGGAAACTTTTAAACCAAGCAAAAAGCACCAGAATGATTACAAACTGGGACTTATACAAGGAGTCCCTCAATATATGTAAATAAGAACTGAGGAAGGCAAAGCGACAATCCTAGAGGTCATTCTATGGCAAAATAACAAAAACCTTTGAGGCATCGCGGCTAAGAAAAATCCTTTCTACCAATTCTACGATGCCTAGCCGTTTGAAAAAAATCTATGGCTCATTTACAACTCAAGTTGTGAATCACTCAACCTGCCACTGAACATCCACTTTCCGGTTGCTGCTACTGCAGCGAATAAAATTCACGGTCTGATAAGCTGCTCTAGATGCTGCATAACTTCAAACCATACAGGTCTGCTGGGCCGAACTGTATAATACCTGCCGAGCTACAAATGTCCTCTGACATCAACCTGCCAAAGCTAGTGAATATTATGTTAATCCATTTGTATACAGATGAATCCAAGACTGATAGCAGGGTTGGTGGCGATGTTTTCTCAGATAACCTTAACCTAAGCCTCTTCTTCCGAGTTCCAGCTGGAAATTTTGGCGAATAAAGAAGTCCTGTCCCGGCTGAAGAAAAACATGATATCTGAAAAGGGTATTCGCATCTTTTGGGATAGTCAGACCGCTATCATATACCTGCACTCAGTATCACAAAATTCTAAAACCACCCTTGAATGCCGATCATCTCCCAACGAGATCGCGGGGTAGTTCAATATCCATTTTTATTGGGTGCCGGGCCACATAAATATTCCAGGGAACTGTGGAGCCGACGAACTCGTCATCCTACAGGAAAAAGGTATCGTGCAAACTAAAACTGAAGCTGAGTCCTATTAGAAGATCAAACCTTAGGTAGAATGTTGGGTCAACATATCTAGTGACCAAATAAATCTGTCCAAAACTGGATCTATATCGCTCTAAGAGTTTGATGCCTCTAAATAAGAAGCATCTTATCGCTATTATAAATGTCATCACTGGACACTGTCTTATAGGCAAGCACAAAAAGGACTTGGTGTTGTTACAAACTACTTCTGCATGTACGAAGAGAGGGAGGAGGCAATCCTCCACCTACACTGTACATGACCAAGTTCCAAAGAAGAAAACTGCACTTGGAAGCTCTCTTCTGCAATGACTTAAGCGATCAAAACAATATAGACGGCAACAGTTTCCTACACTTCGTCAGAAGCTCAAATTGTTCCCACGAGTAGGAGTATCACAGATCCACGGATCATATTGGGATAATAGGCCTAAGCAGACTGTTTTTTCCAACGTCTCCTGTTACCTAACCTAATCAACTATGACAAGTTCGGTATATTGGGTTGGAGAGAGTACCGGAGAAATTCAGCCTGTTATGGCTAATCTGCATCAGAATAGACAAGGGGTTGATCACGGAACTGCTTTTGAAGACATTTTCTGGGAAATCGAAAAGGCAGCTGAGGAGGAAAAGAAGACATGCGCAAAAAGGCAGCCGAAAAGAGAAACGTCGGCGGCAGTGACACTCATTGAAGCCGGTCAAGCTTCTGGAACTTTCATTCCGTTTGAAACAGTGGTAAGAGGAAAAGAGTTTCTGCTACTCTTTAAATAGATTTTCCGGTACACAATGTCCGAATGAAACAGGTGCTGCAATTCGGCTGGACGAAAATCAGACGCAGGTGTTTGCGCATGTAGATGTAGATGCAGATGCAGATGTTTTGTCCTGCTAGAAAAAACTCCTACAGATGGATTAGACTTCATGGAAGAATGCGACTGCGTAGAGAAATCCGAAAACTTCTAAAACTAACATACTCGTATGTAGGAGTAATTTAAAGGAAGACTGGAATTTGGAATCGGATTTCAAAGAGTGCAAAGAGCAAAATAACAGAGAAGAAGATTAGATAGAAAAAATAGAGAGGAAATTAGAAGAAGAAATTGTAATTATTATTATATAGCAAAGGATGCGTACTTTGATAGTTTAATGGATCCCTAATTGCGGCTTCTGTAGTATTTGAGTAGGTATTTTTTAAAACAATTTTCTGTGTCCAACCTATTGATATGTATAGGGAGATTGTTTCAATGGAAGAAAAGGGTGATCCTTTTAGAGGCACTGATGCTAGCTAGCATGGCTAGCATGATGCATTCTGAAGTTACAATTTTTGATGACGCGTTCGAACATTAGGAGTGGTGTTAGACCAATGACTCGAGTATCCATGTAAATTTTGGACTTTACGTAGCCCCAAAGAAAAAAGTCTAGACGAGTGATGTCACTTGATCTAGGCTGCCAATTCACTGGTCCAAAGCGTGAAATTAATTTTTGACCGAATAATTCTCGCAATATTGCCATGGCTTCACGGGCTGGGTAGCAAGTGGCGCCATCTTATTGGAACCAAATGTCGTCGAGACCAATAGCTTCAGTTTCATGGTGCGATAACGGGCCGGCCTTAATTTTGAAGAAATATCGACGGATGATTCCATAAACCATACCAAATCATTTTTTTTTGTCTACATGTAATGGCAGCTCTTGAACCTCTTCTTATTGCTTCGTATCCAAAAAATGGGCCTCATCGCTGAACAAAAATTTGGTCGAAAACGGTGGATCTTCTTGAAACTTTTCAAGAGCCCAACAACCGAAACGGAGACGGTTTGGAAGATCGGCCGGCTTCAGTTCTTGAACGAATTGAAACTTGTATGCTTCCAAGCCAAGATCCTCACCTAAATATGGTCCATTTAGTCGTGTATTATCCAAAAATGAAAATTGGGTTTGAAACTTTTTCAATACAGCGGCAGGCCGGTTATGTGAACCATAAATTGCTCTAAACGCACGAAACACATTCCTCGCAGAACGATGATTTTTGTAATACAGCTGAATAATTTGTAGACGCTGTGCCGAGCTAAGTCTCTCCATGATGAAATATCCAACAATATTGAACAAAAATACTATTACAGTGTGACACATGCATGCGTCATCTCTCGAAATCCCTACTGGAAAATGTACCTGTTAACCAATCACGAAGAAAGTGAGTTTCATATTGACGGTGACGAGCAGGTACCGCTTTGTTTATCTCATTGTCCTAAGAACGTCATAGATAAGTATTTTTGAGACAATGTAGTTTATATGGTCGGTCTAGTTTAGATCTTGGTTGAAGTAAATTCCCTAATTTTTTATTTTTTATTTTTTATTTTATTCTCATTATTAACAAAAAGAAGCAAATTGACATTTTCCAGATTGTTATTACCAATAAGTAGCGTCTTGGTCTTTGACAAATTAAGGCTAGGACAGTTTTTTTCCAGACCAAACAAATATGGAATCGAGGTCTGTGTTTAGATTTTAGCGACTAGGAGACGCTGCAAGCTTGGGTACTTTTATGTCGCCTCCCTTAAATTCGGGGCAGGGTCGGAAATGTTTTGTTTATAGCACATGGCCGGCTAACATTGCTCAGGTACATTAAGTTTTTAAAAAAAAAGTAAATTACTAGGTGCACAACTAAGTTATCGCTGCTTTTTTTTATGAAAACGCATCCTTATTGTGAAAAAATGTTTACAAAAGAATCATTCATAGTATTGCCTATTGCTAGCTACAACTTTTTCCCATCTTTCTTTCAGGGCTCGAGTGCTGTTACGGTAAATGTGTTCATCTTTTGAGGCTATCCACGAATGTCTTCATATGAGCGGAACTGCTAATCAGCCAGAACATGTGCCATCGAACTGAACACATAAAGGGTGGGCTAGAACTTCCGATTTGAGCGTTTCACGATGCGATGAAAAAAAACCCTTCCGTTTTTGCCGCTGGAGCAGTTCTTCACAGGCGAGAAAACTACGCTCAACCTTCCTTGGCTTCAAATCATAAGGGACCCTTGTTTTTAAATCATTCGCAATGCATGCAGTCGCTTGGAAATGGCTTGACGGGTAACTACTAATGCTGAAGCAAGCTCCTCTTGCATTTGGAATGGATCCCCAAAGAGCAATGCCTCCAATTCAGCGTCTTCGAAGGATTTTGGCCTTCCTTCATGCGGACGATAGTCAACATCGAAATCACAGTCTTTGATAATCCATCGTAAACTTCATTTTTGGTTAGAGTTAGAACCGTCTACGCACCGCTACAATTTGCGGAGCCAATCTAATCGTTAGGGCTTTCACAGCAGTTTCCCGGTGACCACGCTCAATGTAACTTGATGCGAAACGTTCGAGGTGGGTAAAGTATTCGACTAATTTAATGTTAATTTACGCGATTAATCCCAAAAATAATTAATAATATTATCAAACAATCGCGAAAAGCTCAAAAGTTATAAGTTGACAAAAGTTTGCGATTCCTCTAAAATGGTTTCTGGGCTGTGTGATGCGGAAAGAGGATGAGTTGAACAGGACGTGGTAACGGCCATATATCAATGATAGTACTCGGTTATGTCATCCAGCTGTCAAAATATTAAGTAAGTTTTGCCATTTCATCATGCAATCGACCCAGAAATATCGATTCGGCGCCGATCAGCTGAATTGGGCATCGCCAGAGAGTCAACCTGGCTTATTTTGAAATTGTTTTTGGGCCTGCATCCGTATAAGATTTAAGCCGGGCGACCAAATACAATGCCCTGAGTTCGCTAATTGGGCGCTGGAAGTGTTGGCCGGAGATCCGGATTTTGACCAGAATATCATCTTCTCGGATGGGGCCCATTTTTGCTCACCGGCAACAAGTAAAATTGCCATTATTGGAGCGAACACAATCCACAAGTGTTCGGCCAAGCATTAATGCGTCAACAAAGATTGACTGTTTGGTGCGGTTTATGGCATGGCGACATAAACGGACCTTATTTCTTTCGAAATGAGAAAGGAGACACCATTACCATCCATAGTCTTAGGTATAGAGCAATGTTAACCAAATTTCTGTGGTCAGAGCTCGATAACAGCGATATATCCGAGTTGTGGTTCCAACAAGATGACGCTACATGCCATACAAGCGACGCAACGCTCGAAGTTGCGAAAGATAAATTTGGCGACTGCGACATCTCACGGCGAACGTTCATCAATTATCCATCAATTGCCCACTCGATTATTTTCTCTGGGGCTACGTCAAGTCCTTAGTCTACGCTCACAAGCCAACCACTTTGGACGAGCTCGAGGTCAACATTCGACCCGTTATTGCCGGAACAACGCCGCACATATTGGAACGCGTCATCAAAAATTGGTCCTACCGCTTTTAGCAATGCCAGCGAAACAGAGGAGGCCATTTGCATGATGTGCTATTCCACCCATAATAGCATGAACGTAGCTTCAAAATAAAGCCCGAATCAATTTTATATCTCACACTGTTGTTGTTTGATTTAATTTTTTATTTATTATTGTTCTTATCTGGTCACCCTACATAGTCAACTGCATGATGTGAACATAGATGTAACCTTGAAAGTATGAACTTCAAAAAGCAAGTAAGAGTGATGTGTAGAATTAGATATAGTTACGTGCGTTACATTTATATTTACTTTTTGACGGAGCAGAGCCAGACAAAGAACTAGTCCATTGTGCTCCTTTTATGTCCCTTCTCGGTCTTTAGCGGAAAGATCAGTAAGCACTTCAGTGATAAAGTGCTGGCATCTACCTGATCAGAGCCGAGTAGCTGCAGCCTGATGCTAGTGTAGGCCTGAAAGACACAGAGATATTTCTCCGTGGTGACGTCATTATACCTCAATCCAGTAAGCAGTCTGCTATTCTTCCTATTGGTGACATCAGGAAAGCCGCTAACTGATAAGATTCGGCTGAAATCAATCTTTTGGCCTGCTGGCGATCAGTCGTGTCATCTTCAGTTACTAGTATGCTCATATGAAACTAAAACATCACTCCATAGGAATCGCCGGTACTATTCCGCCCCTTCAAATTTTTACCGTAACACCAGTTTCGCTATGAATGCTCATCAGTACACCCCCTAGCCCAGTTTTGGACTCACAGTAAAATATCATGATTCGTTCCTAAGCCGTACAATTGACTCGCTTATGGAATGACCTGCCGAGCTCTCTATTTCCCATTCATTGTAACTTGCAAACATTTAAGACCAATGTACATCGGTACCTATCTTTTCTTCCTCAATAAGTTTAAATTGTACCAAAGGCCACTTCTTTTCAAAGGGAAATTTAAGAGTCTCTTATGACGCATATGATGTAATTGGTTTTATGATAGTCGTGTAGGTCCAGTTGAAGTTGCCCCTTCCCGTATCGGCCTCAGTTTTGAGAGGATTGACTGAAAACTTATTTCTGGACCAATGTCGGTCACTTCTAGGGCTGTCTACTCTGTACAGCATAACACATAACACAGTATGGAGGTGATTCCGCTATTACTGTATTTGCAGGTGATTGGGTTGTTATCATCAATTCTTCCCCGGACTTGTAACTCTTCTATCTGATCCCATAAAGCAAAGTAGTGCAGTGTTCTTCGTTACCGAATGTATCAATCCCATGTTTACTTACTCACTTACTTACATTTTGGTGGCTCTACAGTCCGGGGTAAACCAGGGCCTCAGCTAGCATGGTAGAACGGTCCTTTGCCAGCTGCCTCCAGCTGCGCACACGAAGTTGGCAGAGGATCCCTTCTAATTTCGGACGTCACCTAAGATGAGTTCGTCCTCAACTGTGTTGTCCCTCAGGTTATTCGTGCTTTTATGGCGAATTCAACCCGCAGTTGAAACATCACCCCATTTTCCATTGATCCAAACGGGACCGAAATCTACTTGGGGAGCATTTCTCTAAGAGCACTCCGACCCAGATTTTAGAAATCAGTTGATGTACGCGTCGTGTCCCATGCTTTAATCAGCTCGGGACGCGGATTCAACAGCTTTGTTATATTTAAGTTTGGAAACCGCTGTCCTGACTTTATTTTGGTCGTGTGGACACAAATAATTTCTGTCTTCTTCCAGGTTGATGAGGGTTCATTCAGCCTGCCGGTGGGATGTTGTTCATCATCACTGTTTAAAGGTCTGCAGAAATAATCTTCCCAGATTCTTAGCACCGACTGTCGTTCTAATGTGAGATTTCCTTCACCTTCTTTGCAGATTACTGTTTGCTCTTTATAGTTTGGCATGTTCGTTTTCGTTTTGGTAACACTTGCGAGCTTAATCCTTATGATAGCACCTTTCTAAGACCATGATCGAGCATTTTTTTTCTTCTGAGGAGTCTATATTCGCCCTGATCGTAGAGCTCGCGACCCACTCTCGTTGTTTTCTGCAATGCTGATCGTTTTGCAGAAGAAGCAGGGTTTTCTTTGTTGGAGCGGTTTGAGACCGAACACATTTGAGGCAGGTCTTCTATATTTGATACTAGCGTCATTGACCCCTCCAGAGTTTAAAAGAAATTCGATCGAAAAGCGTCTGGCGGTCTCTTACGAATGGATGACGTTGAAATTCCACAGATTGGTTCCCTGGCCTTGGCCTGTTACGGATATCTGCATTAGCGTCTTGGTTTCAACAAGTTAATGGTCCGAGTTGATGTTAGTTGCTCGGAAAATTCGGACATCCAAAACACGGGAGGAGTGCCTTACTTCGATTGCAAGATGATCACATTGAATGACGTTTTGTCGATCAGGAATCAGGCAGGTCTCTTTATATCAAGGTATGGAAGCCGTGTGCTGCCTATAGTTACATTGCGTCCCTGTGCAAAATCAGTAAGCTGGAGATGATGTCGTACATTCCGACTGTTTTACTCCTTGTCTAGTTTGCCATAAAAATCGCCGAAAATTCACGTCGTTAAGGGTTTTATCGAGGAGTTGCTAGAAGCAGTTTTGAGTATGAGACTTATGTTGGCGAATTTACCCTTTATTCGAAACGTGATATGGCGTTCGGTTACATGCCTATCAAATCCTTATCCGAGTAAACGCTGCGATTTGTAGCGCCGCTTGTCCATAATTGTCTCCATAATATTACACTTACATATCACAGTTTTTCATCCTCTTTTTATATGGTTCATCCAATCGCACTTCTTGGGCATTTGCTTTATAGCAGTCGAGGATCTTCGCTAATTGTTCGCTTGCACGTTTAAGGGTTTGAACATTCCTCGTACAGATCCGAAGATCGCTGTCATTTAATCGTTTGCCAGGGTCGTAAACAAGGTAGTGCTTAGCTCTATTAAGGAGTAGGCCAGCAATATGCTACTGGTCGAGTACGTACTTGCAATCTAAGCCTACATGCATAAAAACTTACTAATGTTGTAACGGGCACCACCACCGGGATGTAAGGCAATCACTATGCTACGAACTTGATTGTTGCGCTCCTGTTCCAATTCATGTTATTGGACACTCAACAGTATCCCGATTAATCGCCGCATAGATCCCCATTACAAATTTCATGATTTTCAAATTTACACGCTTTACTATAATCAGCTTTCTGTACCATGCTTCTCAAAACCTAACTTATATACCTGACCCTGAAGTTTAGAATGGAGGATGCAGAATCTGTTTTGTATTTCAGGGATTTTCAAAATATTAATTCCCTCGAATGTAGGATGCTGGAAAAGAATTTATCTCATGCTGGGTGTTAAAGACTAAGTTGAATTTCCCAAGGACCAAATACTAATTCTGTTCGAAAATTATGTTACTGTAAGGAAAAAAAGTTCATTAGAGCTGCCTCGATAATCTGGTTAACTTCTGAAATACTCCAACTCTTGCAAAAACGCGACAGCAGCCTATAAGAAGTATAAAAGGTTTAAGATTGATGAATTCAACAAGACCTACGTGCTCTACGAAATTATTTCGTTTCAAAAATAAGATCATGAAAGTCCCTGTACTATAGCCGAGGATATGAACTGTGATCTTCTAAACGAAAATTTTATAACATCCGGCTTGCAACCAAGTAATGAAAATTCTTCTGATCTCTTTGAGACTATGAGAAGGAATGAAAACGATAACACTCTAAATTTTTGTTGCGTGCGTAATGAAGATGTTCTGCAAGTCGTACTGCTTCAATCGATTCAAGGTTTACAATTTTGCCAACTATTTTTCCATTTATAACGTTTACTTTTAATTCCACCGTTACACGTTCAACTTTCCCAAAAGGCTGGAAAAGGGCAAACATAATACCAGTACCTAAAAAACAAAACACAACTCAAGCTCTATGGAATACAGACCGACAGCTATACTTTCTTTCCTGTCAAAAGTATTTGAAATATGCCAAATATACCAAATATAAGCTACTTACTGCTCACCAATCTGATTTTCGAGCAAAAAGAAGTTGCAAAATTGAGCTGTTTTTGGTTGTTGAGGAAATTAGAGAAGCTCTAGATAGGATCCAAGTGACTTTTTTTTAACGCTTTTAGATTTTCCAAAAGCCTTTGACACAATTAATCATGCAAATTTTAGGAAAGACTTTACATCCTCTTGAGAATCGACAAAACTAGGTTCTTCCTACTTCGCGATGGATTGGATAACAACAAAATGTCAGGGTGTTAATAATGGCGTACCACAAGGTTCCATTCTAGGACAAATTATTTTTATTGTACTTTGTATGTGAACAAGCTTCCTGCCCATATTAAACATTGTTGTGTACATAAGCTTGGGCCCCGGCCCAATTATCAAGGCTTCGCCCTTTAATGACGTATGATCTTATCGTAAACATCTTCAGATGACGCTACCGAAGGTTGTTACTATTCCATCAGTCACAAGTTGCCGGTCATAGGTCTTGTTGGCGGCTGGACCACCGGTAGTCCCTACCAGGACTTAAATCACGGTACCATGGAGTCAGGAGCCCCCCGGATCTCGGTCCGGGCCTGACTTGTTAGAGGTAGACCCCCTTGTGGGAGCGTCATGGTGGCTGTGGTTTAAACCCAAAATCGTGGGAAGGGTTTCGGCCTAATGTAGAGTTGCAATAAGTACTGCTCTTACCCTAAGAGCAGTAAGAGGTTTTAGGTCGGCCTCGACTCTAACCAAGGGTGGAACTTGTGCCGGCAACACAGTTCCGAATTGGTATCAGTGGATTGACAGTGAGCTATGGCAAGGCGTATCCTTTCTCCCATGGATGTATGGACATCCCGTACGTTTAAGCCCACATGGCAGGTACTTACGTTAAACACAAGAGACGTTCTGTACATAAGCTTGCCGGCGATGTCCAAGTTATTTTAAGTCAGCCTCTTCACATGATAGATATAGCTGCAAAGCTTGTGAGTTATGACCTACTCGTATGTGTTATACGAATTTGGGCCCTAAAGAATGGCCTCTGTCTTAACTCAGTGAAATATAAAGCATCTATTAGATTTATCTCTCTTCCCAAATATTAAGCTTGGGGATAACAAAGGGTTTTCCAATAGGGACTTGACAACTTTGAATTTAATTTATGAACGCACTTTTTCAGTAATCATCAAACTGTCACTGTGAATTTATTCAGCAAGCTCAACATTTTCATCATGGTAAAGTACACGAACGAGCAACGTCTGCAAATTATAAAAATTTTCTACCGAAATTCGGAGTCGGTGACTGCAACTTTAAGAGCAAATTTTCGGTCGTAATTCTTGCCCTAGTAGACAGGCAATAACAAGTTTAGTGCAACAATTTGAGTCTACATATTCGTTGTGTGATGTTGCCGTGTCAGTGAAACGACGTGTTGATCGAAGTGTCGAAAATATCGCTGTCATTCAGGCGTTCGTAGCAAACGATCCAAATCAGTCAATTCCACGGCGTTCTCAAGAATTGGGCATCGCTCAGGCCACATTATGGCGTATTTTGCGTAAGGATCTTGGTTTACACCCATACAAGATCAAACTAACTCAAGAATTGAAGCCGATGGACCATTTGAAGCGACGTACGTTCTCCGATTGGGTTCTGGAGAAGATGCGCCAAGATGATGAATTTCGTCGCAAAATCATCTTCAGTGACGAAGCTCATTTTTGGCTCAATGGGTTCGTCAATAAGCAAAATATACATTATTGGTCGGGTGAAAATCCACATGTGCTTCATGAATCACCACTTCATCCACAAAAAATAACTGTTTGGTGCGGTTTGCATGCCGGCGGCGTTATTGGGACATATTTTTTCGACGACGATAACGATCGTCACGTTACTGTGAATGGTCAGCGTTATCGCGCCATGATCAGCGATTGTTTTTGGCCCGAATTGGAAGATATGGACTTGGACGATATGTGGTTTCAATAGGATGGTGGCACAAGCCACACAGCACACGCTACAATCGATTTATTGAAGAGTAAGTATGGTGACCGTGTTATCTCAAGACATGAGCCAGTCGATTGGCCGCCTCGTTCGTGCGATTTAACGCCGCTTGACTATTTTCTGTGGGGCTACGTTAATTCATCGGTTTATGCCAACACGCCGACGACGTTGGAAGAGCTCAGAGCCAACATTGAGTCGTTGGTCCAAAGAATCGACCGCTGCAAACGTGCTCGGGTGCTTATGAACGAGGTCGAGTTCCATTCATAAATGTTTTGATTGTACTTCAAGCCGATAATAAAGTTTTTGAAATATCTCACATGGTTTGCGTTTTATTTAAAAAAAAAGTTGTCAAGTCCTTATTGGAAAACCCTATACTATCGAGTACTTTGAGTGTACAAAAAATCTGGGTACAGTATTTAACAGGATCCTAACTTGGAATACTCATGTAAGCGGCACCATAGGTAAAATTTATGGCGGAATCCGCACCCTATGGCAATCACAACGTTTTCTCCCAACTAAAGCTAAGATACTTCTAGCCAAATCTCTCTAGTTATCAATCCGTTTATATGGATGTAAGATCTTCTGTAATCTGGATTAGGACCCCGGATGAAAAATTATTGTTTTTTTTTTATAATTAGCGCGCGCTCAAAGGATATACAACATACAACAACATTGCACAATATTGTATATGTAATCTTAAACGCCACGGCCTTGTTTCTGCGTACTCTACGAAAATTTGCGGTTGCTCCATCTTAAATCTACTCAAGCTTCTTTGACTTTGTCTGCTACACGAAGTAATATAAACTGGTCAATCAGAATACCTATGTACTCGTATATAATGAACTATCTGCTGTACAGTCACGCAGAACCTTTATGTTAGTCCGATTGAGATACTCCTGTCTGATGTCCGAAAGACAGTTTTTCGTAAGTGTCGTTCGATTTTAGAACTCTCTACTCCTTAACATCAGAAGAACCAAAACTACATTTTCCTTCTTTAAGACCTCCCTTTTATATTACTTCTTGTCATCTTACAGTTATAAATTATGAAGTCCGAGGTCTACAAAGTTGGATCATGATTGTTGTTGGACAGTTGGAGGTCAGTTCCGATGTAATGTGGTGTGTAGAATCCAAATGCGTGGTCAAAATCGAGCCATTACCATCGGTCAGAGCTATTATGTTCCAGAAACCAGTAATAGTCGAATTTCGCTGTTCTATATTTTACTTTGAAGCATAGATGGCAGTATGAGAAAGGAAAGAGGTCTTCGTTGCGCATTTTTTCATATGGTAAGGAAAAACATTTAATTTTCCTGCTCGCAGGCACTGAAACGGAACTCATTCTACTCTTAGCTTCACCACGATGAAATGCAGCGTTTCCACAAGGCTTTCAATGGCATAATTCATTCTTTAAAAGTGAAGTAGGTCGACGTGCGTAGTGGATTAACTGAATGGACAATAAAAAGGGCAACAGTGATGTAATCTGTATTTTATGACATCTTCGCCTGACAGCCTCCCCATGACTCATGACATGTGAATTCTACGCAAAGAAACATTTTTTTCCCTATTTAAACCTATTTACATTTTCGTTAATCCATTTTTAAGGACCTTCAACTCATAACCGAAACTGGTTTGCAATTCGCAAACCGTAACAACATTTCCGGAACTCATGATACTAATTAGCACACCACATCAATAATAGCAGAGTGGAGGAAAAAAGAGATCAAAACCCACCTGCACCTTAGGTATTTCATAACCGCTACTTATCGGTCGTCCTTTCTGTGACTCTGTGAGGCAGTAAATTAATCCTATCAACCTTAACATTGGAAAGGATAATTTTAATATTTTATGGCAATAAAATTACCATCAACGCGAATGGAATCCTCGACTCATGCTCCATCTCTACTGAACTTGACATGTCAAACTCGGGTTCGCGCTTGAGTAATATTAATGACAGAGTTTACCTTAATAGCGCTAAAGGTGGACCGTTGTTGTGAGGACAATTTGCGATTATGCTTACAACAGTTTTCCTGCAATGTCCTCCGTGTCCCCCTCTCAAGTCATTTCAGCCTCTGTTTGGGGCAATTAAAAATGTAAATATTTTGATACCCAATTTGTTGCTAAAATGCAAGGGGAACGGGGTTCTAAGTAGTCGGGATAGTCCGGACTCGGAACTTGATACTCGGAACTCGAAACTCAGAACTCATGAACAGTGTAATGTGTTATTGATATGCGATCAAACTTCACCATCACAAAGTTGGACACAATGTAATTGCATTATGCAAAGTAGTTGACTGGTTGTTGGCTGATACCTAGCTGACTGGAGACTGTATTGTGGTTGTGGCAGCTTCTAAATAATTCAACTTCCAACTGAATATTGTTGGTGTTCCTGGGACTAGGTTCATATGGCTACGGCTACGGCTAATTTGAGCCAAATTACAAAAGCCAGACCGCCCCAAAATTTTAATATGTACATGGAAGTCATTACATGGTGAGGTACACTCCATAGACCTGTCATTGGTGGAAGATTATCCATCAGAAGGCAACATACCAAAGGTGGAATAACTGAAATGGAAATGCAAAACAGGTAGGGCACATGTCAGAATCTTATCGTTTCAAAAAGATCTTTTACCGATACCATTGGCCAGGACCAGAGGTATGAAGTAAAGACTAAAGAGAACATTTCACAGTCAGTGATGGGTTTGGGATGGAAGAATTTTTGTAAATAGAACTGGGTTCCTACCAAGCAATGGTAGCCACAATATACCTATGGAATGAAAGTATTTACAAAAATATAGGAAGTCGTTAGTATTATAATAAACAAAACACAAGTCAGCGTTAAATTGAGCATTTAAGGACCTTTCTGAATGCAAATAACATACTTCATAGAAAGCGATATCGTTGTTGGGAAATTGTACACGTTTTTAACTTCGTTGGGAGATTCTTTTGTGATTCCCTGGGCTAGATCACAGTTTTGAAACTGATTTAATTTTGGTGGGGGCCAATGCCCCCATTTATTTGGCTTAATACAAGCTATAACACTTAAAAATTAAAGTTAAACTAAAACTTAAAACTAAGGTTGGTTGGAGTAGTGAAGGAGAACGGATTTGAGGTAGGGAGTGTTGCGGTGGAAGTCAAAGACGGTAGGGTTTGAATTGATTTTTCGTAGCATACGGGAGATTGGTTCGTTCGCGCCATAGGTAGTGTGGTGGGTTGGTAGATAGCAGAGTCGAGGTTTACGTAGACTACGAGGGTTAGTGTTGAGGAAAATAGAGTTGTGAAGGGACTCGCATTCAACGTGACCTGAAAGGAGTCGATGAATGAAGAGAAAGTCGGCTGTATCTCTGCGATCCTCAAGGGTGTTTAAGTTGATAAGGTTGAGACGGTTTTGATAGGGGGGCAGATTAAATAGATCGTCCCAGGGAATACCTCGAAGAGCAAATCGAAAAAAACGGCCCTGGATGCTTTCAATTCTCGAGATATGAACATGGGGACCATACTTGACTGGCATACTCTAGGAGGGGGCGAACAAAGGTAATATATAGGGACCTGGTCACGTATGGGTTGGTGAATTCTTTGGACCACCGTTTTACAAAACCTAATGCAGAGTTCGCTTTGAGGATTATCTCAACCATATGTAAACGGAAGTTGAGCTCCCTATCACACAAAATGCTGAGGTCACGAAGAGATTGTACGGAGGAGATAGGTTGGTTGTGGAGAAGGTAGAGCCCGCGAGGAGATTGATGCCGCTTATGTGAGAAGGTGATGGATTGGTTTTTGGCGATATTGAGTTCCAAAGAATTTTTGAGGCACCAGAAATGGGGACGGAGATGGCTGCCATGTGGAACTCCAGAGGTGGCCAAAAATGGTGCCGAGTGGGTTGACCTAAAACGAACACTGTAAAAATGGTTTTCAAGGTAAGAGGATATCCATTTTAACAGTATGGGTGCCGAGGGCAGTCAATTTGAAGATTATTAATCGATGAGAAATTTTATCGAAGGCTTTGTTAAAATCGGTTGCAACTAAAGGGTTTTCCAATAGGGACTTGACAACTTTGAATTTAATTTGTGAACGCACTCTTTCACTAATAATCAAACTGTCACTCTCAATTTATTCAGTAAAATCAACATTTTCATCATGTTTAGTGCACGAACGAGCAACGTCTGCAAATTATAAAAATTTTCTACCGAAATTCGGAGTTGGTGACTGCAACTTTAAAAGCGTTAACTCCAATTTTCGGTCGTAATTCTCGCCGTAGTAGACAGGCAATAACAAGTTTAGTGCAAAAATTTGAGTCTACATATTCGTTGTGGGATGTTGTCGTATCAGTTAGACAACGGGTTGGTCGAAGTGTCGAAAATATCACTGCCGTTCAGGCATCCGTAGCAAACGATCCAAATCAGTCAATTCCACGGCGTTCTCAAGAATTGGGCATCGCTCAGACCACATTATGGCGTATTTTGCGTAAGGATCTTGGTTTACACTCATACAAGATCAAGCTGACTCAAGAATTGAAGCCGATGGACTATTTGAAGCGACGTACGTTCTCCGAAGATGCGCCAAGATGATGAATTACATTGCAAAATTATCTTCAGTGACGAAGCTCATTTTTGGCTCAATGGGTTCGTCAATAAGCAAAATATGCGTTATTGGTCGGGTGAAAATCCACATGTGCTCCATGAATCACCACTTGATCCACAAAAAATAACTCTTTGGTGAGACTTGCATGGTGGCGGCGTTATTGGGCCATATTTTTTCATGGACGATAACAATCGTCACGTTACTGTGAATGGTCAGCGTTATCGCGTCATGATCACCGATTATTTTTGGCCCGAATTGCAAGATATGGACTTGGACGACATGTGGCTTCAATAGGATGGTGCCACAAGCCACACAGCACACGCTACAATCGATTTATTGAAGAGTAAGTATGGTGACCGTGTTATCTCAAGACATGAGCCAGTCGATTGGCCGCCTCGTTCGTGCGATTTAACGCCGCTTGACTATTTTCTGTGGGGCTACGTTAATTCATCGGTTTATGCCAATACGCCGACGACGTTGGAAGAGCTCAGAGTCAACATTGAGTCGTTGGTCCAAAGAATCGACCGCTGCAAACGTGCTCGCGGTGGCCTTATGAACGAGGTCGAGTTCCATTCATAAATGTTTTGATTGTACTTCAAGCCGATAATAATGTTTTTGAAATATCTCAAATTGTTTGCGTTTTATTTAAAAAAAAAGTTGTCAAGTCCTTATTGGAAAACCCTATACATTGATTTCGTATAGGGTCAAGGGCAGAGAGGGCAAAGGATACGAATTCAACGAGACTTGTGGTGGTTGAACTACTCTTTAGGAAGCCATGTTGTCTAGGGGAAATAAGTGATTGGAATCTTAGAGCTTCATACAAAATACGAGTACCTTCGAAGATTTTGTGTATATGGGAGAGTTTAGCGATGGGATGATAATTGGTTATTTCATCCTTTGATCCTTTCTTGTGGATCGGGGCTATGAAGGAGGTTTTCCAAGCCTGAGGAAATTCTCCTTGTGAAAGGGATTGACGAAAGAGATTAGAAAGGGCAAGGGAAAGAGAGGAAGAACATTTTTTAAGAAATATGGCAGGGTGGCCATCTGGGCCAGGTGTGAATTCGTCATTGAGTTCGTGTAATTTATATTTGATATAAGACGGGTCCAATATATGAGAGAGAAGTGGGCCATTGGAGAAGTTCAGTAGGTAATTAAAATAGGATGGATCTGGTACAAAGGAGTCGTTGGTGAAGGATTGAGGATTGAGTGGATCGGTTGATGACTTGTTGTTGAAAGAGAGGGAAGGAGGGCAACCATCGCACTTTCTTTTGTAGTTAACAAATTACGCATTGTTAAGGTAGTGCTGGTAAACGGAATCGTAAAGTTCGGTGAAATGAAGATAAGCACCAAGATAGTTGGAATAGTCGGAAAAGGATCTGGTACGCAGGAAAACAGCTCATAACTTGTTTCTCTGATTTCGTAAGGAACGAAGCTTGCGATTATACCAAGGTGGACTAGTAGATGATGTTTTAAGGCAAGAAAACGGAACGTAAAGGGAAAAAGAATTAAATACTTCTTTTCAAAAAAATCTATAAAGCATCATTTATACTTACGAGTAGGTTGTGAAAGTTAAAGAGGGATGTGCTGAGATAGTCACTAATTTTGTGAAATATTGCTTTATGAAAGTCATGGGATGAGAGAGTTGTGGGGGGTAGCGGACTGGAATAAAGAGTTATGAAAAAATGAAAGTAGAATGGTAGTTAACGATTGTTGAGAGAAATAGGGGACAAAGTGAGACTGAGGAGTTAATTGGATCTGGTGTGAAAATAAGGTCTACTTGCCTGCCCATATAATTGGATATACCTGACTTGGCATAGACTTGAGTCTGTTAAGCGATCTAAAAAGAGGCATTCCTTAGCTGAGTTGGAATTTGAAGCGATGAAAAACGATTGATCATCTGATATAGTTCATTTTAGCTGAGGAAGATTAAAGTCGCCGAAAATAAGGATATCATCAATAGAGTCAGGCAGGTTAATTAAATGGTCGATCGCTTCGATAACAAGTTGGTAAGATTCGATAGGTTGAGCTGGTAGGATGTAGCAACATATATCGTAAAGGGACTTGAGGGGGAGTGATATTTTTAAACCGACAAAGTCGACTTTAGAGGTTGAAGAAATTGTAATGGGAGAAGAGTTAAGGCTGTTGTGGATCGCCAGTAGGATGCTTCGACAGGGGGAATCATCATTTGTGCGGGTAGGATCGTCGTCGCGAAAAAACATTAAAAGTAGGGGGGAAAAATCCTGTTTCTTTATGTCGGCAATCAAATTGGTTTTGGTCAGGGCGTAAATATCAAAGGGAAAAAGCATGCGATTGACGTAGGATAGCATTGGTTTTAGAGCGAAGACCTCTTACATTCTGGTAGTAAAATGTAAGAGGGATGCTGTGAGGTGGAGGTTTGAGGCGGGATGGATTAAGGGCTGGCAAGGGAGGCACGTTATGGACGAACAAATTTGTCGTGGTCGACTCGGCTTCGCTGTAGGTGTGAGACTCGTTTAGAGTGAACGTAATGGCCGAATGCAGCAAGGTCGTCTGCCTACTTTCTGAGGGGACATGCTAAAAATCTCGTGGTACCTGACATAAAGGTTCCTGAGACTGATAGGGTCGGTAGGGAGGCCTTCCTGCTGGATGGAAACCATGACGCTGGTTTTGGTCTTCCCTTCGTAGCAGACCGAGTCTGATTTGTCATGTAGGTAGGCAAGAAAGAGACGAATGTTTTCATATATCTTTCTTTCTCTGAGCCTAGAGAGTGCATAGCGACTTTCTGTAGTGCCATTGGTTTGCTGTGTTAGTTTAACAGTGAGGGAAAAAGGGGATCAATAATAGCAGCAGTGGAGGAGGGAGATGGAGATAAATGTTGGATATGGAGTTGGACGAGGGGGAGATGTGGGGTTTAGGGTATGGGAGTTAATATAATTAGGATACTTAGCTCCAGTTTTAGGGTCGAAGCTAGGAAATGAGTTGCTAGCTGGGTTTGGTGGCGTAGAATGTTGAGAAGGGATAATATGGGTGGTTGGGGTTAGGTTGAAAGAGACGCGTCGGAGTGGGGGCTTGGGTGGAACGGGGGGAATTAGAGGATTAGAGAATTGGTATGTAAGGGCTTTGTGTCGGATAAGTGAGGAGGGAGCATTAAAATTGGGGAATAATTTTGTTTTGAAGCTCCAGTTCTTTTTTTTTATTTGGAAGGGAGTTGGAGTGGGGTCTTTTAATAAGTTTATTTTTGAAACTTTCATTATTCTCGAGATGTGGGTTTTTTCGTTTCTCAGAGCATTTGGTGATACTTATTTTCCCAGGTTTAGTTGCCTTACCAGGGGAAGTAGGGAACAACCACGAATATTTGGTTGGGATGTTGATTTTGAAGCTGCAGGAACTATTGGAGTCAGCAGGGGAAATCATCTGGCACTCGCTAATTGTGATAACATAACTTAGTTGAAAGAAATTCCGCACCCAAGAAACATCAGCGTGTTGAGAAGCCCCTTCAACGAAGAATGCCGTATGGTTTACCTTTTTCAGCTTTTCAAGTCTGTTTTTCCATTCAGAGGGGGTCCATGAAGTTCCGAATTGTTCGAGCAGGCGGGATACTAGTTGGTAAAGGGCAAAACGGTTTGTAAGCTTCCACATTACTGTCAATGCAGGTTATTGAGTCTTCAATCTTTTCCATTCTGTCAAGAATAGTTCTGCTAATATGACAATTCTCGGTTAGCATCGCATTAATAGACTCGTTGTTGCATTTAATTGCCAGAATAACGTGAGCCAAGGTAATCTCTTTGCACTCATCGCAGTAAAACTTGAAGAGATTGCAATACTCCTTGATGTAGGTAATGGATCTCCGGGTAAGTCCGATGCATATGGCATGGAATGATTTTCTACAGAGACCATTGCATGCTACCCATTCGGCGTTGGGCTCAACAATTGAGCACAAAACACTAGCACAGCGCTTTTCCGTTATTTGTTTATTGAGGTTAAATTAGGTCGACGAACAATTTTTGCTTAGATTTTGTTTTTTGTTTTTATTTGTTTTGTTTTTTGGGGTCAGAACTGGCACAGTTGAATTTGAGGAATCGGCAGACAAAACTAGGTCGACGAACAACGACGGGAAACATACTGAGTCGGCAGTTTACGGGCTTTGAAAAAAAGTGGAAAAAATAATTGAACTCGGTATACGGGAGAAAAAGAAAAACACGTCCGCACAGGTTGATAATTGCAAGATGCGAGACTCAGGCCACAGTATCAAATAGATATACAGACCAAAAGCGAGTGATTCGATTTTTTTTCTAAGTAGCGCGTGCTGAAGGGGTTAAGGTCCTTTCCTTGAATGTTATAATGACTAGGAAATAGAGAGCACGACAGGGCATTCCACAAGCGAGTTGTTCGGCCTAGGAACTAATCACGATATTTCAGAGTAGGTCCGAAAGTAGGCTTGAGGGTATACTGATGAGTGAGACGGGTGTTACCGTTGAAGGTTTGAAGGGGCGGAATGCTACTGGCGATTTATATGGAGCATTGGTGGTGGAAATAGCGATAAAACAAAGTGAAACACGAGACATTTCATCGGTGTTCGAGGGTGTCCATTGACTTGGTGATATTAGCATCACCTATGAGTTTTATCGCACGGTGAGCATTGTACTCCAATTTTGGGGGGATGAATGCCTTATATATTGAGGTCAGATCTGAAGGGGAAAAGTATTTTTGTGTTTAAATTTCGCTTTAACGACAGCAGACAGCATTGTGTTTTGGAAAAATTAAATTCCACTCTGTTGATAGTTCCCCAATTGGTTATGCTGTTAATATCGGAATTTAATGAACTTAACATACGCTGCCGTTCCCATTCTACAGCCAAGGAGCAGGGACGTGAGTCCGAAAATGAATATGAGAAGCAGAGAGTACTGTCGTCAGCAAAGGAATACATTGGATTAGAAGTGGTAGACAATAGATCAATGATAAAAATTAAAAAGAATGTCGAAGACAGAATGAAGCCCTGGGGCACACCAGCATTTGTTTTGTGAATATCAGACTTGAAACCATCCAATAAAACTTGAATTGAACGTTCCGAAAGGTAGTAAAGTAGTAAAGTCTGATGCCAAACTCTGTCAAATATCTGCAACTATCTTGCTTGATCCAGTTTGATCTATGTTTTATTCCACTTGTCAGTGAGATATGCTATCAAATCACCATAGGACCTGTTGTAACGAAAACCGTACGAAAACGAGATATTTCATGAGTTGAAGATTTATCAGCGTTTCTATGACCTTGGAAAAAGGGACGTAAGTGCAATGGGCTAAAGAGTAGGATTGGTGAAAAAGCTTACGCAATGGTTTTGCCAGTGTGGAAGAGCACCTCTTCAAAAGAAGGGGGGATATACCATCTGGACCTGCGGATATAGGCGGAGACAAAGCACAATCTGGAAGTGTTGAGCTGACCGCAAAGTGTGCAGCAAGCAGATTGACCTTCTACAAGAGCTAAAAATCTGGAATGTCATTGTAAATGAACATTGGGATGGATGAGGAGGCAGAATTTCTGATGTTTTTGATAAACAACCAAAAAAGCTTTTTGGAGTTGGAGTTTTTTTCCTCTACTTTTGGTCGTATTGATATTTCACATGCTTCAGAAAGACATTACAATCATTCCTTGCTCGTTTAAACTTTTTACGGTGCTTTGGTCTGTTTATTGAAGATCTCACGGATTCTTGCCACCTTACATTTTCGTTTGTTGACGATATTGTCTGGCTGCGTATTTACGGAATGGCTCCGACTTAGTCTAGTGTGGATTATGTCTCTATGGACTATGGACCTACGATTTTTTGAAAAATGTTTAATGAAGACGGGACATTTTTGAGAGACCTAACAAAAATAATGGGGAAGCAGATTGGAAAAAGCTTTTAAAAGGATAAGTTCTTCACCGAGTTATCTTATGTAATGATCCATGATTTTTAGACTGGATATGTTATTAGGGCTGGTTTAACCTTGAACAGTTTCATTGTGCTTAACCCAAGCAAAAACGTATGCAAATGCATAATTTAACAGGCCCGGGTCAACTACCTACGACTTTATTGTCTAAAACTAAAGGACAGGGCGATCAGGGTCGGGAGAGGTTATAATTGAGGGTTTTTTTGAGGGTGCTTCTGCTGCAATGGAAATCGGACACGTTGGAAGTTTTATTAGCTTCACGTAGCATATGAGACAGTGGTTCGTTATTTAGCCAAAAAGGAGGAACACACATTAGATCGTGAGGGTTGGGTGGCTGTGGCTCTAGTGGCAGTGTATTTGCTTCCAAATCGAACGATTCGGGGTTCAATACGAACCGTGATTTTCAGGCAAATAAAATCTCATGAGATGAATGGTTGCCTAAATACAATATCAAGTCAATTTACACTAATAATTTAGTCTCCCCTTGTTGTATGCTACCCATGGAGAAAAATAGCCACAGAGGGCAAACATTTTTCTTTCTCTTTCTGTCCCATTTTCCGAAAAACTTAACACATGTTTTGGCAGCATAAGTGTAGTTATACCCACTTGAGTGTTAAGTACTTAAAAAAAAAAAATCCAATCCATCAGTGAGGGACAGTCGTTGGTGCCGGTTAAGAGAATATCGGCGGATTCGCCACGTTTTTTTTTTTCATTTTTCATTTGCGTTGAACAGCTTCGATACGTACCATACCTGGTATTGGAGAAGTGGCCTAGCAAATTTGATGTACAGGGACGTAAGGGTCGGAGAACTCTTTGGACCATAGCTTAGCATATCCAAGCGCGGAGTTAGCTCTGTTAATTATGTAATTAATGGGGGTGCGGAAATTGAGTTCAGTAACACAGATAACGTCCAAGTCCTGCATTAAAGTGACCGAAGCTACAGTTTGGGTTAATATAAATGGTGTCCCCTAATTCATCAAGGATAATTTGGGAAGTGATTTTGGCGTATATTCTAAGAAAAAGGGTATATTTAAAATGCTAACATCATTTATCGAGGACTTAAGAAAAGGCTTACTTTGGTGTATCTTGACCCATGTTAACGGAAATTGCTCTGCTAATACTAATGGTAATTATTATTACGACTTCGATTTTTAGAAGAAATACTAACCTTTGTAACTGCGTTTAAATAAAGTTGATACCTTGTTTGAGTCTTCAGATATCCAATTTCTAAGTCTGTTCCATTTTTCTTGTCCGTGCTTATGCTTGAATTTGAGGTCACTTTTCTCCAGAAAATGCGTAACAAACATAACTTTTTACCGATTTTTTAAAATGAACGTAGCAATAATAAAAAAGAAATCATCAACAAGTTTGCAGAAAAACCCATCGATGCCGATAGACCAAAACATTTGGCAATACCAATGATGGAAATACTTTGAGGAGGTTTTTTTCAAAACTCATAGGCAACAGCTCTTATAACTGGGGTGAATAGAAAGGTAATAATGAGGTTTAAAATATTACTTAATGTTTTGAATTTCACAAACATTGTTAACACTGCCAAGTTTGAGGAGTATGCCACGAAAACAACAGAGTTATTAGAGCAAAAGCTTTCTGAAAAATAACTCATATCTACTCTTCATAAAATGTTGGCTCATAGTCAAAATACTATCGAATATCAATTGTTACCACTTTGAGAATTATCAGAAGATGCTCAGGAATAGAGACTAAAAGAAACGTAGATATCAAAATACGAGTACGTGGAAGGTGTCAAGGATGCGGCAGAATGAAGACCTTTTCAACATGCTTGCAACCCCATCGACCCACTAATTTCTTCATCAAGGCATGTTTGAACCGAAAAAGATCTCAAAGCACTCTCCAGAAGTGATATGTTGTTGACGAAAGTTTCCAAGAAATCGACAATAATTTTTTTTATTGGTCGGTTTATATTTTTCTTCACTGTTTGACTTGAAATGAATCACTGAAATATTTTATTATGCATTCTGTTTTGCTCGGAATAGCTTTTAGACACTCTGGCTGAATTTCTTAATGCAGCACTGGCGCAGTTCTGCAACGTCAAGCGTTTCTTAACACAACATTACTGTAGTGACGCTTGTAAGTACTTTTTTTTTTCTTATTTTATTTATCATTTTATATTATTTAAAATGGTCTTTAAATTAAAACAACAGCTGAGAATGTGTACAAGTGGCGTCCAAACGTCAAGAAAAACGTCAAAAATTTCAAAGCATCATGATAGACTACAGTGGAAAGGTTAGTGCTGCAGTGCATAAAAAGAGCATGATTTACTAATGATTAGCAGTCTTATGACGTTTAGGGATTCAGCCCCTGTTCAATCATGGACTTTTGAACATTTTTAAAGTAAAATATTATGTTTATCCCTTGTGGTGAGAAAGTACTATTTCCGCAGAAGATTCTGAAATACCCTGTACAATATTTTTCTTAAAATTCACTATACCTTATCCAACAAAACATGTCAGTACAGGGCTTATGGGAAAGCTTTTTTTCTAACAGTGGTGCCTGTAGGTGGACTCAATGGCACATTACCACTGAAACACAAAGGAAGCCACTGAACTTTGTGTACAATTGTTGTTGTAATTATTTTCAGATTTAACCACAGCCACCCAATGACTTGCTTGCCCGATAGCTGTTGGCAGAATGATCATAAAATCACCATTCGCCATTACTGCTGGCTATGCATTGAAAATAATCTCATCAAAGCAGTGTTACCATTCTCAAATTTTAGCACATCGTTACTGATTTTTCAGTGTTATTGAGAACACAAAAATGAATTTGTGTGTAATAATATGTGTGCTGGTGTTGTCATTTGCGTTTTTTTCTCCTCTTTTTGAGAAACCGTTAAAATGTAGTTGTTATATTGTTATACGATCATACTGTCATACCAAACAATACTCGTGATACGATTTTGGTGAATAGGTATAGTCAGTTGCTAGTTGGACGCCAATAAAGAAAATAGCCAACCCAAAACGTGTTTTCCTTAAACAGTGTAGACGGAACAAATTGGCGACGAGGACAAAAGAAAATAAAAGTGACAAAAAGTGCAAAGAATAAAAATAAGTGAACGTGGAAAAAAAAAACTTAAAAGAACCAACAAATAGAAGAAAAATGGCGAACATAACTGGTCCATTCAATCAGTTTAATGATGAGGAAGAAGAATGAGGAAACTACATCGAAAGATTCGAACTGTTCGTGACGGCGAATGGCATAAGAGAGGATATCAAAGTAAGCACCTTACTAGCATGCGTTGGTTAAAAAATGTATAGCCTATTGAAAACATTATGTTCACCGGCCACACCAAAGTCAAAATCATACGAAGCGATTGTGAAGTTAATAAAAGAACATTTGAATCCAACGCCATACTTTCTGTCGGAACGAATAAAGTTCTCAAAACGTGACCAACGTGTGGGGGAAAGCATTGCAGAGTACGTCGTAGACTTGAGAAAGCTTGCAACATATTGAAAATTTGGAAGTAACCTAAATGAACAGTTACGAGACCGTTTCGTTAGTGGTATCCGTAACCAGGATGCCAAGAGAAAATTCAGAGGGGAGGAAGAAGAAGAACTCACATTCACCAAAGTCATCGAAATAGCAACAGGATTAGAGCAGATGGAAAGGGACGCTATGCCTAGTACCTCAGCGGTAGCAGCGGTTAATTTCATCTGGCAAGACAGAGTGCGAGGAACGAGTCAGCATCAGCATCAGCAAAAGCAGCAGCATGTATCGAATAGCTTGCGGCGAATTGAAAGCTATGGCAAACAGCATTGTCATCAAGAGGATAGCGGTAGCGGAGAACACAGTGTGCAAAAGAACAAGGGAATGCAAAGTATGGGAAAGGTATTGTAGTTGTTGCAGTAAGAGTAATCATATGAAAAGAGATTGTCGATATAGAAATTTTGATTGATTAAGATGTGGGCGAAGGGGCCATTTAAAAGCAGTGTGTTATAAATTAAAAATGCAAAATAATTTTATTGAAACAGTTGAAAATGTTAAGGAATTAAGACCGAATATTGACAAGTGCATGATATAATAATAATATTTTAGACCCCTTTTCTATTGAAATTAAAATTGTCGGCATCATGAGAAGTATTCAAGTGGATACCGGTGCCGGCATCTCGGTCATTTCAGAAAATGAGTATCGCGAAAAATTTTCTCATCGTCCGCTTAGAAAAAGCGATGTAGTATTAAAGTTGTACACAGGAGAACAAATTTCTCCAATTGGAATGATTGAGCTGCAAGTTGAATACAGGTCAATAACGCTTCCATTAAATTTATATGTTATTGCGGGTGGTTCTTAAATGCAGGTAGGTCGAGACTGGCTGCAGAAGCTGAATGTCTCATTACAAGATAAAGCAATATTCACGTGTCTGGTGAAAGGTATGGAGGGAATGATAGGGAATAGTGTGTCATTTAAAAATAAAATTGTATGAAATGTTTCCTAGTATATTTTGTGACAAATTAGGCATGCTAAAGGATGAACCAGTGAAAATCCGAGTAGTTGACGGCACGCAGCCAAAATATGTTCCAGCACGTTCTCTCCCAATTGCACTTGAGGAAAAAGTTAACAAAGAGTTAGACCGCCCGCTTAGCGAAAACATTTTGGTAAAGGTAGAGAAAAGTGAGTGGGGTACTCCAATAGTCCCCGTTTTAAAATCAGATGGAACTGTAAAAATATGCGGTGACTATAGAATCACCATTAATAAGTTTCTGATCCCTGAAAATTCTTCCATTCCCAAAATAGATGACTTAATGACAGGGATTAAGACTGGTGGTGGATTCACGATTCTATATTTGAGTCATGCATACCAACAAATGGCTTTAGATAGTGAGTCGAAAAAGCTAATCACGATAATGACGCTCCAGGGTGACATGACATACAATAGGGTTCTATACGGAATCAATGTCGCCCCTGCGATTTTTCAAAACAAAATTAGCTCAAAATTTCGTCAAATAAAAAATGTTAGAGTGTATTTTGATGAAGTTCTGATTTTCGGCGATAATGTAAGCATTATGCAACCCTCTTGAAAATTTGTGAATTGTTTAAGGAAATGGGGTTGACAGTTAGCAGGCATAAATGTCAGTTCTTCAAAGATGAAATAAGCTTCCTAGGATTTCGTATATCCAAGGAAGATATTTGTCCCAATTCAGATAAAGTAAAGGCGATTAGTGATGCGCCTCCACCAAAGAACGTGAACGAGCTGCAGTCCTTTCTAGGACTAGTCAATTTTTATAGAAAATTTTTACCAGGGTTGGCAACTGTGGAGGCCCCGATGTTGAATCTATTAAAGAAAAGCGTAGACTTGAATTTTTAATAAGAGATGTGCTGAGTCATTTAATGATATTAAAAAATTATTGACGGGTAACAAAATTTTAGTTCATTATGATACCGAATTGCCACTGATTCTTTCTTGTGATGCATCCCACTACGGCATTGGTGCAGTGCTGCAACATAAAATGCAGGGTGGTGAAAGGCCAATAGGATTTGCCTCTCGGACACTTACAAAAGCTGAGCAGCATTATAGCCAAATTGATAAGGAAGCACTGGCAATCGTTTATGGAGTTATGAAATTCAATAGGTTTTTATGGGGCCGGCATTTTACAATTCGATGCGATTGTAAGCCCATAGTTAGTATTTTCGGTACAAAAAAGGAATTCCTTTTATGGCAGCAAGCAGACTCCAGCGGTATTCAGTGTTTCTATTCGGGTATGACTATGAGTTAGTTTTTGTAAGATCGGAAAATAATCAGGTTGCTGATGGCTTATCGCGTGTTCCTCTTATTAATGAAGAGAATGAGGAGCATGAAGAGAAATCTTATTTAAATGTGATTGAGGAACAAAGAATTTTAGATCGCAAGCTGATTAGGAGTAGCACAATTAAAGATCTAATATTATCTCATATAGTTGGTTATGTACAGTACGGATGGCCTGCTGTAGTAAGGGAGGATATGAAACCATATTTTCAAAGGCAGGAAGAGTTGACATTAGAACAAGGAGTTTTAATGTGGGGGTATCGAGTGATTATACCTGAAGACATAAGAAAAGAAATATTGAAAGATTTACATCGTAACCATTAAGGAATTACAAAAATGAAATCGATTGCACGAGCCTATTTTTGGTGGCCCAATATGGATGCAGATATAGTCAATATCGCGAACAATTGTATTGAATGTCAAAAATATCGACAGCACCCACCAAAAGATCGATCTCATTTTTGGGAAGTTCCAAAAGGACCTTGGAGAAGGTTACATTTAGATTTTTTGGGACCATTCCGAGGTAAAACGTATCTAGTTTTAGAAGATGCGTTCTCAAAATGGATTGAGGTTTTTAATATGAAGTCGATGGAGACAAAATACACCAATATCCAAGCTGCGAGAAGTTTTCGCAAGATTTGGGTTGCCTGAACATATAGTAACGGACAATGGCAGAACATTTACTGCTCAAGATTTCAAGTTGTTTACAAATCTTAACGGAATCAATCATACCTTTGCTCCACCATATCATCCCGCGTCAAATGGGCAGGCTGAGAGTGCAGTTAAGATTGTCAAAAATTGCCTTAAGAAATTTGACGAGCAGGATTCAGAAGCTGCGTTAGCGTGGTTCCTTTTTGATTATCGAATTGCAACACATTCGACAACAAATGACAGCCCAGCGAATCTCTTGTTAAAACGTCGGCTTAAAACCAGATTTGATCTTATTAGGCCAAACCCCACGGAAACTATATTTTTGAAACAAAACAGGTTAAGACAAAAGTTAGATAGAAAAGAACGTCAGTTTCAAAGAGAGGATTCAGTTTTAATTCGAGATTATAGAAACACTGGGATGAAATGGGTGAATGGGGTAGTTGAGGAACAGCTAGGGCCGGTAACATTTATTGTAAGAACCGATAAGGGTGAGAAATGGAAGCGTCATTCAGACAAAATTATACAGTGCAGAAGTAATAACAAAATACCCGAAAAAGATGAAGTTCAAGTTGAAGACTATATATTTTCAAGAGTCGATGATAAGATTGAGAATGAAATTAAAAATAGTCAGGGTTCTCCAACGGCTAGCACAGATAAGGAGTCTAATGCACAGAATGTCAATGAAGATAAGGTAGTTGTTGAACAATGTAAAAGGTATCCAACCAGAGTAAGAAAAACTGTGGAGCGCTTCCAAGCGTCATAAAAAAAAATATATACAATAAAATAATAAATAATAATAATAAATATTGTGAAACCCCGGTTCGGAATATCAAAGTTAATTAATGGAAATAGTAATGATAATAGTAGTATGTATGAATTCTTAAAAAAAATGTGACCGAAATTTTCTATAGAATATGGTTAGGTTAGGTTAGGTTAGGTAAGAGTGGCTGTTGGAAATACCAACCCACTTAGGCCTATTTGCCCATTGTGATGCCACGTGGATCTATGATCTTCTTACTACTAGAACCAGTTTGAGCTTATAATAAAGCGTAGGAGACTGTTAACGTCTATTTTTTTCTAGATCGTTTACGTCGTTGTAGAAGAAAGCTCCTAGATGAAGCTTCCTTCTCTGAGAGAGAGCTGGACATGTGCAGAGTAGGTGGGGGATTGTCTCCTCCTCTTCCTCGTCCATGCAGCTTCTACAGAAATCGTTAGTAAAAGCGCCAAGCCTTCTTGCGTGCTTGCCTATGAGGCAGTGTCCAGTAATGACACCTATTATGGCGCTGAGATGTTTCCTATCTAAAAGGATCAGACACTTAGATCGACTCAGATCCAGCCTTGGCCAGATCTGTTTGGTCGCTAGACATGTTTGTCCAGCAGTCCACCTAAGGTCCGTTCTTTTATTGGCATCTAGATTTAGTGTTAGTTTGCACGTAGCGATTGGTATACCTATATAATGTTTAATTCTATTAAAACAAAATATTCCTATTGCATACATATTATTAAATTAAATTATTTGATCTTGAATTACTTTACGTTTATTTGAATTAGCTATGTAAAACAAAACCTTCGTCAGTATTATGTTATGTAACTTACCCTTAAACATTAAGAATGAATAGACTGCAGTCGTAAATTCTCTTGCCTTTCACTCTTAACATTCATTAAATGTTCTTGTATTCTAGTTTAGTGTGTTTTATACCCTAATCAGATTCGATCATATTTAATAAAGAATTATAAAGTTTAACGGTTCGTGTTTTATTCCCCGTGAATCGGATGACATTTTTCACACCTTTGTCCGGTAGGATAGGTAGAGTGGTTCCAATTTTGGCGAGTTTATCGGCTCTGCAGTTCCCTGGAATGTCTCTGTGGCCCGGCACCCAACAGAGGTGAATGTTGAACTGCTCTGCCATCTCCATGAGAGATGATCGGCATTCAAGGGCGGTTTTAGAATATAATGAGACCGAGTCCAGGGACTGGATGGCGGCCTGACTAGCCGAAAATATGCGGATATCCTTTGCAGATATCACGTTTTTCTTCAGCCAGGACAGAGCTTCTTTAATCGCCAAAATTTCCGCCTGGAATACGCTACAGTGATTTGGAAGGCGGAAAGAGAGGCTTAGATTTAGCTTATCTGAGAAAACACCGCCATCAACTCCGCTATCGGTTTTAGATCCATCTGTGTAGAGATGGATTGACTTGTCCTCCATGAAAGCATCCTCCTCCCATAATGATCTAGAGGGGAAGCTTACATGGAAGTTTTTGTCAAACCAAAGTTCAGGTATGGTGTAATCGGTGTTCTCTGTGAGGATTCCTAATGTATTAAGAATATTGGCGTGGCCAGATGAATTATTTGTCCACTGTTTAGTCGCTTTAAGGCGAATAGCTGCAGTCGCAGCTACTTGCTTGCTAAAAATGTCGTGGGGTGTCAAGTGAAGCAGAATATCTAATGCAGCAGAGGGGGTAGACCGCAAGGCTCCGCTTGTGCATAGACATGCTGTTCTTTGGACTCTGCTTAGTTTAATGCGGTTGACTGCATTCTCCAAGGCCGTCCACCAGACAACCACTCCGTAAGTAAGTATCGGTCTTATGACCGAGATGTATAGCCAGTGGATCATGCGAGGTTGAAGGCCCCATTTGTTCCCAATGGCTTTTTTGCAAGAGAATAAAGCTATTGTAGCTTTATTGACTCTTTCTTGAATGTTAGGTTTTCAGTTTAGTTTCCTATCAAAAATGAGACCCAGATATTTTTCTGTATCGGAGAAAACTAAACTGGTACCGTTTATTGAAGGAGGGTCTATGATTGGAATTTTATATTTCCTAGAAAAGAGGACAAGATCAGTTTTATGGGGGTTTATTCCCAATCCACAGCGATCTGCCCAGCGGGTTAATCTGTTGAGATTTACTTGGAGTAGTTCTTTAATGGTATTTAGATGTTTTCCTGAGACGGCTATGGCAACGCCATCCGCATAGGCAATCACTCTGCTACCACCCGCTTCCAGGTATATCAGTAGTTCGTTAACTACTAAACTCCAGAGAAGGGGAGAGAGGACACCGCCTTGCGGCGTACCCCTACTGACATATCTTTTAGCAGAAGTCTCACCCAGTTTGGAGTTGATTATCCTGCTTTTTAGCATTAGACTAATCAGCTCCCCAAGTGAGCCGTCTACCTGCAGAGTTAACAGCGCAGTCGTGATTGCGGATGTGTTGACGTTGTTAAAGAATTAGAAGCACATAGCAAAATTGCTCTTCTATCTCCGCTATCGGTTTTAGATCCATCTGTGTAGAGATGGATTGACTTGTCCTCGATGAAAGCATCTTCCTCCCAGAATGATCTAGAGGAGAAGCTTACATGGAAGTTTTTGTCAAACCAAGGTTCAGGTGTTAAGAATGTTGGCGTGGCCAAATGAATTATTTGTTCACTGTTTAGTTGCTTCAAGGCGAATAGCTGCAGTTTAGCTACTTGCCTGCTGAAGATATCGAGGGTGTCAAATGAAACAGAATGTCTAATGCCGCAGAGGGGGTAGACCGCAAGGCTGCGCTTATGCATAGACATGCTGTTCTTTGGACTCTTCTTAGTTTAATGCAGTTGACTGCGTATTCTAAGGCCGTCCACCAGACGATCACCCCGTAAGTAAGTATCGGTCTTATGACCGGGATGTATAGCCAGTGGGTTATGCGAGGTTGAAGGCCTTTTTGTAAGAGATTAAAGCCGTTGTAGCTTTATTGACTCTTTCTTGAATTGTAGGTTTCTAGTTTAGTTTCCTGTCAGAAATAAGACCAAGCTGTTTTGCTGTATCGGAAAAGACTAAACTGGCACCGTTTATTGAGGAAGGGTCTATAGTTGGAATTTTGTATTTGCTGGAAAAGAGGACAAGATCAGTTTTATGGGGGTTTATTCCCAATCCACAGCGATCTGCCCAGCGGGTTAATCTATTGAGATTTACTTAAGGGAGTTCTTTAATGGTATTGGGATGCTTACCCGAGACGGCTATAGTAACGTCATCCGCATAGGCCATCACCCTGCTACCCCCGCTTCCTGGTATATCAGTAGTTCATTAACTACTAAGATGCAGAGATGGGGAGAGAGGTCACCGTCTACCGGCATACCTCTGATGACAAATCTTTTAGCAGAAGCACCACTTAGTTTGGAGTTGATTATCCTGCTATCTAGCATAAGACTAATCAACTCCCCAAATGAGTCGTCTACCTGCAGAGTTGACAGCGCAGAAGTGATTGCAGATTTGTCTATGTCCAGGAAAGCAACTATTGTGTACTCTTTATATTGTAGGGATCGTTCGATGTGGTGAAAGAGTGCAGAGCCGTTTCCATAGACTTTCCTTTACAGTAGGCATGTTGAGCCCTTGACAGAAGTCTTGGATCAATTTTAGCTCATATATGCATATCAATCAATTGTTCTAAAGTTTTCAGAAGGAATGATGATAGACTTATAGGTCTGAGGTCCTTTGGGACTACATGAGAACATTTTCCAACTTTGGGAATGAATACTACATTCACTTCTCCCCATAACAGTGAAATGTGGATAAGTTCTACACAGCTCCTCATAATATTTTCCAACACTTTTAGAATAATATCTGAGGACCTCTGTAGCTCGGCAGGTATAATACCGTCCGGACCAGCAGACTTGTATGGTTTGAAGCCATGCAGCGCCCAAAGCAGTTTGTCTCTCGTAATCAGACCATGAATTTTGGTCACGGTTGCAGTAGGCCTGTTTGGGCTGCTACTGGCCGCGAGTTGGGAGCTACCTGGAAAGTGGGTGTCCAGAAGCAGGTTGAGTGATTCATGACTTGAGGTTGTCCAAGAGCCATCGGTTTTTTTCAAACAGCTGGGCATCATAGGATTTGTGGAGAGGATTTTTCTTAGCCGCGATGCCTCAGAGGTTTCTGTAATTTTGTCGCAGAATGACCTCCAGGATTGTCGCTTTGCCTTCCTCAGTTCTTTTTTGTATAATTTGAGGGATTCTTTATATGAGTCCCAGTCGGTCACTTTTCTTGTGCTTTTTGCTGCGTTGAAAAGTTTTCTGCAGGCGTTTCTGAGTAGTCCCAGTGCCGATGTCCACCAATGTGGCTTTTTCTTGCCCCTTGGTTGAATAAGAGGGCAGGAATCGGCCATAGCCTTATTGAGAGTCAGAATAAATTCCCTGACTTTCATGTCGAGCTCATTGGTGTCACGTGGGGGACTTGATAGTTCAGAGGATATCGTTTTCGACAGTATTCCTCTATATTTTGTCCAATCAGTTTTCCGGTAGTCCCGGAAAGCTGGTTGGCGGGGGGGAGCATCACTCAGACTGAATTGGATGTATCTATGGTCTGAAAAGGAGTGTTCAGACGATATCATCCAGTTTGTTAGCCTTTGGGTGATGCTGTCGGAAACAAGAGTAATATCTAACACTTCTTGTCGGTTTTTTGTTATAAAAGTGGGCTCATTGCCAATATTGCAAATTAAGAGGTTAGTACTTAAAATATAGTCTAAAAGTGACTCACCTCTATCATTGATGTCGGTACTGCCCCATACCGTATGATGTGCGTTAGCGTCGCATCCGATTAAGAGGCCAGTTTTTTGCCTTCTCGCTTCCAGTACCACCCTTTCTAGGTTATCACCAGGGAGAGGGCCCACTTGGTCGTGGCCAAGGTAAGCCGATGCCACCCAGTAAGAGCCTTTGGCAGTCTCTAGTCTGGCAACGGTTAGGTCGGGGTCACTGAGGTTGGGAAGTAGAAATACATTAAGTCTACGTTTCACTAATATACAAGTTCTAATCTTACCTTTGTCTCTTGTATAGAGCGGAGCGTATGTGCGTGTCCTAAGTTCACGAACCACGCCTTCTGCAATCCATGGTTCTTGGATTAGGATTATGTCTTCTGCGTTTTTGAAAAGACGCAGAATGAGTGCGGCCGAAGCCTTTTTTGAGTGGTGGAGATTAATCTGGAGAAACCGTATCATTGCTACAGTCTTCCAGAGTCGCCTCCACCACGGTGTTGTTGAGGTCCTCCGATTCTGAAGATGTGCCGAAGAGCTCATCTTCTATCTCTGATCGTGTAGAACCTCTAATTGCGCGTCATCGGTTTCCATTTCCGACAGTGTGTCAGAAGAGGAGACCGACGGCTTGATAGTCACCTCGGACAGATTGGAGTCGTCGCTATCTAATTCTGGAAAGGATATCGACGCTCCAAGATCTGAGGTTGTGATGTCAGGTATTAAAGGAGGAGGAGGTTGCTTATCAGCATCCAGCTCATCCTTTTTGTACACCCTTAAATGAATGGACTCGAATCCGAACCGAATCATGCCTTTCGTCTGCGCCAGAGGATTAAGGGATTCCTTATTGATCACAATTAACGCGCATCTATAAGAACCCCTTAGTTCCTCCAGTTTCGCGACTTTCCAGTCATGAGTCGGAAGAGTCGGGTTGCTGAGCCGGATGATTTCCAGAATAATTTCTGGAGAGCAGGGTTCGGCTGGAATCCAGGTACGAGTTCGAGGTCTACTAGGAATGTCTTCCTTAGATACGACCTCGAGTTTTGCACCTGGCCAAATCTCTCCTAAACCATCAATGGCCTTGGTGAAGAGATCGAGAGGTCTCTGGTTGGAGCAAGCGATGAGCTTGATATGGCCTTGGTGCCAGCCAGCGTCGCTTGTGATAGGAGGTAGTCCTGGGTTTTCCCGCATGATGGCCAAGAAGTTGCTCGAGAGCTTCAGCTTGACCAGTTGCCACCGTTCCGGTGTAATGGAACCGTCGGTATCGCTCCTGTCGATCACCGCGATCACCAATGCGTCCTTTAGGACTTCATTGTAAGACCTCAGAGATCTGCTGTTGGATGGCCCAGGGGTTGTATAACTGTGTGTTTTGGGCGTCTTGGAAACCGGTACGGTTTCCTCCAACGATCTCTGGCGCTTAGAGGATTTTTTTGACGTTTTGGGAGCAGTGGAAGCAGTGGGAAATTCGTATTTTAGGATGTTTTTAGCCCACTCAACCTTGCTCTTTATTTCCGCACTTCTCTCAACCTCCGGAATGGATCCGAAGGTTTTGATGATGCGTGAAGCATTTCGGCGTCTTATGTAGAGCGCCTTAGATGGAGCTTGCCGATGCGGCTGAGCTCCAGATTCCTCCTTGGAGGGAGGAGTTTTGGTAGCAGCAACAAGTCCGTGGCCTGCCACAAACTGCTGCTGGGGGCTGTGGAAGTGATAGGACCATGGCTTGCCACAGTCTTAACACTCCCTGAAGGAGTTTTGGTAGCCGCGACAAGTCCGTGGCCTGCCACAAACTTGCTGTTGCTAGGGGTGGAGGAAGTGATAGGACCATGGCTTGCCACAGTCCTAACACTTCCTGAATTCTTATTTTTTTGGCTCGTTCCGTTTGCCTTTAGAGGATGGCGCACCATGGCCTGCCACAGTTTTGCCTCCTCTCGGCAATGTAGGAGCCTTGCCGGTAGTCGGTGTAGTCACCGTTCCACCGCCCGGTATTGAAGGAGTACCGGCCTCGGTTTTTGTTTTTTGGTTATTTTCGATTAATGGTCCCACGAGTAGCGGAGAAAGGGGTGTCCATCTGTTCAGATATCCGCTGTATACAGATAAGGCTAGCTAATCCGGAGGTCGCCAGGTACTCCGTTCGCGACTGAGCTATTTTTGGAGATACTGGGCCCTCAGCCAGGTTGATCTTCAGCACGGGTCGTATAACACCTTGATCCAGCCCAGGGGAATGATGGAGTGCTTTGGGAGTTGGGGAGGGGGGGGGAGCATCCTTTGGTTTCAGGACTCGTCTGGAGAATTTCTTCTCGAGATTCATTGACCCTACTCAGCCTCTACAACTTGACAAGTTCGATGCTCGCGGTAGAATATAGAATATGACAGAAGCAGAATATTTAACATGCTTATTTGTATCTATACTTAAATGTTAAAACATGAATTACATAGATTTAATTTAAGTCAAATGACAAACAAACTATGTTTGTCAAATTCATTTTAAGCATTTAATATCCGATTACGATATAACCACTTAAGATTTACATAATTTAGCTATTGGAACAGATTAATTCAATTCTAAAGTTTAATAAGAAACCTTAAAATTATCGGGGGGAAAATGTTATATTGTTATACGATCATACTGTCATACCAAACCATACTCGTGATACGATTTTGGTGAATAGGTATAGTCAGTTGCTAGTTGGACGCCAATAAAGAAAATAGACAACCCAAAACGTGTTTTCCTTAAACAGTGTAGACGGAACAGTAGTCAAACCATTTTTTTCGACTTTGTATTTTAAATCTTATTCAGCTTATAAGCAATGCAATAAGTGATCACATTATTGTTGGACTATGTGCGTTTTAGTGATATTGTGTTAAATAATAGTGGTTCAAACTACTCTGTTGTGTCGGTGTTAATGTTGTGTTTATTCGAAACTAGAATTCATTGACTGTGCAATTAGTGATCATATTGTGATAAACACTTAAATGTGAGCAGCTATTTCCAGATTTACAGAGCAGAAGATGTCGATACTCGAAGAGCAGAAGATTTCGATACTTGAATAGCAAAGTCTCAACCATTGATGACTGGAGAGTGGAATCGAATTTTCTAGCAAAATGGAAATTATATGGGACGCTGGATGGCGAGGAAAAGATAAATGAAATTTATATCGTTCAGCAATATTTTTAATTGTTTATTTTAAATGGGGAGATGGTAACCCTAAGCGTAATGCTCTTTCTCTTTGTTGTGATTCATCATATATACCATGGCAACCCTGTGAGAGCTTTAAAGAGGGACACATTTATGCATGTTATTGCAACCAGACTAAGAGGCAAGTGTCCTATCTTTCCTGTACTGACATTTATTCTTGGATAAACTATAGCCCTGGGAATTTCCTGTAAGCAGAAAAAAACTGTCTCGATATCTTTATTGCTTGAAGTATTATAAATTCTGAAGAGGAGGAATCCCAGAGAACCCTATGACTAAAGGAGGAGCTCGATATACGAGGGTTGTCTGAAAAGTTTCCAATGATACAAGACATTTTTTCTCAAATTTTTTATTTTTATTTTTCTACATAGTCTCCTTGTAACTCTACACACTTCTCCCAGCGATGCTCCCATCTCTCTAACCCGTCCAAATAGTACTTGACGTTTTTCTCTGCAAAATAATTGTTCACGAAGATGATTGTACCCTCATTTGACGAAAATCTCTGTCCTCCGAGCGCAGTTTTTAGATGAGGAAACAAAAAGAAGTCACTTGGGGCTAGATCTGGTGAACAAGGCGGATGGTTAAGCAGTTCAAACCGTATTTATGGATTTTCGCATTGGCAACCGCTGAGGTGTGAGACGGCGCGTTGGCTTGGTAAAACAGGATTTTCTTTTTCTGCAAATGTGGCCGTTTTTGCGCAATTTCTGCCTTTAGCTTGGCAAGTAATGATGCGTAGTATGCTTCTGTAATGGTTTTTCCTTTTTGAAGATAATCGATTAAGATAATTCCTTTACTATCCCAAAAAACATTCGCCATCACTTTCCCAGCCGAAAAAACAGTTTTTGCTTTTTTTTGAGCCGGCTCGCCCTTTGCCGTCCACTATTTTGATTGAACTTTTGTTTCGGGCGTATAATGGTGTATCCAAATTTCATCTGCAGTATTTAATCGGCGCCAAAACTCGGATTTATTGCGCCTAAACTGCGCCAACAGAGCGTTGGAAATGTTTATTCGAACACGTTTTTGGTCTAATGTAAGCAAACGCGGCACCCAACTTGCGGACAGCTTTCTCATGCCTAAAACTTGATTTAATATGTAACAAACACGTTCTTTGGATATTTTCATAACCTCTACTATCTCTCTCACTTTAATTCGGCGGTCGTCTAACACCATTTGGTGAACTTTAGCAATGTTATCGTCAATGGTTGTAGATTTTGGACGTCCCGAACATTCATCATCTCCCAAGCTCTTACGGCCACGTTCAAATTCAGCTGCCCAAAATTTCACTGTGGTAAACGATGGTGCAGAGTCCCCATACACAGAGTTCAACTCATTTTTGATTTGCGTAGTCGTATTGCCTTTCAAAAACAAGAATTTAATAACAGCTCGATACTCAATTTTTCCATTTTCACAAAAAAACACTCATATCGACTCAAACTCAAACGATTGTCAACTAAAAACTGCGAGTCCAAAATGATTGAAACTTCGGTAAGTTACTGTAGAAAGATGCACAACTAGCATTCACCAGCTTTTATTGACGAGTGCCGCTATCTTTACGTTGCCTCAGACAACCCTCGTATCTGTCAAAGCTCCGCCTAAGCGCAGAACAGGACGGTGCTCTCACGTTGAACGTAAATTTGCAGCGACTACAAAAGGAAACTCAAAAATTTCTAATTTGTGGGAATATCTATATATAAGAGTTTTATTCGGATTTCAATTTAATTTATTAGGTGTGCAATAAATTCCATCTGTTTGTCAGCAGCAGTAAGTGCTAGTCGATTTTGATATATCCAAAGCGTTACGAACCAAGGTTAGACATATGGTAAGCAAACCGTTTGATTTTCTTCTTTCATTCGAAGAAAACGGCGGTTGAAGCGCATCGAGAGCTCCAAAAAGTGTACGTAGATGCTGCTCTAAGTGAAAAAACGTGCCGTGATTCTTTCCGTCTCTTCAAAGATGGTGATTTCGATGTTGGCGACCGACCGCGTGAAGGAAGGCCAAAATCCTTCGATGACGCTGAATTGGAGGCATTTCTCGATGATGATCCGTGCCAAACGTAAGAAAAGCTTGCTTTAGTATTAGCCATTTCCAAGCGATTGTATGCATTGGGAATGATTTAAAAACAAAGAATTTGGGTTCCTTATGATTTGAAGCCAAGGGACGTTGAGCGTCGTTTTTTCGCCTGTGAGCAACTGCTCCAGCGGCAAAAAGGAAGGGTTTTCTTCATAGCGTTGTGACGGGTGATGAAAAATGGATTCATTATAGCAACTCTAAGATAAGAAAGTCATGGGGTCATGCTACTAAGTCGTCGCCTCGGCTGATTATTCATGCTGCAAAGGTTATTCTGTGCATTTGGTGGGACCTGGTCGGTCTGAACTGTTGAAACCCACCGAAACTATCACTGATGAATACTCAAAAGATGAACACTTTTACCTTAACGGTATTCGAGCTCTGCCAGAAAGATGGGAAAAAGTTGCAGCTAGCGATAGGCAATACTTTGAATGATTCATTTGTAACCATTTTTTCACAATAAAGTTTCATTTTCATCAAACAAAAAAAAACAAAAAAACAGCGGTAACTTAGTTGCGTATCTAATAATTTAATTTTAGTGGGGGCTGAGTCTCCAATTTATTTGGCTTAATTCAAGCTGAATACTAGGACTTAAAAACTAACAAAAAGACATAAGAGCTAGGAACCAAGGGAATGGTGGAGGAGATCTAGTTTGAGGCGAGAAGTGCTCTGGTTGAAATCAAAAACGGAGAGGTTTGCGTTGACCTTTCTGAGCATACGGCAGATTGGTTCGTTGGGACAATAAGAGGTTCGCTGGACCGGTACATGGAAGAGATGAGGACAACGTAGGTTCCGTGGGTTGGTTTTAAAGGAAATAGAGTTGTAAAGGGACGCGCAGTCGATGGAACCTACGAGCGACTATGAATGAAAATAATGTCTGCTATATTCCTACATTCTTCTAAGGAATTCAAATTGATAAGTTTGAGGCGATCGTGATAGGGAGGTAAAGTTAAAGGGAGAACAAATCGGATGAATCGACGTTGAATACCCTCGATTCGGAAATCATGAACTCGGCGAAAGGGGGACCAAGCCTGATTGGCATACTAAAGCAGGAGGCGAACAATGGTAACATAATAAAGCCAAGTGATGAGTTGGCTTTAAGGATCATCTTATCGATATGCGAAGGCAAATTAAGCTGCCTGTACAATAATATGCCAAAGTCTTGAAAAGATTGAGCCAGAGTAATAGGTTGGCCATGGAGAAAAGTCGGGGAGGAGAGCGTCTGCATTTACATGAGAATGTTATCGATTGACATTAGTTCCAACTAGTTTCTGAGTTAGTTCGTAGCGAAGTGCTTGCCTTACTCCGGAGTTGTGGTCCCCTGTAATTGCATGAGCAAACCCTTATTCATGTTGTATGACATTTTTTTTACCGATTAACAGGGTCGTAAACAGTGAATCTAGTCTTATCAGAGACCATTAGCTGCCTTACAGTTTTACAAAGTTTTAAGGTAATAGTTTACTAGCTATCCAGAACTCTCACCGTGGAGGGCTTGACCCATTCTGGTACACTTTAGGAAAAAGGAAATCGTACGGAGCTAGCAACGGCGATATGAGAGCTGCCTTTGACCCAAGTAAGGTTTCATGCCCAACTATGTCCAGGTGACCTTCTTCGGAGGTTCAGTTACTACCACCATACTATCGTTATTTTCTCTTGAATCGCGCTTATATGTTTTGTTGAACGAGACTAGTAAGTGTAGTCAGTACGTTCATGAGGAGCTGAGGTAAGCGCGAATGATGTGTATTAATAGTAACATTACAGCACTGGGCATCACCAGGTTGACTGCGTTCAGTGACTATTGTAACCATGCAACACACACTCACTTAACCAACCTGAAACTATTGACACTAAAGTCAAGTTCAGAATTTCGCTTTTTTGAAGGTAAACTTTCTTTAATGTCGATGCCTGGGTAATGTCATTGTTCAGTCATGAATCAGTACCTATTCCAAAAGGATTTGTTACCTGCTCATTCTAAAAGGTCTAAGAAGATGAAAATCCGGTTCTGCTCATGAGAACTTATGCTCAGTCTGACAAAGTTTAGCAGCAAAATTGACAGACTTAGTATATCAATCCTATCAAGGGAGTAACTATGCAAATTTTAAATACGTCCTTCCATGTTTGTCTCAGAAGACTGTAATCATAACTGGTTTGTGGATAGTGGTAATAATAGAGAAACTTTTATGGTAAATAAACTTAACCACTGACCATAGTGCAGACTAATATCAACGTTCAGGAAGCCCAAGACTTAACTAAACACGTAGAGTCCACGTTATTAAACAAAATTAAAACAAAGACACGACAGCAATGTTCTATCACAAGTTGTAGTTTGACTTATCCTTATTTGATTGTTTTTAGTTTGTCCAGCGATGACATCGAATAACATTTCAACAGACAGTATCCACACACCACAAACAATATAAGTGATCCTATCAAGTTTGCTTCGGACTCAGTATACAGATAGATACTCGTATCTCCCAACACGTTTTACCACTTTTACCTCATGTCATCTTTACTTTTGCCCACCTGTACATACATGGAAAACCAAATTAATTGCCGTTATTGCCACCTCAATAGCCAGCAAAGGTAAATAGCAATCAGGTTTAGCTTCAGAGACGGGAAAACAGGGCGATGGCGAGGGGTACTATTTCGAAATCCCATAAAAAATGGCGTCCGACAGGGGGTACAAATCACATAGAACTCACCCCAATCCCAACTAGGGGTTGTTAGTTGCTAACAGTCCTTCCCGGTGCTTGCAGAAATATTCCAATTTGAGTTTTTTTTTTTTTTTTTGTATTTTTTTCTAATCTGCATACAGTCATCTAATATAAACAGTGGAAGCGGGGAACCCCCCAATTAAGGGTAATTATTCCGATAAAAAACATGGAAGTCGGACATATTTTAGGCATTGTTCAACCCTCAACGGCATTAACCAGGTTTCGGCTTTGTTATTTTTTTTTTCTGGTATTTCCAACGATGCAGCCTATGTTTGTTTGTAGGTAGTGCTCATTTATGTAGCTCTAGCTACCCTTATCTGAGGAGGGTAACAGTAGCAGTAGCTGGTGCTGGTTTCTTCCATTTTAGATATTCATTGTAGTGGTCATTTTAGATTAATTGAGTGCGATAGACTCCAGTAACAAGTATTAGTTAGTAATCGAAATCAAATGGGCGGAATATTGGAGGGTAATTTGGAATGGGAAAGTGAATGGTGCCTTAGGCGTGGGTAGGCACATGGTAGTGGCATAGGGTGAATTAGAAACTACTGCACTTGTTTGCAGTTTAGTTTTGGAACTGAGTTTCCTATTAAATAGATGATGACAAACAGATATAGTGTGACATTGCATTGAAATTAAGCCATCAATCTTTATGAGTTGTAATCACGGGGTGCTTCCAAAGACTACATCTACTAGGTGTTCATACGGATACGTATGGAAAGTTGAAGTTGGCTCTGTTGTTAACCTGTTTCAATATAATTGATGAGGAGGAAAGAAAACTATAATTGCAAACTGTGGCTTGTGATGACGTATTTGTCTTTGTTCTTCTAAATTCTAGTGGAGAATAGGGCCTCAGTGAATCTTTTTCATCCATTACACTTTTCAAGGCATATTTTGTGTCTGATGTTTTCCAGAATTCCGAGTTTCAGATAAGTTCATGGATTGCACCCTTCGGTAGGCCTACACTGATAGTGTTACGAGGTGCGATATGATTCTGAATAAAAAACTGGCTTCACGTTTGAACTAAGAGTCTTCAGTTTGAGATAAAAGGGTAAGATGGCCACATTCGTAATTTATTTAGACTCCACCAGTTTTGATGACATTGTACGGGTATTACCTATCTTTAGTCATTTGTATTTTAACTTAGATTATGTTCCTAACTGAGTTGATCATAAGATGCACAACAGATTAGGTGTAGTCGTTTAGAAGGGTTGACTTTCATTGCTTTCTTCTTTAGATCACCTGTAGCCCTGTTGTGAAAAAATTAGTTACTCGGTTATCCATCTTGCTTTGTATTAAGCTGAGCTTGTACTCTTTACGGGAAATGGGGTGCTGACTGGTCTGACTCATCTAGTGCTCAAAGGCTTTTCCATCTAATTTTCCAAAGAAGCTAAGTATTTGGGTGTCATCCTGGAAAACAAACTTCTCTGGACTAAACATATTACGTCAAAAGTCACTAAGGCGCTTCCGGCAAGAGGAGATTCCTTGGGATTTGCACGGCTATGATAAGGCCAATCATATCCAATGCGTCGTTTGTCTGGTGGAACAAGCTTTCGTGAAAATATGCCACTGCTGCTTGTAGTAGACTCCAAAAACGGTCTCTCATGGTTGCATTGCACGACTGGCTTTATTCTAGTCTCCCTCCATTTGATATTCGTGGTCTTTAGCACCACACGCACTTAAGCTTTGAGGAGGTTGCCCGCTGACTGTCTTTTGAGTGTGATCTTAACGACATGCCGTTTGGTGCAATGTAACCTGCTGCGGAGAGAATATAAAGTGACTTTCCCTGTTCCCAGGAATCGTTTCGGCCGGAATCTGAGCCAGGGAAAGAATGTATGAGATATGACTTCAAAACCGATATAGGAAGCTGCGCTGGTGTCTTTTTAGAGGACGAAGTGCTGGCGGCAGAGTATTTGCACCTGCCAAGCTGCGTTTGTCGTCTTGCTGAATCCTCTTACGACTTTCAAGTAAGTTCGAGAATGCAAGACTTCGCTGACCGCAGTCGGAAAGCTGAATTCACGGAGTATTGTCTGGGTCCCAGGTTATAAAGGTATCACGGGAAATGAAACGTAGGAAAGTTTGGAGGCTGCTTACTGGCGTCACGTCGGAGCACTACGTTTTTGCTAAGCAGTTAAGTGTGCTGGGGATAAGTGATAAAATATCTTGTGAGAGTGATGAGTACACTGCGGAACAATAGCTCTGTGAATATCCGGCTTAAGCTTAAGTGTTGGTATTGCATACACTTTATCACTGAAGCGCTTTCTCATCTTTCTTCGAAAGAGTGAGACATATCAGTGAAATTAACATACAAGAAGTACAATAGACTAGTTCTCTGTCTGAGAACGAACAATATCTACTGCCAATCGCTGTTTCCTTGCGTTTATAAGTCAATTGAACAAATCTTTCTTTTTCGAAGAACTAATTCGCTCATTTCCACGTAGAATTCCTCGTGTGATTTTTGGTCTTTGCAGGAGGAGATAAAACAGCGAACTCTATGGCGTACTCGAACTATTGGGAAAGTGTGCATCTATTGCCTGACCGAGATAGGACATAGAAGGGGACCTCAACCATCTTGGGCTACGCGAATGAAGTCAGTTGGCCAAGGTTTGCGTTAACTAGATGAATTTATTATCATAGTAAATCCCTATGTCAACACCAGACTATTGCGCCGATGTTCTTGCTGATCAGCGTTTAGAGGAGAACTTTTTTTACTCACCTTTCGACAAAAGCCTGAGAAATTTAACAAAGTGAAACATATGAAGATTACAATTGACAAGTTTGTTGTCTGAATGTCTCTTCAGACAGAAAACTAACATAAAGGTGGGACATGCATATAAATGAATGTTGGTTTCATTTTCAAACCGCAATTTCTTGGCAATGGGAAGAGACTACACGCTGAGTAGTTCTTTGGGGCCATATTACCGTCCGAATCTAGGTCTTTGGTAGATTTATAAGAGATGTAAATTTCAGAAATAACCACATTTGAGTCTCCTTAATAACAACCGTTATATATGCATTGATATGTTCAAGTTAAACAGCATTTCTTAAGCCAACTTCAGAGCTCTCCTTCTCTCTAATGAATATGCGGATAATTAATTTTCCACATTCCCATTAATAGATTTTTTTCGTCTGTTTCGTCTTTTTGTTTTCGTTGGTTTCCTTCACAGTAGCAACCTTCTGTCCCAAACCAAAAAAAAGGAACAGAAATAAAACAAATCCGCAAATCTCTTCGCACCATCTCAAATTGCTCATTAACATTTTGTGTTCTCATATCACCTGTGAAAATCGTCTTACCCAAGGGAATAGCCCCCAGAGGCAGCAGATTCAACTCATATATGCGAACTTTGTTAGCTCTGTGTTCACTAGTGTTTTCCCATCCCATCTGCAAGTTAAAAAAAAAACCCCAAGCGACACCAAATGCTAAGGCACCCTCTTACCATGGTTTTAAAGGTCGTCTCTTCCAACTAGAAACCCATAGAGTGGAGGATAGGATGGAAGTACATCCATACACACATAGGTACCCTTTGAAAGAGGGTTTCTCAATGAAAACGAAAATCTCGTTCAGATTCAGGCTGTCTGTCGCAAGATGCCACTGACTACACTCGTCCTACTCCATTCGAGTGGCAACGATTTATGTTAAATATTAAAATCGTTTAAATGGCAAATCTTCAATTCCCAGTTCCAGTAGTCAAAGTGTTTCTTCCTTCCCTCAAATCCCCCTCTGCTACATGGTCAGGGATTAGCTGAGGAAGAGCTGCCCTCAGTAGTAAGTGGCTGCAGTCAACTTAGCCAAGCAAAGGAAGTGTGCATGAAATCGCGAAAACAGATTTCTTAATTTAATTGGCTACTGGTAGAGCATCACTTAGATGTGTGTAGTATAGTAAGCCACCACACAGTGACCAGGCAACTGGCAGCACCTCAAGTCTGCCAGCCAAACTGTCTGAATGCGAGATTCCTTCTTCTTGGCAGTCGAATTGGCCAACGACCGAGGCGAACCCAACCAAACTGAGCTGAACTGAAGCACACTTCATGTGCGCAAACCGAACCAAATAAAATTCCAAATAGATGGATATCTGTGAATTGTAGCTGGATGTGGATTTTTGAGAAGCCCATCACTGCTTGGTGACTGTACGACGATGAGTATAGTGTTTGGAGTTTCTCAGATATGGATACGGATACATATGAGTACGTACGAGACTTCCATTCCCATGAGCCATGTGTATCTTAACATACTTTAAAGTGTGACGTTCTTTTTCTGGAGTTGCTTTTATTTTCTTTTTCGGCCAACGTGGGAATTAATGTGATAAAAATGTGAGATAACACTTTCGCGATAGGATTTGCTTTATTAATTACCAAAAGAATGCGCGCTTACTCGGATACTTTTTGACAGAAAATCGCCTAATCGGAGGGTTAACATAAATTCAGGGATAGATCTAAACCGTGGGGTCGAAGAGCAAACCGACAATTTGTCGTGCTTTTTAGTTTCATCCAGGGAAATTGTTCGCATAAATGAGAGTTTGGAAGTTTGGAAGGTTCTTATAATCGTGCCAATTTCTGTAGTGTGCTGGGTGTCAGGTACATCAAACTGGCAATGCCATTCTTTTTACTATTACTAAGCACGAATTGTACTTATTTTACGCTCTCATGATGACCATTCGATATAAGTCTCTTCCAAGATTTATAAGCAGTAAACTGCCTACAAGGTTTCCTGCAGAGGGGAAAGGCCTATCGGCCTGCAGCACCCTTGGGAGTCACGGTGCTAACGGGTGAGTTCATAATAGATTCAATTGTCAGTGGAAGACAATTTTAAGCCCCGCGATTGTTTTGTCTAGCGAGTTCGATTTCGCTATCCCATTGTGACACCAGGTTGGTGAGTTGCTTCAGCAAGAGATACATCGCCATAGTTCAACTACTTCTCACAGTATATTGTAGTTCATTGCGTACGAGTATGTCTCCGTCTGGAATACATACTAAAGTATAAATAACGAGTATAGAACCTAAGGTCGTCGTAGTCCATGTCAGCTTCATATCAAAGATCGGTTCTGGGGCCATCGGTAAAGATCCCACTTCGTCCCTGGCTTTTAATGTTTCGAAGTTTCGCATCAACATCTCTAATGTTAAATGAGATAGGAGCTAAATGATAACCGACTCCCAAGGCCAACGGAACCCTAATCCTAGACTACTTCATTAAGAACTACTTCATTAAGAAAGTCATTATAGACTTCGGGAAACATTTGTTTTCGTCCGGAACCAGGAGAGTCATGCCATTATCGCTCACGTCTAGAGATGCATGCGCTTTAAAACAAATAGTCGCTAGGCATGGTCGAATAGACAGTACAGCTACATTATCTACATATGTCGGAGCATAGACGTCAAGCCATAGCAGTGGAGTCAAGACGTTGCATTGTAGACATCCTTTGTTTACTCCATCCACCGCACCGCTTATTCACCGCAGTCAGCATCTGCAATCGGGGTCCTATTGCTCTTATCCCCAAGACTAGTGCTTCGTAAGCCGAATTGCGCATGCCGGCAAATGTTGGGTTGTCGTGGAAACCCTCAATGTCGTCAAAAATGTCAAATTACTCTCTAGTTTTAAAGCGCTCATACAAGATCTTCCTTGCTGATATACTTACGTACTGCATCTCATACAGAGAATACATTTGAAGAGCTGTTTTGCCAGCTCTTTTTGCTTGGACATGTAAAGGTTTCAGTCTTCTTCCGTATTAGTGTAAAGTGACTTGCTAAGACCTATTAAGTGTTTACTTACATAGTCGTTGCAGATCAGCTTTTGACCATGAATCAGGCAATCCGACACCGTTTAAGTTCTGAAGAGCTTCCTTAATTTGTTGCCGTATTGTGAGCTTAGACACGTTTGTTGTTGTCTAAGCTCCTCATTAACGTGTATTCCGTTGACTTTCCTCGAATTCTTGGACTTTGGAAACTATTTGTAATTGAGATTTTTCGATAACATACACACACCTCCTTTTCCGAACCGGTTGTCTTTTCATAAAAAATCTTGTGTGAAACTTAATTTCGCTACATACTATCGAATGCTAATCAGGCACAAAGATCTTTCCTCCATGGTTAAGTTGGTTCTACGCATTAGCCGAAGAGAAAAGGCCCATTAGTAAGGTACCCGGTTTTACTGCCTATAAGTCGCGGCCAAACAATTAGCAGAGGTCCTTGACTGCTGTCACTCAGATATCACCGCCATCCAGGATGGGATGGACCGGACAAAGGTTAGGTTAGGTTAGGTAAGAGTGGCTGTTGGAAATACCAACCCACTTAGGCCTATTGGCCCATTGTGATGCCACGTGGATCTGTGATCTTCTTACTACTGGAACCAGTTTGAGCTTTTAATAAAGCGTAGGAGACTGTTAACGTCTATTTTTTCTAGATCGTTTAGGTCGTTGTAGAAGAAAGCTCCTAGGTGAAGCTTCCTTCTCTGAGAGAGAGCTGGGCATGTGCAGAGTAAGTGGGGGATTGTCTCCTCCTCTTCCTCGTCCATGCAGCTTCTACAGAAATCGTTAGTAAAAGCGCCAAGCCTTCTTGCGTGCTTGCCTATAAGGCAGTGTCCGGTAATGACACCTATTATGGCGCTGAGATGTTTCCTATCTAAAAGGATCAGACACTTAGATCGACTCAGATCCAGCCTTGGCCAGATCTGTTTGGTTGCTAGACATGTTTGTCCAGCAGTCCATCTAAGGTCCGTTCTTTTATTGGCATCTAGCTTTAATGTTAGTTTGCACGTAGCGATTGGTATACCTATACTACCTTTGTCCGGTAGGATAGGTAGAGTGGTTCCAATTTTGGCGAGTTCATCGGCTCTGCAGTTCCCTGGAATGTCTCTGTGGCCCGGCACCCAACAGAGGTGAATGTTGAACTGCTCTGCCATCTCCATGAGAGATGATCGGCATTCAAGGGCAGTTTTAGAACACAATGAGACCGAGTCCAGGGACTTGATGGCGGCCTGACTATCCGAAAATATGCGGATATCCTTTGCAGATATCACGTTTTTCTTCAGCCAGGACAGAGCTTCTTTAATCGCCAAAATTTCCGCCTGGAACACGCTACAGTGATTTGGAAGGCGGAAAGAGAGGCTTAGATTTAGCTTATCTGAGAAAACACCGCCACCAACTCCGCTGTCGGTTTTAGATCCATCTGTGTAGAGATGGATTGACTTGTCCTCCATGAAAGCATCCTCCTCCCAGAATGATCTAGAGGGGAAGCTTACATAGAAGTTTTTGTCAAACCAAAGTTCAGGTATGGTGTAATCGGTGTTCTCTGTGAGGATTCCTAATGTATTAAGAATGTTGGCGTGGCCAAATGAATTATTTGTCCACTGTTTAGTCGCTTTAAGGCGAATAGCTGCAGTCGCAGCTACTTGCTTGCTAAAAATGTCGAGGGGTGTCAAGTGAAGCAGAATATCTAATGCCGCAGAGGGGGTAGACCGCAAAGCTCCGCTTGTGCATAGACATGCTGTTCTTTGGACTCTGCTTAATTTAATGCGGTTGACTGCATTTTCCAAGGCCGTCCACCAGACAACCACCCCGTAAGTAAGTATCGGTCTTATGACCGAGATGTATAGCCAGTGGGTTATGCGAGGTTGAAGGCCCCATTTGTTCCCAATGGCTTTCTTGCAAGAGAATAAAGCTATTGTAGCTTTATTGACTCTTTCTTGAATGTTAGGTTTCCAGTTTAGTTTCCTGTCAAAAATGAGACCCAGATATTTTGCTGTATCGGAGAAAGCTAAACTGGTACCGTTTATTGAAGGAGGGTCTATGATTGGAATTTTATATTTCCTAGAAAAGAGGACAAGATCAGTTTTATGGGGGTTTATTCCCAATCCACAGCGATCTGCCCAGCAGGTTAATCTGTTAAGATTTACTTGTAGGAGTTCTTTAATGGTATTTAAATGTTTTCCTGAGACGGCTATGGCAACGTCATCCGCATAGGCAATCACTCTGCTACCACCCGCTTCCAGGTATATCAGTAGTTCGTTAACCACTAAGTTCCAGAGAAGGGGGGAGAGGACACCGCCTTGCGGCGTACCCCTACTGACATATCTTTTAGCAGAAGTCTCACCCAGTTTGGAGTTGATTATCCTGCTTGTCAGCATTAGATTAATCAGCTCCCCAAGTGAGCCGTCTATTTGCAGAGTTGACAGCGCAGTCGTGATTGCGGATGTGTTGACGTTGTTAAAGGCGCCCTCTATGTCTAGGAAAGCAACCATTGTGTACTCCTTATATCGTAGGGATCGTTCGATGTGGCTAGTCAGAGAGTGCAAAGCCGTTTCCACCGACTTCCCTTTACAGTAGGCATGTTGAGCCGCAGACAGAAGTCTTGGATCAACTTTAGCTCGAATATGGATATCAATCAGTCGTTCTAAAGTTTTCAGAAGGAATGATGATAGACTTATAGGTCTGAGGTCCTTTGGGACCACATGAGAACATTTTCCAGCTTTGGGAATGAATACTACATTGACTTCTCTCCATAACAGTGGAATGTGGATAAGTTCTACACAGCTCCTCATAATATTTTCCAACACTGGTAGAATAATATGAGGATCTCTGTAGCTCGGCAGGTATGATACCGTCCGGACCAGCAGACTTGTATGGTTTGAAGCTATGCAGCGCCCAGAGCAGTTTGTCTCTCGTAATCAGACTATGAATTTTGGTCACGGTTGCAGTAGGCTTGTTTGGGCTGCTACTGGCCGCGAGATGGGAGCTACCTGGAAAGTGGGTGTCCAGAAGCAGGTTGAGTGATTCATCACTTGAGGTTGTCCAAGAGCCATCGGTTTTTTTCAAACAGCTGGGCATCATAGGATTTGTGGAGAGGATTTTTCTTAGCCGCGAAGCCTCAGAGGTTTCTGTGATTTTGTCGCAGAATGACCTCCAGGATTGTCGCTTTGCCTTCCTCAGTTCTTTTTTGTATAATTTGAGGGATTCTTTATATGAGTCCCAGTCGGTCACTTTTCTTGTGCTTTTTGCTGCGTTGAAAAGTTTTCTGCAGGTGTTTCTGAGCAGTCCTAGTGCCGATGACCACCAATGTGGCTTTTTCTTGCCTCTTGGTTGAATAAGAGGGCAGGAAGCGGCCATAGCCTTATTGAGAGTCAGAGTAAATTCCCTGACTTTCATGTCGAGCTCATTGGTGTCACGCGGGGGACTTGATAGTTTAGAGGATATCGTTTCCGACAGTATTCCTCTATATTTTGTCCAATCAGTTTTCCGATAGTTCCGGAAAGCTGGTTGGCTGGGGGGAGCATCACTCAGACTGAATTGGATGTATCTATGGTCTGAAAAGGAGTGTTCAGACGATACCATCCAGTTTGTTAGCCTTTAGGTGATGCTGTCGGAAACAAGAGTAATATCTAATACTTCTTGTCGGTTTTTTGTTATGAAAGTGGGCTCATTGCCAATATTGCAAATTAAGAGGTTAGTACTTAAAATATAGTCTAAAAGTGACTCACCTCTATCATTGATGTCGGTACTGCCCCATACCGTATGATGTGCGTTAGCGTCACATCCGATTATGAGGCCAGTTTTTTGCCTTCCCGCTTCCAGTACCACCCTTTCTAGGTTATCACCAGGGAGAGGGCCCACTTGGTCGTGGCCAAGGTAAGCCGATGCCAGCCAGTAAGAGCCTTTGGCAGTCTCTAATCTGGCAACGGTTAGGTCGGGGTCACTGAGGTTGGGAAGTAGAAATACATTAAGGCTACGTTTCACTAATATACAAGTTCTAATCTTACCTTTGTCTCTTGTATAGAGCGGAACGTATGAGGGTGTCCTAAGTCCACGAACCACGCCTTCTGCAATCCATGGTTCCTGGATTAGAATTATGTCTTCTGCGCTTTTGGAAAGACGCAGAATGAGTGCGGCCGAAGCCTTTTTTGAGTGGTGGAGATTAATCTGGAGAAACCGTATCATTGCTACAGTCTTCCAGAGTCGCCTCCACACGGTGTTGTTGAGGTCCTCCGATTCTGAAGATGTGCCCAAGAGCTCATCTTCTATCTCTGATCGTGTAGAACCTCTAATTGTTTCGTCATCGGTTTCCATTTCCGACTGCTGAGCCATTTCCATTTCTGGTTGCTGAGCCGGATGATTTCCAGGATACTTCCTGGAGAGGAGGGTTCGGCTGGAATCCAGGTACGAGTTCGAGGTCTACTAGGAATGTCTTCCTTAGATACGACCTCGAGTTTTGCACCTGGCCAAACCTCTCCTAAACCATCGATGGCCTTGGTGAAGAGATCGAGAGATCTCTGGTTGGAGCAAGCGATGAGCTTGACATGGCCTTGGTGCCAGCCAGCGTCGCTTGTGATAGGAGGTGGTCCTGGGTTCTCCCGCATGATGGCCAAGAAGTTGCTCGAGAGCTTCAACTTGACCAATTGCCACCGTTCCGGTGTAATGGAACCGTCGGTATCGCTTCTGTCGATCACCGCGATCACCAATGCGTCCTTTAGGACTTCATTATAAGACCTCAAAGATCTGCTGTTGGATGGCCCAGGGGTTGTGGAACTGTGTGTTTTGGGCCTCTTGGAAACCGGTACGGTTTCCTCCAACGATCTCTGACGCTTAGACGAGTCTTTTGACGTTTTGTGAGCAGTGGAAGCAGTGGGAAATCCGTCTTTTAGGACGTTTTTAGCCCACTCAACCTTGCTCTTTATTTCCGCACTTCTCTCCACCTCCGGAATGGATCCGAAGGTTTTGATGATGCGTGAAGCATTTCGACGTCTTATGTAGAGCGCCTTAGATGGAGCTTGCCGATGCGGCTGAGCTCCAGATTCCTCTTTGGGGGGAGGAGTTTTGGTAGCAGCAACAGGTCCGTGGCCTGCCACAAACTTGCTGCTGCTGGGGGCGGGGGAAGTGATAGGACCATGGCTTGCCACAGTCTTTACACTCCCCGAAGGAGTTTTGGTAGCAGCGACAAGTCCGTGGCCTGCCACAAACTTGCTGCTGCTAGGGGCGGAGGAAGTGATAGGACCATGGCTTGCCACAGTCTTAACACTCCCTGAAGGAGTTTTGGTAGCTGCGACAAGTCCGTGGCCTGCCACAAACTTGCTGCTGCTAGGGGTGGAGGAGGTGATAGGACCATGGCCTGCCACAGTCTTAACACTTCCTGAATTCTTATTATTGGGCTTATTCCTTTTGCCTTTAGAGGATGGCGCACCATGGCCTGCCACAGTTTTGCCTCCTCTCGGCAATGCAGGAGCCTTGCCGGTAGTCGGTGTAGTCACCGTTCCACCGCCCGGTAATAAAGGAGTACCGGCCTCGGTTTTTGTTTTATGGTTATTATCCATTGATAGTCCCACGAGTAGCGGAGAAAGGGTTGTCCATCTGTACAGAGATCCGCCATATACAGATAAGGCTAGCTAATCCGGAGGTCGCCAGGTATCCGGATACTCCGTTTGCGACTGAGCTATTTTTGGGCCCTCAGCCAGGTTGATCTTCGGCACGGGTCGTATGACACCTTGATCCAGCCCAGGGGAATGATGGAGTAATTTGGGAGTTGGGGAGGGGGGGGGGGGGGGAGCATCCTTTGGTTTCAGGACTCGTCTGGAGAATTTCTTCTCGAGATTCATTGACCCTACTCAGCCTCTACAACTCGACAAGATCGATGCTCGCGGTAGAAGAGGACCGGACAAAAAGAGTATGACAAACTGTGAAAAAGAATATGTGATTATTCGGATACAGATTTGTTATATGCGACGGACTAAGGCAAGATGTTTTGAGCTTCCGACACATTAGCGAACGTCTTATGACAATCCCCATCAAGGCTAAATTCGCTAACACAAGCCTAATAAGCGCCCGTGCTCCTACGGAAGACAAGGGCGGCACCAAAGAATGTTTCTACGAACTCATCGAAAGACATATGAGCAATGTGCGAAGTATGACTTTTAAATTGCACTATTGCACGAAAGGAGGATATCTTTGGTAGGACAGTTGGTAAACGTAGCCGTAGAAGCGCACTCCTTCCTCATGTGAATACATACAAGCGGACGTGGTAGTCTCTGGATCATGAAAAGCTAAATCAAATTGATCACATTGCAAAAGACGTAAGACATGCCTTTAGTATTCTGGACGTCCGAATGTTCCGAGCAACCAAATTTGAGTCGAATCAATACCTTGTTGCAGCTACGGTACGAATGCGGATTTTCCAAGCGCTACAACAAAGAAGAACTACGCTGCCACTTATGTATTGTGTTTCAACCGATTGCCACCAATAAATCTCTGGTTTAATAAAGAACGCCGGCAAGAACGTGCAACGCTCGGGTCTCTGCGAGCAGAAGAGACGGGAAGACCATCGGCTTTTTCAGAAAAAGAAAAAAGAGCACGAAATCTAAGATGTAGAGAGTTTATACTCTAGGAATAAAGTACGGAAGTTTTCCCAACAGGTAAAACCAACGTGTCAAGGCAAGAACATGGGTACAGAAGCCCATAGAGATGAAGAAGGAAACCCTGTACTATAATAACAGTCGGTGCTGAGAATATGAAAAAGCTTTTTCTGTAGACTGCATAAGGATGAAGAAGCTCAACATTCCACCTTCAGGCGATAAGAGCCAAAACTTCCATCTGCCTTACCAAAATGTATGCCTGATGAATGGAATCTCAGCATAGTTTGCCCGATTCACAAAAAAAAAGACCCCACAACTGCTCCAGCTACAATATAAAGGAATAAGTCTCCTCAACAACGGATACAAAATCTTATTTGTAATGTTGCATGAACGTCTGAAACCCTTCGTCAATAACCTAAATTTCTCTTGTCAGTGCGGTCTCAGACCAGGAAAGTTAACGATTGACCAAACCTTCACACTCCGGCAGATTCTGGAAAAAAATCAAGAAGTCCGATTCTGTGATGAATATCGAGATGTTTTTGTCTTTATGGTCTGTTCAGGAAGATACAGGCTGAAAGCTGTCGCCGTTCACTGACTAAGCCGAAATACGTAGCAAATCTCGACTTTTAATTTTGCACTTGTTGAAGAGTTATTCGGGTCCAATGCCGCCGTCATTTAAACTGACAGCTGTCTCAAGATGCTTGCTTCATCCCTTAAGCTAAATCTAATTCTAGACCAACAGTTCACTCTATCTAATAATTAATTGGATGCCGCCAATAAGCAGATAATACGTACGTTCAAAATTAATACTTCCCAAAGTACATACATATTAATAAATTGTATTGTGTTATATTTTTAAACAGGGAGCTTTTCAGCTAAAAGCTTCACGTATGAAATGAGTATTTCTAGGATAATGTGTGGCAACTGGGCGCCGTGGCTTAGTTGGTTAAAGCGCCTGTCTAGTAAACAGGAGATCGTGAGTTCGAATCTCGCCGGGGCCTAGGGAAGCTGAAAGGATTTCCTCTTTTTGTTTTTTTAGTTTATTTGATGAATTTAATTTCTGTTTTGGTGGTCAAAATGCCATTATATGAGAACACAAGCATTCTCACTTTAGCCTCACAGCATAATCTCCTACTACTCAGCTCCACGTGGCGACTGCTGGGTGTCGGGTACCTCGACCAACCCATGTGGAAGGTCGTTGACGGCAGCTGTCGGTAGAAGGGGGGGGGGGGGAGAGGTGCCATCTCACTAAGGTACTTTCACCTATTTCTGGGCGACAGCGAACGAATTCTAAGGATGGAATCAACGGTAACTTCCACAGTATTAGTTAGGTCGAACTAGTGTTATCTCTATATGAGCTGCTTCAACGTACTTGAATACCAGGTCTATAGGGATCTCCAACACTGAGTCAGGGTGGGTTAACTACCTAACCAATAGCCTCGAATAAGGACGGACTCACTGTTGACAACCGTGCAAAACGAACAAAGGACAACGACTTTCGGATCTGCACGTGGAATGTTCGGACCATGAACAGGCTATGTGCAGCCAAACAATTAGCGGAGGCCCTAGACTGCTATAAAGCAGATATCACCGAAAGATGAAAAACTGTGATGTTTACTACGTTGATTGCTGGGAACGTAAGCAGCGTCTATTTGGATGAGAATTTGTTGGAATCGGCAGACTTAGGCAAGGAGTCTTGAGATTTCGACACGTGAGTGAACGCCTTATAACAATCTGTATCAAAGGTAAATTTGTTAACATCAGCCTTATATGCGGTCACGCCCTAACAGAGGGAAAGTTTCTACGAAAGTTTCATTACTCGACAAGTCCTACGAGCAATGTCCGATGTATGACATTAAAATCATCCTAGGCGATTTTAATGCCAAAATTGGAAAGGAGGTCTTCTTTGGTAGCACAATCGGAAGACATTGCCTAAACGACACGTCTGGAAAGGGACTTAGGCTAATCGATTTCGTTGCAGGAAGTAACGTTACTATAGCAATCACACGGTTTCCTCGCCTCAATATTCACAACGGAACATGACAGACACCAGGTCAGCAAACTGTCAACCAAGTGGCCAACATAGACACGGACCACTACCTAGTTGCAGCCAAGGTACGTCTACGGATATCTCAGACGCCACAATAACGGGGAAATACTATGAGGAGATTTAATGTTGCAATCGCAACAAGTCACCACAACCTTTGCCGATAGCGTATCCCTCAACTTCTCGAGAAGTATTTTGCAGCCAGCATCAAGTGCTGAAGACCAGTGGCTTAGATGCCGAGAAGCCATCAGAAATGCTGTGCTAGGTTTCACCCGCCCACCACCACGAAAACCCTGATTTGATGAAGAATGCCGGAAAGCACATGCAGCAAAACAACATGCCTACAAACGGCGCTGCACAAAAGGACGAAAGCGGCTCGTGAAAAAAGAAATAGCATGAGAAGCAGGCGATGGAGCAAATGGAGAGGTGCTACTCCAGGAATGTTCGGAAAAGAACATGTTAGGGTAATAAAACCCGAACGGAAACATTGTAGTAGAGTCACAGCCAGTGCTGAGGATATGGAAAAACCATTTCTGCAGACTGCTAACCGGCGAAGACGACACAAATTCCGCTGTCAGGCAGAGCGAACCATTCAATATTGACGATGCAAGTTAAGAATCCCGTCTACCCGACCAAAATGAAGGGTGGATAGCAATATCTAAACTGAAGTCGAACACGGTCTGAGGCTCTACCCGCCGAACAATTTAAGGCAGCAGGAACTGACTTGGTAGACAGCATACACCAACAGCATTCCAAGATTTGATCGGATGAATGTATGCCTGATGAATGGAACCTCAGCATCGTTTGCCCGGTTCACAAGAAAGGGGACCCTCTAAACTGCGCCAAATATAGGGTTATCAGTCTCCTAAACATCGCATATAAGATCTTGTCTGAGCGCCTGAACTATCTGATTAGACCCTATCAGTGCGGTTTTAGGCCCGGTAAGTGCACAATTGACCAATTATTCACACTACGGCAGATACTTTAGAAAACCCAAGAAATGCAGATCGATACTCACCAACTTTTTATCGATTTTAAAGCCGCATATGACAGCATCGACAGAGACGAGCTATACAGAGCCATGTCAAGTTTTGGCATTCCTGCCAAACCCGTTCGCTTGTGCAGTATGACGACAGAGAAAGCTCACTACTGCGTCAAGGTCGGTAACAACCTTATCGAGACCTTTGATGTTAAAAAAGGCGACGTGCTGTCATGTGACTGCTTTCGCGTCATACTTGAAAGAATTGTGCAAAACTCACAAGCAAACATACGAGGTACGATCTTTTGAAAGTTCAATTGATATTGATATTATTGGTAGAACACAGCGAGCTGTCACTGGTCCATTTGCGAGTACAGGAACAAAAGCAGCAAAAATTGGTTTAACTTTAAACAAAGTACTCGTATATGCTGCCAACAAGAAAGGACACCCAATATCGACGAATCGACCAGAATGTCACAATCGACAGCTATAACTTTGAAGTAGTAAGGGACTTTGTCTACCTCGGCTCTGCTGTCACATCTGAAAACGACATCTCTTAAGAAATCAGACGAAGAATAACGCTTGCCAATCGCTGTTTCTTTGGGCTGAGAAGGCAACTGTGTAGTAAGGCACTCTCCCGAACAACCAATGAAACTCTATATAAGACTCTTATAATCCCAGTCCTGCTCTATGGTTCCCAGGCATGGACCCTTCTTAAATCGGATGAAGATATCCTTGGTCGTTTTGAGAGAAAAATTCTTCGTAAGATATTTGGTCCCGTATGCGTTTACGGGCTCTGGAAGAGACAATTCAACGATGAACTCCATGAGCTGTGCAGGGACATCGACCTGATCAAAAAGCTGCGCATTGAGCGTTTGAGATGGTTAGGACATGTAGAGCTAATGAACACCGACGCTCCAGCCCACAGAATCTTCGACTCTAATCCGGAGGGACAACGCAATAGGTGGCGCACCCAAGTGGAAGGGGACCTCAAATAACTTGGAGTGCGCAACTGTTGGCAGATAGCCAAAGACCGCGCTAATTCGAGAGGCTGATTGATTGAGACCCAGATCCACCCCGGACTGTAGCGCTGCCTAAGAAGAAGAAGAATTTCTTTTTTCCGAGTATACAAATATTTTTAAACAGATGTGTACATGCGACGTTTCAGCTTAATTTTCTGCACACAAACACAAAAAGCAGATATTTAATCAACTACGATTAGTGAAGAGTGGCCTGAGAGCAAGAAGACCTGCTCGTGTACCGAGACTCACGGTACAGCACAAGCGACGTTGGATGTAATTTGCTCGCCTTCACCAAGATTGAAGGACCGAGGCCGACTGGAGTAAAGTTCTTTTCACTAATGAGTCCAGGTTTTGTCTGAGCTCATTAGATGGACGTAGCATAGTGTGGAGACGTTCAGGTGAGAGATACTCTTCGGCGACAGTTGCCCAGAGGGGCATTTTTCCTCACTTGTAGCATGGCAGATTCAAATTATAAGCATAGCGATCAAAGTACTACAAAACTACAAGTCTATAACTACAAGTTAATAATTATTTGCGAAGAACTACAAGTCTGCAGCTGTTCCGTGCGCAATGATTGTCCTTTTATGAGCAAAGGCAATGATATTCAATTTTTATTTTATATATAATTTATTTTATTTAAGGCGAAGCGGTTGGCACAAAGTTCTTAGATCGACTGACTTCAAGTATGAATGTTTAAGAATAATAATTAGTGTGAATGCAAAGAGCTCGAAGAGGAGTATATAACATAGAGAATAATCAAATTTTAATCGAGAGCAAGTAGATGTACTCGTACGTTACAGTGGTATTAGAAAGTCACTTATCATTAACAAAATATTTAATTAATTTAAAATTCATGAAAATGAGGAGAGGTTAAATTGAACATACCGCCCGCCTTGAAATGCGTAAGGATGAGCAGCTTCAATGATGATCTACTGTGTCGACGTAGCTACGGTCTTCGTAGTCAATAGGAAGCGGGCATAATTTGACAGTTGCCCGTTTGTATATGCCAGTCTTGGTCCTTACCTCGGCGACTCTGACAACTCCGTCCTTTCCTGGGTAGACGCTTACAATCCTGCCCAGCATCCATTTTAGTGGGGGAAGTCCTTCTTCGCGCACAAGCACCAGTTCGCCAACACTTAGGTTTCTTTTCTTCAGTTAAGGGGTGACCGTGATGTAGTGGTAGTAGCAAACACTTCTCACTCGGAGGGTCCAGGTTCGAATCCTGCCCATGGCAAATCAGTTTTTCATTGTGTAATTGGAACTCAGACAAAAAATTCTGCGTGTGAAGGCATAACACTGACACGTAGATTTGGCTGTTATAAGAGTTTCAAGCAATGAAAAAAAATACTGGGAATTATATCTCGAATCACTCTGAGTGCAGAAAAACTCTCCGTCCTATTCGGACTCCAACCCCTGGAGAGCAAACATAGAAACCAAACACACCTGAGTTTCAAACCACTACAAAAACAATCTTCCTTTCTCCTCCTTCTATCTTTCCGCCCGCGCCCTGGCAACAGTAAAAGGGTATCTAACCCCTTAGGCGCGCAAATTATAAAAAAAAAAAAAAAAAAAAAACCCACTTCTTACGGTGCTGCAGGTGTTGGAGGTATTCATCAGACCAGCGTTTCCAAAAATGTTGATACAGCTGCTGCATTTCACGAAATCTTCCAAGCCGATTATGTGCAACGGAAGAAACGTCTGGGTGTGGGATTGACACGAGCGCTTCTCCTATCAGGTAGTGTCCGGGTGTCAGGGCATCCAAGTCGTTTGGGTCAGATGATAAGGGAGTTATTGGCCGTGAATTGAGAACGGCCTCAATTTTGGTCACCACTGTCTGGAGCTCTTCATATGTTAACTTAGAATTCCCGGCTACCTTGTAGAAGTGATGCTTGAACGATTTAACAGCCGCTTCCCAGAGGCCACCAAAGTGGGGTGACCTTGGAGGGATATGCTTCCACGTGATGTGGTCTCTTTCACAAAGGCGGTAAATTTTGTTTTTGTGCTCTTGAGATTCAAATAATTTTTTCAGCTCCTAAAGTTCAGACCTCGCACCAACGAAGTTCGTAGCGTTGTCGCAAAAGATTGTTGAACATATACCCCTACGAGAGATAAAACGCTCCAAAGCATTAATAAAGGCGTTGCTTGAGAGGTCGCTTACGAGCTCGAGGTGAGTGGCCTTGGTAGCAAGGCAGATAAACACCGCGACGTATACCTTTGTGGGTGGCTTACCTCGAATTTTGTAATGGCATTTGAATGGCCCGCAGAAGTCCACACCAGTTACGAGAAAGGGGCGAGCTGGTGTTACCCGCTGGGAAGGTAGATCACCCATGATGTGTTCAACGGTGGATGGTTTTACCCTAAAGTATCTGATGCACCGGTTAACGATCTTGCGAGCAGTTTTTAGTCCATCAATTGGCCAATACATCTGACGCGTGATTGCCAAAAGCGATTGTGGGCCGGCGTGCATGTACATTAGGGTGTCCCAGGCTATAAGGGTTAAATTTTTTTTTTTAGATAGAGATACGCATACCTTTTTTTTTTTTTCTATTTGACCCAGATAAGTGAAATATCAAATATTATTGCGATCGGATGACGATAACCCGTGCCGACTTAACGCCAAAATCTAAACATAAAAATTAGTATGGAGCAATGGAGGGAAAAGCAAAACTCATTTATTTTTGAAATAAGGCATCCGGTATTGGACTTTATTATTATATTAATTGTTGAAAGTAGGTTAATTATTTATTAATTTTCTTTTTAATGTTTGTTTTTTACAGTCAGGATACTTTTGTCGATGTTCTTGTACGCAACGAAATAAAAATTGCTTTTGCTCCTCTTGAACAGTTAGCAGGCCGTGAAAATCTTGCATCAACTTGACTGCTCTTTCAGCAGAGTCATTAACAGCTTTCAGTTTTAATAGCTTGCTTTTAGCATGTTGGTACGAAGCATTTTTAAGCCACAAAGAGGGGCACTCGTGGAGAAAAGCACCATCAATTTTCAATCGACTAAATAAGGACTTGCTTTTGACTGAAACAAAGTCATCGATGTTTTTTTCTGAAAACAAAAAAAGGAGGATTATTGATATAATTTTTTAGTTATGTAAATAAAAAAGTTAAAAAAACAAACTTAATTTTCAAACTTACCATAAAGTCTGCCACAAAGTTCTTCTTTCGATGGAATGTAGCATTTACCATAGGCAGATGGATATTCTTTGGCTAAGTTAGCAACCATTTTGACTTTCGTTTCTTGGCTTACATCATCATCAAATAGAGACAAGATAGACACTTCGTCTGTCAAATACCACAAATGCAAGCAAAACTTCTGTAATGCTGCTTTCGAGATGCTTTCATCTATTGTTTCATAAGATTTTATAGCTTTCAGAAAACACAAATCCTGGTAAGGTGCTTTTACTGCTAAAATGCATTGCAACCAAGGCCTAACGTATATTGTCACGATGAACAGGCAGACGTCTAACAGAGCTTCTTTATCTTTGTTAGAAATTCTTAATTGATCACCAAGTAACGATATTTTTAATGAGTAAATCGCTCTCTCCATCCATCGAGCTTGGTGCATGGCACCTGGAGGCCGGATCTTAAATTTTTTTTCTGCATCGCCGCCAAGAAATATTATTGAAAGTTCGATTAACTCTCTGTAATCATCCCTAGTAATTTCTTTAGTTAATTCAATTTGGTAAAAATCGATAAGTCTGTTGATCTCAGAAACATTCAAACATGATAGCTTTTCTGTACAGCTCTGTATTTTCTCGGGATCGACATTCTTCCAGTTCTCTCGAAATTTCTTGAACATTGGAATGTCTGGGCTTGTGGTAACTTGGCAGATTTTTGCTTCAAACACGCTTTTTAGTACTAATTCGTAGACGTGATGGCGGCAAGCAAAAATAATCATTTCCCTGCCTAGTTTCTGTTCGAGAAGTACACAAGTACCATTGATTCGACCAGTATTTGAAGCAGTCGTATCACAACACAAAATCTGCACTTTATCCTCAAGATTCCAATCAATTATAGCATTCCAAAGTACCTGGGCCTGTTCCTTTCCTGTAGAGTTATCCAACTTTGGTACAGCGATAAGTTGTTCTTTATCGTCAAACGTTATAACTATCGGCAGACGTTCTTGCTTAGATTTGCGTGAATCTAAAGCCGGCAAAAGTTTACCATCCCAGTGGAGTGTTACAATATCCGGAACCTGGTTTTGAAAATTAACCTTTATGGCTTCAGCTCGCTCTTTTCGCTTTTCCGTACGAACCCTTTGAATAGTGGACTTGCTTATAGGAAATTCGTCTGTGTTATGTCCAAGAGCTTCAATAGTTGCTTCAATAATAAACACAGCATCTCTCACACTCAATTGACACCGATCTAATGCTGCCACTAATTTTGGAGTGATAAAATTCTTCCTCATAACAGTTTTATTTATACTGGATTCTGTTTTGGTTAGGTTTGGCAAAATTTCCTGTAAATCCATCAATTCTGAATCAGACGACAAACTTTCTTGTAGCGGGTCATAAGATGATGTTGAAGGAGCTAAGGATGAAAAATATTTAGCACGTCGTTTTTGCTCCTCGACGTTTCTAAGGTGCGCTCTTTCTTCTTTGTGTGTTTGTTTTTGGTCAACTCCGGCTAAATGACCAGGTCGGCCTGGTTCTCTTTGGCGCTGCAAAAAAATCCTATCTTCATCTATCTTTATTAATTGAAGTGCATCCGCATGTGCAATGTCAAACAAATTGTTTAAGTTTGTAACAAACTCATGTCGACGCTGCTCAAACACGATTTTTGTTTTGTTTGCATTTTTTTGCAAATTTCTCCAAACTTGATACAATGTAATTAATTTTTTAACACAATTAGGTAGAGATCTTGTCGGGATACGGGCCTTTTCCCAATAAATAATGCACTCACGAATAGTAAGATTTGCGCTCTCATTGACACTTAAATTCACTTCACGAATATTATAGAACAAAACTGCCAGTACTTGCCCATTAGAGGGAAGTTTTGAACCAGTAATTTGATGTTTAACGTTCCCTATTAAAAATATCTCCTTTCTACAACTGCGTAACTCCACCGACATGTTAACAGAACGAGAACAATGTGTTTACTAATAAAATAAACATGCAATAACAAGTTATCGATATGTTATTACTCGCGTACCATGCCTTGCAAGTACTGACATGTTTAGATGCAAGTCGGCACGGGTTCCTCTGGTTCAAAGTACATGAAACTTTATTTACTATTGTTTTGACAGTATTCGAATAAAATAAGAGGGTATGCGTTACAAAAATTTAAACTTGATTTTTTTGGGACACCCTAATGTACATGAAATGAAAGAAAGTGATTATAATGTTTGTAAGCGTGTGATTTTTTGGGAGAAGAATCTGATGTTTTGTATTGTATTGAAGAGTGGAATTCCGCAGACGTCCTCCGACCCGAATCAACTTGTCCCTGTCTAGGAATGGAGATAACTGTTCAATAGGGCTTCGTTTAGATAGCTGATTCCCCTTAAACAGATCTTGATACTCGCTTGCAAATGAAAGCTGTTGCACGTTTCATAGAAGATAGACTAATCCACTATCCAATTCCTCCATGGTGAGATACTGTTCGATGATGCGATCCTTCGCACTGCGACGACAATTGTTAATAATACGAGATATGTATCCGAATATTCTTTTCAAGCAAAGAAGCGAGTTTCCGTGGCCAATGCCCGCCATTAGATCGCTTGATATTTGCACCAGCAGCACCACAGATCTTATGCCTCTACATTCTGGTATGTCACTACGAAGAGGAGGGTTGACAGGCCATTCATATCCAGCTTCGTGGAGAAATGACGGCCCATGGATTCACATAGGATTTGCGATCAGTTTCTTTGCTGTCATACCTCGCTAAACGAAATCTGCGGGATTAAGCTTTCCATCCACGTGTCGCCATTGTTCTATGCGTGTTACATCTTGGATCTTCGAAATTCGATTGGCCACAAATGTTGTCCAGGAATATGAAGGCTTGCCGAACCATGACATGACAATGGTGGAATCGGTGTAATAATATACGTTGTTTACGGTGACTGGTATGAAATTGAGCAAGCGTTCGACTAGTTCAACCATGGTGAGTGATGCGCATAGTTCCAATCTGGGAATTGAAGTCGTTTTAATGGGTGCAACACGGGATTTGGAGCACATTAGGGTGACGGTTATCTATCCGGACTCATCCACTGAACGAATATAGCAACAAGTACCATATGCAGCTTCACTGGCGTCTGAAAATGCATGCAACTGAACGTTATTTGGTTTGGTTTTTGAAAGCATATGTCTAGGTATTTGAAACGAATTTAAGTCGGTAATGTTAGACCTGAAGATGGTAAGAGTTTATTATCCCAAGAGTTTGCTTTGTCCTTCCATAATTCCTGCAAAAACAGTTTGCCTATTAATACAACTGGACCGACAAGGCCAAGTGGGTCGAAAATGCTTGCTAGTTCAGCAAGAACTGTACGTCTTGCCATATCATCTGAATCAGCTGGCTTGATGTTAAATCGAAAAATGTCTTCGTCCGGTTGCCACATTAGTCCCAAGACCTTCACATCTTCACCCCTTTGTACATGAAGCATTTGCTCACGATGATCAATAGGAATATCATCGAGCAATGTAAGGTTATTTGCACAAACCCTAGTTTTAACAAAGATATTAACTCACCCTGTATCTGTTTGGCCTCCTCTAATGTATCGGCTCCGGTCATACAGTCGTCTACGTACATGTATTGTATTACTTGGGCTGCCCGTGGAAACCTCTTACCATCTTCAATTTCTAACTGAAGCAAGCATCGTGTAGCGAAGTATGAAGACGACGCCATTCCGTAGGTTACCGTATTTAGCTGGTAGGTTTGAACTTCAACTTCTGGACTATTGCGCCACAGGATGAGCTGAAATCTTCGATCTGCTGGATCCAGAAGTATTCGCTGGTACATTTTGCTGATGTCAGCTGTGAACGCATACCGATGGGATCGAAAGCGAATGATTGTTGAGAACAATTCCGGTTGAATAGTAGGCCCTTTCATCAAGAGATCATTAATGGAATTGCCAGAAGTTGTTTTTGAAGAGCCATCAAATACGACCCTTAGCTTGGTGGATGAACTGTCTGGTTTCTCCACACAGTGATGTGGAAGATAATAGTGTAGTTCGGGAACATTCGACGAATCCAACACCTCCATGTGAGACATCGATTCATATTCCGCCATGAATTGGATTATGCGTCATGCACCTCGTGCTTCGAGGTGATCTTCTTTTCTAAGCGATAAAATCTGTGTGATGCTATGCGAAAGGAATTACCTAATTTTTCAGGGTGATCTCTAAGGGGCAGCTTTACGACAAACTGTCCGGTTGCAGATCGATTGTGTGTGTCTCACAAAGAAGTGTGTCTCACAAAGCTCGTCTTCGTGCGAAATGGTTTTTGTTGGTGCATCATGCCACTCCAATTCCCAAAATGACCTCACAAGCTGCTCCAATGTTGACGTGTTGCGTGAAGTTGTAATGATTTTGCATTGAGCCCTTTGAATGGGCTCTGAAAGAATCTTTCCTGTGACTATCCAACCTAGGACGGTATTCTGTAATATAGAATTGTTAGTAAGACGAACTCGACCTTGTATTAACAAATCAAAATATATTTCTGCGCCAATTATCACATCGATGCTGTAAGATTTGAAGAACATTGGATCAGCCAACTTGATGCCACTTGGTATATTCCAATTTAAGCCGTTTAATGACCTGATGGGCTGATGATCACCGAGATGAGGCAAAGTGAAGACGTCAAGATCCGTTGCGTAAGGAGTTACTTTTGATTTGATTGTTATGCGACCTTTTTCCTTCGATTGTATTTCCACCCCTCCAATTCCTGAAAGGGCATGGAAACATGTAGTCGATTAAGTTGAAGTTTCTTGGAGATTGCTTCCGAAATAAAATGAAGCTGTGATCCAGAGTCCAGCAATGCACGACATGAGATGGTATTTCCGTATGAGTCGCAAACGCCTATGTAGCCAGCAAAACTTGTGAATTTAGGTTTTCATTCAATGTGGTGTTAAATGACAACGAAGACGACGTATTATAGTCTGCAGCCGTCGATGAAGAACTGGGTAATGGGTTACTAAAAGATGATTGTGTAGTAGTTGTTGGCTTGTTGGATTCGTCAGTAGGACCGGTTCCGGAATTCCTCTTGGCGCTGCGATTTTTTGATGCGATTGTGGGATTTGAACGAGTTTTGTGATTCGCTTCGAAGTGAAGTAGTGTGTTGTGGAACTGTGAGCACTTACGACATCCGCTGGAATGACATGAGTCTACAGCGTGACCTACCTTCAAGCAATTGATGCACAATCTAAGATTTTTCGCAGTTTCAAATCGTGCTACCGGTCGAAGATTCAAGAATTGGGTGCACTTGTGTATGCTATGAGATGATTCGGAGCAAAGAGCACAGTTTGAATTTGAGATTGTAGCAGTTGCTGAGAGAAGAGCGGATCGCCTTAGCGACTGGGGGATAGAACGTTTTGAGTGTGACGTCGAGGATATTTGATTTTTCAACTCTGTGCGGCTTTCGATCGACCGAATCGTTTTTTCCAAAAACTTGAATAATTCTGCAACCGTTGGCAATCTATCCTGGGGGCAGTCAGTGTCTTCCCATTTTTCGACGATGGATGGATCCAGCTTAGAGATTGTCAGGAACACGACAAGATCATCCCATTGAGCTGTGGGGCGACCCAATGTTGCCAACGCGCGCATATGAACGGTGAAGTTATCGACAAGTTCGCGAATTGAGGAAGATATATCTTTGGTTTTCGGCGAGAAGAGAAAAAGTTGTTTGATATGCTCTTGTGCTATTATTTTTTTATTGTTGTAGCGGCTTTCAAGAATTTCTAGCGCGGATTTATAGTTTTTGGAGTTGGATTCCATGGCTTCGATGGTTTTACGAGCTGGGCCTTCGAGCGATGAACAAAGATAAATGAAGCGAGTGTTATCATCTAAAGCATCGTTAGTATGGACCAATTTATTAAAAGTGTCAAAGAAGGATAACCACTTTGTGTAGTCACCGTCGAAGGTTGGAATTTTAACAAGCGGTAATTTTACCGCCGATGGTACGTGGGTCTCCATGCTCTGGTTTGGTATGTCGTTTTTGGATAACTTTTCGTTGATCAATACTTTTAATGCTGGTTTTATTAAAAAGTATTGATCTTCAAATGAAGCCCTGATGGTGGTTTCGCATTCAGCATTATTAGCTTCTTCAAGCGCAGTTTGATTAGTTTCGAATCTTTGCCAGTAATCCTCTACCGCTGTCGATCTCACCTTTACTTCCTCCACTGTTGCAGATGCGGCTCTTGAACTATTAAGGAAGTCTCTTATGCGATTTTGTTGGTCGATTATGACGGTGCGATTAACTCGGAACTGTTTGAGGTTCTTCTCACTCATCGCGATTATAAAAAAAAGGCAAGTAAAAAAACAGCAAATTTATTTGTGATTGATGAATTAAATGATTGTTACTGTATGTCAAACCGCTTACAGTACCTTTGTATATCACACACACTATTACCGTGGCCAGATCAAGCTGTGTATAACGCCTCACAAATGCCGTTGGTATAGCAAATCACGCCGTTGTATCGTGGCAGAGGATTTACGGTTAAGAGATGTACTCGTACTAGACATTCAATGTTTTCGTATTGCGAAATCACGTCGGGGTCACCAATGTTCCGTGCGCAATGATTGCCCTTTTATGAGCAAAGGCAATGATATTTAATTTTTATTTTATAAATAATTTATTTTATTTAAGGCGAAGCGGTTGACACAAAGTTCTTAGATCGACTGACTTCAAGTATGAATGTTTAAGAATAATAATTAGTGTGAATGCAAAGAGCTCGAAGAGGAGTATATAACATAGAGAATAATCAAATTTTAATCGAGAGCAAGTAGATGTACGTTACAGTGGTATTAGAAAGTCACTTATCATTAACAAAATATTTAATTAATTTAAAATTCATGAAAATGAATAATTCTTCTTCTTTCTTTCCTTCTTACTTTGTTACATTGAACTTACTTTAGCCCTAGTAAAAAAAAATCGGACCATTTATGACATGCCGTTACAACATGTAAAATCATATTTTGGTGCACTTACTGAAGCTCATTTCAATTATTTTCATCTTTCGGTCGGTCACTAAAATACGTACCCGTATAAAATGCGCTCAAAAGAAATCAAATTGTTACTTTTAGAAGAAATCGAGAAAAATAAAACAATTTTATTTGGTTCTTTTTCCGATAAAATCATAAAAAAGGAAAAAAGTGATATTTGGATGCAAATCCATGAAAAAGCTAAATTAAATGGTTTTTTTTTTGTGGAAAGTCGTGGAGTTATATGCGCGATGTTTTTTGGACTAATGTGAAACGGTGTACTACGGTAAGTACATCACTGTGTCCTAATACTCCAATAAAATATTATATTTGTTATTTATTTACTTTTCTAAAAGGTTAAGTTCGATAACAGGAAAAAGACGGGCTCTGGCCGTGGACTTGACGCACGATTGAATGAAGTTGATAACAAAGTTTTTGGACATATTGGAGAAAGATGCCCCCGATATTTTTGGTCTGCCAGTTCCCGAATCGCTTCATGATGATGTGACTAATGAGTCTTCTGGCATTTTCCAAGGAACTTAACTTGAAGTGCAGAATGCACTTTCTTCAGGTTATATGGAAAATGTAAGCTTTCCTTCACAGAACACTACTTGCAGTAGAAAGAGTAGACAAATTCCGTCTACTCCGTCTGGTAAGAAGAATTGTGTACATACTTAAATGGACTTTTATTTGAAATTGTTTTACTAGGTGGGGTAAAAAGTAACCTCCTTGGGAATGAAAACAAATTTTTTTTTAAATGTTTTTTTATTTTATTCAATATAGCCTCCTTTTAGCTTGATACACTTATTCCAGTGATTTTCCAACTTCTTGATCCCGTCTGAAAAGTAATTTTCCGGAAGGTCTGCAAAATACTCCTCCGTGGCGTCGATGATTTCCTCGCGTGAGCTGAATTTTGTATTGATGAGCCATCTTTTGAGGTTTGGGAAGAGATAATAGTCCCAGGGAGCCATATCGAGCGAATACGGTGGATGCGACAGCAATTGGAGCCGTAAGTCATTGATTTTAGCCGTGGTTGCGATGCTCTTGTGCGCCGGCGCATTGTCTTGCAAAAACAAAATTTGTTTTCGCTTCATGCAAGACCGTTTTGCAATCGCTCCAATAATGCACAGTAATACTCGCTGTTGATGGTTTTTCCTTCGAGGTAGTCCATGAAGAGTATGCCATGACAATCGCAGAAAACCGACGTCATAACCTTTCCGACACATTGAGCCTCCCTCGGGCGATTCGGAGCACTCGTGCCGGCTTCAGTCCATTGCCAGGCACTCATTCTGTTCTCTGATGTGTAATAGTGGATCCAAGTTTTATCAACAGTTACCAATCGACGCCAAAAGTCCGCCCGATTCCGCATCAGCAAGTTCAAACACTCTTTCGAAGTGCTCTCGCGTTCGTGTTTTTGGTTAGGAGTGAGCATGCACGGCACCCAGCTGCAGGGTAACTTTTTCATATGCAGAATATTGCCCAAAATATGGCGTGTGCGCTCAGTACTAATCTTTGTGGTATCTGCTAGCTCGCGCACCTTCACTTTCCAGTCAGCCAACACCATTTCATGTATTTTTTTGACATTGTCCTCTGTAACCGCATCGGAGGGCCTGCCGCTGCGGACTTGATCGGTAGTGGAGTTGCGGCCACCACGAAACTCTCGAAACCAATATTTGACGGTGTAATCTGACGGAGCATTAGCCCCATAATATCTATCCAACTTTTTTTTTGTTTCCTTCGCCGTTTTGCCTCTCAAAAAATAATGTTTTATGAGAGAACGAAAATCGTTTTTGTCCATACTCAACATGATGCCAAACACGTCAACAACAATCAGCTGTCAAAATAAAACTAAAGACAGTATCGCACTGAAATTTGGCATGTCTGCCTAAATATGAACGGACTTCAAGGCACCATAACCTGTTTTGCAGTAGCAGCGCATTCTGGCGGTCAAGAAGGTTACTTTTCACCCCACCTAGTATATTTAGAGCCAAAAAGAAAATATATCCTTGACGGCGAAATTGCACAATTGAAGAAGGAGAAGCTAGTGTTGGAGATCGAAAAATTAAAAAAAAAAACAAAACAAAAAACTTGATCTGGAAATTGAAAAGCTGGAGTTGGACAACAAATTGCTTAGTAATGATTTGATGGAAATAGAGTGCAGTATTTTGACAATAAAAGAGTATTAAGTAATGCAAAAAAAAAGATTTTTATTTTCAAAACTATTGTCTGAATGAATTTATTATTTCTTGTCTACGTGTTATCCCACCTTGTGTGGTATAGTGTTTTCTATTAATTGATCTGCTTCATCGTCATCGTCATTTCCATCTTCATTTTCATTTATAGTATGTGAAGTTAGATTACAAAGCGTTACACAAGCTTTTATTATATTGCAGGCGTATATGGGGTTAAATCTTAACTTTTGTAGACACGGAAATTTTTCTTTCAATACAGCAATTGCATTTTCGATGAGCCGCCTTTTTTTTTTTTTTTTTTTTTTATAATTTACGCGCGCCTAAGGGGTTGATACCCTTTTACTGTTGCCAGGGCGGGGCGGAAAGATAGAAGGAGGAGAAAGGAAAATTGTTTTTGTAGTGGTTTGAAACTCAGGTGTGTTTGGTTTCTATGTTTGCTCTCCAGGGGTGGGAGTCCGAATAGGACGGAGAGTTTTTTCTTCACTCAGAGTGATTCGAGATATAATTCCCAGTATTTTTTTCATTGCTTGAAACTCTTATAACAGCCAAATCTACGTGTCAGTGTTATGCCTTCACACGCAGAATTTTTTTGTCTGAGTTCCAATTATACAATGAAAACCTGATTTTGCCATGGGCAGGATTCGAACCTGGACCCTCCGAGTGAGAAGCGTTTGCTACTACCACTACATCACGGCCTTGTTGATTTATGTGCACGGTTGAACCTTTGAACTGCTTCATCATTCAAATTGCTATTTTATGGTGTTATTAGTCAATCTGTACAACCAGATCGGGAATCCCCTAGTCAAATCGATCGGGAATGCGGCCTCCAACCAGAATCCATCCTAGACCAGAAAACACTGTTCCGCAATACCCTTGTATCATGAACTTTTCCTGACCATCTGACACTGACATAGTAAAAGCGCAAGTCTGGGCCACATACATACAATTAATTGAGTGGTTTCCATGTCGATCTACGAAGCGATCTTCATACTCATTTGCAGCGTCTATTTTTATCAGAGTTCAATGCATCCAGCAACATTTGGCATACCAGCAATAGAATACAATTTTTCGATCACTTCCGAAGTATTTGTTGGCCGCTTCACCTGATTAGAGAATGGTTGATAGCATTAACAACCCTTTTAATTACACGACAAACAGTTGACTTTGAAACTCCTTGCATATCAGCTACACCGTGATATTGAGACCCGTTACCAAGCCAATGCAAGGCTAGTAAAAGTTGCTGTTTAATTGACAGAGCATGATTACGATTAGTTTCGTGTTGTATTAATGTTGGTTCCCAACAAAACAGCACAAATCACAAAAATTCAAATATACTCGTATCCAGCATTCGAAAATGTACGCCGCGCACATTTGACACTTGAGGCGATGAAAAGGTTTTCTGTGCGTTGGACTGGTCGTCAAGATATAACTAGAATGCTGGTTGCAAATGCAACTTTGATATCTTCGACAACTAGTTTCGACGAACATGAAAACACAAATTGTAAGCTCAGATAAAACCACAACCAAAAATGTGCAAGGCCAGATTGTTAAGATGCATGCTTTCTCTCTCTCTAGCATTGTGCAAAATCAATACGACACATCTAGTGTCGCTAATCATGCTAAGCCAAAACCTTATATTTTTCATTAAATGAATGATATGTTAAAATATCAAAATTGGTACGCTCTTTAAAAATTCGCAGTTCTCGTGTCTGGTTGTTTTCGTAGTCACGTAGCTTGAGATAATATTTATTTTAAACTTCCTAAACACACGTTGTGTAAGCACTAATTTTGAACAGCGAATAAACAAAATTTTCGCAGTACGTGATTTTATTAGTCCCTCTACTCTTGTAAGAAATTCACTTGTGGTTACAAGTTTGTCACTAATAATTTTTTGCACAAATACTTTTATGAAACAGAAAAGTTCGCCGTAGTTGTAAATTCACTCAGTAGTTATAAGCCTGGCATTCTTGTAGTTATTAGTGAATTGGAATTCTTTATGAAACAAAAATTTGCACATAATTTACAAGCTACAAGTGAATTCACAAATAATTATTAGTGTTGTAGTTTTATGAAATACCCCTTGATCAAAATTTTCCCGGAATTTATTCACAAAATTAAAAATACAAGTTTATTCAACTAAATCTATATTGTCCCCTTCAAAGTATCCCCCATCGACTGCAGCACACTTATGCCAGCGCTTGATCCAATCCTCGAAACATTTTTTATATTCGGTTTTCGGTATGTCCATCAGTGCTTTCTGCGATTTTTCCATTACTTCCTCTCGGCTGCTGAAACGCGTTCCCCGTAGTAGTTTTTTAACTCGATTGAACAGAAAAAAGTCACAGGGAACAAAATCAGGTGAATTCGGTGGTATTTGTTGCATTTTTCGTCAAAAAATTACGAATAATGATAGCACTGTGCGACGGTGCGTTATCATAGTGCAAAATCCACGAGTTTTCTGCGCACAATTCTGATCTCTTTCGGCGAATTGATTCACGCAAACGTCTCATAATGCCCAAATAATACTCTTTGCTTACTGTCTAGCCTTCTGGCAAAAATTCATAATGCATTACACCATTGTAATCCATGAAAACCGTGAGCATTGCATTCTTTTTTGACTGAAAACGACGTGGTTGTTTTGGTCTCGTCTCATTTGGTGAACGCCATTCACTTGCCTGATGTCTGGACTGCGTGTCGTACTCATAAATGCACGTCTTGTCTCCAGAAATGATCCTTTTGATGAATGTGGGTTCGGATTCAGCCTCGCAAATCATCTCTTTTGCGACGTCAACACGGTCTCTTTTTTGCATGAAATTGAGGTCTTTTGGTACCAACTATGCTGCTACACGACGGAAACCCAAATCAGTAACCAAAATGTCTTGGACGGATCCACAGGCAATGTTCAAGTCCTCCGCTGTCTCTCTGATGGTTAATTTGCGGTTATTGACCAACATTTATTTTACTCCATCAATGTTTTCGATGTCGATGGTCTGCCACTGCGTTCATCATCTTCGATGGACTCACGACCACTTTTGAACCGCTCGCGCTCGTGCCACTGGTAAACGACCGTTTTCTTTAGAGAATCGTTGCCGAAACACTTTTCTAACATATCCAAGGTTGGCGCACCATTATGTCCGTTTTTTACGCAAAATTTAGTACAAGCTCGTTGTTGCAAATTTAAATCCATTTCTAAAATTGTAAAAAATCGCCAACACACATAGAGATAGATGTACTCTTGGCTACGTAACTTTTTCAAATGTTTAGAATAAGATCTAGAGAGAATGTCAACAACACATTAACCAACTTAAGAAAAAAAACAGAACTCAAATCGGAACAATGGGAGCGCCACACGGTGCTTTATCCGGGAACTTTTTGATCGAGGTGGTAGGCCCCAGGTTTTATATCACCAACATACTGGGGGAATATGGTATGTGGTTCCATTCGCAACATTTATTGGAGAAAACTTCCTTCAGATGCCACGTTGCTAGGTGCCATATCGAATATTTACAAGAAGTAGAAATCGATGTGATAGCCTGGCCTGCGATGAGCCCGGATATGAACCCCATCGAAAACGTTTGGGACCTTTTGAGCAGTATGACCTGCCCTTCCAGAGACACTCAGTGGAAGAATTTGGACGACAACATCATAAGTAAGGTTCCTTATGCCCAGGCGGATTAAAACTTTCAATTCAATTCAATTCAATTTATTAAAGTATTAAGGGTACAATAAAACATACGTCTTTTATAGTACTAAGTTAAAACAATTCAGAAAAGTAAGTTAAGTAAACTTATGAGAAGGATAAAAGAAGGGAGGATGAGGATTTAGGAAAGGGATCAGAAGTAAGAAAGAACGGTAAATTTAAAGCGTTTGGCATTAACGATTGTTCATATCGTTAACGGCAGAGAGTTCCAAAGTTTAATGGCGTGTATGTAAAAGAGGCGCGATGAATTAGTAAAGCTATGACGAGATGGTATTAGGGCATGAGGTCTGACCGATCGAGCAAAATTAAGTTTCTTAAACAGATACATGGGAGACTTATTTACTATAATATTATGCAAGAATATAAGATTTCTGGCATCCATGTAGTGGTCTAGAGAAGTTCTGAGTAAGCTTTTAGAATATTGAGATACATGATCAAATCTAGGTAAGCCATGAACATACCTGATAGCGTCATTAAACGCTCCCTGCAACTTTCGTTGTGACAAGCAATCAACTTTACTATAAACAACTTCAGCATATGTTATCAATGGTAGGATGAGGGTGGTAACAAGCTTTCTTCTAGTATCGATTGGAGTGTAACTGGAGGTCAACCACAACTTCCGCAGGCATCCATAAATACGTCTAATTACGTTATTTGTGTTGTCATATCCGGACAATTTGCTATTAATGATAAAACCTAAACTGGTGACCTTATTAACTATTGGGCAAAGAGAGAAAGGACATTGTAGAATTTGAAACAGGAATTTCCTGCGACTTCTTCGGATTTAAGGTTAATCCATTTGTTATAGACCAACTGTGAATATTGCTAATCTCAAAATTTGTCAGATTTATAAGATCATCCATCTTGCTAGAATCATTTGTTAAATACAATTAAATACAATATCATCTGCATATAGGTGGACTGTGGAATGTGTACACACAGACGGAATATCATTAATAAATAATGAAAAAAGTATAGGTCCCAGAATAAATCCTTGTGGTATGCCTTGGTTGACTGACGAAAGAGCAGAAAAACTGTCAGAGTTAACAACAACTCTCTGGAATCTGTCAGACAGGAAGCTGTAAATAAGTCTCACTGCAGTGTCACTAAGTGAGAAGAGATTTCTCAACTTCCAGCAAAGTATCTTGTGATTAATCAAAAGCCTTCGAGAAGTCAAGCAGACAAAGAAGTGAAATGTGTCTTTTATCAAAATTCTTTCTGATATCTTCTAGGAGGTTAACCATAGCAGTGGCAGTACTATGGTTATCTCTGAAGCCAAACTGAGCTTCATATAGTAGGTTATTAAAACACAGGTGTTTTGGAAGCTGTTTCGCTATGAGTTTCTCTATGAGACTTTTGATAAGCACGGAAGGATACTGATGGGTCTAAAATCAGAAGCGGAAGTTGGATATGGTCGTTTTGCAACAGGTATTACACGGCCTATTTTCCAGGATCGAGGAAATGTAGATGTGGTAACATAATGATTGAGAATATGGGTTAGATGGGATACTATGAAAGGTAGGATTAACTTAACAAATTTCATAGGTACTCCGTTCTCCTCAATGGCGTTAGATTTAATTTCCCTAATTGAATTAATTACTTCAATTTCGCTAAACGTTTCCACTTCAAATTGTCTTATGCTTGAACTTTATTAGATGTTCGTGGAGCAAATACCCACTACCAAAAGAACGAGGATTCTTTAGAAAAAAAAAATAAAAATCTTAAGTGTTAAGTTCTGAAGCTTTTGCCCATTTTCATGAATTTATGTCTAATTTGTAAGTTCTTCCATTTTTTTTAAATGAATTATCGTGTGCCACTTATTTTGTAACTCAGTGTATATTAATGTACTAATATAGAATAAACATAATAATAATGGTATTCTATAGATGTCATACAAAAGTATTAAAGTAGTGTTGAATATCATTTAAATAACCCTCTTTCAATATTAAAATTTAATTCTGAGTGGAGTGACCCAATAAAAGCAATTCATATGCCAGCAAAAAACTTCAAGTTAAGAGTACTCGTATTTATTATAGCAAATAATTGATAGCGTCAAGTGAAATATTTATGCGGCTAATAACTTATAATATATTTTAAAAGGAAATAAATAATAAAGACAATATTTTTAATCGAAGTAGTGGATAAAAAAGACAACAAGAACCAAAGGCAAAACTAGATCAAACTATTAAAAAAAATTTATTAGGGGCTGGCGTAATTGATATTGAGCAGCCAGAATTTTACTTGCTTAGTAAATACTACCGGTGTTTTTGTTGTCCTTATTGGTTGTGGAAGCTCATTGAACGACACGATGGCGTCGAATAAATTACGAAATGCAGTAGTGCGCAAATTGGGAATGGAAGAATGAAGAATATATATCAATCGAAAAAATGTTTTTAACACCTCAAAACAATATAAATGGCAAAACACTAAGATATCTAAAATGTTTACAACATATTTTTCTCAGAACATATTTCTGCAGGGTTTATTAGAGGTTTAATATTTTTCATATAAGCACTCCCCCAAACAGGTTATTCCATATTGAAGTTTTGAATGAAAGACTCGGTAATAGCATCGTTGAACAGATATTTCGCAAATAATAGAAATCCTCAAAGATTCTGCATATGTCGAGAAACATATTCTATCACAGAATGTAAAGTTGGGCGAAAGTATTTTCAGTCGTCTACGCTCTCAATTAAAAAGCATTTATTATAACAGATCAGGTGTTTTTTTTTTTTGTAGTGCGCGCTTAAGGGGTTATTATACCTATAAAATGGGAGGAAGAGAAGAGAGGTACCGATGTACATTGGTCTTAAATGTTTGCAAGTTACAATGAATAGGCAATAGAGAGCTCGACAGGGCATTGCATAAGCGAGTTAGTTGTATGGCTAGGAACGAATCACGATATTTTAGAGTACGTCCGATAGTGGGCTTGAGAGATGAGCATTCATAGCGAGGCGGGTGTTAATGTTAAATGTATGAAGGGGCGGAATCCTACTGGCAATTTCGGTGTAACACTGGTGGTGAAAATAGTGATAGAACAAGGTGAGACAGGGGACATTCCGTCGGTATTCGAGGGTGTCAATTGACTGTGTAATATCGGCATCACCTATGAGTTTTATGGCACGATTTTGGATCCTACCTAGCAAGTGCAAAGGAGTCTTAGGAGCACCTGATCAGATGTGGGCATTGTAGTCCAATTTTCGGCGGATGAATGTCTTATATATTGAGGCCATATGAGAGGGGGAAAAGTATTTCTTACATCGGTTGGGGCAACTTAGACATTTTGCAGCATTTTTGGCGACATCAAATATGAGGTCATTCCAACGTAAGTTGTTATTGAAACACTTACTGAGAATGGAAAGTTTTTTGGTTTCATTGAAAATGGCTGTGTGTTTAAATTTCACTTTAACGAGAGCAGAGAGGATATTTGATAGTTCTTCAATTGGTTATGCTGTTAATATCGGAATTTAATGAGCTCAACTTACACTGCTGTTCACATTTCACAGGGGAGTGAGTCAGGGGACGAATTTGAAAAGCAGATTACTGAGTACATACAGAGTATATTGGATTTGAAGTACAGACAAGAGATCATTGAAGAAAATTGAAAAGAGTGCCGATGACAAAGCCGAACCCTGAGGCACACCAGCATTTATTTTGTGGATATCAGAGTTGAAACCATCCCAGACAACTTGATTGAACGTTCTGAAAGGTAATTTCTAATCCATTAAAGAAGAGAATTGTTGATCCCAAAAGCACGCATTTCCGACAAATGAGCCTGATGCCAAACTCTGTCAAATGCCTCGAAAATACCAAATACCAAGTGCAACTCTTACGGTCTGGTTCCACTTTTCAATGAAACATGCTATCAAATCACCAGTGGACCATTTTCTACGACAACCGTATTGCCGGTCATTGAGATATTTCATGAGCTGACGGTTTATAAGCGTTTCCACTACCTTGGGAACAAGGGACGTAAGTGCAATGGGTCTGTAGGAAGAGAGAGAGGAAGATTCGCCTTTTTAGAGACGGACTGGACAAATGCTGTTTTCCATCTACTCGGATAGAGTCATACAGAGTAGGATTGTTGAAGAAGCTTACGCAGTAGTTTTGCCAGGGTGAAAGAACACTTTTTCAGAAGAAGGGGAGATATACCACCTTTACCAGCGAATTTGTGTGAATTTGAGGATGAGGCAGAGTTTCTAATATTTGGGACATTGTAATATTTTTTGCCTCAGTTTATGGTCGTTTTGGAATTTCACACGCTTAAGAAAGGCGTTGCAGTCATTCCTGGCTCGTTTGAACTTTTTTCGGTTTTTCTCTGTGTTGGGTTGATCTTGGACCTAAAAATCATTTCTCTAACCCTGATAGCCTCTTTCCAGCTCGAGTCGTATCATGCCTTTTATTTTGGCTTGATACTCTTCATCCGATGAGGGATAAAGCATCTCATTCCGAAGAGAGTAGTGTCTGTGATGTTATCAGCAGCGGTATCCACGTCGTTATCGAGGAAATATAACGATCAGTTAAAATTCCTAAAGAAGGTGTTAAGCCCGCTCTAGTTGGCTTTCTAGTATTGCCATGTTCTTTTAGGAATCTTTGAATTATTTAACTGTGTGTTCGGAATACGAAAAATGAGCTGATATGACACGAGCCTTGAGGGGATAGCACATCGACCTTTTACTTATCAGGGTGGAAAGCTAAAATCAAGTCCAGGGTATTGGTAGGTACAATTCAACAGCTTATATCTTCTACATTCCGGTGGTTGAAAATGAATACCGGTTTCTAGTTTTTGCGTAGAAGACAAACTGAGAACACATCACTTTAATTTTGGAACTAAAAACCAATTTATGTTCATTAAACCAGATTCGTGGTAAATGAAGACCTCCATTTAAGTCAGAATGCAGATTTAATGGGCTATTAAGGCCATAAGAAAAGCCTACATCATCAGCGAAGGCCGTTGGTGTACCTTTAAGATTGAGTTCTAAAAGAGAATTCACGTAAATTAGAAACATAATTGGTCCCACAACAGAGCCTTGAGGAACACCCAAATTGAGAAAATTTAATGTACTTCTTACTTCATCTATTGTTATGTTTTTTGATCTGGTTTTTAGATACGACCTAAGCACATTAAGAAAGAATCCACGAAACCCTGCTTTTTCCAGTTTCCTTACCAAAGTAATATGATAGACCATGCCAAATGATTGAGCGATGTCAATAACTAAACCAGCCGTGTGCTTTTTTCTGTAGAAGTTTGACAAAAATTGGGAACAAAACCGCAGAAGGGCATCTCCAGATGATTTCCCTTTCCGAAAGCCAAATTGGATAGGGCTAACGATTTCAATTACACATTTCAATATCAGAAACAATTTTTCAAGTCACGGATGGCTCTTAACACCCTCAAAGAAGTAACTACCTCGTACATAAAACTGTTTCTTTGCCAAGGTTCAGCGCAACTACCGAAGGGCAAACAGAGATTATTTGTGTTTATTAATTCCTATGCAACCCCTAAGGTAATAAATCTTATAAAGCGGTGTAAGCTTACATTTTAACAATATTAAGAACTCAGAATTACGAGCTGCTTAAGACGAAGCATTTGGTAGAACAATTAATTTTTTCTTATTACTTAGTTTAAAGAGAAGTAAGAAAGAAGAAAGAAAAGAAAAAGCAGAATTCATTTCAAAAATTAAGAATTACAATATTATAAAAGATTTGTTGTATTAACTCTTAACTATCCATAACATCCCCGTTTTTCCAGTAAATATCTCCGAAATCGTGATCTGTCCCTCAACCTCCTTACATGAATGGAAGGTCCCAAGCGTAATCTCAATATATGTCTAGAAAAGTCCTAACTCGCTCATTGACTCATAAACGCCCAGCCCAACCTAAACAAACAGTTACAGTCCACCTGGACCAGGGATTTAATAAAGTTTTCACGTGGTACGTCGTGGTCGCCGACATCAGCCGAGCGATAAACGTGCAGACTTTTTGTACCGTTTCGGATTGTTTTTGGACGTCAAACAGCAGCGGATTGCCGATGAACAGACTGGGCGCTCGACAGCGGGTGAAGTATCAAAAACGCTGTTGTTATCTGATCGCCCAATCCAAGCTTGTATTGAACAGTCGTATGCAGCAGTGCTTCAAAAGTTCCATACCATCACACAACCAGGTGCTGCCAACAGGAAAGGACAATATACCACAGTCCATCACATAAAAACAACAGTCGCTGCAAGGCGAAGCGACTAGCTCCTAATCGTCTTCGGATTGCCAAAACAGAGTTCGAAAAAATGATCCAGCTAGGCATAACGTATCACTCTCACAGTTTTGGTCGTCGTCCGTTCACCTCGCTTTAAAAAAGTCAGTAAAGTGGTATCCCTGTGGCGATTACAGACGCCTTAACGACCGGATAATTCCAGATGCGTATCCTGTTCGATGCCTTGAAGACTTCACTACAAACTTGCATGGCAAACAAGTGTTCTCTACGATCGACCTAATTCGGGCATTCAACCAGATCCCCCTTGCTCCATCAGATATCAAGAAGACGGCCATCATAGCACCCTTTGGCTTCTTCGAATTCCCTTTCATGACGTTTGGCCTGCGAAATGCCACGCAAAGGTTCATCAACAAAACAACGCGGGATATATCTTTTATATTCGCCTATATGGACGATCTATACTTGTGCCACCTGAGGATGAGCTACAGCATGTCGACTACCTTAAAACAATATTTCAACGGCGGCAGGACGCAGGACTTGTCATCAACCCATCGAAATCCGTTTTGGAAAAATCGATGTTGCTTTTTGGTATCTTCTAACGGAATTCTCCCATTCTCGCCAAGTACCGTAATGAAGCTCCACGTATTTATTGGTACCGTCCACTTCTACAGGAAGTTTATCAAAAATGCCTCCGAAATACTTTCGCCACTTAACAATCAACTGGGAGGATCTAACGTGGCATATTCGCAACCCATCAATTGGACGCCTAGGCTGGAAGAAACCTTTAGGAACAGCTATCACGGCAGCGCTATTGGCACATCCTGATGTTAACGCGGTGTGGTCAATTTTCACTCACGACTCGGAACATGCTTTGGAGCGGTGCTCTAGCAACGATATCACGCTGCATGGCAAACCCTCGCCTTCTTCAGCCGGAAATTATCAGCATCAACTCAATACTCAACGAATGACAGGGAACTGAACATAATCAACGAAGCGATGAGGGATTTTCGTCACATTTTTGAAGGTCGACATGTGGTTATCTATACGGACCACAAACTATTGACTCATGTATTCAAATAGCAACCCGAGCGTGCATCACCGTGGCAGTTTAGAAGGTACTATATGTCTCTGGACCCAAAAACATAGTCCAGTTACGTTGTCTCGCGTCGACGCCATCGAGGAAGCAGTACAGCCAAGCGAGTTAGCAGACGCGCAAATTGACGACGCCGAGCTTCAGGAACTTTTGAACAACCAAGACTCCAGTGTTCAACTTCGTTGTTTGGGATTCAAGAATCGCCAGGTCGAGCTCTACTGTGACATCTCCACTGGTAACATCTGGCTGTATGTCCCACATCCGCTTCGCAAAGAGAAGAGGTTTTTCACTTTCTGCACTCGCTGGCGCACCCTGGTTAAAGCGCTACTAGGAAACTAATAGCTCAGCGTTTCATCTGGCCTGCTATGAATAAAGATTGCTGCAGGTGGGTAAAATGCTGCATCCCTTGTCAAGCGAATAACATCACACGACATACCATCTCGCCGATTGCCAACTTTCAACCACCCACGGAGCGCTTCGAGCATATCCATATTGATTTTGTCACTCTCAAGCGGTGCAAAGGATTTAATCAGTGTCTCACCATCGTCTACAGATTTATGCGATTTCCCGGAGCCGTTCCTTTGCCAAACGGATCTGCAGAAACTGAAGCTCAAGCTCTGCTCTCCTCTTGGATCTCATTCTTCGATTTGCCACTGCAGGTTACTTGGGCAGGCAGTTCGAATCAGACTTATTCCTAACCAAGCTTTTTGGCTGCAAACACGTTCGGACAACACCCTACTATCCGCAGTCAAATGGAATGGTCGAGCATTTCCATCGGCAGTTAAAGTCTGCACTTCTTTGCTATGGAGATACTTGGTCTCTTCTGCCATTCCTATAGTGATTTTCGGACTCCGTTCTCCATTTGAAGAGGATCTCCAAGCAACACCAGCTGAACTCGTTTATGGCGAGCCTATTCGACTGTCAGGAGAATTTCTTCACCTGTCAAATCGGAACACTTCGACACCAGAGTTGAAGCAAATCCTTCAGAACCACTTCAAGGAATTGGCGCTTCAACAAATGTCTCGCCACGGACTACGTTCTACGTCTCACACGTCTTCCTCCGACATGACCACATACGCCAATGTTTCGTCACTCCTTGCGATGCTGCTATACAAAGTACTAAAAAGACAAGATAAGTACTTTGTAGTCCTGATCAGAGGAAGATCTGATCAGAGACTACTCGTAAATCCCACTTTTACTTTTCAGGATGACGTTGAAGCCCAAAGGGATGACCGAACACAGCGCCGCGAAACAGAGCCTGAACCTATGACGAGTGCAATTGGTTGCCAGAAGCCATTCCGTTTTCAATTGTAACCAAATTATGAATGACATTCCTAAAGAAGTGGAGACATGCAGTGACCAGAGTTCACACATACAAAGCAGACTATGTAAAGAAAATGTTACCGCCACCTCATAGTTTACTCAGCACACAATCGATTTAGCAAACAACAGTCAGTCATTCACCACAAACTGTAGTGCAAGATTTGCCAACTGTCATCGTCTTTCATTAACTTTCATACGAATATTAGAATAAACATATTGTTTTATTAAAATCAGAACGGTAATAGTTTCCCTTTTTTTAAAAAACCCTTCATATACAAAGAATAAGGAAGAATATTTCGAAATTCAACCCCTAAAGGGGTAAAATGGAAAAATCATATTAAATAGACATTTTGACTTCAAAGTTCGTAGGAGTACTCCTAAAAATAAATAATCATGTATTTCGTGATTTTCCGAAAATCAACCCCTTAGCGGGTGAAATGGGGGTAAATAAACCTAGAAATCGATATGGGTGTCGTTATTAGGGTCTTTTGGGACGTTGGTTGCGAAAATGGTTTTTATTTTAAAGTCCAAGACGGCGAACATGACATAAAATTAAAACCCTATAGTGGTGAAACGAGGTTTCAGAGTTTGTATTGGAAAACAATATTAAACCGATTTTTCAATTCGAACCTTCGTAGGTGTGCTCCAGTAAAACAATAAGTAATAATTTTTCTAAAATCGACCCCTTAGAATAGGGGACAAAGGGGATAGTTATATATTTCCGTTTTAAAGTTGTCTTATTTCCGTAAATATATTTAATATAATAATAATAATAATAATAATAATTTGGCATGTAGGTAGGTAATTGTAATCACTAAACTATCGCTTCAAAGTTATAAGACCATTATCATACACCAGAGTCGCTCGCATCGCTTCCCGGACAGTATATAAGTAACGCGAGAAGTTGGGCCTATTCAATACAAATGTATCATTTGTCACGATAATACGTTTAGCGCAAACGCTGCAATCGTTTGATTGAACAGCACTTTGTAGTCCAAAACTTGTTAAAATTGTGCATTTCAGCGCAATATCCTTGTAAGAAGAAGCAGGGACATCAGGATACACCTCCCAGATGGTTCAATCGTATTACCTACAAAAACGGTAAAGTACCTAGGCATAAACTTTAATGAAAAGTTCAAGTTCAATGACCACACCAGCATAATCCTGAAACGTGCAACTTTTGCACTGCATTTGGTGCATCCGCTCCCAAGGTTGAGAAGTGGGCTTAGCCAGTAGACCAAGTTGCTCATTTATAAGCAACTAATTAGACCAGTCTCAATTTGGTATACTATTTCACCCACCATCGTGGAAACAATAAAAATCTTTGAAAGGAAGATCTTGCGATCCTGTACGGGACTTTATCGGAATCCGACGACACTGAAAAATTACAAGAACGATCATCTATACAAGGTAGCAAGAATAACGCCAATTGACCAGTTCATGATGCAGATCTCGAGGAAACTACTGCTAAATCTCAGTGACCACCCAAACCAGGAAATACAGGTACTTTGCCAACATCCAGTGGAACCCAGACACAGATACCTGGATTTAAGGGCTATCACCGATCCAGACTTCAAATATATAATTTACAACGAAGCGACGCCTTTTTACAAAAAGAACAACACTGGAACTAATAGTGGGTAGCACCCTCAAAGAAATTATCTTAACCTTTTAATTAAAATTTGCTCGTTGTATTTAATGGTGTATCCAAGTTTCATATGCAGTATTTAATCGGCGCCAAAACTCGGATTTATTGCGCCTAAACTGCGCCAACAGAGCGTTGGTAATGTTCATTCGAACACGTTTTTGGTCTAATGTAAGCAAACGCGGCACCAAACGCGCGAACAGCTTTCTCATGCCTAAAACTTGGTTTAATATGCAACAAACACGTTCTTTGGATATTTTCATAACCTCTACTATCTCTCTCACTTTAATTCGGCGGTCGTCTAACACCATTTGGTGAACTTTAGCAATTTTAACGTCAGTAGTTGCAGTTTTTGGACGTCCCGAATATTCATCATCTCTCAAGCTCTTACGGTCACGTTTAAATTCAGCTGCCCAAAATTTCACTGTGGTAAACGATGGTGCAGAGTCTCCATACACAGAGTTCAACTCATTTTTGATATGCGTAGGCGTATTGCCTTTCAAAAACAAGAATTTAATAACAGCTAAATACTCAATTTGTTCCATTTTCACAAAAAACTCTCACATCGACTCACTCAAACGACTATCAAATAAAAACTACGCGTCCAAAATGACTGAAACTTCGGTGAGTAATTGTAAAAAGATGCACAACTAGCATTCATTAACTTTTATTGATGAGTGCCACTATCTTTACGTTGCGGTCGGAAACTTTTCAGATAACATTTAATAAATGTTTAATTTCACATTAGGTACATAAAGTTATTAAATCAAAATTGGTTTATGTGTTTGCTTGCTACCGGCATACAACCTCAATTAAGCTTCTATGGAGCACTTAAAACTAAATAAAATTAAAAATATTACTGAGATGAAGTGGGTCAAGTATTACCCATTAGGAAGATAAGTACATTTAATCTATATAAACAAAAACAGATGAGGACAAAAAAAAAACCGTCAGATTGTAATGTACTTTGAGTTAAGATTATAACTATCCTCCAAGATTACATTTTAACAAAAAATGCTTAAATGCTAGCTTAAAATTACTTAACAATCTTATGCTAACTTACTCTCCCCACACAGGCACTCTAAGCTACTCTAAATTTTTATAACTATGTCTTTCGACTTTATTTACATTTTATTTATAAATATTTATTTTGTATACTTAAAGCTAAGAAAAAACTATTTGTAAACAAAAAACTTAGCATATGGACCTTTTTTTTATAAAAACTTAATATCTAACTTAAAATAAACCTTAGCCTACTTAACCTACATGCACAATACGCACATACACACACATAGACATTATACACAATCATATACATATATTAGTATATACCTTTATATATACTAATATATGTATATATTTCTTAAATGCTAACCTAAACCTATGTAAGCTGGCCATCGCTATCCGCAGAGAAAACAGATTGGTCAGCTCTGCCTCATTAGTGAGGCTGGTCCGTAATTGACGAAAACGACGACGAAACATCTTCTCCATCATTCAACCACCAGAAATGCTGGTGCTGCTGACCGACATCTCTCTTATCGGGATTCCCCACCGCCCTACTGAACCTGAGACGATCCACACTGCCGTATGCGACGTCTCTGCTGTAGTTGAGTCTCCTGTCCCCAGCTGCCCGAGCGAAATGGAAGATTAACGGGACCGCTGATCTATCCTGGATCAACCCTATATGATCAAGGTAGAGGAATGCTTCCGGTGGAACGAAGCCGTCAGAGCGCACACTCTCGTGGTAAAGGTAATTGGGGTAGTAAGCCCCAGATATCAGGTTATTCGTCGAGGTCATTGCTCTTGCAATGTGCCTTCTAGTCAGCTTAATTACGAAGTTGTCCACTCGTATTAGGTTCGCCCTGTTGTAAAGGACCTTTACCCTCGCATCGAGTTGGCTGCTATAAAACAGTCACTTTGTAAGGGCAAAAGCACTTTTAGCTCTGGCCAGAGCAGCATCTACATTTTTGCCAAAATACATAAACTGATCTAGCCAGATTCCAAGGTATCTGACTACATTTCGACAGGCAAGAGGCTGTCCGTGTTGTCCAATGATAGAGAACTTTCGCCAATTTTTTCTGGTATCCCTAGAGGCTCCAGACAACGGCGTCCTAAAGAGAATGGTTTCCGACTTCTGAAAATTGATTTTCAACTTCCAGTCATCGCAAAATCGTCTTACCTTATCGAAGTTACTCTGCAAGAGAGTATTAATGACCTCGATTTTTGGACCTGTTCTGTACGCTATCAAATCGTCTGCGTACGCAATAGTATGGGTAAGTGAACCTATCAAGTGGCTTGTAAAAATGTTGGATAGGATCGGCGAATTGACCGCGCCTTGCTGAAGACCATTTTTAATTTGAAATATTCCAACAGAAGTCACATCGCCATTCTTCACGATGAACTGTCTGTTAGTTAGCATATTATAAAGAATGTACAAGAGTGGTTTACTGATCCCCAGCCTAGTCAGCTTATAGAAAAGACCCTCTAACCATACGGTGTCGAAGGCCTTCTCCAAGTCAACAAGGCAGGCACCAGTACATTGTTTTTTGCCTTTATTCCATTGGATATCGGACACCAGTTTAGACACGGCATGTGAGATATGATGTCCCGCCTTAAAACCGAATTGATTATCCGGAACTATATGTTTGTCCTCAACCCACCTAGTCAGAGCTCTATTGATTACCTTTTCAAAAACCTTACTGATATTCGGAAGGAGACTTATCGACCGGAGATTCGCCAGATTGGGTATATCCTTTCCCTTTTTGGGGATAGGTTGAACCACCGCCGCTGGATAATATGCATTATTCATTGCATTATTAAACAGGGTGGTTTAGATGTCCACCGCTTCTAGAGGAAGATGTCGAAGCTCGATGTTCGGAATACCATCGGTCCCCACTGATTCCTTAACTCTGATTGTGTCGAAGATCTCATGGAGTCCTTCCTTCGAAACGAACGGGGGTAGGTCACTCTCTCTGGCAATGACATTATTTGCCATATTTTCGTCGCTAAACCGGGTGAAACCAGAGCCGTTGGATCGACAATTCTCTATTTCATTTCGAATGTAGCAGTTGTGCACCAAGACGCGATTGTCCAGGTCATAATTAGGGCCAATGATATCAATGGCCTTGTATACTTCCTGGAAAGTCGCCCCTATGGTCTCAACCTTCTCCTGCGGATCTTCGATCACAAAGAAGTCGTCATCGTCAGCGGCTTTATTTGGATCAAATCCTGCTATTGTCAGTAACCGTTCGTTGTTTGTTGTCCGGGCTATTTTAAGTTTATTTATTTGCGGAAACATATTCGGGTTGCTGGTGTTTACAGCCCGAACCTTGTTTTTCATACAAACTTACAGAAATTCTGTAATTCTCTTTTATTAGCGTTTGAATATTTTTAATCGACGACTTCAGTGTCCTAATCTCCGGGTCTTGTCGGTCAGTTAACTGTCTGTACAAGTTTTTAAGTCTTGTCAGAAGTCTACTTTTCTGTCGGTGCAGTGCGTCAATAGTAGGATTGCGGAACAGGTCTTCGTTAGTCGTACGTCGATACCGCGGTATTGTAGTGTCCATAGTTTGTTTAATTGTCTCGTCCATTTGTTTTAGGTAATTGTCGATCTTCTCGTTTGACAAATTCCTATTGGGCGGTGGGTGGAGCGTGTTCGAAGAGAGCGCTCTTGTCAAGATTGCGGAGAAGCGTGTCCATCGAGTCTTACTGTAGTTGTAAGAATATCTTTGGACAAACTCCTCCAGTTCCGCAATTTCGTTGGGAACTGTAATTTCGCTGCTAAAACCGCAATGGTCGCTGTCATACACGAATGTGCGCAGACAGTTTAGCGTTTGTAAATTCGTACCTGTCAGTCGTATACGTTCGTAGTACAGCAGTAGATCCAAATAAGACCCGCCTCTGGGAAACGACGGGTTATCCGTCGCTTTAAGACCGAGTCTGTACATGACATTGTGCTGACCCCACCAATCGAGTAGTAGGTTCCCTCTAGTATTTGGCTAATTATTTCCCCAATCTCTGTGTCTAGCGTTGAAATCCCCGCCGATTATAAAATAATTCTCCCCCGATTCCAGCCTCAGAAGTCGAAAAAGCGTGTCGAGGTCTGTAATAAATAGGGTGGATTGTGAAGCCTCAGGTGCATAAACAGAGGCCAAGTATAGCCGCTTTCCACTGCGGAGCGGGATGTACACGACGACTACCTCCAACACCCGGAACGTGCGCAACACTCCCTTGTACGCTCTGTGAAATTTTATACCTTCTTTAATCGCGACACCGCCTCCACGTTTGGATCTGGGCCGATTTCTTCTTCTAACAATATAATTATTGTACTCCAGTTTGTGCTTATCGGTTAGCTTGGTTTCGCTAGCGAAAAGCACATCCGGATTTTGGTCTTGTAGCAATTTAAACATCGCGGCTCTTTGTTCGATCCTAATCAATGAATTAACATTCACCGCAAGGACCTTCAAAGTTTGCTCCACCATGTGCGTATCCATTACGACATGTGTTGCTCTAGTCCCGGCAGCCGCGCGTAGATCTGGTCCACCCGCTTGGCCTGTTCTTGTACCTGCTGTTGCGGCTGAGCCAACTGTCCTTGGATTGCGAGCAAGAACGGCCAGCATGTTAGGTGCAGCTTCCGTGGTTCTCGGCATTGGCGCCGGAGAAGCAACAGTCGCTTGCTGTACCGTAGCCCCCCTCCCTGACGCCATTTGGGCGTAGGAGATTTGAGACGTGACGGCTGGTGTTTGAAACTTAACAGGTGAACGTTTGACCTCCATCTTCTGCTGCTGAGCCAGTTTTGCTTTTTTAATGTCATTGAACTTAGGACAACCCCGATAGTTTGCGGTGTGTCCCACGTTCCCACATAATACGCACGAGAGCTGCGTCCTATCGGATGCTCCGTCCCTACCCAGAGCACACTCCTCGGAGCTGTGGTTCTTTGCGCACTTCACGCATCGAGGCTGCATTTGGCAGTTCGACGCGCCGTGCCCGAACCTCTGGCAGCGAACGCATTGTATAACGCCTTCGTTCCTTTTTAATTTTTCCCAGTGAATCACCTGGTAGTCTAGGACATTGATTCCTTAGACTACCTAGACGACTTTCGGGACTGAGCTGCACCAAAAAGAAGAACGGCAAACTCCGTTTCTCCCGCCTGGCTCTAGCTGTGGTAAATGGCTTTACCCCCACAAACTTGAGTCCTTCGCACTCCTTCTCTTTGAGCAGCGCCAGGATCTCCTCAGGATCAGTAGATGATTCCAACCCCTTCAGCTTTTCACACTTCGGTGTGAATGAGTAGTGCTCCGTTGTCGTTTCCTTTAGGAAACAACACTTAGTAACACTTTAACTTTTTTTTTTATTATGTCTTCTCATTTAAAATAAAAAAGAAAAAGAAAAAAGTTTTTACCCACAACCTTTGCTGTCTCAAGCAAACACACTATCACTTGGCTAATTGGAGTCTAAATCCAGTTCGTCAAATGTCTTAATTAAGGGAATCAACTTCTCACTTTCTAGCCGAACACGTTTAAACTCCGCGGAGGTGTATGAACGACTCACGAGCCAGGTGTTGCCCTGTCGTTAAAATGAACGGTAAGGTTTGTATTTGTTTCTGGTCTCAGATGGGGCTCAGACGCGTTATTCAAAATATTGAATGGGGAAACGTCTATTACGTCATTTATACTCTCGCTAATATTTGAATCGAAAACGGCGAAAACCAAATACCAAAATTATAGGTCACTACGGGTCGTGTAAGTGTTTTACACATTAATTCTTTTGTACTCCCGGGCAAATGCTTGGAATTTATCAGAGGTTTTAAATCTGCTGTGACCATTTTTGCTTTTATTAAAGACTTTCTAGCGTGTTTGTTAAAAACGAATCTGTTATGAAAATGAATACCCTATATCTTGGGTTCAGTTTTTAAAGATACGTTATGGCCATTTATTCGCAGTGTCAAAATTTAGCTTTCTTTCACAGCAAGATAATGACCTTTCCCGCTTGAATTTCTGAAACAAGTTAAGCTACACTTTTCTGAATTTATTTTTAGACCCCATCTTCCAAAATATCTATTTTGATATGGTCAATCATGAAATTTTACTCGATATGTTATACAGGGCAGGTTTAAGGGCGTATTTCGGAAATGGTTCTCTTCATACTTATCTGAAAGGAGTAAGCGAGTTAAATTAAATGGTGTGTTAAGTGAACCGTTAAAAATCAAGATAGGTGTACTACAATGTTCAGTGCTAGGTCCTTTGTTATTTTTGATATATGTTAACTCATTGTTTTATCAAAATCTCCGTAGCAGTGTTACACCATTTGCTAATGGCATTGCTTTAACATATAGTAACAAAAATCTTTTCATGTCAGCAATCCAATTGCATAGGGACCTTAATGTTCTACGCCAATGGTTTGCTAAACATGAACTTCAGACTTATGATTTGCAATCTAATGGGACCCTGTACACTTAACTGTGATGCCATTTTTCCCTCTAGGTCATGTTCTAAGTTATCTTTATCTGTTCATAAGTGTTCAAATCAGCTATAAATAGGATATTAAGTGTAGTCCAAATTGTTTTAAAATAGAAGGTGTTGAAATTTATAAATATTTAGGTGTACTTATAGACCAAAATATAACCTGGAAAGCACATGTCGTAGATATTAAGAAATACATGTTATCTGCTATTCGTAATATGTATCTGTTAAAAGAACACTGTTCCCAAAAAATCTTATTAATGTTTTACTATAGCCTTGTCCAGTCTAAATTACAATATGGTATTGCAAGTTAAGGGGGTACATACAACAGCACGACTGAAGTATTATACAAAACCCAAAAACATATAATAAGAATAATTTGCAAACAAAATCGATTAGCACATAGCTGGCCACTATTCCTATCGTTGGGTGTTCTTCCTTTAAGCCACTTATACATTTTTAAGGTTTTAAAGACCTTTTTCATGCGAAGCGGATATAACATTACATTAAGATGTTCAAATATATACAGACTAAGAATAAACAATATGACAATATTTAATATTCCAATCTCGCTATGAATGCTCATCAGTTCACCCTCAAGCCCATCTTCGGAAGTACTCTGAAATATCGTAATTCTTTCCTAAACCGTACAACTCGCTTACGGATTGCCAGTATAACTTGCAAACATTTAAAACCAACGCACATCGCCATCACATAAATCCCTTGTGCGCGCGTCAATTATAAAAAAAAAACTGTTTTGCACCGGATAGTTTTTAAAACTTTTTTGTAAAATAAGTGTCATACTGGCAATATCTTTGTTTGACGAAATAACTCCATAGAATGCTAAGCGGGTAGAATTTCAATTTTTTCGTCAGACATATTTCTTTAGGACAATCAAATTTTGCAGTTTTTTGCGTTAAGCACCTCCCCAGCAGCATATACCGTACTCTAACCTCGAATGAAATATTAGAACAAAATTTTCTCAGATTGTACAGATGTCGAATTGATGAGAGTCCTGTTTTAAAACCGTATTTTTAATTATTTTTTCAAATATTTTTGATATGAAGGGCAATATGAGATTGGCCTATAATTCCTGACATCTTTTTTGCTACCTTTTTTAAAAAAGAAGAATCACAAGAGCACATTTTAGTTCATTTGGAAAAATACCTGAAGTAACACTTAAATTAAAAATTAGTGCTAAAATGTCAGCTACTATATATTAACTGCAGTTTTTTCTAACACAAAATTGGAAATACCATCTTTACTACATGCGTTGGAATTTTTGAGAGATCTTATTGTTTTCAAAATTTCAAGACCATTGTATGACAAAAAGGTGATGTCCAGAGAAGTACGTGAGCAAAGCCATGTGGTGGCCAACTGGCCATTACGTCGCACGACACTAACGGGAATAATTACTCCAGTGCCGCTAAATACTGCATTGGCATGTCACGCCCTTTTACCTATGGCAGTTTATATGAGCTTAAAGCCGCAGGGCAATTCCTTCCATGGGCTTTTGAAGTTTACAGTAACGGTGGGACGACTACGTTTTTCTCATGATCTTCCAAGTGGCCATTGAAGTGGCCGCGGCAATATCCGAGTTCGCCTCCTCTTCTTCACTTCACCCTGTCGTCGCCAAGAGGATAACTACGAGAAGAAGTGAAGTGACTACTATCTCACTGCTGTCATCAGAACTAGATTGTGACTCATCTTTGTATTAACCATCATCTCTTACCATTTCTACCAAATGCTCTAAAGAACGTCGTTCTACTCGGAAAAAACCACTTCAGAACGCTTCTAAAAAGTATGTGCAAAAACACCCAGCAGTTCACCGTGCTGCTGTGTTCAAATATCAAAAAATGAATACTAATGTGTATAGAGAAGCAGTGGCTTGTTACAGGCAAGCTCTTCCTGAGGTGAATAGAGAATCTGTGGGTGTCACAGTCTCGATATGAGCAAAATAATCCTGGTAGACGAGTAGAAAGAAGCTACGTTTTTGGAAGATCGAGGTTCACTCCGGCATAGCATACAGGGAATGCTACATACGTTTAATGCCCATGTAAGAGACTTGAAATTTACTCTGGAAGGTGCCTGCACCGTTTAAAACTTCTAAAGTAGTCACTAATATTGTGAGGAAGATACCGGTCTTCAATACGCCTACGTCAAATCAGGTGCAATTTTAGCAACGATACATTATCCTTGAGAGACACAATAATTGATTGCAGCGCATTAGTGAGATCTACCTTTCGTACGCCGCGCTACAGTATCCGCTTTTGTTTTGCCAAGAACCTGAGACCAATCAAACACTTAAAAAGGCAGTCTCCACTACGAGTTTTTATTCTTTTCGTATACTGATTAGACAAAGTGTATTTTTAGTCGGGTTTTAGTTGACATTTACGCCGAAACAGAGACGAAAAGAGCACTGACAGTTACAAACACTTTCGGAATGCCATAGGGAAGCAAGACTCTAATTGTGAGCATCTGGATCAAACTGTGGTGTTCCCGTCATCTTTTACCGGGGTCCACGGTACAAATACGAGCATATACAAGACTCCATGACGTCCTGATCTTTTTATCACATTTACGTGTAACCCCCGATGAAAAGACATCACAGATATGCTCTTGCCTGGCCGAAAGACACATAATCACCATGAAATTATAGCCAGGGTATTCCACCTCAAGGTGAAAAAGATGATGGCTCTTCTAAACAAAGTCAATCTGTTTGAGGCGATGAATAGCTTTATATACTCGGTGGAATGGCACAAACGGGGTCTTCCACATACTCACATCTTACTATGGCTAGAGCTAGAGAGTATCACCCCAGATAAGATTGACAATTTTATTAGAGCTGAAATATTGTGAAGGCTGACATGATACATTGCCCTTGCGGTAGTTTAAACTACAAATTGCCCTGCATGAAAGATGGTAGCTGTAGTAAGAGCTATCTTCCACCACTTCTCAAGTACGCACACCGCAGTCGTGGATATCCACAATATAGGAGGAACTCTCCAGCTGACGGTGGTTACATAATAAAAAAATAATGAAATTGAAAAAAAGGCCTTTACTATAGAGAATGAGAAAAATGAGTTGAAAATCTATGAAAGCGGCCGGTACATAAGCAACTCCGAAGCAGTAAGCAGAGGATCTTAAGCTTTTCCAAGTCATGGAAAGTTCTTCCCCGTCTTACATCTCGCTGTTCATCTTGAAAATGACCAGCGTGTATACTTCACCTCATATAGCCTGTCAGAGAAAATAAACAGTCCACCTCAGACGCTGCTAGTTCTTTTTTTTAAATTTGCAAAACGGACGATTATGCTAAGACGCTGCACTACTTTGAAGTCCATTCTTACTTTGCATGGAACAACAAACAATTTTCTAGAAGGAAATGGGAGAAAGTTGTTGAGGGCTGGCCCGGAATAGAAAGAGAGCACGTAGTGGGTAGGGTCTACACCACAACAACACCGAGTGCAACCACCTATGCCTGTTTCTCCATGAGGTTAGAGGACCGACAACTTTTAAAGATTTAAAGACTGTGAATGATATACTCCATCCAACATTTCAGTTTGTATGTAACACTCTTGGATTGCTTGAAGACGACAAGCATTGGAACTGCATTCTGCGATTCTCTACAATACAATTTTCTGTCAACTCTCTGATCCTTTAAGGCTTTGGCAGAAATACAAAGACGGAGGAGAGAGAATTGTAAGATTGTGCGCAATTGCTCATATATGAAGTACGAGGGGCGTTCAATATATTCTCGGTATCGATATGAAGGAAAATGCGAATTCAATTTAAATTGTTTTTATTTTTCAATATAATCTCCCCTAACATCAATGAATTTATTACATCTTGAGATAAGCTTTTTTAAACCCTCAAAAAAATAAATTTCCTCTTTCTCGGCAAAATACCCATTTATTGCCGGCTTGAGTTCTTCATCATCCGAAAATCTTTTTCCACGAAGACATTTTTTCAAATCCGGAAACAGGAAATAATCACTAGGGGCAAGGTCTGGACTATAGGGTGGGTGTTGGGTGCCTTAGCCGTCGCATAGTCAAGAATCGCAGCAACACTGTTGGAGGGAGACAAGACAGCTCACACTGCCGTTAAATCTAATCCATGTCGAAATTCCATTCTGAAACATTTCAAAACAGTGTAATGCGCCCCAAGTGCTGCGCGATTGTAATCTTATAGTTTAGGAGGAAAGCACAATGACGCACAAAGAGGTTTTCGAAGCACTAAACAGAACTGTGAAAGATATCAGAGGGAACAATGACATGATGGGTGCAGTCACCGTGCTGATAGCTGGAGACTGCTTTCAGACTCTGCCGATAGTGCCGAGGAAAACTCGAGCTGACAAAGTTAAGGCTTGCATTAAGGCCTCAAATCTTTGACCCTTAATCAAAAAACTCCATTCCAAGGGCGATGTTTGCGCTTGACAATTTTCCGATCTCCTACTTAAAATACGAAACGGAAAATATCCGGAAACTGAAAGCAAGGTTACAATTGCACTATATGTTGCCTCAGTTGTGTCGACGGTTGATGACCTATTAACCCGAATATGATATATCCAGATGTCCACAGAATGTGCAATTATGTCACCTAAGAGCGATCAGGCTTCCGTCATTAATAACACTTTGTTGAAGACGTTTGAAGGTGCAGAATATCAGTACAAATCTGTGGACACTACTACTCTTATACACTATCCTGTGGAGTTCTTAAACACACTCACGCCATATGGTCTACCGTCTGATGCACTTATCCTCAAATTTCAATCCGCCCAAGTTGTGCAATGGGACCAGGTTGCGTGTGAAAGCCTTATATTACATAAAAACGCAGTAGAAGCCATTGTATTTACAATACTTGCTGTGCTCCAGGTGAATCGGTGTATATACCGCGGATACCATTTATACCGTCGGAATACCCACTCCAGTTTAAAAGGCTTAAGGTCTGTGTCGCAATAACCATTAATAAATCTCAAGGTCAGTCAATGAAAACGGCAGGAATTGATCTTAGGGGGATTGTTTCTCACTCGGCTAGTTTTACGTGGCCTGCTTGAGAGTGAGCTCAAATAGCAGCCTGGTCGTGTTAGCATCTAAAGGCATAACCTTTGATGTATAGGGTTTTCCAATAAGGAATTGACAACTTTTTTTTTGAATAAAACGTAAACCATTTCAGATATTTCAAAAACTTTATTATCGGCTTGAAATACAATCAAAACATTTATGAATGGAACTCGATTTCGTTCATATGGCCGCCTCGGGCACGTTTGCAGCGGTCAATTCGTTGGACCCAATTTTCAACGACTCTGCCACACATTTCGCCGAAACGGCCTCTACTTCGCTCTTCCAACGTCGTCGGCGTGTTGGCATAAACCAATGACTTAAGGTAGCCACACAGAAAATAGTCAAGCGGCGTTAAATCGCACGAACGAGGCGGCCAATCGGCTGGCCCATGTCTTGATATAACACGCTCACCATACTTTCTCTTCAATAAATCGATTGTAGTGCATGCTGTGTGGCCTGTGGCACCATCCTGTTGAAACCACATGTTGTCCAAGTCCATATCTTGCAATTCGGGCCAAAAATAATCGGTGATCATGACGCGATAACGCTGACCATTCACAGTAACGTGACGATTGTTATCGTCCATGAAAAAATATGGCCCAATAACGCCGCCGCCATGCAAGCCTCACCAAAGAGTTATTTTTTGTGGATCAAGTGGTGATTCATGGAGCACATGTAGATTTTCACCCGACCAATAACGCATATTTTGCTTATTGACGAACCCATTGAGCCAAAAATGAGCTTCGTCACTGAAGATAATTTTGCAATGTAATTCATCATCTTGGCGCATCTTTGGAGAACGTACGTCGCTTTAAATAGTCCATCGGCTTCAATTCTTGAGTCAGCTTGATCTTGTATGAGTGTAAACCAAGATCCTTACGCAAAATACGCCATAATGTGTTCTGAGCGATGCCAAATTTTTGAGAACGCCGTGGAATTGACTGATTTGGATCGTTTGCTACGGACGCCTGAACGGCAGCGATATTTTCGACACTTCGACCAACCCGTTGTCTAACTGACACGACAACATCCCACAACGAATATGTAGACTCAAATTTTTGCACTAAACTTGTTATTGCCTGTCTACTAGGGCGAGAATTACGACCGAAAATTGGAGTTAACGCTCTTAAAGTTGCATTCACCGACTCCGAATTTCGGTAGAAAATTTTTATAATTTGCAGACGTTGCTCGTTCGTGTACTTTACCATGATGAAAATGTTGAGCTTACTGAATAAATTGACAGTCACTGTTTGATGATTAGTGAAAGAGTGCGTTCACAAAGTAAATTCAAAGTTGTCAAATCCCTATTGGAAAGCCCTTTACTTGAAAATATGATAAGAGAATTTATCCACAACTCTAATAATTTTACAAAGCCCGATAACGCAAAGTCTGGGGATAATGTTCTCGGATACAGAGAAAAGCAGTTTACTTGTTCGATGATTCAGAAGCTTTCAATCTAGCATTTTTACTACAGGGAGTTGGGTGACTTTTGAAGGGTGAATGGAAGGCCGTTATAAGACTTTACATATATAAATCTGACAGAAAATACCGTGCGAATTTCTCATTATTAAAACTTAAAGGAGTTGCTAAACGGGCTAGGACAGATAAAAAAAATCGATATTTTTATGAGTTTATGAAGATTGGAGAGAGTTCCAACGATTGGAGTCTTAGTGTAACCCCTGAGAAAAGGACTGCGTGTCTGTGTGCTACATAAAGACTATCCCATCGTCAGTAGACACCGTACCGTAGAATGTTTGCAATGAAGTCCAATAAAGAAAGCCAAAATTGTAAGAACGAAATCAACACGAATACAGAATAATGCTCTGTAAGCGTAACGTACGGCAGTATTGCACGATGTGCCTATGCCGCACTACTTGACAAGGGTGGCATCTCTATCTGTTTCACTCACACTAGTCAAAATGACATGTTTATCCGTCTCAATCACAGCGTCACACTCTGTTTCGCCCACACTTGGTACTCATTTTAACTTACTAAAAATATTTAACTATGAATCGGGTTTCTTTAACAAAATATATTTTTTTGTCCTCAATTAAGCGTTAGTCTAGCAAGTGTCATACCATTTTGGAATCCAGACTAAATCCAGACAGTTACTTGCCAAAATGGCATACAGTACATTTTTTTGTCAGTACAGTCAGTTCAAGATGGGTGATTAATGATTTTCAGATACATGGATGGACAAAAAAGGAATATTTTAGTTAAAACCGATATAGTTATGTTTAAAATTTTACAGACGAGTTACTCAGGGTTACGTGACAAAAAAAATCGAAGAAAAGTAAAGATTTGCGGTCACAGCACTTGAAAGATCGTCACAGGGTGTCAGATTTCTCGACTTTCTTTTGAGTGCCAATAATTTTAAAAGTACATGACTTAGATTTTTTTTTTATAATTTTGTGATAACTTACAATAGTTTTTTATTTGTGTAATACAGTAGTTTTAAGTTTTATCTTTTTAATTATTAATTTTTTTTAATTTAGTATTTACGTCGGCGGTAAAAATAGAGTATCAAAATGACGGATACGCCCAATGGCTGCCTTAGACAGTTTAGTACATTGGAAGGTATTGTACCTACCTCTAGTACTTTTTTTATATGTATTGCCAACAGATATTTATAGCATTTAATTATTTTGTTTGCTTTTACTACTGACTTTGTGCACTAAATGCTTATAGACCAAGAGCCCGCAGTAAATTTTGGACGTGAGAGGCAACCGCATAAATCCCACCTTAATATGTTGCTCTAATGCCAAAGATTTCAAATAAGTCCATCTATATGTCTACTATTACTTATTAGTAAACGACAGAGTATGACCCCCTCAGTACAAATTCATGTATACAAGACGTTTTAGGTGGAGCCAAGACTCTGCCAGATTTCAAATTTCAAATTTTGAATAATTAATGCAACCGCATTTCTCTCCAAGCTAATTTTATAGCTCCAATGAGTGATCCTCTGTGTTCAAACTGATGGCTATATTCGTACACTTTTCGGACTAACCATCCCCATACGTTTTCCATAAGATTTAGGTCCGGTGAGTATGGTGGCCAGTAAAGCAATCCCACGTTTTGTTCCCTATTTTTAATTATCCGCGCCGTATGAACGAGTGCGTTGTCCTGATGGAAATTCCAATTAATGAGTCCAGAAATATCACAAAATTTCGGAAAATTTCTTTCCAATATTTCTTTATAAGTTGTTCCATAATAGCTAAACGCTACCCATACCATAGTAATCTTCTCGACTATGATTCCGGGCTAAAGAGCGCTGGTCCTTTCTCATATCGTGAAAGTAATAATTAAACCCATCAAGTCCATCAAAATTGAACTTTATTTCATCTGAGACAACCACGTAACGCCATTCCTCTTGCCAAACCATATGGTATCTCGAAAATTCCAACCCCATACGCTTTCGCTGAGGGTTTAAAGGTGGCTTCTTTTGAAGTTTCAGACGTTTTAGATGATTGGAACAATTACGAGTAATTACTCTTTTACCTGTCGAAACACTAGCATTAACACCTGCTCTTTGCTTTATTTTTGCAGCTGAGTCAGACGAATTAGAAGCACATAGCAAAATTGCTCTTCTATCTCCGCTATCGGTTTTAGATCCATCTGTGTAGAGATGGATTGACTTGTCCTCGATGAAAGCATCTTCCTCCCAGAATGATCTAGAGGAGAAGCTTACATGGAAGTTTTTGTCAAACCAAGGTTCAGGTATGGTGTAATCGATGTTCTCTGTGAGGATTCCTAAGGTGTTAAGAATGTTGGCGTGGCCAAATGAATTATTTGTTCTCTGTTTAGTTGCTTTAAGGCG